>CP106716.1:43897828-45097828 GCA_025503065.1 Gossypium bickii
TCGAACACGGACGTGTCACACAGGTATGTCCCTGATGAACCCAAGTCTAATTCTATTCGAAAAAGACCACTTGCGGGCCAAGAAATGTGCTCCAAAGCCTATATAAACACCCTAGGGGAGGACCTAAAAGGACACGCTGAGTAGGAAGCAGAAAATACTCGAAGACAACCATCAGGAACAGCTTAGAAGAAGGATATCCATCAAGGTTGAAGATCTCCTATCAATTTCTCTTGAAGTTTTTAGGTTTTCTTATGTTTTGTAGTTTTCGTTATTTTAAGATGTTTCCCTCTATCAATATGAACTAAACCCCTAAGATACCTGAGGGGATGAAACCTAAGATGGATCTTATTACTATTTGATTTATAAGATAAATACTTGTTCTTATTCTTAATTGTGAGTTCTTATTCTTGTTTTGATAACTGAGGTTATTGATTCAAGTCGAATGTGCTTATTCAGAGGAGCAAAAGTCCCTGTTTAAGAGTAAATCAATACAATTAAGCGGAGTTGAATGCAATCCTAGACATAGGATGACGTAAATCTACTGGATTAGAGTCAAATCTAATAAGGGAATCCATAGGCCGAGTTAATGCGACAATAAGGGTTTTAATTAGAAAGAGATTTCAATTAATCAACCCAGAGTCGGTTGTTTTTAGTCTCGAAAGAGATATTAACATAATTTATGGATTTTTACGGATTAAGTCAAGTGAATAAATCATATGAATCAGAAGTAATAAGTGAAGTCTAGATGGATTCTTCCTTAGGTATTGCCTCTCTCATAAAAGTTATCTAAAAGTATTTTCCCAATTCATTCTTTGTCGTACTTTTAATTAATTTTAGTTTAAAAGAAATCACTCCAATTTTTAGGCTAAATAATAAGAAGATAGTAATTACTAGTACTCTTGGTCCTTGTGGATACGATATTACCGGTCTTACCATAACTATACTATTAAACGATAGGTGCGCTTGCCTTTATTGTGATCATAATTAGTTAAAGACATATCAATTAAATTAACCACATGGCTAAGCACATGGGCGTGTGAAAACTGCTTCTTTATGAATTGCATGATAGAGAGTTAAACGGGTTAGGGATACAGCTATGTGACCTAAGTCACACACCACACGGCCTAGGACATGGTTGTGGCACTTGGCCGTGTGAGCTACACGGCCTACCCACACGGGCTTGCGACCCTGTACATGAGAAAAATTTTAAAATTTTGCAAAAAAAATTTATGAGTTCTCGATTTTATCCTGACTAGATTTTAATATTCATATTAGGCCTCGAGGGCTCATTTCGGGGACGTTGTGATGAATCTCGATAAAAGAATAGTAGATGACACGATTTAACTATATGTAACAGCACAATTTTAGGCCTAGTAAGAACAATGGTTTTGGGGCCATAAATTTGATGAGGAAAATTTTATTTTTATTTTATTTCTATGGTCTACAATTTTAGGAAAAGATTCCTGAAAATTTCGTTCAAAACTTTCGACGTTTGGGCACTCAATTTAGTCAAAAGGACTAAATTGTAAAAAGTGCAAAAGTTGAGTTCCACATGTTAGAAGTGTCCAATTTCTATGAAGTTTAAAATTGGAGGTCCTTAAATGGAAATTAGACCATTCGTTAAATTGTTGGACAAAAATGGACATTAGGTAAGTGAAATATGATATTTTTAAGTTAGGGGCATTTTGGTAATTTGGTAATTAAATGGACTAAAAGACAAAATAAAAGCCAAAAACCTTTGTCCATCTTCTTCCTTGGCTGAATTTAGAATGGGGGGAGCCATGACTAGGGTTTTCAAGCTTTCAAGCTCAATTGTAAGTGCATCCAAGCCCCGTTTTTAATGTTATTCACATTTTTTATATCCCCGTGACTCAGTTTAGGTATTTCTACCATTATTTTGAGCTAGGGTTTGTGTTTAAAAATTTACCCATAGATGACATGCATGTGCTTTGATGTCTAATGGTAGAATATGAATGCTTGGTGTGTAGTAAACAACTTTTACTAAGTGATTTTCGATGAAATCGCATAAAATGACCAATTTGTAAGAAGTTGAAAAATGTATGAAAATGTGTGAATGAATGCAAATCGTGGATTGCTATAGTTATGAAAATGGTTTGGCTAGGCCTCAAATATAAGGAAATCGAATAAAAATCATTTTACGAGCCTAGGGGTAAAAGTGTAATTATGACAAAGTTTAGGGGCAAAAACTTAATTTTGCCATAGTATGATTTTTGGGTCACAATGAATAATGTGACTAATAAGTAAGCTAAATGTGATGTTATAGATCAAAGAAAATGAGGTTTGAACTTAGAACGGGGGGAAAACGAGTAACTGATAGTTATGTCTCTTCTTACCATTTTGGTATCGAGATAAGTTTGTGTGTAAATAATACAATATTATATTATGTATTTAATATTTTGATATTGCATGAATTGTATATATATGTTTCTACGGATTCGATTGATGATGATTTGGCAAAGAATCAAAATGAGAATCCCTGTTGAACCTTAGGAACAGAAAAGATACCTTGTCACAACATGAGATTAATAAGGTCTCATATAAGACCATATCTGGGATATGGCCTCGGCACCGAATTGAGATCCCGTGTAAGACTATATTTGGGATATGGCATTGGCATTGAATAGTGATTCCGTGTAAGACCATGTTTGGGACATGGCATCTACGTAATATCTCGTGTAAACCATATCTGGGATATGGCGTCGACATCGATGTGAGATCCCGTATAAGACCATATCTGGGATATGGCATTGGCATCGACATAAGATCTCGTGTAAGACCATAACTGGGATATAGCGTCGACATCGATATGAGATCCAGTATAAGACTATATCTAGGATATGGCATCGGTATCGACATAAGATCTTGTGTAAGGCCATATCTAGGATATAGAGTCGACATCGATATGAGATCCCCTATAAGACCATATTTTGGATATGGCATCGACATCGGCATGTCATCCTATGTAAGACCATATCTGGGATATGGCATTGGCATCTTACTACGTGTATGACAATTTTCGAGTATCCTTCGATATTCCAAGTGGTTCAACGGGATAAAGAATCAAAGTTTATGTTAAAGATGGGAAAATGACTAAAGTGTCAATGAATATGAGTGTGTGACGATTAAGTGCAGGAATATGTATGTATACACTCACGAGCAATGTGCTGGGTATGTGATCAAATTTTGGTAAGAATATAAACGAGTAAGTTATACCTATGAGAATGATCTTGTGATGACCTTGTGATTATAAGTCCATGTTTATGATGTAAGAACATGTGGGAAATGTGAATGATGATCATGTGTGAGGCTTTTAAGCCAAATTAAATTGAGAAATGAAATGTTCAAGTCTTTGTTGTTGATGTATAAGTTAAATTGGCCAATGAATGGCTTGTAAATATTTGATGATGACTAGCTATTGGCATGGCTAACTATGGATATACTTTATTGTTTTAAGTGTGTAAATGGGAATTAATACAAAGAAAACATGATAGAGTAAAATTAGCAATAAAACAATTTGGACAACAGTAGTTGAATCACTTTGAAAATTCACCAAAAATGGTGGAAATTGAATTAGAAGTTGAATAATATATGAAATTAAAGCTTATTCAGTATATTTTCTTATAAAAGAGATGGTGTAAGCAAAATAAATTCAGATTATGAGATATTTGAACTTTTATAAAACAGTGTCAGAATGATTTTAGAATCCCCTGTTCTGATTTGGGAAATTCATTAAAAATTGTACAAAAATACTCAAGGGATAAAATTTATATGCTTGAATTTAGTAGTGAGTCTATTTTAATAAAAATAAACGAGAATTTATTTCAATTTCTGTGCAATGAGAAAATAAATTTTTAGTGAAGAGGGGTCAGAACTATCGGATAGCAAAATAGGGGAAACTTTAAAGAATAAATTGTACTGATTGGCTGAACCAAAAATTCTAGAAATCTTATGGTAAGAAGATATGTGAGTCTACTTTTAAGGAAAATTAGCGAATCTTAATTTAGAGTTTCATAGCTCCGGATAAATATAATTTAGTGACTATAACTCCAGTAGACAGCTCAAGATGAACATAAATGAATTGAGAAATTTTATGCAATAATGATGGCATTATCTTGAGAACTCAAAATAAGGATTGTTAAAAGCATGGTAATCAATTGTTTATTATTTACATACATACTTACTAAGCTTTATAGCTTACTCCCCTTCCTTTCTCATATAATGTAGGGTTTTATACTAGCTCGAGTTGGAGATCGCCGAAGATGCTATCACACTATCAAGCTATCATGTTGGGTATAAGTCAATGCAAAACCTTTTGAGTCTATGGCATGTATAGGGACTTAGTCAATTATGTATGTGTCATTTGATTTTGCCAAATGTGTTGGTTCATAATGGTAATATGATTCATTTTGTATATGGCCATGAGACGTGGCTCATATTGGTTAATGAGTTGTAATGCCTGTTTATACGTGTGTGCTTATACTAAAGGTTTTATGTGATATGGTTATGTGTGTTTGGTATGGATGGATTGAAGTTGTGTTTAAGTATGTGCAAATGAGGGTGCCAAATGGTCTGGTAAATAGCCATTTTCTTGGCAACACGGGCAAAGACACGGTCGTATGTCTCAACTGTGTGGAGAACATGACCCCGGGACATGGGCGTGTACGCAGGGCGTGTGAAGTTTGCATCTACTTTTCGTAATTTAATTCACCACAGGCCTTAGCACACGGGCGTGTGACTTGGCCGTGTGACCCAATTTTGTTGATGACCTCATAAACAGAGAGTCACACAGGCTAAGGACATGGGCGTGTGTGACCACACAGCCTACCCACATGGGCGTGTCCCAAAGCCACACGAACATGTGACCCCTGTTTTGATGAAAAATTTTCTAAATCTTCTTAAAGTTTCCTAAGTTCTCGGTTTAGTCCCGAACAGTTCCCAATTTATGTTTTGGGCCTCATGGGCCCATATAAGGGGCTATTTGCATTTGAATGAGGAATGTTAAATTGAACAAAATTTTATAGCCCGATTTTGTATAAAGGTTTTTGTTTGAGTCTGGTAATGCCTCGTATCTTGTCCTGGCGTCGGACACGGGTAAGGGGTACATTTAGTGGTATCAGAGCTATGGTTTAGTCGATTCTCGGACTAACTTAGCATATGTAAGTCTTGCTATACATGCCATATTACTACTTGTGATAGTGTGATATCTCTCGGCTCTAACGAAATTATTTTGTTAAGACAAAGATGACTTCCAACCGAGCTATTTTTGATAATGCTGAAAAATGATATTGAGGTGACGAAACTTAGAAATGTATGAATAGAAGTTCGTGATATGTATGTGTTAATGTAAGAAGTGAGATAACCATGAGTTGAGAAATGTGGAAACGTGGAATAAAATGAAAGTTTATGTGGTGATAAGCCCATCCATGTTTGCTTGGCATGCATATGATGATATATGCCCAACCTATTTGATTTAGTGAATAAGATAAGTACACTTACACAAATTGACGGAATGTGTGTTTATGTACACTTTTTTGAATAAGTGTAATCAGTATGTTAATGTGGTTGAATTTTATGTTTACTTGTTAAATTACATATAATATGATGTTATGTTTTACGTCTTTGTTAACGCAGGAAATAAGTGCGATCGTTCAATGATGAATTGACGGATAAGACCATGGTTGGACCATGGCAAAGTATGGAATATAAAACCATAGCTGGGCTATGGCATTTCAGTGAAAAGACCATAACTAGCTTATGGCATTGTGGATGTAAGACCATGGTTGGACTATGGCAGTACATGTGTGTACGCGTAAGACCATAGTTGGACTAAGGCATTGTAATAACATATAAGACCATAGCTGTGCTATGGCATTCTGATACGTGTAAGACCATGTTTGTGACATGGCATCGATATGAGACTAGACTATGGCATCAAGTAAACGACGTACTCAAACCCGTAAGGCGTTCTCTAATTTGACAAATGTTAGTAAGTAAATTCATTGTTTGAAATTGTGGATGGCAGAAAACATTCATAAAATGAATAAGTATATTAAATTGTCTGAAGTGAATTATGTGATTATGATGATATTATGTTAATTATGAATGCTAAGTCATATGTGTGTATTTATGAGAGTCAAGTTAGAGGCTTTACGACCTCACCCCTTATCAGTGATGCTTTATAACTAAATTTTACGAAAACCATATTGAATAAGTTCATAAGTGTGAAACTAAAGAGTTTAGTGATTAAATAATTGGTAATGTATACAGAGGTGAGAATAGTTTGGAAAGTGAAAACAGCTTTAGAAGAACTATCAGAATGTTTTAAAGATTACGTAGATTATGCAATGTCACAGATAAAGAAGAAGATGGTCTCGGCTATTCGATTCAATTGAGTTATGTGTATTTAAAGTATCCTCAAGTATAGTAATGAATTTTGTGCATTCACGAGTATATAGACGAATAGTCTGAATGAGGAAACTATAATCTGGAAAGAACGATACAAAGATATGTCTATTGGATTGTTCTAATCGAATGATGTACCGATTGATAAAGTCATCACATTTATGAAAATTTGAATGGTCTATGCATATTAGCAAAGTTCTAAACAGTTGAAAGTATTATTAATCGAAGCTTTAGTTCAGAGTTCGGTTTGAATTGAGTAAGGAAATTGCGATTTTTCAATGATGAACTATTGAATAGATCGGAATATGTTTTAATACAAGAATGTAAAGAAGCAGTTTGCACTTTCAGACGGCTAAAGTCACATGAAAAAGAACTGTTCGACTAATGATTTAGAGATGACCACTTTTATATCTGTGTTGTGAATTGGATGATTTCATATGTTCGACGAAAAATGTCATACGCTTCTTGATTCTAATGGGTTAAAGTATCTAATGTCACAGAAAGATTTGAAATTAAGACAACGTGAATGTTTTGAGATGTTAAAAGATTGTGAGTAATTATCGACTTACCTTTTGGTAGCAAGTATGGTTACAGATGCTTGAATGGAAAATCTTTGTTAATTTTTTATGAGTACTGGTTACTTGATTGATCTTATTTGATGATGGACTAGTTCCAGCTAAGTTAAAAGCTTAAGCAATGCTTTCTATGTGAGTTGAGAAGCTCAGAAATGTGATAGAGAGTGGTGAACTAAACGAGTACAGTGTGAAAGACTTTCTATTCTGAATTTCAGGTTGGACCTGATTCCTATAGATGGGATTTTATAGATCAAAGAAAACGAGGGTCGAACTTGGAACGGGGGGAAAAACGAGTAATTGACGTTAGGTCCCTTCTTGCCATTTTGGTATCGAGGTAAGTTCGTGTGTAAATAATACACAATTATATTATGTATTTAATATTTTGATATTGCATGAATTGTATATATATGTTTCTAAGGATTCGATTGATGATGATTTGGTGAAGAATCGAAGAATAAGAATCCCGGTTGAACCTTAGGAATAGAAGGATACCTTGTCACGACATGAGATTAATAAGGTCCCGTATAAGACCATATCTGGGATATGGCCTCGGCACCGAATTGAGATCTTATGTAGATCATGTAACACCCCAAACCCGGTCAATACACCACGACCGAATCTGGTATGTTACAGGGGAAAACGAGTTATTTAAAACAGGTTATCGTTTAAAAATTCATTTGAGAAAACTCCTTGCTGTAGTTAAAATCTTGAGTATGATTATTCAAACTGATGGTGCATTTTAAAACCCGGAACTTTGGAAAACTTAGGTGTATCCGTAAGTAAAACCAATTAGAAAAACCAAGTAATTTCATTTATTTGCTTAAAACATTATGAACTTAGTGGGGGAAAATCTTGAATTTGGAAAACATTTGGGTTTCATTCATTTTAAATTACCGTGTTCTACCCGATGGTAGAGTTTAAAATGTATCGCGTTGTAGTTTTGAAAACCCCTTTTTATTTCCAAGTTTTATCGGATTTATTAAAACAATAATTTGTTAAGGCATAGTTGAAATCAAATCCAAGCATATAATTAATCAAAGCATAATCTTAAAGGCCTTTTACAACCCAATAAACCAAATAGAAATAATGAAATAAAGTACCAAGTTTCAAAACGGTGCAAGTCCAATTTATTCATGGCATGGTCACCTCGAGTCCACCCGGCTCCATGTCCGCAATCTATGTGTCACCTGAAATGATAAGGGAGAAGGTGAGTCACAAGACTCAGTGCATAAATCCCTCTCCCGATTAATACAACATACTAACACACACCGTACATAGCAATACAAGCAATGCACCCAATCCTAGCCATCCATACTCCTTTTCTACCCCGTGTGGTACCAAACCACTGGTGGTGCCAAACCACTGGTGACCCAAAGTCACGATATCCATAAGTGTGGTGCCAAACCACTGGTGACCCAAAGTCACGAATAATCCAATGATGGGGCCAACCCATCGTGTGATACCAAATCACCGGCGTCAATCCCAGATAATCATCTCGTGGGGCCAACCCATCATGAGTAAACCACTTGGACAAGACGCTATGAGGTGCCAAAACTCTGGTGTCCCAAAGACACAATGTGATACCAAATCACTGGTGACCGAAGTCACGAATCCAAGGATGGGGCCAACCCATCGTGTGATACCAAATCACTGGCGTCAATCCCGCAATATCAACCGTGGGGCCAACCCACTGTGGTGCTAAGCCACTGGGACAAGACGCTGAGGTGCCAAACCTCTGTGACCCAAAGTCACAATAAATCAATCAGGTACCAAACCACCGAGGTGCCAAACCTCTGGTGTCCCAAAGACACGGATATCATATTCCCCCTCCTCTCATATCACCCAATAACATCTCATACTGATGCAAAATCATGCAACTCATGCAATCATACTAACATGTTTAATGCTGTATCTCATAGCACATATGTCATACTCATGATATCAATATATATCCACAACATAGCTCGTAATGAAACGGACTTACCCGTATCCGTGCTCAGACCCTATAGGGTATCATATCAATCACCCATACTGTATCGGCTTATTAACAATCAGGTTATTAACATATTACTAAGCAAGAGTGTGTTAGTTACACACCTGTTAAACGAAAAGCCTTAACCCAACGAACTGATCTAAGTCCCTTGATTACCTTGCTCCTAAAATCGGCCAAACATAGGTTAGTCACTTATACCATTCGGCCACCACCAATTAAACCAAAGGGGTTAACGTTTAACCCTTACCTTGAAGATGGTTTGGTTCCCTACCAAACCCCAAACCAAACGGTGATTCCTCTGACAATCGGCCCTCCTCTAAAGCACAAATAATCAGTCTCACAAGGCTACGCCTTTAACAAAATAAAAAGAATAGACTAAAAGAACCCACTCTTACCACCACTTACCAATCGATTTACAAAGAAGGAAGACTCCTCTTGTTTGCTTCCCAAAATCTCAGTGTCCTATAACGAAAAGATTAACAGCAGATTAACCCCTTCAACCAAAACCAACATAGGCTTTAACCAAACCAAAACCAACAAAGCACTTAGAGAGGAGAGAAATGGCCATTCAGCCAATCACTTACCTAACACCAACCAATATTCGGCCAATAAAACCACTAGGAGAGGGGAAAGATTCGGCCCTAGGTGTTTAACACCCCTATGTTCAGCTTAGTATGGAAAGAAATAAAAAGTAAAGGTGAGAAGAAATGGAGAAAATGGCAATAGAGTTTAGGAAAAGAAAGAAAATAAAAGATGGATAAGGGAGGGTACCTCCGGTTTGAAGAAAAAAGAAATGAAGAAGTGTTTTGGAAAAAAGTTTCGGCTATCCAGGATTTTCAAACAAAGAAAGCAATGTGGAGAGGAGAGAGTTCTATTTTCGGCTTACTCAAAAGAAGAAGAAAGAAGAAGTGGAAGGGAGCATTCGGCCACAAGCACAAAATCAGGAAAAACAAAGAAAAATTTCGGCAAAATAAGTGTTTGGACTCTCAGTTTCACAAGAAGAAAAAAAAATGAAGAACCCTTTTGAACTTTCGGCTAGTTTTGACAAAAAGGATAATTTGGCTTACCAATTACTTTTGGCCGAAACATGCACAAAATTGCCTATTGAATTTCGGCATTCTCTCTCCCCACTTACCAAAACCGGCCACTCTCTCCACAACCTCCCCCACATTCGGCCATCACCTACAAACACTCCAAGCCACCCATTCAAACTAGTTTGAACTAGTCAACCTCCTAAAAACACTCTCCACCCTTCCTTTGAATATCTGACTTGGTCCATGGCAGAGTTTGAACTGCCAACAACTTCTCCCCTCCATGCCGTCAAAATAGAAGCAAAAAGGTGGGATTTTAGCAGCTTGAACACAGGACCTCTCCCTCCTGCAAGTGATGCCAAACTCAAGCTCCAAGTGGCGCATACTTTGCCACTTTACTAGCTCAACTCTTGTGCTACCTTTCACCTAAAATTATTTATAAACCCCAGCTCCTTCAGCTCCTTTCACATAAAACTTAAAACTAAAATTTTTTTTCCTACCTCTCAAGCTTACACCTAGCTTACAACTAAGCCCCTAAAACATCAAAACAACCACATTGCAATATCAACCACATGCAAACAATGCAATAACAAAATAGCCCCTAACCCGGGATATTACAGTTCTACCCCCTTAAAATAATTTCGGCCTCGAAATTACCTGATCAAAAGAGTTGAGGGTATTGCTGTCTCATCACATCCTCGGGTTCCCACGTAGCTTCTTCTACGCCATGGTTTCGCCATAGCACCTTTACCAAAGGCACTGACTTCCTACGCAGAACCTTCACATCCCGATCTAGAATCTGTACTGGTTCTTCCTCCATGGTCAAATCTGGATTTACCTCGATCTCTTCCATAGCTACGAAATGCGATGGATCTGACCGATAACGCCTAAGCATTGAAACGTGAAATACGTCGTGAATCTGACTCAACTCTGCTGGCAACTCAAGCTGATACGCTACTGGTCCCACTTGTCTCAATACCTTATATGGCCCAATAAACCTCGGACTTAGCTTGCCTTTCCTTCCGAACCTCAATACTTTCTTCCATGGCGAGACCTTCAGAAAAACCTGATCCCCCACAGCAAACTCTATATCTCTCCGCTTTAGATCGACATAAGATTTCTGCTGGTCCGAAGCTTCCTTTAATCGATGCTGAATCAACTTAACCTTGTCCTCGGTCTCTGCAACCAACTCGGGTCCCAACAACTGACGTTCACCCAACTCCGTCCAACAAGTAGGTGAGCGACACTTTCTGCCGTACAACGCCTCATATGGTGCCATCTTAATGCTTGCTTGGTGACTATTGTTGTACGTGAACTCAGCTAATGGCAGAAACTCCTCCCAACTACCTCTGAAATCCAGAACACACCCTCTCAACATATCCTCTAAGATCTGAATAACCCTTTCCGACTGTCCGTCAGACTGCGGGTGAAAAGCTGTGCTGAAATCTAAACACGTACCCAGAGCCTGATGCAACGCTTTCCAGAACCTTGACATAAATCTGGGATCCCTATCCGAGATAATCGAAACTGGCACACCATGCAATCTCACTATCTCTAACACATAAAACTTCGCCAACCTCTAAAGTGAGTAATCAACCCTCACTGGAATGAAGTGAGCTGATTTAGTCAGACGGTCCACAATTACCCAAACTGAGTCTTTCTTGCTCGGCGTAAGAGGTAATCCACTGACGAAATCCATAGTTATCCTTTCCCACTTCCACTGAGGAATCTTCACCGGCTGAAGCAACCCTAACGGCAACTGATGTCCCGCCTTGACCTGCTGACATGTCAGACACTTTCCAACAAACTCTGTCACCTCTCGCTTCAGACCTGGCCACCAAAACTGCTCTCTTAGATCCCGATACATCTTACTACCTCCAGGATGCATAGCGTATGGACTGCTATGTGCGTCCTAAAGAATCTTCTGCCTTAGCTCAACGTTCTTTGGCATACAAGGTCTCCCTTGAAAACACAGTACTCCCTCACTGGACAGGCTGTAACCCTCCAAACCATCGTTCTGCACCTGAGACCTACGCATATTTAAAACCTCATCTTCCAACTGCTTCTCCTTGATCTGCTCAACCCAAGTAGGCTTAACCTGCAACTCTGCCAGAATACTTCCGTCGTCATACAAACTCAAATGGGCAAACATCGCTCTTAAGTCTGAAACAACTTTACGGCTCAACGCGTCTGCCACTACGTTAGCCTTACCCGGATGATACTCAATCGAACAGTCGTAATCCTTGAGCAACTCAACCCATCTGCGTTGCCTCAGATTTAGATCATTCTGAGTCAAGAGGTACTTCAGACTCTTGTGGTCCGTGTAGACTATCGATCTCTCTCCGTACAAGTAGTGCCTCCAGATTTTCAAAGTGAAGACTACAGCTGCTAACTCCAAGTCGTGCGTCGGATAATTGACCTCATGTGGCCTCAGCTGCCTAGAAGCATACGCCACAACCTTACCTTCCTGCATCAACACACAACCCAATCCCGTATGTGATGCATCGCAATATACTGTGAATTCCTTTCCTGTCTCAGGTTGAATTAGAACAGGAGCTTCTGTCAAAATCTTCTTAAGCTTATCGAAACTCTCTTGCTGTTTCTCAGTCCAAACAAATGGAACTCCTTTTCTTAATAGCTTAGTCATCGGTGCTGCAATCAACGAAAATCCCTCTACAAATCTTCGGTAGTATCCTGCCAAACCCAAAAAACTCCGAATCTCAGCAACTGACTTAGGAGGCTTCCAATCCAAAACTGCCTCAACCTTCCAAGGATCTACCCTAATCCCCTCAGCTGACACTACATGACCCAAGAAAGTCACTTCTCTGAGCCAGAACTCGCACTTACTAAAGTTAGCATAAAGCTGTTTCTCCCTCAGAATTTGCAGTACCACTCGCAAGTGTGCATCATGCTCCTCTTCTGACCTTGAGTACACCAAGATGTCGTCAATAAAAACCACTATGAACTGATCCAAATACTGCTGGAACACCCTATTCATCATATCCACGAATGCTGCCGGCGCGTTAGTCAACCCGAACGGCATTACTAGAAATTCGTAGTGCCCATACCGAGTACGAAACGTCGTCTTGTGGATATCCACCTCCTTGACCTTCAATTGGTGATACCCAGACCTCAAATCAATCTTCGAGAACACCGAAGCACCCTTCAGCTGATCAAACAAGTCATCTATCCGCGGCAGCAGATACTTGTTTTTAATCGTCAGCTTGTTCAACTGGCGGTAATCTATACACATCCGCATTGTACCATCTTTCTTCTTGACGAAGAGTACCGGCGCTCCCCATGGTGAAACACTTGGCCTGATAAAGCCTCGATCCAGCAACTCCTGGATCTGAGCCTTTAATTCCACTAACACCTTTGGCGCCATCCTATACGGAGCAATAGACACTGGCGCGGTTCCCGGTAACAGATCTATCCCGAACTCTACTTCACGATCCGGTGGCAAACTTGGAAGCTCCTCTGGAAACACATCAACAAATTCCTTAACTGTTCGGACCTTCTCAACAGCAGACTCCTTAGCCTCCAAGGCATACACATGAACCACATATGCTTCACAGCCTTTCCGGACCATCTTTTCAGCTTTCAGAGCAGACACCACGTTGGACAGGTAATCTCTTCTGTTACCTATCATAACCACCTTATCACCCTTAGTCATCTTAAGAACCATGCGCTTAGCCGCGCAATCCACCCTTGCCTGGTACTTAACCAACCAGTCCATCCCGAGAATCAGATCGAACTCCCCAAACGGCAGTTCCATCAGATCAGCCACAAACACTACCCCTTGGAGTTCTAGGGGTACATCTCTATACAGCTTATCTACAATTACTGAGTGACCTAGAGGGCTAAGTACTGTCATCTGCCTAGAAGTAGTTTCAGAATCTAAGTCTAAGGTCTCTACTATGCCACTAGCAACGTAAGAATGCGTTGAACCCAAGTCAATCAAGGCAGTATATGGAGAACCAAAAATTAAAAACGTACCGGTTATGACGTCCAGTGCGTCGCCCTCCTCTCGGCGTCTCGCTGCATACACCAACCCCGGCTGTCGTGCCTCAGAACCACCTGCACCTCTGCCCGGTGCTCCGCGGCCTCGGCCAGAACTATTACCTCCTCTGCCATTAACATGACCTCTCTGCGGTGGCGGTCCATTATTCCTGAACTGAGTTTGACCCTGATTTTTGAACTGAATCCTAGCCAACTTACGTGGGCAGTCCCTCACACGGTGATCCAATGAGCCACACTCAAAACATCCCTTTCCACCGGTCCAGCATCCTCCCCAATGAGATTTTCCACAACGGTTACACTGAGGCGGTCCCTGATTAACAGCAACAGGCCTAACAGACTGATTCGGCCCACTCAGCCTAGCCCTTTTTTGAGAGTTGCCAGACGATCCAGAAGATCCAAAACTCCTCTTATGCCTGTTCCTATCCACATTTTGCCTCACAGACTCTTTAATACCCTCGGCTACCTTAGCCTTCTCAACTAGGACAGCAAACTCACGCTCCTGCTGTGGAGCAATCAACAATCTTAATTCATCTCTCAGGCCATCCTCGAATCGAACACACCTCTCGTGTTCAGTGGCCACAATGCCCCTAGCATACCGACTCAGCCTCAAGAACTCTGCCTCGTACTCTGACACAGACTTACTCCCCTGAACTAGCCTCAGAAATGCTTCTCGCTGCGCGTCGACATAACTAGCTCCAATATACGTTTTCTGATAAGCAGCCCTAAAATAGTCCCAAGTGAGATCCTCTCACGCAACATCATCCCGAATCAGAGCCACCACCGGTATGACTCATCCCGAAGAAGCGATACTATCCCCTTCAGTTTCTCTTCAGCAGTCAAATCTAAGTCGTCCATGATCCGCTCCGTCGCCTCTAGCCAATACTCAGCAGTGCTAGGAGCAACACCAGAAACACCTCGAAAGAATTCGGCCCCGTTCGCCCGGAGTCGCTCAGGCACAGATTTTCGAACTCCTGCGCCTCCACCTGCTCCAACTACCCTTTCGGGACTCGCGAAGACGCTCGTGACATCGCTGCGTCATCCCGATCGATCCTCGAAACTCACCACCTCCACCGGTAGAGTCTTTGGTATCTCATTTTCGACCACGACCGGACCTACGGGTTCAGAAACTGTCATCCTACCACGACCACGTCTACGTGCATTACGACCACGTCCACCTCTAGCGCTCATGACTAAAACTCGACTTATCTGATTTAGAAGTTTTATGCATCAGTAATTATTCCACTTTTTAAAAGCAAAGTCTTATGAATATTGCTTATTAAAGAAGTTTTGTTTTCGCAAGTCCATAGAGTCCTAGTGGTTTCAGTTTCTAAAGTAATCCACTCTTGCTAGTCATTCATTCATATCATGCTCATTTCAAAATCACAAGTAATTGTAAGGGGTACTTACCTGGGCAGATTGGTGCCGGTGTCTCGGGCCATGCCTTTCAAACCATGTGTTTTCAAACAAAACTTTTAAAAATAATTTCTAAAAATAATTTGGGCCTCGGGCCCACAGCCGAGCTTTTGAACCTGGCTCTGATACCACAATGGTAACACCCTAAACCCGGTCAATACACCACGATCGAATCTGGTATGTTACAGGGGAAAACGAGTTATTTAAAACAGGTTATCGTTTAAAAATTCATTTGAGAAAACTCCTTGCCGTAGTTAAAATCTTGAGTATGATTATTCAAACTGATGGTGCATTTTAAAACCTGAAACTTTGGAAAACTTAGGTGTATCCGTAAATAAAACCAATTAGAAAGACCAAGTAATTTCATTTAGTTGCTTAAAACATTATGAACTTAGTGGGGGAAAATCTTGAATTTGGAAAACATTTGGGTTTCATTCATTTTAAATTACCGTGTCCTACCCGATGGTAGAGTTTAAAATGTATCGCATTGTAGTTTTGAAAACCCCTTTTTATTTCCAAGTTTTATCGGATTTAATAAAACAGTAATTTGTTAAGGCATAGTTGAAATCAAATCCAAGCATATAATTAATCAAAGCATAATCTTAAAGGCCTTTTACAACCCAATAAACCAAATAGAAATAATGAAATAAAGTACCAAGTTTCAAAACGGTGCAAGTCCAATTTATTCATGGCACGGTCACCTCGAGTCCACCCGGCTCCATGTCCGCAATCTATGTGTCACCTGAAATGATAAGGGAGAAGGTGAGTCACAAGACTCAGTGCATAAATCCCTCTCCCGATTAATACAACATACTAACACACACCGTACATAGCAATACAAGCAATGCACCCAATCCTAGCCATCCATACTCCTTTTCTACCCCGTGTGGTACCAAACCACTGGTGGTGCCAAACCACTGGTGACCCAAAGTCACGATATCCATAAGTGTGGTGCCAAACCACTGGTGACCCAAAGTCACGAATAATCCAATGATGGGGCCAACCCATCGTGTGATACCAAATCACTGGCGTCAATCCCGTATAATCATCTGTGGGGCCAACCCACTGTGGTACGAAGCCACTGGGACGAGACGCTATGAGGTGCCAAACCTCTGGTGTCCCAAAGACACAATGTGATACCAAATCACTGGTGACCGAAGTCACGAATCCAATGATGGGGCCAACCCATCGTGTGATACCAAATCACTGGCGTCAATCCCGTAATATCAACCGTGGGGCCAACCCACTGTGGTGCTAAGCCACTGGGACAAGACGCTGAGGTGCCAAACCTCTAGTGACCCAAAGTCACAATAAATCAATCTGTGGTACCAAACCACTGGAGGTGCCAAACCTCTGGTGTCCCAAAGACACGGATATCATATTCCCCCTCCTCTCATATCACCCAATAACATCTCATACTGATGCAAAATCATGCAACTCATGCAATCATACTAACATGTTTAATGCTACATCTCATAGCACATATATCATACTCATGATATCAATATATATCCACAACATAGCTCGTGATGAAATGGACTTACCCGCATCCGTACTCATACCCTACAGGGTATCATATCAATCACCCATACTGTATCGGCTTATTAACAATCAGGTTATTAACATATTACTAAGCAAGAGTGTGTTAGTTACACACCTGTTAAACGAAAAGCCTTAACCCAACGAACTGATCTAAGTCCCTTGATTACCTTGCTCCTACCAAACATAGGTTAGTCACTTATACCATTCGGCCACCACCAATTAAACCAAAGGGGTTAACGTTTAACCCTTACCTTGAAGATGGTTTGGTTCCCTACCAAACCCCAAACCAAACTGTGATTCCTCTGACAATTGGCCCTCCTCTAAAGCACAAATAATCAGTCTCACAAGGCTACGCCTTTAACAAAATAAAAAGAATAGACTGAAAGAACCCACTCTTACCACCACTTACCAATCGATTTACAAAGAAGGAAGACTCCTCTTGTTTGCTTCCCAAAATCTCAGTGTCCTATAATGAAAAGGTTAACAACAGATTAACCCCTTCAACCAAAACCAATATAGGCTTTAACCAAACCGAAACCAACAAAGCACTTAGAGAGGAGAGAAATGGCCATTCGGCCAATCACTTAGCTAACACCAACCAATATTCGGCCAATAAAACCACTAGGAGAGGGGAAAGATTCGGCCCTAGGTGTTTAACACCCCTACGTTCAGCTTAGTATGGAAAAAAATAAAAAGTAAAGGTGAGAAGGAATGGAGAAAACGGCAATAGAGTTTAGGAAAAGAAAAAAAATAAAAGATGGATAAGGGAGGGTACCTTCGGTTTGAAGAAAAAAGAAATGAAGAAGTGTTTTGGAAAAAAATTTCGGCTATCCAGGATTTTCAAACAAAGAAAGCAATGTGGAGAGGAGAGAGTTCTATTTTCGGCTTACTCAAATGAAGAAGAAAGAAGAAGTGGAAGGGAGCATTAGGCCACAAGCACAAAATCAAGAAAAACAAAGAAAAATTTCGACAAAATAAGTGTTTGGACTCTCGGTTTCACAAGAAGAAAAAAAAAATGAAGAACCCTTTTGAACTTTCGGCTAGTTTTGACAAAAAGGAGAATTTGGCTTACCAATTACTTTTGGCCGAAACATGCACAAAATTGCCTATTGAATTTCGGCATTCTCTCTCCCCACTTACCAAAACCGGCCACTCTCTCCACAACCTCCCCCACATTTGGCCATCACCTACAAACACTCCAAGCCACCCATTCAAACTAGTTTGAACTAGTCAAGCTCCTAAAAACACTCTCCACCCTTCCTTTGAATATCTGACTTGGTCCATGGCGAGTTTGAACTCGCCAACAACTTCTCCTCCATGCCACAAAATAGAAGCAAAAAGGTGGGATTTTCGCAGCTTGAACACAGGACCTCTCCCTCCTGCAAGTGACGCCAAACTCAAGCTCCAAGTGGCGCATACTTTGCCACTTTACTAGCTCAACTCTTGTGCTACCTTTCACCTAAAATTATTTATAAACCCCAGCTCCTTCAGCTCCTCTCACATAAAACTTAAAACTAAAATTTTTTTTCCTACCTCTCAAGCTTACACCTAGCTTACAACTAAGCCCCTAAAACATCAAAACAACCACATTGCAATATCAACCACATGCAAACAATGCAATAACAAAATAGCCCCTAACCCGGGATATTACAGATCAAATCAGGGATATCTCATCGGCATCGAATAGTGATTCCGTGTAAGACCATGTCTGGGACATGGCATCGACATAATATCTCGTGTAAGACCATATCTAGGATATGGCGTCGACATCGATATAAGATCCCGTATAAGACCATATTTGGGATATGTCAGCATTGACATAAGATCTCATATAAGACCATATCTGGGATATAGCGTCGACATCGATATGAGATCCCGTATAGGTCCATTTCTGGGATATGGCATCGGCATCAGCATAAGATATTGTGTAAGACAATATCTGGGATATAGCGTCGACATTGATATGAGATTTCGTATAAGACCATATCTGGGATATGGCATCGGCATCGACATAAGATCTCGTGTAAGACCATATCTGGGATATGGCGTCGACATCGATATGGGATCCCGTATAAGATTATATTTGGGATATGACATCGGCATCGGCTTGTGATCCCAACAACATATCCGGGATATGTCATTGGCATTTTACTACGTGTATGACAATTTTCGAGTATCCTTCGATATTCCAAGTGGTTCAACGGGATAAAGAATTAAAGTTTATGTTAAAGACAAGAAAATGACTAAAGTGTCAATGAATATGAGTATGTGACGATTAAGTGCAGGAATATGTATGTATACACTCACAAGCAATGTGCTTGGTATGTGAACAAATTTTGGTAAGAATATAAACAATTTATACCTATGAGAATGATCTTGTGATGACCTTGTGATTAGAAGTCCATGCTTATGATGTAAGAATATGTGTGAAATTTGAATAATGATCATGTGTGAGGCTTTTAAACCAAATTAAATTGAGAAATGAAATGTTCAAGTCTTTGTTGTTGATGCATAAGTTAAATTAGTCAATGAATGGCTTGTAAATATTTGATGATGACTAGCTATTGGCATGGCTAACTATAGATATACTTTAGTGTTATAAGTGTGTAAATGAGAATTAATACAAAGAAAACATAATAGAGTAAAATTAGCAATAAAACAGTTTGGACAGCAGTAGTTGAATCACTTTGAAAATTCACCAAAAATGGTGGAAATTTGATAAACCATAATATGTACATATTTTAATCTCATATTTAGCTTACTTTTGGATGATTTATCCCCCGAACTGTGGAATTTAGTGCTCCTAATCTTTTAATTTCATGTTTTATACTTAGGAGAGCATTGGAGGATGAAAAAAATGAGAAACGGACCAAAAATAGGGAAAATGGGCCAAAGTATGAAATTCACACGGCCAAGGACCAAGCCACACAGCCGTGCCTCCTTAGCAGACCCAAAACACAGCCTGAACTCGACTTACACGGACGTGCCACACGGGCATGTCCCTAACGTGACCTGTTTAAATTCCACTCGGATTAGGATACTTAGGGGCAAAGAATGACATTTCAAAAGCCTATATAAACACCCTAAGTGTGACCTAAAAGGGGGGCGGTTCAAGTAGGCTGAGGAGCCAAGCCAGAGAGGCCAAATTGTGTTATTTACTCGAAGACAGCCAGTTGATTTATCTCGAGAAGCCGTAATCATACTGAAGACGGAAGATCTTCCCTTCAATTTCCTTCAAGGGGTTTTAGGATTTTTCTTAGGTTTTGTTTTATATTTTCTTCTGAGATGTATTCTTTTATAATTATGAACTAAACCCCTCAAATACCTGAAGGGGATGAAACCTAAGACGGATCTTGTTATTGTTTTCTGAACTATATGATAAATACTTGATTTGTTCTTAACTATGTTTCTTAATTCTTGTTTTAATATTTCAGGATATTGATTCAAGTATTGATGTGCTTAAGCAGTGGAGGAATATTCCCTGTTTAAGAGTAGATCTATCATAGTTAAGCGGAGTTGATCGAACCCTAGAGATAAGATGACGAAAATCTGCTGGATTAGGGTCAAACCTAATATGGGAGTCCACAGATCAAGTTAATACAATTCTAGGGGTTTTAATTAGAAAGAGATTTCAATTAATCAACCTAGGGTTAGACGTTGGTAGCCTCGAGAGAGGTATTAATATAAATTAGGGAATCCTACGGATCAAGTCAAGTGAATAAATCGTCTGGTTCAGAGTTAAATAACAAGTGAAGTCTAGGTGGATTCTTCCTCGGGTATTGTCTTAATCAATTGGTTTTTCCCAAAAGTATTTCCCCAATTCCTTCTCTGTATCTTAGCATCTTCAGCTTAGTAGTTAGTTAAATTTAGGTTAAACAATGATTCCCTTAATTCTTAGGCTAAATAATAAAAAGAAATTCAGTATTAGTACTTTTGGTTCCCTTAGGTTCGACATCTCGGTCTTGCCACTAAACTATACTACTGTTCAATAGGTGCGCTTGCCTCAATCATTGTCATAGTTAATTTCTAGGCTCGATCATTCATTATATAAATATTAAGACTTTCTGACATGATCAAAATTGAATTAGAAGTTCAATAATATATGAAATTAAAGCTTATTTAGTCTATTTTCGCATAGAAGAGACGATGTAGGCAAAAGAATTTCAGATTATGAGATATTTGAATTTCTATAAGACAAGGTCAGAATGATTTTGGAATCCCTTGTTCTAACTTGGGAAATTCATTAAAAATTGTAAAAAAATACTCAAGGGATAAAATTTGTATGCTTGAACTTATTAATGAGTCTATCTTCAAGATAAATAAACGAGAACATCTTTTGAGTTCTTTGAAATGAGAAAATATTTTTTTAGTGAAAAGGGGTCAAAACTGTCGGACAGCAAAATAGGGGAAACTTTAACGAATAAACTGTACTGATTGGCTGAACAAAAAATTATGGAAATCTTATGGTAAGAAGATATGTGAGTCTAGTTTCAAGGAAAATTAGCGGATCTTAATTTGGAGTTCCATAACTCCGGATAAAAATAATTTAGTGACTGTAACCTGAGTAGACAGCTCAAGATGAACATAAATGAATTGAGAAATTTTATGCAATAATGATGGCATTATCTTGAGAACTCAAAATAAGGATTGTTAAAAGCATGGTAATCAATTGTTTATTATTTACATACGTACTTACTAAGCTTTATAGCTTACTCCCCTTCCTTTCTTATATCATGTAGGGTTTCATACTAGCTCGAGTTGGAGATCACAGGAGATGCTATCACACCATCAAGCTATCATTTTGGGTATATGTCAATGCATGATAAACCGTAATTTGAACATATTTTAATCCCACATTTAGCATACTTTTGGTCGATTTAAGCTTTGAATTGTGAAATTTGGTGCTCTTAATCCTTTAATTTCATGTTTTATACTTAGGAGAGCACCGGAGGATGAAAAGAACGAGAAACGGGCCAAAAATAGAGTAAATGGTTCAAATTACGACATCGACATGGCTTGGGCCCAAGACCACACGGCCGTGCCTCCTTAACAGACCCGAACACGGCCTGGCCATGACTTACACGGGCGTGTGCCAAGGGCGTGTCCCTGACGTGACCTGTTTGAATTTCACTTGGATTAGGGTACTTAGAGGCAAAGAAAGCCATTCCAAAAGCCTATATAAACACCCTAGAGGCCAACCTTCAAGGGGGCGTCCAGTGGGCCAAGGAGTCGAGCCAGAGAGGGCAGAAATGTGGAATTACTCGAAGAAAGCCAATTGAATCATCTCAAGAAGTCTGAGTTATACTCAAGACGGAGGATCTTCCCTTCAAATTCCTTTAGGGGGTTTTAGGGTTTTTCTTATGTTTTGTTTTGTATTTTCTTCTAAGATGTATTCTTTTATCATTATGAACTAAACCCTCAAATACCTGAGGGGGATGAAACCTAAGACGAATCTTGTTATTATTTTCTGAACTATATGATAAATACTTGATTTGTTCTTAATTATGTGTTCTTAATTCTTACTTTGATATTTTAGGATATTGATTCAAGAATTGATGTGCTTAGGCGGAGGAGGAATAGACCCTGTCTAAGAGTAGATCTAGCATAATTAAGCGGAGTTGATCGCAACCCTAGAGATAGGATGACAAAAATCTGCCGGATTAGGGTCAAACCTAATATGGGAGTCCATAGATCGAGTTAATGCAATCCTAGGGGTTTTAATTAGAATAAGATTTTAATTAATCAACCTAGGGTTAGACCTTAGTAGCCTCAAGAGAGGTATTCATATAAATTAGGGAATCATACGGATCAAGTCAAGTGAATAAATTGTCTGGTTCAGAGTTTAATAACAAGTGAAGTCTAGGTGGATTCTTCCTCGGGTATTGTTTTAACCAATTGGTTATTCCCACAAGTATTTTCCCCTATTCGTTCTCTTTGTCTTAGCATCCTTAGCTTAGTAGTTAGTTAATTTTATATTAAATAACAAATACCTTTAATTATTAGGCTAAACAATAAAAAGAAAGTTAGTATTCGTACTTTTGGTTCCTTTAGGTTCGACAATCCGGTTTTGCCACTAAGCTATACTACTTTCGATAGGTGCACTTGCCTCAATCGTTGTCACAATTAGTTTTTAGGCTCGATCATTCTTTATATAAATGTTTAAGACTCTGACACACGATCAAGTTTTTGGCGTCTTTGTCGGGGAACTAAAATATTAAGAAGGCTCAATTTTTATTACTTTAGCCATTTTTTTTTTTGCAATTTACTTTTACTTTTATTTTGCTTTTAGCATTGCTAATTTTGTTTCTTTTATTTGTTCTTAGCTGGTACCTCTAGTTTATAAATAGAAGGAACTCGACAGGACCCCTAATTTACGACAGTGATATTGAAGGTACTGTTTGCAGAAATCGTAGAGAAATAAGGTGAAGCTTAAATTACATAGAAGAAGAGCAAGAAGTCGAAACCAATACTACTGAAGAGATGGCTGATAATAATCCGCTACCTCTAGAGGTGGCCGAAAATCATGCTCCTCAAACTATGTATGATTATGCTAAACCTAATTTAATAGGAACTGAGTCAAGTATTGTTAGACCTGCTATTGCTGCAAATAATCTTGAACTGAAACCTAACACAATTCAGATGATACAGTAGTTTGTTCAGTTTGATGGTTTGCAGGATAAAGATCCAAACAATCACTTGGCGAATTTCCTAGAATTTTGCGACACTTTCAAAATAAATGGCGTTTCTGATGATGCCATTCGTCTTCGGTTGTTTCCCTTTTCTTTTAGGAATAAAGCTAAACAGTGGTTGAATTCTCTTCCACGAGGATCAATCACTACATGGGAACAAATGACCGAAAAATTTTTATTGAAATATTTTCCGCCGGCTAATCAATCAAGCATCGATTCAAGGGATCGAGAACCAATTTGGGCAACTCGCTAAGCTAATCTCTGAAAGACCACAAGGAAGCCGGCCAAGCAACACTGAGACTAACCCAAAGGAGCAACTTCAAGCCATAACCGCTCATGATAGTGTAGGGATAGATGAGCCTAAATTAAGCTAAGAAAATTTGGTAGAGAAAGGTAAGGTCGAGGTAAGTCACGAGAAGCCAAAACTAGTAATTAAAAATGATAAACCATAATATATACATATTTTAATCCCACATTTAGCATACTTTTGGATGATTTAAGCCTTGAATTGTGGAATCTGGTGCTCCTAATCCTTTAATTTTATGTTTTATACTTAGGAGAGAATTGGAGGATGAAACAGGCCTAAAACGGAGCAAATGGGTCAAAGTACGAAATCGACACGGCCTGGGCCCAAGACCACATAACCGTGCCTCCTTAATAGACCCGAACACGGCCTGGCCACGACTTACACGGGTGTGTGCCATGGGCGTGTCCCTGACGTGACCTGTTTGAATTTCACTCGGATTAGGATACTTAGGGGCAAAGAAAGCCATTCCGGAAGCCTATATAAACACCCTAAGTGTGACCTAAAAAGGGACGTCCAGTTAGGCCGAAGAGCCAAGCCAGAGGGGCCAAATTTGTGGAATTTACTCGAAGAAAGCCAGTTGATTTATCTCAAGAAGCCGGAGTTATACTCAAGACGGAAGATCTTCCTTCAATTTCCTTCATGGGGTTTTAGGGTTTTTTTTATGTTTTGTTTTATATTTTCTTCTGAGATGTATTCTTTTATTATTATGAACTAAACCCTCAAATACCTGAGACGGATGAAACCTAAGACGGATCTTGTTATTGTTTCCTGAACTATATGATAAATACTTGATTTGTTCTTAATTATGTGTTTTTAATTTTTGTTTTGATATTACAGGATATTGATTCAAGTATTGATGTGCTTAGGCAGAGGAGGAATAGACCTTGTGAAAGATGAACAAACCCTAGATATGTCTTCTCCATGTGAATTTCGGCCATTGGACTAATTCGAAGAAGATGACATCTTTTATTTAGTTATTTTGGCTTTGTTTACAAGATTACCAAAATGCCCTTCACCTAAACTTTGAAAATTTTAACTAACCATGCCCATTTTTTTCCATACTAAAGTATAATGGTCTAATTACCATCTAAGAACCTCCAATTTAAAATTTCATAGCAATTGGACACCTTTAACATATAGAATTCAAGTTTTGCACTTTTTGCAATTTAGTCCCTTCAACTAAATTGAGTGCCTAAACGTCAAAATTTTCGAAAGAAATTTTCACAAAATCGTTCCATAAAGTTGTAGACAATAAAATTATAAGAAAAGAAAATTTTTCTGTGTCGAATTTGTGGTCTCGAAACCACTGTTCTGACTAGACCCAAAATCAGGCTGTTACATTGTTACTGTACACCCCTTACTCGTATTCTACGCCGAAATCGGGTACGAGGCGTTACCATACTTAACTCACATTGTCATACAACTTTGGGATATCAAATGTCATTCCAAATTATAACTTTTTCATTCACACATCTAACATCCTTATAATGGGCCTACGAGGCCCTAAAAATACCTCCGAAAGGTTTCAGAAATAAATCGGAAACTTTTACGCACTTAGAAAAATTTTGACTAAACAGGGGCCACACGCCCGTGTTGTTCATGGGACACGGCCGTGTGCCCCTGAGACATGCCCCTCCTCCTCACCCGTGGTCAACACTTACTTAGTTCACACGGTCAGACACATGCCCGTGCCCTTGGCCCGTGTCCCTCACACGGCCTCGACACACCTTTGTCTTAGCCCGTATGCCAAAACCTTGGCATTTTATTTATGATGTCATCATTTCACATTGGCCACACGCTCGTGTCCTTAGACCGTGTGTCGAATTAAATTCCTAAATTCAAGTGCGATTTTCACGAGCACACGGGCACACGCCCATGTCTTTGGCGAGGCCTCCCACATCTACCGAGACACACGCGCCGTGTCTTTGCCCGTGTGTTTACTACTGAGCTTACTGACTTGCAATTCTATCATGCAAGGGGACACACTGCCTGATCATACACCCATGCGTGTGTCACACATGGCCTAGGTAAACGCCTGTGTGCTTACCCGTGTGGACATGAACAAGGCTGTTTTCCAATATCTTTTGTCAACCTAGCCCACATAACATGATCCCATACAACAAATCATCAAATAAGTCAATTTGTGCAACAACACTTTCTTGAATAGCCTCATATTTTCATTGATTAAAAGTATTGAGCCATTAACTAAGGCCATGTACAAAAGAATTCATTTATAAGGAGTCGATACATACTTGTCCAAAGTAACAAAACAATTCACCTAGTCTAGCCCCTATACATGCCATACTCAAAATATTAATTCTTGATATACCGAGATGAGCTGATAGCGTGAATGATCTTCTAATTATCTTCGTATCTCGACCCAGCTCTTTGACACTATAAAGCAAGGGAAAAGAAAAGGGAGTAAGCTCTTTAAGCTTACTAAGCTTACATGTAAACAATAATCATCATAACATGTGCTATTCTATAAATAACATTTCACAATAAGTAAGAACATGTCATAATCTGAGATCATGCTTACTCATTCATCTCTTACCATGTTCCAACCATATCCCAAACCAAATGCTCTTGTTATTTAACATACGTACCTGCACTTATTACCACGCAATAGCATGAAACAATACATCATAATTTCACAATAAGTCATTCTTAGCAATACCAAACACTCGGTGGTTTCGCACTTAGCCCACCAGTTATCTTTAACAGGGTGGTATCACACATAGCCCACTAACAAGAATATTTACGGTGGTATCGCACATAGCCTACCAAACGATAATATAAATGATGGTATCACACACAGCCCATCGTGAA
Source organism: Gossypium bickii (assembly GCA_025503065.1). Taxonomy (NCBI): domain Eukaryota; kingdom Viridiplantae; phylum Streptophyta; class Magnoliopsida; order Malvales; family Malvaceae; genus Gossypium; species Gossypium bickii. The sequence continues at coordinate 43,924,651 of CP106716.1, forward strand.
TAAGAAATAAGGTAGTATCGCACATAGCCCACCAACAATGATATTTAAGGTGGTATCGCACATAGCCCACCATTATTTATTATGGATAGTTTTCCACATTTACATGTCTATTTCAACGTTCATACAAAAATTATTCATTATCTACCAAATTCAATCCATTTGAATTATAAATGTTCTCAATCATACAATGCACCAATAAGTAACAACATGTATATTTAAGATGCATCGTTTACATAGAAACTTACCTCGGTGAAAAATGCGTTAAACAACAGTCTATTCTGTAACCTTGCCTTTTCCTCAGTCAAGGTTGATTCCACACTCTTCTTGGTTTGTAGAGAAGATAAGTTTCTGAAAATTTGAACTCTAAGAACCCTTATTTTCTCTCAATTTTTGGTGGTAGAAGAAGAAGTAATAGTAAAAGATGATATCTCATCTTTTTATCTTATTTAATTCATTTTTTTTATCACCTAATGTCACCAAATTTTGACTAAAATTAATGCTCTTGTCCCCCCTAAGCTATATGGCCAACCATCACACGTCCAATGGCCGAATTTCACTTTAAGGACCTCCAATTTAATATTTTATGGCTATTAGACACCTCTACCTTGAAAAATAGAATTTTCACACTTTATGCGATTGTCTTTTTTTCACAATTAAGCATTCAATCGTTAAAATTAAAGCACCAAAGTTCCCATGCGTTATTAAAAACATGTTATAACACATACATTTATACCAAAATAATTTCGTCAACCTTGGATTAGTGGTTCCGAGTAGCCCCAAAATTATGCTTTTACAGTTACACGTCTAACAGAAAACACAGGTGTGATTTTAGTAAGTGAGTTATTTTTATAAATATCACAAATTGGCTCGATTTTGCAAAATTTTTATTTTTCACTGTGCAAGAAAACCATTTTTGAACCAGATTTTTTCCAACGGCTACATATTTTAAAATGCGTATACTTAATGCACCAGCTTTCAATTCCTTATCTATTTGAACTCAAGCTTTTACTTGCATCAAAGTATACAAGTCTCGTATACATTGTCCATCGTCTACTCAGGATTAAGGTATGCAACATTATGAATGTCACAGGTGAATAAATCCATAAACAAATTCAAGATCTATTCTTGTTTGGTCTTAACTAATGTACTATCAATCCAATCAGTCACATCAATGTCTCCATCTTTTCAAAGTCATCCTCTCTGATGCCCATGACAAGGCATCTCCCCAGTTGGACTTGGTAGACAACATATTAGCCTTTTAATCGGTTTGCTAATTTTTGATTAGACTAAGGATATGTTTAGGTTTGTCTACTAATATAAGTTATCGTTCTGTACTATGATTCGACCACATAATACCACTTAGTATTAGTTTAAACATTAGATAAAAAATGAGTCAATATTTGCTTCTATTTTCCTTTACATGAAAACTTTATGCACTTTTCCTTTAGCTATATATCATGTGGGTTGCATCATATATCTGCTCGCTTCAAAATATTCATTCAAGAGCATTGTCTTAACATTCATTTTCCAAATCTTTTAATCAAGAGACACCCAAATGGATAACAATATGTGAATTGAGTTGAGCATGGCAATAAGGAAGAAGGTTTCTTCATAATCAATACCTTATTTCTGGGTATAACCTGTTGCTACAAGTCAAAGCTTGTAAGTTTCCACTTACACCTTATGGGTTTTATCCTTTCTGGTAAGTCTACAAGTTTCCACACTAAGTTGGAATCCATAAAGTCCATCTAAACTTTTATAGCTATTTCTAAGAGTTTGGAATCATCACTCTATATCTTTTCATCATATAAGAGCGGTTCATCATCTTCTTATTTGATAAACTCAGTGTTTAAAACACTTCCCCCATATTAGAACAACTTAGGCCTGCGAGAGACCTCTCCACTACGACGAAGCACGCTATGTTGCTAATTGTTTACAAGTTTACTACTAGGAGTTAGCTTTGGAATCATTTCAATAGGGTTTTGTGTATTTCCCAAAAGTTCCTCGAGTACTTATTTTCTTCGAGGTTTAAAGTCATTAATGTAACTTTCTCAAAGTGAGAATCATGTGTTGACACTATCATAATTTTCTCTTTTGGGTTATAAAACAAACCACCCGTTCTTCCTTTTGGATATTCCACAAACATGCACAATTTTTTCCGTGAATTCAACTTCATCGCATCTTTATCCAATACGTGGATTGAGCATCCGCAAATCCTTAAATGATTTAAAGTTGTCTTCCTACCATGCCACAATTCGTATGGAGTTTTAGGCGTTTTATTAGTTGGTACATCATTTAGAATATAGCATGTCATTTGCAATGCATATCCCTAAAGGGATATTTGCATCTTCAAATAACTTAACATCAAACCAAACATGTCTACCATTGTTTGACTTTTTCTCTCTACCATGGTATTCTATTGTGGAGTTTCTGATGCGGTAAACTAGGATAGAATCTCTTTCTTTATGAGATTCCTTCAGAATTCATCTGATAAATATTCCCCACCTGGATCAAAACAAAAGGACTTTATGGGTAAAACCTATTTGTTTCTCCACTCCTGCACAAAACTCTTTAAATTTATCAAAGGTTTCACTCTTATAGTGCATTAGGTACATATACCCATGTATGGAATAATCATCAATAAAGGTTACATAATTCTTGTAACCACCTTTTGCACTGATGTTCATGGGGCCACATATGTTAGCATGCACAAGTTCTAATGGTTTCACAGCCATCATCCCTTTTGCATTAAAATATTGCTTGATAATCTTACCTACCAAGCAAGATTCACATTGTAACAGTCCATTTATCAGTGGTGTCAACAATAGTGATTTTGGGATCAAAAGTTCGACAAGAGAGTCTCTAGAAATGCTTAATTAATATTTATGAGCTGAATATAATATAATAATAAATAGTGATTTGATTGATTTTATTAATTGGTCAATTAGTCAAAGTGCAACTGGTGTGTACCGAAAGTCAAGTGGTTTAGGAAAATGTGGTGTTTGTGTAACATCTCGAATTAAGGCCTAGTCGGAACAGTTGTTTTGAGATCACAAATCTGATGAGGATATTTTTATTTTTATTATATTTTTATGGTCTACAATTTTACAGAAAGATTTCGTAAAAATTTCTTTTAAAAAAAATTTTGACGTTTGAGCACTCAATTTAGTCAAAATAACTAAATTGTAAAAAGTGCAAAAGTTGAGTTCTATATATTAGAGGTGTCAAATTTCTATGTGTTTTAAATTGGAAGTCCTTTAAAGGTAATTAGACCATTGGATAACTTGATGGACGAAAATGGGCATGAATAGGACACAATTGAAAGAAAAGCCTTAAAGGTATTTTAGTTATTTAGTGTTTTTAATGAATAAAAAGACAAAATACAAGAAAAAAAAAATTTGCTCATCTTCTTCAAGCTGATGCTGAAAATTTCTAGACTCCATGGCTAAGGGTTTTAGCTTTTCAAGCTTCATAGTAAGTGTTTCTAAGCCCCGTTTTTAATGTTCATCGTATTTTTGAAATCCCGGTAACTTAGTTTAACTATTTCTACCATTATTTTGAGCTAGAGTTTAATTTTAAAAAGTGACCCATGTTGAATAATTCTTTATTTTGATGAATTTTGGTAGATTATGAATGTTTATGATTAGAGAAACGAGTTTTATTAGATGATTTTCAATGAAATCGTATAAAAGGGGTTAAATTGTAAAAGTTATAAATTGGTCATAAGTGTGTGAATTAGTGAGAAATTGAAGTTGCCATAGAAGAGAAAAATGATCACCATGTTATAAAACATAAGAATAAGGGCTGAAGTTTAATTTACGAGCATTGGGGCAAAAGTGCAAATATGTGAAAGTTTAGGGGTCAAAGTGTAATTTGTAAAAAATATGATTTTTGGACCCATATGAATAATGTGACTAATTGGTAGGCTAAAGGTGATATAGATCAAAGAAATCGAGGTTCGGGCTTAAATCGAGAAAATACAAGGTTATGGATTAAAATGGTAAATTGTCGTTTCTGGATCCGAGGTAAGTTGGTGTATTAATAATAATGCAATAATGTCGTAATGTACATTTTGAAACCTAAATTGTGGTGTTAAATTGATTTTTCTGAATTACATGTTTAGTATATTATGTTGGTGAATTGATTTAATAATATGTTTATGATAAAAGGTGACGTAGGTGACATGGAAAATGGGTTGAAATGTTGTGCTTAAAGGTGTTTTCTATGACTATGATTATTATGTGAAATGGAAAGTTTATATGTAAATAATGCATTTATTTTACTTGTTCAATAATTATTTTGCTAGATATTATGGAAATCATTGGGTGATAACTAAAATATGAAAATGTATGGAATGAGAAATTCTCGATTGAACCTTCGAAAAACTGAGAGATACGGACAATATGTAGCTAGGTCACACGAGTGATAAGGGACCTTCACCGTGTGCACAAAAAAACTACGAGATGGCAGAATTTGATATCTTGCTAGGCCACATGGATGATAAGGGACTTTCACCATGTGTGCAAGAAAGCTATGGGATAATAATTTCATACGTAACTAGGTCACATATGTAATACTGTGTGTATACCATGTGTACAAGAAAGTTACGGGTTATGAGTAGCTAGGTCACATGAGTGGTTCCTAGAGTTGGACGCCATGTAGACAAGAAAGCTACTAGATGGAATGGCTAGGTCACATGGGTGATAAGGGACCTTCACCATGTGTACAAGAAAGCCGAATTATGTGTAGGTGGAGCTATGTGCTGAGACCACCGAGTATTGGGCGTTTTCCGAAGGGGTTCAAGGAGATAACTTACTAATGGTGATTGGTACGATCATGTTATGAATAAGTGCAGGTGTGAATATGACCAATTGAAAAATGTGGCAAATGTACGTGGGAGCAAGTGTTTGTGTGAACAAGGGTGCATGTGACCATGTGTGTATGTGCATAATGTGTTTGATATGTGATACGTGATTGAAATGGTTGTAAGGCTGATATGATGTAAGCTCCACTATGAATACTCAAATATTGGTGATGATTATTCATTTGTATGGCTACTATTGAACATGTGATAAATCATAAAAGTAACATATTTTAGGCCCACATTTAGCATGCTTTTGGATAATTTAAGCCTCGATTTATGTAAAAAGGTGCTCTTAATCCTTTCTTTTCATGTCTTATACTCAGGAAAGCACCCAAGGATGAAAAGAATGTAAAATTGGCTTTAAACGGGCCAAATGGGCCAATTCACGAAATCGGCAAGGCCTGGACTTCAAGCCATATGACCGTGCCTCATTAAATTACTAGAAGGCCATGATTCACACGAGCGTGTGCCATGGCCGTGTCCTTGTCGCTGGAAAGAGAAATTTCATTCGAAAAAGGATACTTGGAGGCAAAGAAACACATTCCAAAGCCTATTCAAACACCCTATTATTAATTCTACTTAAATTAGGATACTTAGGGGGCCAAGTAAGGCATCTCAATGTCTATATAAACACCCAATGGGGCAACTTGAAAGGGGAGTTCAGCCGAAACGGGCGTCAAAGCTAGGCCAAGGAGCCAAGCCTAGAAGGTTAGAGTTAGGGAATAATGCGAAGATAGCCAGTTGATCCATCCCAAGAAGATGGAATTATACTCAAGACGGCGGAATTCTCCTTCAATTCCTTCAGGGGGTTTTAGGATTTTCATATGTTTTGTTTTATCTTTTCTCTTGCGATGTTTTGTTTATTCATTATGAACTAAACCCCTCAGATATCTGAAGGGGATGAAACCTAGATGAATCTTTTTATTTAATTTTTAAGTTATATGATAATTGCTTAGTTTATTCTTAATTATGTTGCTTAATCCAAATCTAATGTGCTTAGGTGGAGGAGGAATAGACCCTGCCTAAGAGTAGATCTAATATAATTAAGCGGAGTTGATTGAACGCCTAAAGATAGGGTTACGAGATTTTTCCGGACTAGGGTGAAACCTAATATGGGAGTCAATTGATCGATTTACTGCTATCCTGGGGGTTATTATAAACGAACGATTTAAGGGCAAGCATAAACGTTATGCCTTATAAAATGTTTAAACAACTAGGTCTAGGGAAACCCAAACAAACTAGGATGAGCATTTAGTTAACTGAGAAAACTATCATAATTCCTAGGGGTATAATAGAAAATATTCTAATCAAAATTGATAAATTCATATTCCAGTAGATTTTGTTGTCTTAGACATGAATAAGGACAATTCGATTCCTTTAATTTTAGGAAAACCCTTTCTAACAACTGCCAAGACTAAAATTGATGTTGGTACAGGAGAACTCATTCTTCGTGTAGGTGATGAATCAATCAGTCTACAAGCTTTTGACTCGGCCAGGACATCAAGTGATGAAGGTGAGAAAGTAAATTTAGTTGATAATCAAATTGCTCAACTTTCACCACAGGAAACACCACAAGGCTATAAACCTGTGCCGAATTATGGGCCCCAAGATGTACAAGCTCATAACAGTGAATTATTAGTGGAATCTGACCGAAGGCAAGAAACAGTGGTAAGTAAAGGTAAGATTGAGGTAAGCCATGATTTACCAAACCCGGTAAATACAGAGTACCAAGCTTGTGTGCCATATCCCGATGCAATAAAGAAGGACGACACAGAGGAAGAATCCAGTGAACTCACACTTCGTGAAGACGATGAAACAATCACTCTTCAAGCTCTTAACTCAGCTAGGACATCAAGTAATGAAGGTACGAACGTTAATTCTATTGATAATTATTTGGTTCAACCTTCTTTACAGGAAGCATCGCAAAATCACTTAGCTGAGCTAGATCCTAGACTTCGTGCTAACAAAGAAGGAATACCTAAGGAACAAAGCCTTATGGTTGACAATCTAAAAGAGGAGGAAACACAAATCAAAGAAGAACAGGAACTGCACGAAGTGAAACTGAAGAAGACCCCAAACGAGCTGATAGGAACAACAAATCACTTCAAATAGGGGATCAGGTATTGTTGAATAAGGAAGACCCTCGAATCACCAATTCAGACCTCAAGGCAAACGAAGAAATCACTTTTGAGGTACTTAATGTCTTCCTATACTGCAAAGTCGAGGTAAGCAATCCTAAATTCAATACTTTTGAGGTAAACATTACTCGACTTAAACTCTATATCCATAACTGAATTGATCACATGAGAAAGGATTTTCACCTCCTCAAACCACCTTGAACATACAAATAAGAGGAAAAGTCTAGCTTAAGACTATAAACAGCGCTTCTCGGGAGGCAACTCAAGCACTAACCCTACTAATTAGTTTAGTTTTTCTTTTCATATTTAGGCATAGGTTTCCACCATTTTTACATTATTTATTTTATTTATTTATTTTTCTTTTCTTTTTCCTTTTAGCGCCTAACCATAAACTAACCAAAGAGCAGATTTCTAGGCCACACGGCCCTACACACGGGCGTGCCCGTGGCCATGTGGAAGCCAGGGGATGAACCATGTGTGTGCTAGTAGCCGTGCATGACATAGAAAAAAATTCTTTTCCCAACATGGGTGGCGATAATAGTCCACGCCCGTGCCGACGTCCAGTACGAGGTTACTGATTTGTTAAGCACGGGCTAAACACGGCCGTGCCAACAATCTGACTTATCAAACACGGGAGGAGCATGCCCGTATTAAATCACTGTATGAAGAAAGACACGGGCGTGCCACTACACCCACAGCCGTGCCTAAACACCCTGAACGTGCCCAAAATTCAAAATTCCAAAACGTGGGCTACATCTTTATTTAAAACTCGTTCTCCCTTCTTCTAGTTATCTTTCATTTTCCATTATTTATTTTTGTTTTTATTTTAATTTTATTTTCATTTCATTTTTTTACTTTATTTTATTTTATTTTCTTCTTCTTATTTAGATTTAGCTTAGGATACAATAAAATCAGACTGGCTGCTTCGAGGATTCAATTTCAAACGGTTCGAGACGCTTCCCCACGTTCACCTCCAATCCTATCTGGTTTCTTTTCTCTGACTTCATCTAAAATTCAAGAAGTTTCACTTCTCCCCCTATCTTATGATTTTATGATTATTTTATCCATCTTTTTACATTGAGGGCAATGTACATCTTAAATGTGAGGGGTTAATTATAGTATTATCTGAAAATCCCTGAATTATGCCTTGATCTTCAAGTAAGTTTCTCATATTACGATTTGAATGAAATTTTCTTTGATTTATGATTTCTATTGATATGTTTTAGATTAAGTCATTGACAATTGTGCATTGATAATTAAATTTGAACAAAACTAGGGAATCAGGCATGATAAGTCTAATATTCAAAAATTTAAAATTTTATGTTGTTAACCTGAATTTGAATGTTATCTTAAAATTTGAAATTTATAAGGTTGATGTCAAAAACACCCATAATTTTTGTGAGATTTTGAGCCTTATAGAGCATACATTCCTTTTCATGTTCATTCTTTTATTATGAGTGTGTCAACTACGAACTATTATTCTAGAACTTGCCTTGATTACACATGTTGAGACCACAGCTATGATTTGATATACCGAGATGATAAAGGCACCTAGGTTTTAACCCACTTACACCATTAAAAAGCCTACCCTCATAATTAACCCCTAGTGAACCCCGTTGAGCCTAACAACCCTTTTTATTGACTAACCCACTAATATTAACCCAAAACCCTTTGTATTTGTTATCACCCTTTCCTTTGACTACCCCTTAATCGAGATTTGATTTGAGGTAGTTACCTTAGTATATTATTCTGGTAGTTAAATTTATCTTGTATTTATTTTGTTCTTAAAAAAAAAATCGAAGTAGTCAATATTAGTAAGTATAAAAAGCGACCTTATACAATCAAAGTCTATTTCCAAACAAAAAGCTCGTATTAGTAGAATTATTTTTAGTTGATATAATTGTTAGGTAGGTAACTTATCAATTCAATCTCGATTCTAGCCTTCTAATTTCAACCTTTATCCACACCTTTAACCCTAGCCCCGTTACAACCCTAACAAAGACCTTTTGATCTGTTTATCATTTCATTTTACAGTGGTGGAGATTTGATTTTCAGGCAAGCCTATGGGATTAACTGTTCAGGTTCGACTTATGAGTGCTTAATTTTGATCCTTAAACACTTTTCGAGTGATTTGAGTGACTCTTTGGTGAGGATGTCAATCCTTGTAGGTTTTGAATTAAAGGTAATTATTTAGATAAAGGGGAACACCTATATTTTCTTGCTACAAAAATATGGCTCATCTTGTTTGAATCTTCAGGACTCTTTGAGTTAAATTATCCATGTATAAATTATCTATGAATTAGGATAAGGCATTGTTAATAGGAATTTTGAATCATGGAAAGTTCGTTTTAATTGTAAGTTGAGAATTTTGCTTGAGAATAAGAAAAAGCTTAAGTGTGGGGGTATTTGATAAATCGTAAAAGTAACAAATTTTAGGCCCACATTTAGCATGCTTTTGGATAATTTAAGCCTCGATTTATGTAAAAAGGTGCTCTTAATCCTTTCTTTTCATGTCTTATACTCAGGAAAGCACCCAAGGATGAAAAGAACGTAAAACATGCTTAAAACAGGCCAAATGGGCCAATTCACGAAATCAGCACGGCCTGGACTTCAAGCCACACGACCGTGCCTCATTAAATTACTAAAACACGGCCTGGCCACGATTCACACGGGCGTGTGCCATGGCTGTGTCCCTGTCGCTGGAAAGAGAAATTTCATTCGGGAGAGGATACTTGGAGGCAAAGAAACACATTCCAAAGCCTATTCAAACACCCTATTAGGAATTCTACTTAAATTAGGATACTTAGGGGCCAAGTAAGGCATCTCAAAGTCTATATAAACACCCGAGGGGGCAACTTGAAAGGGGAGTTTGGCAGAAGCCGAAACGGCCGTCAAAGCTAGGCCAATGAGCCAAGCCAAGAAGGTCAGAGTTAGGGAATAACGCGAAGATAGCCAGTTGATCCATCCCAAGAAGCTGGAATTATACTCAAGACGACGGAATTCTCTTTCAATTCCTTCAGGGGGTTTTAGGATTTTCTTATGTTTTGTTTTATCTTTTCTTTTGCGATATTTTGTTTATTCATTATGAATTAAACCCCTCAGATACCTGAAGGGGATGAAACCTAGATGAATATTTTTATTTGATTTTTAAGTTATATGATAATTGCTTAGTTTGTTCTTAATTATGTTGCTTAATCCAAATTTAATGTGCTTAGGTGGAGGAGGAATAGACCCTGCCTAAGAGTAGATCTAACATAATTAAGCGGAGTTGATCGAATGCCTAGAGATAAGGTTATGAGATTTTGCCGGATTAGGGTGAAACCTAATATGGGAGTCCATTGATCGATTTACTACTATCCTAGGGGGTTATTATAAGCGAACAAGAGTTCCACTAATTAACCTAGGGTTAGACGTTATTCGCCTTGAGAGATGGTTTAATATAGGTTAGGGAGTCTTACGGATCAAGCTAAGTAAGAGAAATCATATAATTCAAGGTTAGATAACAAGTGAAGTCTAGGTGGATTCTTCCTAAGGGTATCGTCGTAATCAACTGTGTTTTCCTTCAAAGTTATTTTCCAATTTGTTCTTTTTGTCTTTGTCCTTAGCTTAGTCATTGTCAAATTTAGATTAAAACAAACTTCACTCTATTTTTAAGGCTAAATAATAAAAAGAAAGTTAGTATTAGTACTCTTAGTTCCTTTGGGTTCGATATCCGGTCTTGCCTAAGCTATACAACTGTTCGATAGGTACACTTGCCTTTAATCATTGTTAGAGTTAGTCTCCAGGTTTGATCATTCTTTTATAAATTTTAAAGCTCTGATTTACAGCGATCAACATGCTTGGTGTTATGTGTGCATATATGGAAGTAATATAAAGAAAACATGGGAGAGTAAAATTTTTCAGTAAAATAGATTAAAACAGCAACAGTTACATGATTTTGATAAATTCACCATAAATAGTAGAAATTGAATTGTATACTGAATGAGAGATGCAATTAAAACTTATTGAGTCTATTTTCACATAAAAGAAATTGTGTGAGTAAATAAATTTTCTATTATGAAATATTTAAATTTTGGTGACACAGGGTCTAAATGGTTTCAAAAATCCCCTGTTCCAAATTCGAAAAATCACTAAAAATTGTATAAAAATGGTTATGGTGTGTAATTTATATTCTCAGAATCCTTGGTGAGTTTGCTTTTGACAGAGACAAATAGGAAGGTTATCCAAGCTCTGTATAATGAGAAATTTTAATTTTAGTGAAGAGGTGTTAGAGCTACCGAACAGCGAAATAGGGGAATCTTTAATGAATAAACTGTATTGATTGGCTAAACAAAAAATTCTGGAAATTTTATGGTAAGAATATATGTGAGTATAGTTTCAAGGAAAATTTACAGATCTTAATTTGGAGTTCCTTAGCTCCAGATATAAGGAATTTAATAACTATGACTCGAGAAAACAGCTTAAGTAGAATTTGAATAAATAGAAAGAATATGAAAATAGCATGTTATCGCATTGCTTATTATTTTCATGCAAGCTTACTAAGCGTAAAGGTTACTCCCTCCTTTCCATTTCTTTTAGTTTTGTCAGGTCAACTCAGGGTTGGAGATCGTCGGAGGTAGCATCACACTATCGAGCCATTATCCTTAGAGTATTGGCATATGTATGTTAAATGTTTTCAAGTGAGTGGCATGTATATGGACTTAATTTTTATATGATGGATGTTGTTGTGATTAGTCAAATGGATTGGCTTATATTGATTTGTTGATTATAGCCATGAGATGTGGCTTATGATGATTTTGGCTCGTAATCCTATTTGTCCATGGTATGTGTTAATGTCTTGTTATGTGGTAAAAGTGATTAAATAGTTGACAAGGTCAAATGCATGTGTTTGAAAAGTTTTAATTTTGGGAAAAACTTGGTAACTCGATTTTTTATGATTGTAAATGTTTAAGTCCGGTAATGCCTTGAACCCTATCCCGGAGTTGGATACGGGTGAGGGGTGTTACAGTCAGGACCTCGTTTCATTAAATCGAGGCTAAAAATATTTTTATTCAATATTTACAAAGTTTTTATATATGTATATTAAATTTTGGTTCAGTAATTTTAGTAATTAAATGGCTACTTAAGGTATAAGTACTAAATTGTAAAAACTTGATTGTTATGGAATTTTAGTTTATCAAGGTGTTAATTAAGTTTGGTTAAGGTAATTAAGTGATAATTAACCACTTTTTAAGAAAGTGGGACAATTGCTTTTGGTTGAAATTAATATATATGTTAAATTAATTATATAAAAGTTATAATAATATATATTAAAGATTAAAAACATTTTGTCATCTTCCCCACCCCTTTGTTTCAAGCTATAGCCGATTTGTTTCAAGCTTTCAAGCTGTGCATGTAATATGACAGCCTGTCTTCAGTGAAATCAGAAGAGTGGTTTTAGAACCACAAATCTGATGAGTAAATTATTATTTTATTATTATTTTAATGTCTATGGGATGTTAGTAAGGTCGTATTAAAATTTCATTAAGAAATTTTAATGTTGCATGATTAATTAAGTGAAAAGGACTGAATCATAAAAAGTAAAAAAGTAGAGTTTTATTAGTTAAAGGTGTCAAATAGCTATGAAATTTTAATCTAAGGGACTTGGATGGTAAATAGACCAATGGAGTTGTTAGTGGATGTTTATGGACATGGTTTTGTTGAAATTATTAAAGTTTTTAAAGGTTAATTTGGTAATTAAGTAAATTAAAGTTATATTAAATAAAACAAAAGTGTCATCTTATTCATTTCATCACAACTAACCGATTTTAGCAATTGAAGAGGAGGTTTCGGTTAAGCTTGCTTCTGTTGCATGGTATGATTTTGAGTCCTGTTTGTAATGATTTCTATGTTTTTAAGGTCATTGTAGCTTAATCTAGTTAGCCTGGGGATCAATTTGTAAAACTATTAAAGATTGAGGGTTATGCCATGAATTCTTCTATGTGATTCTTGATGTTTAATGATAGATTATGAATCCTTGTTTATAAATAAATAAGTTTTGTAAAGTGATTTTTTATAAAAAAATTGATTTAGGGACTTGTTTGTAAAAATGGTACAAGTTAATGGTAAACTTATAAAGAGGATTAAAATTTTTAAATTTCAATTTATGAGCTTAAGGACTAAATTGTGAAAAGTTAAAATGATAGGGCAAAATAGTAATTTTACAAAATACAAAATGTGGACTAAATTGGATGCTGAGGATATTAAATGGATTAAATTTGTGTATTGGTATCAAGATAGACCACGTACAGATCTAGATCGGGGAAAAAGCTAAAGCCTCATATTATTTGACTTCATTTTTACGCCCTAGTCGTCGAGGTAAGTTCGTATGTACATATTTCTATATCCATGTTATTCAATTGTATGTCATTATGTTATATATAATGCTATTGAGTAATGTATATCCAAAGCAATGTTATGACGGTTATCGAGTCTCTATTGAACCTTAGGAATTCGTAGGATACAAATGACATGTCATTAGGGATTTCATGTTTCGGGTGCTGGACTTGAATATCCTACCAATGACTGAGGTCCTGCATTTGTTGCCAATACTCCACAGCTTGTGTGAGCAGCATCGTGTAGCTTACATTCCAATCCAAAGCTTGTGTGAGTAGACCCATTTCACAGCTCGTGTGAGCAAGGATGTAAAGGAAAGGTTTGGTTATTTGTTAAGCACACTTCGTGTGAACTTTTCTGAGTATCTGATGATATTCTAAGTGGTTCAACAGGCATGAAAATGAATTGAAAAGGTTAAGTTTCCAAATGGAGTAATGCATATGATCATGAAAAGGATATATGAATCAATGATATATTTTCTTATGAAAATGGCTTATCACGTGGTTAATCCAAAAGAGCTACGCATAAATGCACTAACTTCTGTATTGATGATGATGTTTAGGCTTATGCGAAGCTTTTGGTTTGGATTACATTCTGTTATTACTTATTGTTATGCAATGAAATGGTAAGTTGTGTTTCATTTTCTACAAACTTACTAAGCATTATCTGCTTACGTTGCTTGTTTTCTATGTATTATAGAGTGCCGGAAGGTCGATCAGTTTGGAAGCTCATTGGAGACTATTACACTATCCAACATAAATATTTGTAGTTTTTGAATGTTTTGGCCAAGGTTATAATGGCATGTATAAGTGGACACATAATGATGTTTAGTTGAATGTTTAGTTGATGATTTCATATGTATATGTTATTTTGGTCTGGTACATTTGATACCTTGCTAGTTGTGTCAATGTGGCTACATTATGAGGCATGTTTGAATGGCTCAAATGGTATGTGTTGAATTGGTTTGAATATGGTCAAGATATGGTATGTTTTGGGAAAGTATTGAGCTATATGTGGATTATTGAAATGTGGTAACATGTACATGTTTAGGTAAGTTTTGGATGAATTTGTTTGAGGTGCCTTGAATAGTATATTGGTTGGTTGATTTAGGACTCTTGAATTGGTCATTATATGTATGTTTTGGTAAAGGTTTTGATTTCTTGGTTTTGTGCACAAAAGGCCTATAGGTGTATCCATCATTTGGTATTGGAAATGGCTTGATTTTTGGCAAATTTATGTCAACCCGACCTGAGACACGTGCGTGTGAAACACATGACCTAGCGACACGGCCATGTGTCTCCTAGCGACACAAGTCTGTGGGGGCTATTTCGAGAGTTACATGGCCTGATACATGGGCGTGTGACATGTCGTGTGACCCTACTTAGAGGGTTACTCAGGTGAGGATACGGGCTAGGACAAGATCGTGTGTCCCTAGTTAGAAGGTTTCACAGCCTGAGACATGGGCGTGTGTCTCGGCCGTGTGAGGCACACGGCCGTGTGACCCTTGTATTACAAATTTTGTAACTTTTTGTTAAACCTTTTAAATGCTTCAGATTTAGTCTTGAATTGTTTTTAACGCATTTCTAGGTCCTTGAGGGCTCAATTTAGGGATAATATGTATGTGAATGGTTGTTTTATATTATGTTTATAATGATGTATGAAAGGTATGTTTAAATGTTTCGTTTGTTCGGTATTACTCTGCAACCCTAATTGGGCGGCAAATATGGGTTAGGGTTTTTATATTTAGTAATATCAGAGCTACGTTTTAGTCAATTATCGGGCTGAATGTAGCATGTATGAGTCTGGAAATACATGTCATTATATAGTCTGTGATAATGTGATAACTCCTGACTCAAAGTAAAATTGGTTTTCATATATATAAGATGTCATCCAACTGAGCTTATTTGGATGAAGTAGAAAGTAATGCGCAAGCCTTCGTTCATAGGGCAGTGTCTAGCGATAGTAGGCCCGTATTTGAGGGTCGGGGAAGAGAGGCTAAAGAATCGTTCTTTCAGATGATGTCCGAGTGGTTTCCAGAGTTCGTACGAACGAACCCAATGGCTCAACAAACTCTACCCCCACCTGTACATCATTTGGTCCCCGTAGTTCCTCAAGGTTTAGAACCTGTACGAGTGAGCAAGCCACTACTTTATAAAATCTAAAAGTATGAGGCTGAAGTGTTCCGAGGTACAATTGAACATGATCCAGAGAAAGCCGAGTTTTTATTAGAAGACACGATGAGAGTTTTTGATGAATTATCTTGTACTCCTATGAAATGCTTGAAATATGTTGTTTTTTGTTAAATGACTCGTCTTATCAGTGGTGGAGCACTTTGGTTGTGATTGTATCGGGAGATCGAGTAAATTAGGAACTCTTTCAGATAGAAAAGAAATATGTGTGTCAGAGGTTTCAAGATAAGAAACATAAAAAGTTCCTTGAGTTGAAGCAAGGCCGTATGTTAGTAGCTGAATAAGAGGGAATTTGTACGACTCGGTAAATATGCCAGGGAATGTATACCGCTAGAGGTTGATATGTGCACTCAGTTTGAAGATGGGTTAAAAGAAGATATCAAGCTTTTAGTTGGGACTCTTGAGTTGAAAGAATTTGTAGTTCTAGTTGACAGAGCAGACAAGGTTGAGGAACTTAGCAAAGAAAAAAGAAAAGTTGATTCTGAGGCTCGTGACTCGGGAAAAACGCCTATGGGAAAATCATTCTCATCGCCATCTAAGAAGTCGAAAGAATTTTACAATCTTTCATCAACTTCTGTGAGCTATTCTAAAAGAGATAGAGGAAAATTGTATTCGAGCTCGAAACCTCAGGCTATGTCTGTAGCGAGCGTAGACAGTGTCAGAAACAACAAAGTCAGCAATATAATAGACGATATTTTCGTGAGTGCAGATAGAAAGACGGGTCATGTTTTAAGTACGGTTCTTATGAGCATTATCGTAGAGATTGCCCTGAAAGGTCCGATAAAGAAAATGCTTAGACTAATCGATCAAGTAACACAACTCTGAGAGAAAAACCACCCCGGAACACTCGAAATACGGGTAATAGTCGTAGTGGGAGGAAAGATTCTGCTGTAAGATCCGAGGTACAAGCACCAACAAGAACTTACTCGATCCGTACTCGAGAGGAAGCTTCAGCACCTGATATGATCATCGATATATTTTCTATCTTTGATACTACTGTTAATGTTTTGATTGACCCAAGGTCAACATACTCATATGTATGAAAAATTTTAGTGTCAGATAAGAAAATACCTTTTGAGTCTACTGAGTTTGTGGTTAAAGTAACTAATCCTTTATATCAGTATGTATTAGTCAATAAAGTTTGTAAAAATTGTCCTTTGATGATTCAGGGTTGCAAATTTCCAACTAATTTGATGTTATTACCCTTTGATGAATTTGATGTGATTCTATTATGGACTGGTTAACCGTGCATGATGATGTTGTTTACTGTAGACGAAAGCATATTGTGTTAAAATGTCAGAATGGTGAAAAGCTTTGAATTAAATCAGATAGACCGGATAGTACGTATAATGTTATTTTGGCTATGTTGACACAGAAATATGTTAGAAAAGGCTGTAAAGCATATCTCACTGATATATTTGATTCCAGAGTTTCAGAATTGAAATTAGAATCAATTCTAATTGTATGTGAGTTTACAAATGTGTTTTTAGAGGAATTACTAGGGTTACCGCCGATCAGAGAGGTTGAGTTTGCTATTGAATTAATGTCGGGAACATCTCCGATATCGATAGCTCCTATAGAATAGCACCTATAGAATTGAAAGAGTTGAAAGCACAGTTGCAAGAGTTGACAGATAGGGGCTTTCCTCAGCCCAACCTTTCTTCTTGGGGTGTTCCTGTGTTGTTTGTTAAGAAAAAGGATGGGTCAATGCGATTATGTATCGATTATCAATAGCTCGATAAAGTCACAATCAAGAATAAGTATCCATTGTCACGTATTGATGATTTGTTTGACCAGTTTAAAGGTGTGACGGTATTCTCAAAGATTGATCTTCGTTTTGGTTATTATTAGCTAAAGGTTAAAGACTCGGATGTGCCAAAAACTGCATTTAGAACTAGGTACGGACATTATGAGTTTCTTATGATGCCATTTGGTTTGACTAATGTACCTGCTATGTTTATGGACTTGATGAATAGAATTTTCAAACCGTATTTATTATTGTTGTATTCATTGATGACATTCTGATCTATTCATGAGATGAGAGAGAGCATGCCCAGCATTCGAGAATTATTTTACAAACTTTACGGGGAAAACAACTATTCGCTAAGTTTAGCAAATGTGAGTTTTTGCTCTGAGAAGTCAGATTCTTAGAACATGTGGTATTGGCAGACGATATTAGAGTTGATCCAAATAAAATCTCACCTGTTGTAGACTGGAAGCCTTCAAGAATGTATTTGAAGTCAGAAGTTTTTTGGATTAAGTAGATATTATAGAAGATTTGTCAAGGTATTGTCGATGATCGTTATGCCTTGACAAAACTTCTTCAAAAAGTTGTCAAATTTGAATGGTCTGAGAAATGCCAGCAAAGTGTTAATCAGTTAAAAACTTTGTAAACCGAGGCACCTATCTTAGTTTAGCCAGAGTCCGGTAAAAAAATTGTAATTTACTATGATGCTTCAATGAATGGTTTGGGCTGTGTTTTGATGCAAGGAGGCAAGGTGATAGCGTATGCTTCTCGATAGTTGAAACCACACGAAAAGAATTATTTGACTCGTGATTTAGAGATCGTAGCTATCGTATTTGCTTTAAAAATTCGGTGACACCATTTGTACGGAGGAAAATGTCACATTTTCATGGATCACAAGAGTTTGAAATATTTTATGTCACAGAAAGATTTGAAGTTGAGACAGTGAAGATGGCTTGAATTGTTGAAAGATTATGATTTGATTATCGACTATCATCTGAGACAGGCTAATGTTGTTACTGGTGCATTGAGTAGAAAATCCATGTTTTCTTTGCGAGCTTTAAACACATGGTTAACATTGATTGATGACAGTTCCATTTTAGTTGAGTTAAAATCTAGATCAATGTTTCTACAGTAGATTTGCGAAGCTCTAAGATGTGACGATGTTTTTATTGAAAAACGGAAATGGATTGAGACAACATCTGGTTCAGATTTTCATGTTGGTTTCGATGACAATCTGTACTTGAAAGGCAAAATTTGTGTTCTGAGAAATTCTAATCTCATTCAAAAGATTTTTTAGGAAGCTCACAGTAGTAGCTTATCGATTCATCCTGGTAGTAATAAAATGTAGGGCGATTTAAAATAGATGTACTGGTGGCCAGGTATGAAATGAAAGATTTGAGAGTTTGTATCGAACTGCTTAGTCTGTCAACGAGTTAAAGTCGAACATCAAGTACCTTCTGGTTTATTACAACCTATGATGATTCCAGAGTGGAAATAGGAACGTGTCACTATAGACTTTGTGTCGGGATTACCTCTATCACCAAGAAAGAAAGATGTTTTGTGGGTCATTGTAAATCATTTGAAGAAATCCGTGCATTTTATTCATATACGTATAGATTATTCACTGTAGAGATTGGTAGAGCTGTATGTTTCTTAGATTGTTAGATTGCAGAGTATGCCAATTTCTATAGTGACACGTTAAGCGAGCAAGAGATGATCGACCTCATCAGATTGTTGATGCAGCTAGAGGTAGAATTCAGAATTGTGCCACTTGTAGCAAGAGGCATTTGGGTGACTACTGGAGGTGTATGGTTGCATGCTTGTAATGTGAGTCACTAAACTATAAGATTCAAGACTGTCCATAGCTTAATGATAATATGCAAGCACTGGAACAGAATTGAGCCCCAAACTAGAGAGTTAGACAGCAGCCCCAGAGAGATCAGGGTTATAATAGAGGCAACGAGCACTGGGTCCGGGTGTTAATCGGGTAGATACGAGACAACCAACACTTGTGTATACGACTAGATGTCAAGAGGATCGAGATGCAGCAGGTGTGATAGCAAGAACTTTTACCATTAATATTATTCCTTATTTTGCATTAATTGATATTTGATCTACCCACTCATATGTGTCTTGTAAAATGATTGATAAATTGGGAATTCGGGTAGAAGAGATTGTAAGTGATGTAATTGCCCTTAGACCCTTAGGACAATATGTGCATGTGAACAAAATTTGTAAGAGATGTCCATTGGAAGTCCAAGGTGAGGTATTTCCTACAATCCTAATGGAATTACCATATGGAAAATTTTACCTCATTTTCGACAAGGATTGGCTGAGTGAGCATCGGGTTAGTTTTGACTATTATATGAAACAGGTTACCCTAAGGACTCTGGATGGGAATGAGATAATCATGATCGGGGAACGTCAAAATTATTTATTAAATGTGATCTCAGCCTTAGCAGCTAATAATCTGATTCCTAAAGGATGTGAGGCTTATTTAGCATACATCTTGGATACGAGTGTGAATGGTGCAATGTTAGAGAATATCTGTGTAGTGAAAGAGTTTCCAAATGTCTTTTTGGAAGAGTTACCCAGTTTACCTCTGGAACGTGGGGTTGAATTCGAAATTGAGTTGCTACCTGGGACAACAATAGTGTCCATTGCACCCTATCTCATGGAACCTAAGGAGTTTAAAGAGCTCAAACTGCAGTTGCAAGAGTTGTTAGATCGTGGCTTCATAAGGCCAAGCGTACCACTGTGAGGAGCTCTAATGTTATTTGTAAAGAAGAAGGATGGGTCGATGAGGCCTCCTATTGATTACCATCAGTTGAACAAACTGATTGTGAAGAATAAGTAGCCTTTACCGAGGATAGACAACCTTTTTGATCAATTTAGGGGAACCACAATTTTCTCCAAGATTGATCTGAGGTTGGATTACTATCAGTTGCAAGTGAGAGAAGTGGATATACCAAAAATGACTTTCAGGACTTGGTATGGGCACTATGAATTCTTAGTGATGTCTTTCGAACTTACAAATGCCCCATCCCCTTTCATGGACCTCATTAACAGAGTCATCCAAACTTATCTCAGTCATTTTGTAGTAGTCTTCATCGATGACATTCTATTCTAATCCAAGTCTGAGTTAGAGCATAAGGAACACTTAAGGTTAGTCCTTCATATCTTGTGTGAGAAAAAGTTGAATGTAAAATTTAGTAAGTGCGAGTTTTGGCTCTGAGCAGTGATGTTCTTAGGACATGTATTATCTGTTGAGGGTATCTGTGCTGACCCTAAAATGTTCAAGGCTATTTTGGATTGAAAGTATCCTAAGAATGTTAGTGAGACTCGAAGTTTTCTCGAACTTGCTAGGTATTATTGGAGGTTTGTTGAGGGATTTTGTTTGATTGCTGCACTGATGACGAAGATATTGAAAAAGAGTGTGTCGTATAAGTGGACTAATGAGGAACGCACTTTGCTTTGAAAAGATCAATGCAGTGTTAACTCAAGCCCCTATATTGATCCAACTTGAGTCTGGTAAGGATTTTGTGGTGTACAGTGATGCTTCTCATACGGGTCTTAGATGTGTATTGATGCAAGACGAGAAACTAGTGGCTTGTGCTTCGAGGTAGCTCAAATCGTATGAGTGTAACTGTCTTACACATGACCTTGAATTAGCTGCAATGGTTTTTGCTCTTAAAATCGAGAGGCACTATGCAATGGTTTTTACTCTTAAAATCGAGAGGCACTATCTCTATGGAGAGAAATGTATTATCTACATAGATCATAAGTGTCTTAAGTATCTCCTTACCCAAAAGGAGTTGAACTTGAGACAGAGGCATTGGATAGAGCTACTAAATGACTACGACTACACTATTGAATACCATCTGGGAAAAGCTAATGTTGTGGCTGATGCTTTGAGTAGAAAAAAGATGGGTGAGTTAAGGGCAATGTTTGCTAGGCAGAGTTTGTTTGAGGATGGAAGCTTACTTGGGAAATTGCAAGTGTGGCCTATTCTGTTGAAGTTGAAACAATCATCAGATACATCTTTAACATCTCATGTGAAACTCATTGAGGAAGGTAAGACTTCGGACTTTGCCTTTAATTCTGAAAGCGTTTTGTGCTATCGTGGGATATATTGTGTACCTACAGATTCAGAGTTGATACAGTCCATTATGAGGGAAGAGCTTAGTAGTACTTACATTATACACCTAGAGGGAGTAAGATGTACTAGGATCTTCGTGAGTAGTATTGGTGGCTGGGACTAAAGTGTGATGTGACCGACTTTGTGGTAAGATGCTTGACATGCAAAAAAGTCAAGGCCAAGCATCAATTTCCTTCTGGTTTGCTTCAACCTATTTAGATTCCTCAGTGGAAATGGGAGCATGTCACCATGGACGTTGTTAGTGGGCTACCCTTGACGCCTTCAGAAAAACACTCCATTTGGGTGATTGTTGACCGGTTGACTAATTCCACCCATTTATTGCTAATGCATACAAATTATTCATTAAAGAGGTTGGCAAAATTGTATATCTCTGAAATTGTGAGACTTCACGGGGTATTAGTTCCTATAATTTCTGATCGAGATCCTCATTTCATGTCTCGATTTTGGAAGAAGCTACATGAAACTCTTGGTATAAGGTTGAACTTCAGTACTGCTTTCCATCCGTAGTGTAACACCCTTAACTCGTCTCGGACGCCGGATTAGGGTTACAGAGTATTACTATACAATCAGAAACCCTTAAACATTTTATCATTTAGTAATTTAAGTGCATCATAAACCATTCATTCACATGCATATTGTCCTTAAATTGAGCCCTCGAGGCCCTAAAAATAACTTAGAAGCAATTCAGGACCAATTTGAAACAATATGGAAAGTTTAGGAAAAAGTCACAAAAATTTAGGAATAGGGCTCACACGGCCGTGTGGCCTAGCCATGTGCCTCGCACGACTGAGACACATGCTTGTCTCTTAGGCTGTGTAACCTTCGAATTAGGGACACACGGCCGTGTCCGCACCTTTGTAACCCACTAAGTAGGGTCACATGCTCGAGTGCTAGGCCCTGTAACTCTCAAAATTTCCCTACACACCCGCATGCCAGGTCGTGTGTTAAGCCATGTAACTCACTGACTTGCACCCCAAGAAAATAATTTGATGACACACGACCGTGTCGCTAGGACATGTGCCTCACACAGCTGAGACACACGCTTGTGTCTCAGGCCGTGTGGACCCAAATCTACCTAAAATCAAGCCATTTCCAAGACCATTTCATGCATAACTATATAAACCACTTGTGCACACAATCAAGCATTTCAAACACCATTCAAACTTGCATAAATATACCATTTCAAGAATCTTAATTTACCCAACCAATATGCCATTCAAAGGCACCACAAACATACCAAAACATAACATGCCAATATAAGTAAACATTACCTTATTTCAAGCATCATAATCTAACTCAATTCCTTACCAAAGCATACCTCAAATTATCCATTCTCAACCATTACAATACTACCAAAAGACCATGCCTTTCAATAACTAAAAGTGGTTAAGATGACTTTACTTAACAAGCATTACAAGTCCATCATATAACATAAATTTCAAAGACACAAGCATAATAAAACAGCTATTAATACTACCATGAGCCATCAATACAATAGATCTATTCATGATAATATTGCCATATATGATAACCTAGCTCATAAATGAACATGACCATGTCTCAAGTAATCATTTTCAAGTCATTATCAACATGCCAATATAACCTTAAAAACAAGCACATCAACATAACAAAAATCACATAACTTGGTAAGACATCAAAATCTACCAAACCAATCTAGCTTTCCAAAGCTTATACATGCCAAAGCACTATTAACACATACACCATAATACAATCTCAAAGTACCCTAGACATGCCATTATAACCTTAGCTAAATTACTCAACAACTACCTAATCGTCCACTAGATAGTGTGATAGATCTCCTATGAACTTCCAACCGGTCGAGCTTCTGATAATCTTTATATCAAAGGAAAAATAACTACGTAAGCAATGAATGCTTAGAAAGATCGTATAAACTTTAAACATAACATACCATTTCAATAATGAACTTTAAAGAATAAGTATAAACCTTTACCAATTCCATAAGACTAATAAAGCCTATAAAACACCATCAAACTCACAAGTTAGCATACTTGTTAATGATACATATGAAATCAACCAAATATATATAAACGAAACATTTAATTCATCATCATTACCATATGATCATGTTTCATTCCATTTGCTTACTTACCATTTCCAAATGCTTAGTATAAGCCTAAACAACATCACCAAAACACAAGTTAGTGCACTTGTCCATAATATAAATGAGTTCATCCATAGCATAAGTAGATTTCCTATATGTAAGTACATCATTGAATTCATCAATCTTTTTATAACATCATGATACATCTCAATTGTGAACTTACCATTCCATTCCTTTTTCTTTCCCGTTGAACCGTCTAGAATTACATCAAATACTTTGGAAAGCTCACACAAAGTGTTCCTTTACATATAACAGTAACCTTTCCTTTACAAAAATGCTTACACGAGATGTAAAATGGGCATGCTCACACGAGTTGTGGGTCAAAATGTAAGCTACACGATGCTGCTTCCACAAGCTGTAGAGAATCCCAGCAAATGCAGGACCTCAGTAGGGCATTCAAGACCAACACCCGAAACATGAAATCCCTAATGACATGTCATTTGTATCCTAAGAATTCTTAAGATTCAATTGGGATTCAATATCTGTTAATTTGTCATAGAACTGATACGTTTATATTTTGATTCATTTACATCAAACAACATAATAAATATTCAATTTACACAACATTTAAATGATTACAGTTTATACGAACTTACTAGACCAAATTGTAGCAACGACTAAGTACAGGCGGTATTTGGTAATTTTCTCTTCCTCTCGATTTTCCACTCGTTCTTTATCTAAATTAATAATTTCATTCAATTCATTAATTCTAACAGAAAAAATCAATTCATTTTCTGCAATTAAGTCCTTTTTAACATTTTTACAGAATTACCCCCAACGTTTAATTTTTTTTAAAATTTAGTCCCCAAGCCCAAAACGTGCAAATTAACCATTTTTATTCAATTTCATGATTAGCCGAATTGTTTGGAACCCTATTACAACCCATATTTACTGTTAATTTATAGCAAACCCTTGTACTTTTACTAATTTCACATTTTAGTCATTAAACATTAAAATTACCAAAAATTAATTTACAAAATAGTCCTACCTAGCAACCAAGCTTAAGATTCTACCATAAAATTTCAAGAACATCTCAAATTCACTAATGGCACATCCTATAACATTTGACAATTTAACAAATTAACCCTTGGGTTAGCTAGATTAAGCTAATACGATAACAGAAACATAAAAATAATTAAAATTGGAATCAAAATGCTTACCACGCACCTAAAACCAAATTGTTTGAATGCTTTTCCTCTCCTCACCATAGTCATTCGGTTGAAAAAATAAAGAATGAAGAAGATGATCATTTAGGCTAGGTTTATTTTAGTTTTAATCATTTAATTACTGATATAACCTTTAAAATTCATAAAATTTACCATGCAACCTAAGCATGATTATCCACTCATTTTAAATATGGTATAGTTACCATTCAAATCCATTAATTCACCTTTTCAAAGCTACTTGTTCCATTTAACTAATAGAATTCAACTTTTGTACCTTTTACAATTTAGTCCTTTTCAATTCATTAACTATCTAAACATTAAAATTTCTTAACGACACTTTAATACAACCTTAATAACACTCCATGAATATTTAATAAAATACTTCTGGATCAGTTTATAGAAACGAGGTCTCAATACCTTATTTTCTAAAACCACTTGAATTTAGGGTCATACCACTTGAACCTAATTATTCATTCAAATAGCATAAATTGCCATTGTAAAATTTAATTTTATACTATATTTGACTCGTAAATATTAAATTATAACATTTATGAACTTACTCATTGAATTTGTGGCCCCGAAACCACTATTTTTGACACAATTGAAAAACGGGTTGTTACACGTAGTCTGATGGACAATTTGAGAGGGTTATCCAGATTCTCGAGGATATGTTGAGAGGTTGCATGATTGATTTCTGAGGTAGTTGGGAGGAGCATCTACCGCTTCTTGAATTCGCGTATAATAATAGCTTCCAGTCCAGCATTTAGATGCTCCTTATGAACCTCTCTATGGATGCAAGTGTAGGACACCTCTTTGTTATACTAAGTCGTGGGTTAAAAAGCGTTAGGATCGTATCAAGTGCAAGAAGCTAAGGATACTGAGAAGGTTTTTTAGGATCATTTGAGAGTGGCATCAGATTGGCAAAAATCTTATTCTATCTTGAAGAGGAAGGATATAGAGTTCACTGTTGGTGATCAGGTCTTCCTCAAGCTTTCACCTTGGAAAAAAAGTGTTGAGATTTAGATGTAAGGGGAAATTGAGTTAGAGGTTCATCGAAACCTATCGCATCACTAAAAGAGTGGGACTAATGGCATATCAGCTAGAGTTACCTCTAGAGTTAGATCGTATCCATGACGTTTTTCATGTATCCATGTTGAGGAAATACCAGTCTGACCCTTCTCAAATAGTTAAGGTTGAGAAAATTGAGGTTCAATCAGATTTTTCTTTTGATGAGAAACCGACACAGATCTTGAATCGTGAGGTCAAAGTTTTGTGGACTAAGAATATTCCACTCGTGAAGGTTTCGTGGAGGAATCATGGATCTAATTAGGCTACTTAAGAGCCGAAAGATTCGATGCGACAATAATATCCTCACCTTTTTCCATTAGGTAAATTTCGAGGACGAAATCTTTATAAAGAGGTTAGAGTTGTCACACCTCATATTTTTATTATTATTTGCGCAAGATTGAGAACAAGTGTGCAGTCTAGTGGTTTAATAAATCCTTAGCTATCCTAATGGTCCTAAGTTCATGCCCCCATGCTCACAGTCCTTTTATTTAATTTTAAGACATTTTTCCATGTACTTTTAGTGCTTTCCATCCACCCCATTTTCACCATAAATATTAGGATTCCTTTCCTCCAATATAGGTCAAACATACCATAAGTTGAGGGAGTATGATCCCCCTTTTCACTCCATATCTCCCTCTTCTAGCAAAAACTTCTTACCTTGCCTTTAGTTGAGGTTCAATTAACCTAGTCATGGTTGACTAAGCTCTCACCTCCCCTTTGCTATTCCTACCTCCCTCCTGCTCCAATTATCATTCTCTTTCATTTCTTTTCTCATCCATTTTCTCTCCATTTTACAAAATAACCACAACCCTATCTTTTAATCTTTACTATTTTCCTCCACTATGACCAAACCTTCCACCACTATTCATCAAGCCTTATGGCTGCCTCCCCTCATCTCCTTCTATTTTTCTCCTCTTATCGCCACTGTGATCGTCGCCGTGCACCACTACGGGTCCCTTTTCTCCTTCATTCTTTTTTCTTCCTCCTTTTTCTTTATGACGAGCCCCTTTAATTTCTTTCCCTCCAACCACTGTTGGACAACTACTCCCTTGTCGTCGGACCTCCTCTGAACCATCACCGTCACCGCCGTCGAACCGTTGCCATCGTCATCGCTGTTGGTGATCGAATTTCTACCCTTTCTTCCTCGTATATTCTACCATTTCTCATATTGATTAATTTTACATCTTCTCTTTTTCTCTATCACTCTTTTAGATCGGTTAACTAATCAATCTCATTCCTTTCTTGATTCATTGTCCATCTAGCTTAACCAAGTTGTAAGTGAGAGTTATTTAGATCGTAAAATCCTTCTCTTGGTGATTTCATATCATGGCTGAATGGTATAGTGGCCATAGGGAAAATGTTACATTTTATTATTATTTATTATCTATTTATTATTGTACTAATGATATTCCATATCATTTTAAGGACCAAATGATAATCATAGGGGAGACCCCAAATTTCGCATTAGAAATCATCTTTTTTGAGAGTCCAAAATTGTGGGGTAAGTGCTAATGAGACAATTAGTAATCGATCTTTAAGTGATAAATTATTTTCAAAGGATCCTAATTAATAAACGTTACTCATGTGTTAGATTCATCTTGTGAGTTAGATCAAAGTGAAATCGTTGATAAGTATTGTGGCAAATCGGATCTTCGATAAAAGGTTTGAGATCGTTACTATTCATTGTATGTGATATAATTATTTTATTATATTAATAACTTAATTTTAATAAATCATGAGCACACTAAATATTCAAGAAGAGTTGAAAAACTTATCAAGATCTACACCACAAAAGTGACTCTAACCGATTTATTCTATGAAACACATGATAATTGATGTGATTATGATTGTGACTATGATGTATCTGTAGATCTAATCCACATGATATATGGTTTATGGCTTATGGGATATAAGTGATGATTTAAACATGTGAGATTTATATATGTCTATGTTAAAAATATTGAGATCCATGATCTAATGTTAAAAGCATGTTTGACATGTTAAAAGTAATTATCATGTGATATATGATTATGAGAGCATAATTATCATGTTAAAAGTAATTATCATTTGAGATCCATATGTGTTAAAAAGTGAATTTTCCATATCACTTGCATGGGGTGGGTAATTGTGAAAGGTGGAAGCAATGACAGTATACCTACAAATCAATGGTGGCTTGTCCACAAAATTTATCAGTTGCAGTATATCTGTATATCAATGGTGGGTTGTCCACAAAAGTGTTATCAATGACAATTTATTTGCAAATCAGTGGTGGCTTGTCCACAAATGGAGTTCCGGATGGCCGAGTTTGGGGGAACTCGATATGTGGTGTGTAACGGAGATGTGTAGGAACTTGTATAAAATGTGCATCATTTTTAAATATGCATCGATATGTCCAAGCCTAAGTATCAGTGTTATAATCTATGAAAATTATGGCTTTTTGCATTTCATGATTCTTTTATGGAATGATTTGTATGTGAATATATATCTGTATTGATATCACACCGAGCCTTTTAAAGCTCACCAACATTACTTGTGTTTTCAAATAATCCTCGTGTTTAGGACTCGGGTTTGGTCATCGTAGATGCTCTCCAAAAATGGTTTTCCTGATTACGGACTTATATTTTATGTTGGGACTTTGATGGACTTTACGCTTTTATTTTTGTGATAAACTATTGAATTGTGGCATGGTGTTTTAAATTTTGAACATTGGTTAATTTGCATGGATTTCTATTATGGATTGAATGAATTGGTATGTTTTGAATAAAATCATTTTTATAAACTCTATTTAATGAACATGAACTTAAGAATCACTATGATGTTTTCAAAATAAAGACAAAGGATTTCTATCATTTTTGAAAGAAACAATAACTTCGATTTTACAAAAACAAATGAATCCAAGTCAATAAAAGTTTTCACCATTTCGATGGCCTATGTAATCGCTTAGATTTGGCTATAACATCTAGGCCTGACCTGAGAGGTTGCAAATTATTCACTCAAGAAGCTAGCGGAATTGTGAGATGGTTAAATGGCATGGTGTACCGTTGTCGATTATTTATGATCACAATCCGAGATTTACATCTATATTTTGGGGTAAGTTACGTGAAGCTTTGGAAACTAAATTGAATTTTAGTACGACAATTCATCCACAATTCGACGATTAGTCTATGAAAGTAATTCAAATACTCAAGGATATGCTCCAATGTTGCATTCTTGAATTTGTAGGTAACTGGGAAAATTTTCTTCAGTTAGTTGAATTTGCTTATAACAACAGTTACCAATTGAGTACTAAAATGGCCTCGTACAAAGCTTTACATGGTCAAAATTGCATAACTTCATTGTATTGGATTGAGTTGAATGACAAAAAAAATATCTGGGATAGACTTGATTCGTGAAACCGAAGAAAAATTTAAGTTTATACAAGATTGTTTGAAAGCTACTTCAGATTGTTAGAAATCGTATGTCGACTTAAAAAGAAAAGAGATTGAATTTCAAATTTGAAATAAAGCATTCCTAAAGGACTTAATAAGAAAGTCCTCATTTTTTGCCGAATAGGTAAAACTCAGCCTGCGGTTCATTAACTCATATGAGGTTCTCGAGAGAACTGGGTCAGTAACTTATCGTTTGGCTTTTCAGTTAGAACCCAGAAAGATCCATAATATCATTCACGTGTCAATGTTGAGATAGTACAAATTTGACCCTTCTCATGTGGTCTCTCTGATTGAAATAGAGTTATAGTCTGATATGTCGTACAATGAAAAACCGATTGAGTTCTAGCTCGAGAAATAAAAAAGTTGAGAAACAAACGAATAACTTTAGTAAAGGTTCTTTGGTAACGACGAAGCCACCTATGAACTGGAAGAAGTTATGAAATTTCAATACCCAAAACTTTTCTCTAGTAAGATTTTTTAGTATGAAGATTTCTTTAGGCGGAGTTGTAACAACTCATTTTCTAGTTATGTCAGAAACAGTGGTTTCGGGACCACAATTTTGACTAGTGAATTAATAAATATTATTTATTTAATATTTACGATGTTATTAGAGTTTCGTATTAGAGTTTGGTCCAATAATTTTGATGTTTGACTAATTAATTAAGGAAAAAGTACTAAATCATAAAAACCATAAAAGTTAATCAGTATTGATTTTTATTAGTTAAAAGGCTTGAATTGAAATACCCCAAACCCGGCCCACGAGCTTCGACCGGATCTGGTATGCTCCTTGAATAAAACATTTTCAGAATTCGTTCGTTGCTTTGGAAAACATTGGGTGATTTTGGAGAAAAAATTTGATATGTCAAATTTGTTTAGAGTTTACTTGGGAATCGTTGTGGTTAAGTGTCAAAATATTTAGCATTTTATTTTTAAGAAAAGTCATCTAAAGTTTAATTTAATAAAAATCGTATCATAATATAATAATTAAAATGCATGCATAAACAGTTAATAGCAAAGGCCTTATTACATCAAAGCAAAACCCGAATAAATCCAAAATACTTAAAATATAGAAAGTCCAAATAAAATAAAGTCTGAGCTGAACATGGCCACCACTAAGCTCCTGCCGACCCGGTCCAACACTGAATGTCACCGGAAAAAGAATATCCCACAACGGGGTGAGTCACACAGACTCAATGTGTAACCAAACACTAAGATTCAACGATTCAGGCAAATCATATCACACATACTTATATATAACAGATAGAAATAGTGATGCAAAACCGAACCCAAACTTAGATAACCATCCGCTACACATCACCCGTACCAACCATCACAACGTGGGGACTACTAAATTGACCCTCCATCCGCTACACATCATCGAAGGCAGTCGCTGCAGACGACGTGCTCCTCACCCTTATAAATATTGTCGCATTGCCATCAGATAAAATTTTGTGACATGAGTCACCACATTCAGATTATGTGACAGAAGTCACCACATTCAGATATTTGTGGTATAAACCACCAGATCACTTCCCCTTTCCATATAACCCATATGCCCCATGTCATACAAATATGCGTAAACCATGTCATATTTCTTATTCACATGCTGTACAGATCATATTATACTCATAGTAGGAGTAGGAAAACATACCTGAGTACTTTGTACCATTGCATGGTACCTTAGCCCACTTTGCACATTATTATAAACACATATATTAAATTTAATGCCGTAAATCTATTAAAACTTAGAGAAGGGCTACACACTTGGTATACTTAACGAGTTCACTGAAATCCTGAAGAATCCCGATCTAACGCTCTAGATTTTAATTCCTACATTCGGCCAATACTTAGTATTTTAGCAAAAGCCTATTCGGCTATTCAATCAGATCCCGAAGGATTATCACAATCAAAATCTTACCTTGCTGCCGATTTGATTCCTAAACAAATCCCGAAACTCTGTGATACTTCTTCCTTGAAATCGGCAACACTAGATCACTTAACAGGTTAGCTTCCGGCTTTTGAATAATTAAGAAATAAATTTGAACCACCAAATATGGCCTTAGCCGATTAGTATATTCACTTACCTCTACGAATCTAAAATCCCGAAAACTTTGTATACCACTGTCGACTGCCCCTAAATAACCATAGTCAGATTCGGCTAACATAATAACCAATATGGCTGAATATTACACCTCCTTACCTTACGATTCCAAATCCCGAAAATCATCACTTGGCTATAAGGATGCCGAAATCCTACATGGTACACACTAGAGTCAACGTCCTGTACAAAAATCTATAAAATAGCCTATGGCCGAATATCACCTTATAGCTTACCTTAAAACTTGAAATCCCGAAGACCTTCTCCTTATAATCGACACTAGCAGAAACCCAAGACCCTCCTTTAGAGTTTCGGCCAAGAACATTAATGGGTTAGATTCTTATTTTCGATTAATCTGAAATAAAGAGGGAAACAACATCAAGTGATCCTTACCCATAATGATGAATTCGGTTGTACCCTTGCTTGAATCCACAAGATATTCGACTAAAGCTAGTTGATGATCACTCAAGTTTCGGCTTTTGGGGTTTTTAATGGACAATCGGCAATGGATATCAAATGGAAAAGAGAGGCGTTTTTGGTGTGACTCGAGTATGGAAAAAGATGAGAATTCAGAGGAGGACAAAGATAACTTTCGGCTAGAACATGAAAAAGAAAAGAGAAGTGATAGCTTGGAGAGAAAAGAGTAAACGAAAAGGGAGGCTAGAATGCTTAATGAAATTTGGCTATCCCCCCTTACTATGCTTGGCCGAAAATCCCCTCAAAGGAGTCCCTAGGCCGGCCAACTCCTTCCCCCTATCTCATCCCTTCCTTTTCTCCTATTTTCTCTCTTTTTGCTCATTCAAAAATAATTTAAAATAAAATCATCATTTATCTCCTACTTAGCCGAAATTTTAAAAGGATAATCCTCATCTAATTGAAGTCCCCATGCCGTCCACTGCTGCTCCCTATTGCCGCAAAAATAAAACACTTTTAATTGCTTCCCTTGTGACTCGAACCTAGGCCTCTCTGACACTCCTTGTGGCGTCACTTACAGGCTTTAAGTGGCGCCTCCTTGCCACTTTTCCAAGCCCATTTTTATGTTATAATTCACCTACAATTTCTCTTAAGGCCCTATCAAGCTTAGCTTTCTCTTAAAATTCAAGACTTAATATTTCCTAAGGCATTCTTCTATATTCTAAGGTTCTCAAAATTCACATAACATATTTATAATGCACATAGGCATGCTTCCACACAAAATTCAACAATAATTCATAAGCCCAAAATTCCGGATGCTACAGTTCTACCCTCTTAAAATAATTTCGACCTCGAAATTACCTGGCTAAAATAAATGAGGGTATTGTTGTCGCATTGCTTCTTCTGGCTCCCACAAAGCTTCTTCCGATCCATGATTACACCATAACACTTTGACTAGAGGAATTGATTTCCTCCGTAATACCTTTACATCTCGTTCCAAAATCTGAATCGGCTCCTCCTCGCAGGACAAATCTGGTATTAGCTCAACCTCCTCAACTGGCACTATATGAGATGGATCCGATCGATAACGACGTAGCATAGAAACTGGAATATGTCGTGCATCTGCTTCAACTCTAGTGGCAACTCTAACTGGTATGCCACTGATCCAACTCACTTCAATACTCGGTAAGGTCCTATAAACCTCGGACTTAACTTCCCTTTGCGACCAAATCTCATCACTTTCTTCTAAGGCGAGACTTTAAGAAACACCTGATCTCCCACATCAAATTCTATTTCCTTCTGTTTGAGATCTGCATACGACTTCTGCCTGTCAAATGCCTCCTTTAACCGTGCCCGAATTACCTCAACCTTCTCCTCAGATTCCGCCACAATTTCTGGACCCAAAACTCGACGTTCCTCTAATTCCGTCCAACATGTAGGAGTGCGACACTTCCGTCCATACAGTGCTTCATACGGTGCCATCTGAATACTGGGTTGATAGCTGTTATTGTATGCAAATTCTGCTAAAGGTAAATATTTATCCCAACTTCCACTGAAGTCTATCACACAGCCCCTCAGCATATCTTCCAACACTTGAATCAGTTGCTCAGATTGACCGTCCGATTGTGGATGAAATGCCGTAGTGAAATCCAATCTGGTGCCTAAAGCCTAATGTAGCGCTTTCCAAAATCGAGACGTAAACCTTGGATCCCTATCTGAAATAATTGACACTGGCACTCAACCTTACAATTTTGGCCACATACAACTTCTCGAACTTCTGCAAAGAATAGTCAACCAATACTGGAATGAAATGCGCGGACTTTGTCAAACGGTCCACTATCACCCATACCGAGTCCTTCTTAGTAGGCGTAAGGGGAAGCCCACTAACGCAGTCCATGGTGATTCTCTCCCACTTCCACTGCGGAATCATTATCGGCTGAAGCAATCCTGACAGAACTTGGTGTTCAGCCTTGACTTGCTGACACGTCAAGCACGTCCCTACAAATTCGGTAACTTCCCGCTTTAGACCAGGCCACCAAAACTGTTCCCATAGATCTCTGTACAACTTACTACCTCCGGGATGCATAGCATAAGGGCTACTATGTGATTCCCGAAGAATTTTCCACCTTAGGTCCTCATTCTTTGGCATACAGACCTTTCCCTTGAAACACAATAGTCCTTCGTCATTAATACCATAATCTTCCAACTCTCCATTCTGCACTTACTGTAACATAGCACTTAAATCCTCATCCACCAACTGACTTTCTTTTACCTCATTCAACCATGTCGGCTTGACTTGCAAATCTGCTAACAAACTTCCGTCGTCATACAAGCTTAGGTGTGCAAACATCGCCCTCAGATTTGGCACGACTTTCCGACTTAGGGCATCTGCCACTATATTCGCCTTGCCTGGGTGATACTCTATAGAACAATCATAATCCTTCAATAACTCCACCTACCTTCGTTGTCTCAGATTCAACTTCTTCTGAGTCAACAAATACTTAAGATTCTTGTGGTCTTGTAGATTACTGACTTTTCTCCATATAGATAATGCCTCCATACCTTAAGAGCAAAGACCACTGCCGCCAACTTCAAGTCGTGCATCGGGTAGTTAGCTTCGTGTGGCCTCAGTTGTCGAGATGCATAAGCGACAACCTTCCCATCTTGCATTAGTACGCAACCCAAACATGTATGTGAAGCGTCACAATACACCACGAAATCCTTCCCTGCCTCAGGCTGAATCAAAATCGGAGCTTCAGTCAGAACCCTCTTAAGCTTCTCAAAGCTCTCCTGTTGCTTATCTGTCCACACGAAAGGTAATTCCTTTCTCAACAACTTAGTCAAAGGTGCGACTATTGATGAGAATCCTTCCACGGACCTTCTGTAGTAGCCTGCCAATCCCAAGAAGCTACAAATATCAGCCACAGACTTAGGTGGTTTCCAATCTAGCACTGCCTCAATCTTCCTAGGATCAACCCTTATTCCCTCTGCAAACACCACATGCCCTAAGAATGCGACCTCTTTCAGCCAAAATTCACACTTGCTAAACTTGGCATAAAGCTTTTTCTCCCTCAACACTTGCAACACAATCCGGAGATGCTCATCATGCTCCTCTTTAGACTTGGAGTACACAAGGATGTTGTCAATGAATATAACGACGAACCGATCCAAGTAAGGTTGAAAAACCCAGTTCATCATATCCATGAATGCGGCTGGGGCATTCGTTAAACTGAATGGCATTACTAAGAACTCATAATGCCTATATCTTGTCCGGAAAGCCGTTTTATGGATATTTGCTTCCTTCACCTTAAGCTGATGATATCCGGACCTTAGATCTATCTTTGAGAATACTGCTGCCCCCTTCAGCTGATCAAACAAGTCGTCTATCCTTGGCAATAGATACTTGTTCTTGATGGTCAGCTTATTCAACTGACAATAATCTATGCACATACGCATAGTTCCGTCCTTTTTCTTCACAAACAAGACCGATGCTCCCCATGGAGACACACTGGGTCGGATAAACCCATGATCAAGCAATTCTTGGATTTGAGCCTTAAGCTCTAACAACTCCTTTGGTGCCATTCTGTAAGGGGCAATTGACATAGGAGCTGTTCCCGGCAGCAACTCAATTCCAAACTCCACCTCCCTATCTAGGGGTTTTCCAGGTAACTCCTCCGAAAAAGCATCCACAAATTCCTTTACGGTTCTAACTTCACTAACTCCCCCTTCTTTTGCATCCAACGCACTAACAAAAGTCAAGAAGGCCTTGCACCCTTTCCGAACCATCTTATCAGCCTTTAAAGCAGAGACTACATTAGACAAGTAGTTTCTTCTTTCTCCTATCACAATTATCACCTCATCCTCCGAGGTCCATAACTCCATTCGCTTAGCTGCACAATCCAATACAGCCTGATGCTCCACTAGCCAGTCCATACCAAGTATAAGATCGAATTCTTCGAAGGGCAGTTCCATTAAGTCGGCAGAAAATATCACTCCCTGAATCTCTAGAGGTACACTCCGAAAGATCTTATTCACCACTACAGTTTGACCTAATGGGCTTACTACAGTCATCTCCCTATCAGATAGTTCAGAGGCCATGCCTAGTGTTTCCACTACACTACATGCAACATAAGAATGGGTCGAGCCCACATCAATCAGAGAAAAATAAGGCTTGCCAAATATAAGGAACGTACCAGTTATGACGTCCGGCGTATCTCCATCCTCCCTCCGACGAACTGCATACACTAGACCTGGCTGTCTTGCCTTTGTGTTACCAACACCTCGGCCCGGTGCCCCACGTCCTCTTCCAGCACCGTTTCCTCTACCATTTGGACCACGACCTTGCTGAGGCTGCTGTCCACTTTTTCCAACCTGATTAGAACCCTGACCTGTGGGTCGACTTCCGTCTATCTTGATAGGACAGTCCTTAATCATGTGCTCCTTAGATCCACACTTGAAACATCCTCTTGTTTTTTTCCAGCACTCTCCTAAGTGCATTTTCCCACATTGAGTACAAGTACGATACTGCCCTCCTGTACCAGCCTGCTGACCTCGCGGCCCATCAACTCTAGGCCTCTTCTGCACATTCCCAGATGTTCTCGACGATTCAAAACCTATTTTCTGTCTGTTCAGATTAGTGTTCTGCCTTACAGAGTCCTTAATTCCCTCGGATACCTTAGCCTTCTCTACCAACACAACAAACTCCCACTCCTGATGTGGGGCTATTAACAACCTCAGGTTATCCCTTAGTCCGTCCTCAAACCGGACACATCGCTCATGCTCCGTAGCCACTACTCCTCGAGCATACCGGCTCAACCTTAGGAATTTAGCCGTGCTGATCACTCACGGATTTATTCCTTGAACCATTTCCCGAAATGCCTTCCTCTCACGCATCGATCGTTAACGCGCGTCGACATACTTCTTCTGATACGCTGCCTTGACATACTCCCAAGTAAGATCCTCAGCTGTGGCACCATCCCGAACTGTAAGCCACCATTGATATGCTTTATCGCGTAGCAGTGCCATCATTCCTTTTAGTTTCTCCTCAGGGGTCAGATCCAGCTCATCCATAATTCACTATGTCGCCTCCAACCAATACTCGGCCGTATTGGGTGCCACGCCAGATTCGCCACGGAATACCTCAGCTCTATTGGCTCGGAGTCGCTCGGGTATAGATTTTCGAGCTCCCATATTTCCACCTGCTCCAGCCACCATCTTAAGAACTAGCAAAGACCACTGCGATCATCGCATCATCCCCGCCCGATCTTGCTGCTCAACACCAACAGCTGGTGGTGGGGGTGGTGGTGATACCTTATTTTAAGACCCTTGACCTGATCTAACGGGTTCGGACACGGTCATCCTGCCTCTACCATGTCCTCGCACATTACGACCGCGTCCCCTATAACTCATTCTATAATCACGCTTTAATCTGATTACAAAGTTTTATGTATTAGCCTTTGTTCCACTGATTATCCGCGAACAATTTTATGAAAAGAAGTTTAATAGTAGTTCTTAATAGTAATTCTTTCGTTTGTTCAGAGTTTCAAGTCTTCTATCCTAACTCAGAGAAGTACATCACCACACACATTCCTCATTCGAATAGTTTTATCTATTCCTATCCCAGGGGTATTTTTGTAATTTATCCTACAGGGGCATTTTGGTAATAAATTGGGGTCAATTTGAAAATCTTAATAAATCAGAGCACTTTGAAATTTTCAAAACTCGAGGGTACTTTTGAAAATTTTCTCAAATCAGAGGTATGGCAGAAATTTTAGAAATCGAGGGTCATTTTGGTAATTTTGTAAATTAAGGGTAATTTCGTAAATTTTCCAAGTCAAGGTATCTTAGTATTTCGCAGAGATAAAGTTTTTGGATACTTTTGCCAAAATTAGAAAATTTTATTAAAATTAGGGGTAGTATGGTAATTTTGAAAACCAAGGGCATTTTAGTGATTTTACCACTAGGAGTATTTAGGTAATTTTGTAAATCAAAAATATTTTGAAAAAAAAATTTCAAACTAAATTTTGCTACAATTTAATGGGGTAATTTGGTGATTTTTAAAACTGAAGTTTTTATGAAAATACGGCTAATCCCTTTCGGGTTTTAGTTATCGAGTTTAGCCCGTGAATAAGTCCTCTTGGTTAGGGTGAACCGTTACTACGCACCAGGTAGGATTCGAGTGCAGATGAGGTGAGTCACTAGGATCGCTTAAATACCGTGCTCTTCCCCGAATCCAATCCTGAACATGCGCACAAAGGTTGCCACACCCTAACTCTCGGCGACTTAGCCACAGTGTTTGTTTAATTAGGCATTAAAGTTTTATGTGATTCTATGTTGGAGCAAACTAATCCTAGGGTTCAAGTACTTAATATACTAGTCTACGTTCCTGATATACCCTTCTACAAATCATAATATAAATCACACAATAGTTAGGGTACTTACCTGGTGGACTTCGGGTCGGAGACTTAGGTGCCATGCCAGAAAAACTTGTTTATTCACAAAATTGTTCACAAAACTTGTTTGGGCCTTATTTTAAAAACGTTATGGGCTTTAAACCCAAGGCCGAGAGTTTAAAACTGGGCTTTGATACCAAGCTAAAA
Organism: Gossypium bickii; assembly: GCA_025503065.1. Lineage (NCBI taxonomy): Eukaryota > Viridiplantae > Streptophyta > Magnoliopsida > Malvales > Malvaceae > Gossypium > Gossypium bickii. The sequence goes on from CP106716.1 coordinate 43,963,039, forward strand.
CACCCCAAACCTGGCCCACGACTCTCGACCGGATCTGGTATGTTCCTTAAATAAAACATTTTCAGAATTCGCTCGTTGGTTTGGAAAACATTGGGTGATTTTGGAGAAAAAATTTGATATGTCGAATTTGTACTTGGGAATCATTGTGTTTAAGTGTCAAAACATTTAGTATTTTATTTTTAAGAAAAGTCATCTAAAGTTTAATTTAATAAAAATCGTATCATAATATAATAATTAAAATGCATGCATAAACAATTAATAGCAAAGGCCTTATTACATCAAAGCAAAACCCGAATAAATCCAAAATACTTAAAATATAGAAAGTCCAAATAAAATAAAGTCTGGGCTGAACATGGCCACCTCTAAGCTCCTGCCGACCCAGTCCATCACTGAGTGTCACCTGAAAAAGAATATCCCACAACGGGGTGAGTCACACAAACTCAATGTGTAACCAACACTAAGATTCAACGATTCAGGCATATCATATCACACATACTTATATATAACAGATAGAAATAGTGATGCAAACCCGAACCCAAACCTAGATAACCATCCGCTACACATCACCCATAGCAACCATCACACCGTGGGGACTACTAAGTCGACCCTCCATCCGCCACACATCATCGAAGGCAGTCGCTGCAGACGATGTGCTCCTCGCCCTTATAAATATTGTGGCATTGCCACCAGATAAAATTTTGTGACATGAGTCACCACATTCAGATTAGGTGACCGAAGTCACCACATTCAGATATTTGTGGTATAAACCACCAGATCACTTCCCCTTTCCATATAACCCATATGCCCCATGTCATACAAATATGCATAAACCATGTCATATTTCTTATTCACATTCTTATAATTTTACATATGTGCTGTACAGATCACATTATACTCATAGTAGGAGTAGGAAAACGTACCTGAGTACTTTGTACCATTGCATGGTACCTTAGCCCGCTTTGCACATTATTATAAACACATATATTAAATTTAATGCCGTAAATCTATTAAAACTTAGGGAAGGGCTACACACCTGGTATACTTAACGAGTTCACTGAAATCCCGAAGAATCCTGATCTAACGCTCTAGATTTTAATTCCTACATTCGGCCAATACTTAGTATTTTAGCAAAAGCCTATTCGACTATTCAATCAAATCCCGAAGGATTATCACAATCAAAATCTTACCTTGCTACCGATTTGATTCCTAAACAAATCCCAAAACTTTGTGATACTTCTTCCTTGAAATCGGCCACACTAGATCACTTAACAGGTTAGCTTCCGGCTTTTGAATAATTAAGAAATAGATTTGAACCACCAAATATGGCCTTATCTGATTAGTATATACACTTACCTCTTCGAATGTAAAATCCCGAAAACTTTGTATACCACTGTTGACTGCCCCTAAATAACCATAGTCAGATTCGGCTAACATAATAACCAATATGGCCGAATATTACACCTCCTTACCTTGCGATTCCAAATCCCGAAAATCGTCACTTGGCTATAAGGATGCCGAAATCCTACATGGTACACACTAGAGTCAACGTTCTGTACAAAAATCTATAAAATGGCCTATTGCCGAATATCACCTTATAGCTTACCTTAAAACTTGAAATCCCGAAGACCTTCTCCTTATAATCGACACTAGCAAAAACTCGAAACCCTCCTTCAGAGTTTCGGGCAAGAACATTAATGGGTTAGATTCTTATTTTCGATTAATCTGAAATAAAGAGGGAAACAACATCAAGTGATCCTTACCCCTAATAATGAATTTGGTTGTACCCTTGCTTGAATCCACAAGATATTCGGCTAAAGCTAGTTGATGATCACTCAAGTTTCGGCTTTTGGGGTTTTTAATGGACAATCGGTAATGGATATCAAATGGAAAAGAGAGGCATTTTTGGTGTGACTCGAGTATGAAAAAAGATGAGAATTCAGAGGAGGAAAAAGATAACTTTCGGTTATAACAAGAAAAAGAAAAGAGAAGTGATAGCTTGGAGAGAAAAGAGTAAAAGAAAAGGGAGGCTAGAATGCTTAATGAAATTCGGCTATCCCCCCTTACTATGCTTGGCCGAAAATCCCCTCAAAGGAGTCCCTAGGCCGGCCAACTCCTTCCCCCTATCTCATCCCTTCCTTTTCTCCTATTTTCTCTCTTTTTGCTCATTTAAAAATAATTTAAAATAAAATCATCATTTATCTTCTGCTTAGCCGAAATTTTAAAAGGATAATCCTCATCTAATTGAAGTCCCCATGCCGTCCACTGCTGCTCCCTATTGCCGCAAAAATAAAACACTTTTAATTGCTTCCCTTGTGACTCGAACCTAGGCCTCTCTGACACTCCTTGTGGCGTCACTTACTGGGCTTTAAATGGCGCCTCCTTGCCACTTTTTCAAGCCCATTTTTATGTTATAATTCACCTACAATTTCTCTTAAGGCCCTATCAAGCTTAGCTTTCTCTTAAAATTCAAGACTTAATATTTCCTAAGGCATTCTTCTATATTCTAAGGTTCCCAAAATTCACATAACATATTTATAATGCACATACGCATGCTTCCACACAAAATTCAACAATAATTCATAAGCCCAAAATCTTGGATGTTACATGAATTGTTAAAGTGGGAGGATTTATATGGTAATTAGACAATAATGCATGTTGGTGGATGGTTTACATTCTGATTGGAAATTATGAAATATTTTAAAGGGCAAATTTTTAATTAAATAAATAAAATCATAAACAAAAGAAACAAAACACCCATCTTTTTCATTTCACCATATTTGGTAGAGAAATCATGTAACAGCCCATTTTTCAGTGGTATCAGAAACAGTGGTTTTGGGGACACCAAATCTGACGAGTAAGTTTGTAAATATTATATTTAATATTTACGAATTAATTGTGGTTTTAAAAAGGTTTTTGATATTGTGATTTTTGTTTTATAAGCGATTTATTAAGTTCAAGTGGTATGACACTAAGTCAAGTGGTTTTAGAAAATGAGGTATTGGGACCTCATTTCTATAAACTGAACCGTAAATATTTTATAAATATTTACAGAGTGTCATTAAGGTGGTATTAAAGTTTCATTGAAAAATTTTAACGTTTCGATAGTTAATTAAGTGAGAAGGACTAAATCGTAAAAATTGAAAAAGTCAGTCTCTATTAGTTTAAAGGTGTTAATTGATTAAAGAATTATAATTGGATGGGCTTATTGAGTAAATTAGCCATCCTTAAAATAGTGGGACGGTGGATGCTTTATTTTCTTTTAATTTTAAAGTTTTATATGTTATTATATTATGAAATAATGAATTAAAAAGGTTAATAAGTAATAAATTAATAAAAAGAAAAGTAAAAACCTATTTTTTTGCTTATGTTTTCTTCTTCAACCGTGAGAACTCCATTTTTGAAGTAAGGAGCATTTGACCAACCTTCAAATGTTGAATGTACGTGAAATACTTATCCATTTTTAATAATTTTTATGTTTTTGAGATCGTTGCAACTAGGTCCAGCTAGCCCTACCTTCGATTTTGAAACTGTTAAAGATTTTGAATGTTGCCATTGATGAATCTTGTGATTTTTTCTGTTAGATGATGTGTAACACCCCATACCTGAGTCCAAATCTAAGACTGGATACAAGACATTAACATACTTGAAGCATACTTAAACATGTACTTACGGGCTATAAAATTTCGTTTTGATTTAAAAACTCTTCTTTCTTAATCATAACGTGCATTTCATGGGCCTACGAGGCCTTAAACTCACATCCGGAAACTTTTACGAACTTAGAAAACTTTTCATCAAAATAGGGGTCACACGCCCATGTGAAATGGGACACGCCCGTGGGGTCAGGTCGTGTGGTCACCCACGCCCATGTCCCTATCTCGTGTATAATAACATGGATATTCTGTTCCCGTGTTCTCTACCCGTGGTGAACACTGGCCATCTCACACGGCCTAGGCACACGCCTGTGTGACTAGCCCGTGGTCTATTCGGACTTAAAACACTAACATGCAGGGGACAGACGGCCTAGTCACACACTCGTGTGACTAGGTATGTGGACACTAAGAGGCTATTTTCCAAGCCAATTTCCACCCTAAAACCAAGATCATTCATATACCCAATTAAACAACTCAATACTTCCTCAAACAAGAACAATAATGCATAATTTATTGATATTTATATATATAAACTTAGTAAATATTTGCCCATCTCTTTGGCCATATACAAAAAGAATAATAGACTTGATAACTAGTACTTTGGTTCCTCTTAAACATAACTTCAAATTAAATGGTTCCTATACATGCCATACCTAATATAAACAACTTGGCTATACCAAAATAGTGATTGATTGTGTGTTCCGAGCTCCGACGTTAATGATCCACGAGTTAGCTTGGCGAGACTACAAGGAAAGAAAGAAATAAAGAAGTAAGCATTTAGCTTAGTAAGTTTGCATGTAATACATATAGCAATATAATTTCTAAATATAACTCATCCATCATAAACAATAGCATCCCAAGTCTCAAGTGCTTAAGCCTACTTACTCTTACTTATTCATACTCATTTCATATCGTTTACTCGTCTCATGCTTGTAATGTAAACAAGATACCTGAATCACTTAATCACAAAGATTAGTATACTTTGCAATTGTAAACATAAATTCAAACTTTATATTTCTTAACTTGAATAATACTCTTATCCAACTTTTACTTGACAATAACTTTACATACTTAACTTTCTTGTTACTTCGTTTCTTCTTTACTTTTTTGCCCAATGAATTAACCGGAATAACTGAGGATCCTAAATCTATCATACATGTATATCAATGCCAATGCAATATCATAGATATGGTCTTACATGGTATCTCTTATCTTGGTGTCGATGCTATGTCTCAACATGGGCTTATACGAAGTCTTCCTTATGTGTTTCCTTAGAAATTTACCATTGCCATGTCTTGACATGGTTTTACATGGTATCCTTGTATCATGAACTTGTCAATGCCATGTCTTGACATGGACTTACATGATATCTTCTCTTTAGAGACTTTCCAATGCCATGCCTTAGCTTGCACTTATATGGGTCTTTGCCTCATAATAACTTTTCAATGCCAAGACTTGTCTTGGACTTACACGATCTCCTTGCTTAGGAACTCACCAATGCCATGCCTTGGCTTGGACTTACATGGAATCTTTATCTCATGATAACTTTTCAATGCCAAGACTTGTCTTGGGCTTACATGATCTCTTTGCTTTATTGCCGATGTCATGTCTTGACATGGTATTATACGGGCTTTCTTGCCTCATGTTGTAGATTAAGCATCCTCAGTAATCCTACTTCATTCGGGACTTTCATGTACTTAATTTCATTAATTTCCTTGTTTAAACATATTTAAACAACTTCATGGAAATAATGTACAATAACAACATATAATAAGTAATTCAATGAAAATACTCATTAAGCTTAAAAAATCATACAAACTTACCTCAGTTTACAAAATGTACGAAGATAGTCAATTTAGTCCACGACTTTGTTCTTCCCTCAGTTTCGATCCAGGCTTCATTTTTCTTGATCTATAATAATAATTTAACTCATTTAATATTGACATTGACTAAATTGAATCATAACTCATACTTTGGAAAAATTAGCATTTTGCCCTTAAACTTTCTCATATTTACACTTTTGCCCCTAGGCTCGTAAAGTGATTTTCATTAAACTTTCTTGTATTTCATGCTGAGCCGATTCATTTTCTCAACTATAACAATTTTCAATTCTCACTATTTCACTTTCGTATGACTAATTTCATTTCTTTTACAAATTAGTTCTTACATGCCCTTTTCATGAAAATCTCTTAGAAAAAAAATGTTTATTCCGCATCAAACTTTCATAATCTTCCTTAAAACATCAAAATACATGCATGTCATACATGGGTATATTTTTGAACATGAATCCTAGCTCAACATATAGCTAAAAATAGCTAATTCAGGATGCGAGGACTTCAAAAATACGAATAATATTAAAAACGGAGCTAGGATGCACTTGCTAGGATGCAATTTAGCACTAATGGACAATTCAATCACAATTTAATAAAATTACTTCATGAAACTTTCACATAATCATGCAAACATCTCATAAACCTTAAAACTCATATTTCTACTTCGGATTTGTGGTCTCGCACCACTATTCCCACTAGGCCCTAAATCGGGCTGTTACATGATGAATTTGGAATGCTGATTTATATTTAAAAGTACTCTATTAAGTGATTTTTTGATGAATTTACCGATTAGGGACTAAATTGTTAAATTGATAAAAGTACAAGGAATTAATGTGAAATTGTTGCATGAATGGGCTACTTTGGATACCATGAACATTCGGTTAAGTATAATTTTCGGTAAAAATGGTTAATTTGCATTTTTTGTACTTAGGGACTAAATTGAATAAAAGTAAAACTTTAGGAGCAATTTTGTAAAACGTCAAAAATGTCCAAATTGTGTGAAATGAAATGTTTTACCTTCTGAATTAATATACTAAATGAAATTATTAATTTAGATCAAGATCGGGTGGAATATTGAGGAAAATGAAAAATTACCAAAATGCCCCTGAACTTTGGTATTTGTGCAATTTAGCCAGGTAAGTTCATATGAACTGTATTATGTATATTGTTGATTAAATTGAATGTTATTATATAAATTTTATTGAAAATAAATCGATATATATATATATGTTATTATACAATTTATCTTGTAATGAAATGAGGGAAATTCAACGACGTACGACGACTATCGAGTCCCGTTTGAACCTTAGGAATAGATAGGATACAAATGACATGCCATTAGGGGTTACTGTGATCATGTGATCTAGGTTTTGGTCCCAGACGTCCTCACGGTGGTGAGTATACCAAAGATGTGTTGCGGTTACTTGACGACTTGTGTGAAAGCGACCGTGTAGTAGCTACGTCTTGACCCACTGCTTGTGTGCGCAGGACCGTTGATAGCTCGAGAGTGAGCATAGATGTGATATGAGATTGAGATAGCTTTGGCTATATACGAGGCACTTTGGGTGCGAGATTCATTGAGTTGGCTTCGTGCCATGATATTGGCACTTAGTGTGAGAGATTGCCAGGTATCCGATATTATTTCGAATGGTTCAAACTAATTAGCACATAGGGGTTCAAACTAGGGACTTCAAGGATAGGTAAGGAGCTTCATTCCACTAAGCCACAACACTTCCTTATGTTCAATAATGCACAAATAATTTTATGATATAAGAGCCAACAGTTTTACCCTCTTTACTATAATAAAAATATTTAAGAAAATGGGATGTGAGAACTCTACCCTCCTTAAAAGAAATTTTATCCTCAAAATTTCCTGATGGAAATAAGTGAGGATATTGTTGCCACATCGCATCTTTAGGTTCCCAAGTTGCCTCACTCGAGCCATGATTGTAACACCCTTAACCCATATTCGTCGCTAGAATAGGGTTACGGAGCATTACCATAAAATCATAACTTAAAATCATCAATTTACAAACATTTCACAAATCATAGCATAATTCATTTAAACACATGCTTATTGTCCCTTATTCGAGCCCTCGAGGCCTTAGAAATAATGTAGAAACGATTCAAGATTGAATCGAAAACATTTAGAATTTTATGGAAAAAGATGGAAAATTTCACACTACAGGGGTCATATGGCCGTATGGCCAGCCCATGTGACTCACACGACTGAGACACATGCTCGTGTCTCGGGCCGTCTAGACATTCGAAATAGGAACATACGGTCGTGTCCGGGCCCATGTAACTCTTTGACTTGGGTCACATGACCAAACCACATGCCCGTGTGCCTGGCCACGTAACTCTTGAAATGGCCTCACATGCTCGTGTGCTAGGCCGTGTACTAGGTAGTGTAACTGTAACACCCCAAACCCGGCCAAGACATTGCGACCAAATATAGCTTGTCACATGGTTAGGTTGTTTAAAATCGCGTTCTCATTGAAAACTCCGCATTCTTTCTTGAAAAACATAGAGCTTTGCTGATGCTGAAATTCATATTTGCTTTTATGGTGTTATCGTAAAAACGTTGTTATTACCATTATTGAAAAGTTGGTTTATTAAAGAGATCAAATTTCATTAGATTACGATTGATATTTTCGAAAATAATTTTTTCCGTTTAAAGGAAACTACGTATTTATATATCTAACAATTATTAAAGAAAACCCAAAAGAAATTATACCCATGGCCTTATTACAAAAATATTAACCCTAATAAAATAATTAAACTAGGATAAAGTAGAACGTAAATTTACTTAAGTTCACGAGAATAATTCCCAAAGTATGGCCACCACAGAGTCCTCCATGGCTCCAAAATCCACTAACGCTGGGGATCACCTGCAAGGTTGAAACAACGAGGTGAGTTATGAGAACTCAGTGTGTAATCCACCAATCGGTTATTAACTGGGCCCGAGCCCATACAAAATCAAATTGGGCCGAAGCCCTAAGCAGTAACAATCTGGGCCTTAGCCCTATACAGTATCAATATGGGCCCATGGCCCCAAGATCATGGTAATGCAAATAGTAAATGCTGCCCGCAACCTAAATAGTCCATCCGCTACACTCCACCTATATCAGCCCAACACTCCTGTGGGGATTTCTAAATCGACCCACCCATCTGCTACACTCCAAAAATGTAATATTGCAGTATCAGTATATATATGTGGCAAAGCCACCAGTGACAGTATTGCAACGGAGCTACCAATATCAATATATATATGTGGCAAAGCCACCAGTAACAGTACACTTCCTTCATTAACATAACTCAACCCCATGCATCATGTAATGGCATAATAATTTTGTGTATGCAATAATGTGTCTTCATGGCAAATTAATCAAAGTGTACACAACAAACCATATCTGCCCCTAAGGGTATAATAGTAATTTTTTTAACCGTCAGGGTATTTCAGTAATTTACCCATTAAGGGTATTTTAGTAATTTTGCATTTAACAGCCTTTTCGAAGGCTACGGTCGCCTCAACCGACACGGGACCCTTTCTGGATCTCTATGGAGCTCTTGGGCCAAGAATCCCTTTTAGGCCCAAACGAGCCCACACGCCCGTGTGGCCCATTATGAGGGGTTTCGATTCTGGGTATGCAAATCTCGCATTTGGATCTATCTTTTGCTACTTTCCCAACAATTTGGCCCAAATGGGCCGAAGAGCCCATTGGGCCCATTTGGCCCATTTCAGCCCCGTTAGGCCCGTTACAACCTCGGTATCGCGAGATTGTTCGTGACACTCTCTTTGACTTATCGTCATGATTGGTTCTAGAGCTACCACTACGAGCGTTCGCACGCTCATGAGGTCATAGATGCCGGTTTTTCGGCTTTTCGGCTTTTGGCCGATTCACACAACACCACGAGCAAACATTCAGAAAAGGGTTGTGAGATTACACACCTGTTTTGGAAAACGAACCACGACACTCTCCAAAGCACCTAAGGCATAATAAACTATCAGTTAATCTCCTCGCTAGAAAGTCCCAAAATGAGAATACCTATGACCATAAGCTTAACTTACCAACCAATATTAGCTTCCCTTCTATCGAGGGTACTCGGTCCTCCTTCACCGCTCAAATATCTGTGCCCCTATCAAAAGATCGAGTTAGAAAACTAAACAAAGCAAGTCGAACAACTCAACGAGATAAGAGGGCCTTCCATCTCTAACAGGTCATTCTCCACTTAACAACACTTGGAAAAGACCACGAAATAGTTTGCACCACGAAGCACTTTAGAAGATTCGGCACTTACCACAACAAGAGGGATTAGAGATGGCAGAGGTTGAGTGGATTCGGCCTAAACCATTAGAATTAAGATTGAGTGCCTTGGTTTTGAGGAGAAGTAAGATTGAGTGCCTCAGTTCTGAGGAGAAGTAAGGGAGATGAAAAAGAATAAAAAGAAGAGAAACATTACCTTGAACAGAGAGAAGCCGAACGGAACACAAGAAGATTCGGCACCCAAGGAGGAAAACACCCAGATTCAAACTACTAAGTAATCGACAAATCCAGCCAAGAGAGGAAGTAATAATTCGGCTAGAGAACAGAGTTGGAGTGTTGAAGAGATTCGACTATGGTGATACAAGAGAAAACAATGGTAAGAGGAAGGTAGAAAAGAATAGATGAAAAGAGAGGTACAGAGAAGTTTCGGCTCACTGATGTTTAGGTAACAAACAAAGAAAAAGCACGAATACAAAATGGGGAAAAGAGGGAGAGAAAAACTATCAATTCGGCAAAGAAGACGTTTTGGAGAAAAAAACCCGTAATGCACAAATGCAAGCAAATGAAGTTCTCAAGGATTTCGGAACTCTCCCCTACAGAAAAACGGAAAATGCTACCCCCAAAACTCCTTTACCCAGCCGAACATTCCCTTGCTAGACTCCCACATTCGACCACTTCTTCCTACACTTTGAATCCCATGATTCTCTCCCTAAATCACTCCACCATTCACTCCCCATCATTCCTTCAAACCGATTTGACCAATTCAAATCCTCCCTGGCAGAGTCCCACGCCAACTCCACCTCTTCTCCATCTGGGCACAAAATAAAAGCCATATTTTGCAGCATGTGGGATTCGAACCCCATCCCCTCTTGCTTCTACAAGTGACGCCACATCACCTTTAGACTTGCTCAACTTGTGTTAGCAATTTACCAGTAATTTCTCTTAATCCTTGCCTCCAACAGTCCTCCCTCCTAAAGTGCCCAAAAACCAAAATTTTACCAGTGCTCAAACTCGACCCCAGGCCTCCCTAGGGCCCAAAAACACCCCTAAACAGCACACAGACTGATCACAACATGCAATAACACAAATTTTATAGACCCCTAGATTTTAGGATGTTACAATAACTTTCAAAAAACCACCTTTAACACCTAAGGGGAGACACGACTGAGACACATCCCGTGTCTTAGACCATGTGGACAAGAAATAGGCCATTTCCAAGCCATTTTTTTCACCCAAATCACACTCACACCTAGAAGCCAGTTGCACATAAAATCAAGCTTCAAAACATACCTAAAAAATGCGTAATAGGACTAATTCAATATGGCATCTATCCATACAACCAGTATGCCAAAAGGCACCTCAATCACAACAATCAAATATACTTAAGGATATGCATAATTTATCCATTCATCAACCATACATTTATAACCTAATTCCATGCCAAACTTACCACAATGACTACATGCCAAAATCACATTCAAACATACCAAATTGGTCATTCAAAACATAACTTCACTTGACCATTCCAACACCAACCATCAATGTATTAAAATGCTAAAAGTTCATCAACCATAATGCCACATTTACAAGTTAAACATAATGACAATCTCATCAAGCACAACTCACCTATACATGCCATTATAACCATGACTAAAAACATCAAAATCTACCGAAATAGTAGCTGAATAGTGTGATTGGTCTCTGACAAGCTTCCAAACCGATTGAGCTTCCAATAATCTATAAAACATAGGAAAGAAAAACGATGTTAGCATATAATGCTTAGTAAGTTCGTAAATCGTGAACAAAACTTATTATTTCAATGCATAATCATAAATATAGACATGAATCAATCCAACACAAGTTTGGCACAAGCCTAAGCATCACCAAAAACACAAGTTAGTGCTTAATCACATAACTTAGCCAAAATTCATCTCATAGTAAGGTAAATCTCATATTCATAATACATATGAAATTCATACTTTTCATAACATGGCTGTTCGTTGTTTTATGCGATGTCAATGTCTTAAGATATATATAAAGAATGATCGAACCTGGAAACTAACTATGACAACGATTTGAGGCAAGCGCACCTATCGAACAATAGTATAGTTAAGGCAAGACCGGATTATCGAACCCAAAGGAACCAAAAGTACTAATACTAACTTTCTTTTTATTATTTAGCCTAAGAATTAAAGGAATTTTTATCTAATCTAAAATTCTAACAGTTTTATCAGCTAATTGAATGCTCATCCTAGTTTGTTTGGGCTTCCCTAGACCTAGCTGTTTAAACATTTTATAAGGCATGACATTTATGCTTGCCCCTAGATTAGCTAACACATTATCAATAGACAAACTACCAATTAAGCATGGAATTGTAAAACTCCCTAGATCTTTTAATTTTCGTGGTAGTTTGTTTTGCAACATTGCTGAGCATACTGCGTTCAATTCCACATGTGATTCTTCGTCTATCTTCTGCTTATTTGTCAATAGCTTCTTTAAAAATTTCCTAGAATCTGGCATTTGCGAAAGAGCTTCAAGAAACGGTAAGTTTATATGTAATTTCTTTAAAATTTTAAGAAACTTACCGAATTGTTCCTCTGTGTCGTCTTTCGTTATCGCTTCGGGATATGGTATGCGAGGTTGGTATTCTTTGATTACCGACTTTGGCTTATTATTTTCCTCCACCTTCCCTTTTTCTACCACATTCTTTTGCCTTAAATTCGGCTCGTCTAACCCTTCATTATCTTGATCTATTATGGCTTGAATTTGCTCATTTGGGTTAGTCTCGGTGTTGCTCGGTAGGCTTCCTTGTGGTCTTTCAGAGATCTGCTTGGCAAGTTGCCCTAACTGATTCTCGATCCTTTGAATCGATGCTTGTTGATTTTTAAGTGTTGTCTTAGTATTCTGGGAACGTGTTTCTATATTTCGGAAATGTGTTTCTGAAGCTGTTATGAATTTTGTCAGCATTTCCTCGAGGTTTGGCTTCCTTTCCTTTGCGTAGGGCTGTTGTTGGAAGTTTTGGGATGGCTGTTGCCTTTGATTTCCTTGACCACCCCATGAGAAATTGGGGTGGTTCTTTCAACCTAGATTATAAGTATTACCATAAGGGTTATTGTTAGATAGGAAATTGTTACCCATATAGTTCATTTGTTCGCTCTCCATGCCCTGTCCATAAGGTGGGTACTCAGGCTTCGCCACGCATCCACTTGCGTCGCACTACATAACTGGATGTGCCTGCGAAGAACCGTATAAACCATCAAAATTTTTATGTAACATCTCTACCTGATTTGATGGCACGGCTACTACGTCGAGGTTGAAAACTTTGGCTGCTTTTGTTGGCCTTGTCCTTGTGACTTGCCACTGATAGTTATTCAGTGACATCTCTTCTATAAACTCATAAGCCGCTTCAGGAGTTTTGTTATTCAGAGTTCCACTGGCGACTGAATCGATTAGTTGCCTTGTTGAAGGGTTCACACCATTGTAAAAAGTTTGGACCTGTAGCCACAAGGGTAATCCATGGTGGGGGCACCTTCTCAACAAATCCTTGTATCTCTCCCATGCGTCGTAAAGTGTTTCTAAATCCATCTGCACAAAAGAAGAGATATCATTCCTTAACTTGGCTGATTTGGCCGGCGAAAAATATTTTAATAAAAATTTTTCAGTCATTTGATCCCATGTTGTGATTGAACCTCGTGGAAGAGAAAGCAACTACTATTTGGCTTTATTTCTCAAAGAAAAGGGAAATAACCGAAGACGGATGGCATCATAAGAAAGACCATTAATTTTGAAGGTATCACAGACTTCTACAAAATTCGCTCAGTGTGTGTTAGGATCCTCATCCTGCAAACCAGCAAACTGAACAAACTATTGTACCATCTGTATAGTGTTATGTTTCAGTTCAAAATTATTTGCAACAATAGTAGGCCTAACAATACTTGACTCAGTTCCTGTTAAACTAGGTTTAGCATAATCATACATAGTTCTAGGAGCATGATTTTCGGCCATCTCTTGAGGTGGCAGATGATTTTCAGCCATCTCTTTTGTAGTATTTATTTCAATTTCCTTCTCTTCTTCTATGTAGTTTAAGCTTCGCCTTATTTCTCTACGATTTCTGTGAATTGTACCTTCAATATCACGGTCGTAAAGTAGGGGTTCTGTCGGGTTCCTTCTAGTCATAAACTAGAGGTACCTGAAAGGAACAAAAGAAAGAAAATTTAGCAAAGTTAAAAATAAAAATAAATTGCAAAAAATAAAAATGGCTAAAGTAATAAAAATTGAGCTTTCTTAATATTTTAGTTCCCTGGCAACGGCGCCAAAAACTTGATCATTGTTTTATGCGATGTCAAAGTCTTAAAATTTATATAAAGAACGATCGAACTTGGAAACTACCTATGACAATGATTTGAGGCAAGCGCACCTATCGAACAATAGTATAGTTAAGGCAAGACCGGATTGTCGAACCCAAAGGAACCAAAAGTACTAATACTAACTTTCTTTTTAATTTTTAGCCTAAGAATTAAAGGAACTTTTATCTAATCTAAAATTAACTAACAACTAAACTAAAGACTCTAAGACAAAGAAGAATGGAATTGGGAAAATAACTTTGAGGAAAAACCAATTGATTAAGACGATACCCAAGGAAGAATCCACCTAGACTTCACTTGTTATTTAACTCTGAACCAAACGATTTATTCATTTGACTTGATCCGTAGGATTCCCTAAGTTATATTAATCCCTTTCTCGAGTCGACTAACGTCTAACTATAGGTTAATTAATTGAAATCTCTTTCTAATTAAAACCCCCAGAATTGTATTAACTCGATCTATGGACTCCCATATTAGGTTTCACCCTAATCTGGCAAAATCTCGTCACCCTATCTCTAGGCATGCGATCAACTCTGCTTAATTATGCTAGATCTACTCTTAGGTAGGGACTTTTTCTCCTGCACCTAAGCACATCACACTTGAATTAATATCCCGGAAATATCAACACAAGAATTAAGAACATATAATTAAGAACAAGTCAAATATTTATCATATAGTTCAACAAACGATAACAAGATTCATCTTAGGTTTCATCCCCCTCAGGTGTCAGAGGGTGTAGTTCATAACAATAAAAGAAAACATCTAAGAAAAAAAGATAAAACAAAACATAAGAAATCCCTAAAACCCCCTGAAGGAATTGAAGGAGAGATCCTCCGTCTTGAGTATGATTCTGACTTCTTGAGATGAATCAACTGGCTTTCTTCGAGTAAATCCCCACAAATCTGCCCTCTTTGGCCTAGCTGGACGCCCCCTGACTAAAGCCTTGGGTTCCCCCCTTTTAGGTTATACATAGGGTGTTTATATAGGCTTCGGAATGTGTTTCTTCACCCCTAAATATCCTAATCTGAGTGAAATTTCTCTTTGTCATGACAGGGACACGCCCATGGCACACGCCCGTGTAAATCGTGGCCAGGTCGTGTTCGAGACTGTTGAATGAGGCATGACCATGTTGTAACACTCCTATCCTGAGTCCGTTGCCAGATTAAGGTTAGGAGCATTACCGGACAGATCGGAAATATTCATAGACGAAATCATACAATCGATCCTTATTCTCAGACATAATGTCCCTTAAACGGGTCCTCGAGACCTTAATCATACTTATAAGTCGAGTCGGGACTAAACTGAAACACAAATGAAATTCCATGAAAATTTGAAACTTTTCTAAAATACAGAGGAGACACACCCGTAGGAGGAGACCGTGTGCCCTCCACGGCTATTAGACACCCCCGTGTATCCAACCTTGTTTATACTAGCTATACCAACACGGTCATCAGGCACGCCCATGTGCCATGGCCGTGTACTTTTAGGTCATATATTGACTTCCCCACCACGGCCACCAAGCACGCCCGTGTCAAAGCCACGTACTTTTATGTTAGCTACTGAATTGCACACCACGGCCAGATGACACACCCGCGTCGAGGTCGTATGATGATAAACTACATCCTACAATTCACCCACGGTCGTTAGGCATGACCGTGTGCCACAACCGTGTGACATTATAGGCCATTTACAAGGCCAAAATGCTAGCCATAAGGTTCAAACCTACAAGCCATATTTAACAAGATAACTCATGCACATATAACCATCAAAACATACCAAAATAATCAACCAATTCATGCATATTTGTTAACTAAAGTAATCGCACTACAATCCATTCAATATTCATTCAATCTAATTATTCAAACCAATTCAAAACGTACCAATTTGTATAACTAAATCTAATTATACCAAACTCCTTTCATCCATATATACTTACCATCTCATAACCATTTCATGTAACAACTAAGCATGCCAAAACAACTTTACATATCACATTCATTAAGGCATATAATCAAAACATAATTAGCCAAAACACATGGCTAAGTTCATTATACAACTCATACCAAAACTAGCCTATACATGCCATATTGAGCTATATACCAAAATAACTTTTAGTAGTGTGATGACGATCCGTGACGGTCCCGAGCCTTCAGTAGCTTTGACGACCTATAACACAAATTAAACACACACGGAGTAAGCTTTCCAAAAGCTTAGTAAGTCGTATACAAGCAAACTTAGCATAAAATACGTATATTTTCTTTGGTTCATACACTTTTGACTACATTAGCCATATTCACAATTCAAAGATCATATAAACACATATCTCATTTCACCAAAAACTTATACAACATATCATCAATTCCATAATCATAGCATCATAGTAAGATCATATTGATGCTTACCTTGTATACACAATTAATGTATAATCAACATATCTGAATTGGATTTACAATCACATATTTGTTCATAGCGCGGATTTGCAATTAGTATCATAGACTTGCCCATTGAACCGTAATAAATCTAATAGGATACTCAGAAAGCTCAGAATGATCGTACAATGCCAACGTCCCAGACGAGGTCTTACATGCACTTGGATATCAATGCCACTGTCCCATACAGTGTCTTATACGAATCAAAACGATGCCGATGTCCAAGACATGTCTTACTCGTAAGTGTCATAATGATGCCAACGTCCCAGACGTGGTCTTATACATAAAGTTTATATTGATGCCAACGTCTCAAACGTGGTCTTACACATAATCAGATATCGATGCCACTGTCCCGGACAGCGTCTTACACAAATCTCAAATCAATGCCAACGTCCCAGACGTGGTCTAACATAATAAAACAGAACAGGTACCTACGTCAAGGTTCGTACGAGGCTTCTCAGACTTAGTCAATATACCGAACTTATCTCGTAATTCAATTACAAAACTTCTCATAAGCATTGATCGTCATCATAAAACATATGAACAATTACAAATACATACATATTCATTTATTGGTATAGTGACTTACCTCGGATTCGATTTATCGGAATAGAAAACGGCTACTCGATAACTTTCGCTTTCCCGAGATTTAAATCCGTTTTCCTCGGTTCTTGATCTAAACATATTCAGAATTAACCTTTTATTCACTAACTCATTCAATTCAATCCAAGGACACACATTTAGGGCTTTTTGCAATTTACCCCTCACATTTGCACATTTTAACAATCTAGTCCATTTTTCACAAAACACCAAATTCACAAAATCAATATACAACCAAGCTTAGCCGAATGTATATACATTACATACAAGTCCATACTTTTTATCAAATTCACAATTTAGTCTCTCAATTTGCCATTTTCTCAATTTACCCCTATTTAGCTAAATTCATCAAAACTTCAAGAACAAAACATATTCATCTATTACCAATCTATCATTTAACACCTTAAAGTAGCACAAAGCTCAATATAGCATCAATGGCATAACTTACAAACTTCACCAATACACAAAATTGAAACATGGGTTTGGTAGTAGACGAAGCAACGATTACAAAAACGTACAAATTATCAAAAACCGAAACCAAATCATACCTTAATTAGAGCTTACAAAGGCCGAATACCAAGCTTCTTTCTCTTTTCTTTTCTTTTGTGTATTTGGTGGAAGAATAAATAATTAAGGCTTGTTTTTGTTTTCTATATAAAATATATATATAATATAACATATATTAAAAACTTATATACATATATAATATGTATTAATATCATCCACTAACAATAATAGTGGTTAAAATACTACATACATCCTTCAAATTCAAAAGCCACATCAATAAATCACTAATTAATTAGAAAGCCACTTTTAAACTTTATGCGATTTAGTCCTTTTGTCAATTAAGCACACAGACGGACAAATTCGTTCACCAAATTTTTCACACACAGTTATTCACATATCATATGCACAGAAAAAATATTAAAAAATATTATTTAGACTCGGATTTGTGGTCCCGAAACCACTGTTTCGACTAGGGTATAAACCGGACTGTTACAATTCCCCCCCTTAGGGATTTTTGTCCCAAAAATCTTACTGTTAAACAAAGTCGGATATTTTTGTCTCACTGAATCTTCAGGCTCCCACGTAGCCTCTTCTATCCTATGTCGATTCCACAGTACTTTTACTAATGGAATTTTCTTATTTCTCAACTCTTTCACTTCACGAGCTAGGATACGGATCGGTTCCTCTTCGTATGTCATATCAAATCGAATTTCAATTTCAGATGGGGCAATCACATGTGACGGTTCAGATCGGTATTTACGGAGCATTGAAACATGAAATATGTTATGTAACTTTTCTAGCTCAGAAGGCAACTTTAATCTATATGCAACAGGTCCGACACATTCAATGATTTCATACGGTCCGATGAACCTCAGACTTAATTTACCTTTACGTCCGAATCGAAACACTTTCTTCCATGGAGACACTTTCAGAAATACTTTACGTC
Organism: Gossypium bickii; assembly: GCA_025503065.1. Lineage (NCBI taxonomy): Eukaryota > Viridiplantae > Streptophyta > Magnoliopsida > Malvales > Malvaceae > Gossypium > Gossypium bickii. The sequence goes on from CP106716.1 coordinate 43,981,635, forward strand.
CGATGACACACCCGCGTCGAGGCCGTGTGATGATAAACTACATCCTACAATTCACCCACGGTCATTAGGCACGCCCCTGTGCCACAACCGTGTGACATTATAGGCCATTTACAATGCCAAAATGCTAGCCATAAGGGTCAAACCTTTAACAGGATATCTCATGCACATATAACCATCAAAACATACCAAAATAATCAACCAATTCATGCATATTTGTAAACTAAAGTAATCACACTACAATCCATTCAATATTCATTCAATTTAACTATTCAAACCAATTCCAAACGTACCAATTTGTATAACTAAATCTAATTATACCAAACTCCTTTCATCCATATATACTTACCATCTCATAACCATTTCATGTAACAACTAAGCATGCCAAAACAACTTTACATATCACATTCATTAAGGCATATAATCAAAACATAATTAGCCAAATCACTGGCTAAGTTCATTATACAACTCATACCAAAACTAGCCTATACATGCCATATTTAGCTATATACATTCTCTAAGTGTACCAAAATAAGCTTTAGTAGTGTGATGACGATCCGTGACGGTCCCGAGCCTTCAGTAGCTTTGACGACCTATAACACAGATTAAACACACACGGAGTAAGCTTTCCAAAAGCTTAGTAAGTCGTATACAAGCAAACTTAGCATAAAATACGTATATTTTCTTTGGTTCATACACTTTTGACTACATTAGCCATATTCACAATTCAAAGATCATATAAACACATATCTCATTTCACCAAAAACTTATACAACGTATCATCAATTCCATAATCATAGCATCATAGTAAGATCATATTGATGCTTACCTTGTACACACAATTAGTGTATAATCAACATATCTGAATTGGATTTACAATCACATATTTGTTCATAGCGTGGATTTGCAATTAGTATCATAGACTTGCCCATTGAACCGTAATAAATCTAATAGGATACTCAGAAAGCTCAGAATGATCGTACAATGCCAGCGTCCCAGACGAGGTTTTACATGCACTCGGATATTAATGCCACTATCCCATACAGGGTCTTATATGAATCAAAACGATGCCGATGTCCCAGACATGGTCTTACTCGTAAGTGTCATAATGATGCCAACGTCTCAGACGTGGTCTTATACATAAAGTTTATATTGATGCCAACGTCTCAGACGTGGTCTTATACATAATCAGATATCGATGCCACTGTCCCGGACAGCGTCTTACACAAATCTTAAATCACTGCCAACATCCCAGGCGTGGTCTTACATAATAAAATAGAACAGGTACCTATGTCAAGGTTCGTACGAGGCTCCTCAGACTTAGTCAATATACCGAACTTATCTCGGAATTCAATTACAAAATTTCTCATAAGCTTTGATTATCATCATTAAACTTATGAACAATTATAAATGCATACATATTCATTTATTGGTATAGTGACTTACCTCAGATTCGGTTTATCGAAATAGAAAATGGCTACTCGATAACTTTCGCTTTCCCGAGATTTAAATCCGTTTTCCTCGGTTCTTGATCTAAACATATTCAGAATTAACCCTTTTATTCACTAATTCATTCAATTCAATCCAAGGACACACATTTAGGGCTATTTGAAATTTAGCCCTCACATTTGCACATTTTAACAATCTAGTCCATTTTTCACAAAACACCAAATTCATAAAATCAATACACAACCAAGCTTAGCCGAATGTATATACAATACATACAAGTCCATACTTTTCATCAAATTCACAATTTAGTCCCTCAATTTGCCATTTTCTCAATTTACCCCTATTTAGCTAAATTCATCAAAACTTCAAGAACAAAACATATTCATCTACTACCAATCTATCATTTAACACCTTAAAGTAGCACAAAGCTCAATATAGCATCAATGGCATAACTTACAAACTTCACCAATACACAAAATTAAAACATGGGTTTGGTAGTAGACGAAGCAACGATTACAAAAACGTACAAATTATCAAAAACCGAAACCAAATCATACCTTAATTAGAGCTTACAAAGGCCGAATACCAAGCTTCTTTCTCTTTTCTTTTCTTTTGTGTATTCGGTGGAAGAATAAATAATTAAGGCTTGTTTTTGTTTTCTATATAAAATATATATAATATAACATATATTATAAACTTATATACATATATAATATGTATTAATATCATCCACTAACAATAATAGTGGTTAAAATACTACATACATCCTTCAAATTCAAAAGCCACATCAATAAATCACTAATTAATTAGAAAGCCACTTTTAAACTTTATGCGATTTAGTCCTTTTGTCAATTAAGCACACAAACGGACAAATTCGTTCACCAAATTTTTCATACACAGTTATTCACATATCATAGGCACAGAAAAAATATTAAAATATTATTTAGACTCGGATTTGTGGTCCCGAAACCACTGTTTCGACTAGGGTATAAACCGGACTGTTACAATTCTCCCCCCTTAGGGATTTTTGTCCCCAAAAATCTTACTGTTAAACAAAGTCGGATATTTTTGTCTCACTGAATCTTCAGGCTCCCACGTAGCCTCTTCTATCCCACGTCAATTCCACAGTACTTTTACTAATGGAATTTTCTTATTTCTCAACTCTTTCACTTCACGAGCTAGGATACAGATCGGTTCCTCTTCGTACGTCATATCAAATCGAATTTTAATTTCAGATGGGGCAATCACATGTGACGGTTCAGATCGATACTTACGGAGCATTGAAACATGAAATACGTTATGTATCTTTTCTAGCTTAGAAGGCAACTTTAATCTATATGCAAAAGGTCCGACACGTTCAATGATTTCATACGGTCCGATGAACCTCGGACTTAATTTACCTTTACGTCTGAATTGAAACACTTTCTTCCATGGAGACACTTTCAGAAATACTTTGTCCCCAATTTCAAATTCTATATCTTTACGTTTCAAGTTTGCATAAGACATCTGACGATCAGATGCTGCTTTCGAACAATCTTGGATTAGTTTCACTTTCTGTTCTGAGTCTTTTATCAAATCAACCCCATGTAGCTTATTTTCACTATGCTCGGTCCAATACAGAGGTGTACGACATTTACGTCCGTACAAAGCTGCATATGGTGCCATTTTGATACTCAACTGAAAACTATTATTGTATGCAAATTCAATCAAGGGCAGATGCTGTTCCCATGAACCATTAAAATCTAGTATACAGCATCTTAACATGTCTTCAAGAATCTGAATAATTTGTTCAGACTGACCATCTGTTTGCGGATGAAAAGCTATACTAAAGTGCAATTTCGTGCCCAGAGCTTCTTGCAATTTCTTCCAGAATCTCGACCCGTAAACCTCGAATCTCTATCTGTGACAATAGATAGTGGCACCCCGTGCAATTTCAAAATCTCAGAAATATAAAGCTCGGCTAACCTATCAAGTGATAAATCAGATCTTACCGGGATAAAATGGGCAGATTTCGTAAATCTATCAACCACGACCCATATCGCATCTTTCTTTCTCGGAGTCTGAGGTAAACCAGAAACAAAATCCATTGTCACTCTATCCCATTTCCATTCAGGAATTAGAATTGGTTGCAACAACCCAGACGGAACCCGATGTTCGGCTTTCACTTGCTGACAAACTAAACATTTTGAAACAAAGTCAGAAATGTCCCGTTTCATACCAGACCACCAGTAGTGTCGTTTCAAATCCTGATACATTTTCGTGCTTCCCAGATGAACAGATAGACGACTGTTATGAGCTTCATTCAAGATCAACTGAACCAACTCTGGATTTCTCGGAACACAGATACGATCCCAGAATCTCAAACAATCATCAACAATTTGAAATTCAAATTCAGAATTCCTTTCACACTGAGCTCGTTTCTCTAGCAATTCATTATTAGATTTCTGAGCATCACATATCTGTTGTAAGAACAACGGTTTGGCTTTTAATTCAGCTAACACAGAACTATCATCAGACAAATCTAATTGATAATATATCACGAGCTGGCTTTTAATTCAGCTAACACAGAACTATCATCAGACAAATCTAATTTAATTCAACATATCTGTTGTAAGAACAACGGTTTGGCTTTTAAATGATTTTCTACTCAAAGCATCAGTATTCGCTTTACCCGGATGATAATATATCACGAGCTCATAATCTTTTAACAGCTCTAACCATCTTCTTTGATGCAAGTTCAAATCTTTCTAGGTTATTAGGTATTTCAGACTTTTATGATATGAAAACACATGACATTTCTCACCATCCAGATAATGAAGCCAAATCTTTAGCGCAAACACAATCGCAGCTAACTCAAGGTCGTGCATCGGATAATTCTTTTCATGAGGCTTCAACTGTCTCGAGGCATAAGCTACCACTTTTCCTACCTGTATCAAATCATATCCCAGACCATTTAACGAAGCATCACTGTACACAACAAATTCTTTACCCGATTTTGGCTGTACTAACACTGGAGCTTTTGTTAACAAAGTTTTCAATTGATCAAAACTTTTCTAGCATTTATCCGACCATTCAAATCTGACATCTTTCTGAAGCAGTCTAGTCAATAGAGTAGCTATGGTCAAAAAACCTTTTACAAATCTGTGGTAATAACCAGCCAAACCCAAAAAACTGCAGACTTCAGATACATTTCTCGGAGGTTTCCAATTCAAAATAGCAGAAATCTTGTTTGGGTCAACTCAAATTCCATAAGCTGACACGATATGTCCTAGAAAACTAACCTCGTGCAACCAGAATTCACACTTCTTGAATTTCGCATACAATTGCTTTTCTCTCAAAGTTTGCAAAACAACTTTCAAATGTCCAGCATGTTCAGCCTCATCACGCGAATACGACAATAAATCGATCTTGATACAGTCTGAAAATTCTGTTCATCAGGTCCATAAAAATAGCAGGAGCATTGGTTAGTCCAAATGGCATAACTAAAAATTCGTAATGCCTGTACCTCATTCTGAAAGCAGTCTTCAGAATATTTGAATCTTTCACTCTCAACTGGTAATATCCCGATTTCAGATCAGTCTTAGAAAACACAGTAGCTCCTTTCAACTGATCAAACAAATCATCAATTCTGGGCAACGGGTATTTATTCTTTATTGTCACCTTATTCAACTGACGATAATCGATACACATCCTCATTATGCCATCTTTCTTTCTCACAAATAAAATCGGAGCACCCCAAGGCGAGAAACTCGATCTAGCAAACCCTCTCTCAGTCAATTCTTGTAGCTGTGACTTTAACTCTTTTAACTCTGTTGGTGCCATTCTATACGGAGCTATCGAAATAGGAGTAGTACCCAGGAGCAATTCAATACTAAACTCAACTTCTCGAATTGGAGGTAAACCCAGTAACTCTTCAGGAAACACATCAGAAAACTCACAGACAACAGGCACTGACTCAATCTTCCTTTCAGACATTTTCTAATCAATCACAAAAGCGAAATATGCCTCATAACCCTTATTCAAAGAACTCTGAGCTTTCAATATAGATATCACAGTAGGCAATCCATTCAAATCATTAGACTCAACTCGTACAATCTCATCATTCGGACATCTCAAATCTATAGTCTTTCTTTTGCAGTTCATAACAGCATCATGCATAAACAACCAATCCATACCCAGAATAATATCAAACTCATCAAATGGCAAAAGCATCAAATCAGTAGGGAAACAAATATCTCAGAACATTAACGGACAGTTCTTGCATACTTTGTCAACTAAAACACTTTTACCTAAGGGGTTCGATACTTTTATAGTAAACTCAGTAGACTCTACAGGCAAAGTCTTACTGAACACTAAATTCATGCATATATACAAATGAGTAGAACCAGGGTCTATCAAAGCAATCACAGAAGTATCATAAAGAGTGAAAGTACCCGTTATAACATCTGGTGACGAAGCTTCTTCTCGAGCTCGGATAGCATATGCTCTGTCTGGCTCTCTAGCTTCGGATCTGACAATATTGTCTCTCTTAGTTCTCTGACTACAACTAACATTTCTGACATTTTTTGATGGCCTACCTCTCACAGGTGCATTATCAGATCCCAAATTCTAAACTGTCTCTGGTTCGACAGACTCAGGGCAATCACGTATAAAACGATCAAGTGATCCATATCTAAAGCAAGCTCTGTCATTTAATCTACAGCTTCCCGTGTGCATTTTTCCACAATGTTTACATTTAGATCTCTCGAATCGAACATTACCAACACTGGCCACTGAAGTTACTGGAGTTTTAGAACTCATTTGCGGTCTAGATTGGTTTCTATTCGCATATCCCACATTATCTCTGGAATGACTCTGGTTCTCTTTGAATTTCCTCGAAGATGACTGAAATGATTTGCTTGGAAATCTTTTTCTCATATCACGGGCTTTATATTCAGCTTTTCTCTTATCTTTCCCGAGTGCCTCAGCTTTGCAAGCTCTGTCAACGAGTACAACAAACTCTTTTATTTTTCAAAATCTCGACTAACAGACGAATGTCTTCATTAAGGCCATCTTCGAACCTTTTGCATATTATAGCTTCAGATGATACACATTCTCGAGCATACTAACTCAGTCTCACAAATTCTCGTTCGTATTCTGAAACAGTCATACGACCCTGCTTTAGTTCCAGAAATTCCTTTCGTTTCTGATCAATGAATCTCTCACTGATATATTTCTTTCGAAACTCGATCTGAAAGAAATCCCACGTGACTCGTTCTCTCGGAACAACAGAAATCAGAGTTTTCCACCATTTATATGCTACATCTCGGAGTAATGATACAACACATTTTATACATTTTTCTGGAGTCAGAGACATTTCATCGAATACCCGGATAGTATTTTCAATCTAGAACACGGCCTTTTCAGCATCATCATCTTTAGTAGCTCAGAATTCTTCGGCCCCATACTTACGGATCTTGTCAACAGGAGGCTTATTCAACAGATTCGGATGTATAACTGGTGGCACAACTGTAGTCTAAGGGGGATTAACCGGGGGCGGGGGTTGTGAAGTAGTCGGGTTATTCTTTACAAACTAAGTGAACCACTCACTCATCATCTGGAAGAAAGCTTGTTTAGCTTAACCCTCTTGACCGCACGTAGCCGGTCTCGATTCAATAAGGCGCCATCCCATTGCGGGAGAGCAGCGCATTACTTTCTACGTCCGCATTACACGCTCTTTCGGGATCCATTTCCATACGAAAATCACATTTTATACGTCAAGATTCATCACACTATCACAGTTTAGATATATGACATGTATAGCTATACTCTGACACGCTACGTTAGTCCGAGAATCGACTAAATTGTAGGCTCTGATACCATCCAAATGTAACACCCCTATCCCGAGTCCGTCGCCGAATTAAGATTAGGAGCATTACCGGACAGATCAGAAACATTCACAGACAAAATCATACAATCGACCCTTATTCTCTGACATAATGTCCGTTAAACGGATCCTCGAGACCTTAATCATACTTATAAGTCTAGTCGGGACTAAACTGAAACACATATGAAATTCCATGAAAATTTGAAACTTTTCTAAAATACAGGGGAGACACGTCCGTAGGAGGAGACTGTGTGCCCTCCATAGCTTCTAGACACCCCCATGTATCCATCCTTGTTTATACTAACTATACCAACACGGTCATTAGGCACACCCTTGTGCCAAGGCCGTGTACTTTTAGGTCATATACTTACTTCCCCACCACGGCCACCAAGCACGCCTGTGTCGAGGCCGTGTACTTTTATGTTAGCTACTGACTTGCACACTACGGCCAGATGACACACCCGTGTCGAGGCCATGTGATGATAAACTAAATCCTACAATTCACCCACGGTCGTTAGGCACGCCCGTGTGCCACAACCGTGTGACATTATAGGGCATTTACAAGGCCAAAATGCCAGCCATAAGGGTCAAACCTACAAGCCATATTTAACAAGATATCTCATGCACATATAACGATCAAAACATACCAAAATAATCAATCAATTCATGCATATTTGTTAACTAAAGTAATCACACTACAGTCCATTCAATATTCATTCAATCTAACTATTCAAACCAATTCCAATCATACCAATTTGTATAACTAAATCTAATTATACCAAACTCTTTTCATCCATATATACTTACAATCTCATAACCATTTCATGTAACAACTAAGCATGCCAAAACAACTTCACATATCACATTCATTAAGGCATATAATCAGAACATAATTAGCCAAATCACATGGCTAAGTTCATTATACAACTCATACCAAAACTAGCCTATACATGCCATATTGAGCTATATACATTCTCAAAGTGTGTCAAAATAACTTTTAATAGTGTGATAACGATCCGTGACAGTCCCGAGCCTTCAGTAGCTTTGACGACCTATAAAACAAATTAAACACACACGGAGTAAGCTTTCCAAAAGCTTAGTAAGTCATATACAAGCAAACTTAGCATAAAATATGTATATTTGCTTTGGTTCATACACTTTTGACCACATTAGCCATATTCACAATTCAAAGATCATATAAACACATATCTCATTTCGCCAAAACTTTATACAACATATCATCAGTTCCATAATCGTAGCATCATAGTAAGATCATATTGATGCTTACCTTGTATACACAATTAGTGTATAATCAAAATACCTGAATTGGATTTACAATCACATATTTGTTCATAGCTCAGATTTGCAATTAGTATCATAGACTTGCCCGTTGAACTGTAATAAATCTAATAGGATACTCAGAAAGTTCAGAATGATCTTACAATGCCAACATCCCAGACGAGGTCTTACATACACTCGAAAATCGATGCCACTGTCCCAGACAAGGTCTTATACGAATCAAAACGATGCCGATGTCCCACACATGGTCTTACTCGTAAGTGTCGTAATGATGCCAACGTCCCAGACGTGGTCTTATACGTAAAGTTTATATTGATGCCAACGTCCCAGACGTGGTCTTACACATAATTAGATATCGATGCCATTGTCCCAGACAGGGTCTTACACGAATCTCAAATCAATGCCAACGTCCCAGATGTGGTCTTACATGATAAAATAGAACAGATACATATGTCAAGGTTCGTACGAGGCTTCTCAGACTTAGTCAATATATTGAACTTATCTCTAAATTCAATTACAGAATTTCTCATCAGCATTCATTATCATCATTCAACATATGAACAATTACAAATGCATATATATTTATTTATTGGTATAGTGACTTACCTCGGATTCGGTTTATCGGAATAGAAAACGGCTACTCGATAACTTTCGCTTTCCCGCGATCTAAATCTGTTTTCCTCGGTTCTTGATCTAAACATATTCCGAATTAACCCTTTTATTCACTAATTCATTCAATTCAATCCAAGGACACACATTTAAGGCTATTTGCAATTTAGCCCTCACATTTGCACATTTTAACAATCTATTCCATTTTTCACAAAACACCAAATTCACAAAATCAATATACAACCAAGCTTAGCCGAATGTATATACATTACATACAAGTCCATACTTTTCATAAAATTCACAATTTAGTCCCTCAATTTGCCATTTTCTCAATTTAGCCCTATTTAGCTAAATTCATCAAAACTTCAAGAACAAAACATATTCATCTACTACCAATCTATTATTTAACACTTTAAAGCATCACAAAGCTCAACATAGCATCAATGGCATAACTTACAAACTTCACCAATACACAAAATTGAAACTTGGGTTTGATAGTAGACGAAGCAACGATTACAAAAATGTAAAAATTATCAAAAATCAAAACCAAATCATACCTTAATTAGAGCTTACAAAGGCCAAATACCAAGCTTCTTTCTCTTTTCTTTTCTTTTGTGTATTCGGTGGAAGAATAAATAAATAAGGCTTGTTTTTGTTTTCTTTATAATATATATAATAGAACATATATTATAAACTTATACACACATATAATATGTATATATCCACATTTAATATCATCCACTAACGATAATAGTGGTTAAAATACTACATAAATCCTTCAAATTCAAAAACCACATCAATAAAGCACTAATTAATTAGAAAGCCACTTTTAAACTTTATGCGATTTAGTCCTTTTGTCAATTAAGCACACAGACGGACAAATTCGTTCACCAAATTTTTCACTCACAGTTATTCACATATCATAGGCACAGAAAATAATATTAAAATATTATTCAGACTCGACTTTGTGGTCCTGAAACCTCTGTTTAGACTAGGGTATAAACCGGACGGTTACACGTGTGGTCTTAGGCCCAGGCAATGTGGATTTCGTGATATAGCCCATTTACTCTGTTTTGGGCCCGTTTTCTGTTCTTTTTATCATCCGGTGCTCTTCTGAGTATAAAACATGAAAAGAAAGGATTAAGAGCACCAAATTACACAATTCAGTGCTTAAATCATCCAAAAGTGTGTTAAATGTGGGATTAAAATATGTTACTTTTACGGTTTATCAAATACCCCCACACTTAAGCTTTTGCTTGTCCTCAAGCAAAATTCTCAACTTACAATTAAAATGAACTTCCTTGACTCATAATATTCATCAATAATGTTTCATCATAATTCAAAGATAATTCATACATTGATAATTTAACTCAAAGGGTCCTAAAGATTCAAACAATCAAAGTCATACATTTATAGCACAAAACATAGGTGTTACCCTCATCTAAATAGTTACCTCTGATTCAAAATCGACAAGAATTTACATTCTCACTAAAGATTCACTCAAATCACTTGAAGTGTTTAAGGTTCAGAATTAAGTGCTCAAAAGTCAAACATGAAGAGTTAATCCCATAGGCTTGCATGAAAATCAAATCTCCACCACTATAATATGAGATGATACACAAATCAAGAGGTCATTAACAGGGTTCTAATGGGGCTTGGGATAAAGGTATGGATAAAGGTTGAATTAGAAGGTTAAAATTGAGATTGAATTGACAGTTTACCTAATTAGAAAAAAAATGAACTATTCTTAAATAATTACATCAATTGAAAGCTTGTAATACTAATAACATGAGCTTCTTCTCAAGATGTGGAATTTAAATGTATAAGCTCAATTACATAAAGCTAATATTGAATATACTTTGTTTTTTTTTTTTAAGAACAATTCATTACAATAATAAGAAAGAATTTTAACAACTGAAATATAAAATATAGTTAGGAAACTATTCAAATCAAATCTCGACAACAAGGTAGTCAAAAGGAATGGTAATAACAAATACAAAGGGTTTTGGGTTAATATTAGTGGGTGAGTCAATAAAAGGTTTGTTAGGATCAAAAGTGGTTAATTATGAAGGTAGGCTTTTTAATGGAGTGAGTGGGTTAAATCCTTAGTGCCTTTATCATCTCTGTATATCAAATCAATAATATGGTCTCGACATGTATAATCGAAGCAAGTTCTAGAATAACAAATCAATGTTGACATACTCATAATCAAAAAGTGAGCACGAAAAAGAATGTATGCTCTACAAGGCTTAAAATCTCACAAAAATTATGGGTATTTAATATCAACCTCATAAATTTCAAACTTCAAGATAATTTTCAGATTCTGGTAGACAACCTAGAAAAAAAAATTTAATTTCTAAAAAATAGACTTATCATGCTTGATTCTCTAGTATCTTAAAGTTTAAATCATCAATGCACAATTATCAATGACCTAATTCAAAATATATCAATAAAAATCATAAATCAGGGAAATTTCATTCTAATCATAATATGAGAAACTTACTTTAGAACAAGGCATAATTCAGGGATTTTCAAATAATACTATAGTTAACCCCCTACACTTAAGATGTACATTGCCCTCAATGTACAAAGATAGATAACAACATATAATAATCAAAAGATAGGGAAAGAACTGAAACTTTCTGAATTTTGGATGAAATCCTTAGAAAATACGTTAGAGGGTTGTCTTTTGGTGTGGTGGTTGCCAACGAGCTCTGCGCTAGATGAAGAAATTGGGAAGCTCGTGAAGAATTGGCCAGGACAAAATAAGAATAATTCAAAATATACTAAATATATATTTAAAGACAAGAAAGATAAAGAGACATAATGTAAAAATTAAAATAGAAATAAAAGAAAAGATAAATAGACTGAAAAGTCCTTATTGTTGGATGGTTCGCGAGGTGGGTGTTGTTTCTAGGCTGTATTGGGGTGGTGGTCGTAGTCGGGGTGTAATTCCCTAACAACCATTAGAACCTACAACCAAGAAACTAAAATGAAATAAACTAAATTAAGCATAAGAGAGCAAAGAGAAGGAAAATAAAGGAGAAGAGAAAAGTAAAACAAAAGCTAAATGGTCTCAAAGACCCTTGGCTTGTCGAGTGGATTAAGCGGCCGGCATGAACTTATGTAGATCGGTCTCCCTAAGAGAGACTGTGCTTGGATCCTTCTGCCTCTTCGAGATAGATGTGGTGTGGCTCGATAGTCGTGGGAAGAATTAGAGAGGAAAAGTAGGGAGGGGTTTTAGAAGGAAAAGGAAAAGAAAGTGGTGTGGGAGAGGAGATGTGGGTGGGTTAAATAGAAAATTGGGGGCTGGTGCATCCCCACGCCCGTGTTCCATGGGTGTGTTAAGTCACACGGCCATGTCGCATGGTCGTGTTATGTCTTGTTCGCTTCTCCCACACCCATGGGCAGGTCACCACGCCCATGTATGATCTAACAATGTCAGCCACGGCTGCATCGCACAGTCGTGGCGTGGTAGTTGGAGTTCATGACTCAAAGATATGATTCGTTCTGACTCGTACCATCTCTGCCATGTCAGTAAGAGATTCGATGTATCCACATGGCCATGGCCACGGCAGTGTGCAAGGCCGTGTGGCTGGGAAATCTGCACTTGGTTGATTTACAGTTAGGTGCTAAAAGGAGATAATAAAATAAAATAAATAAGATAAAAAATGTACGACTCGTTCTGGCTTTAAAGAGCCTCTTTTTTAGCAGTCTCGTCCATAAGAGAAGATTGACCATCTCTTCTTCCAAGCTTCTTTCTTCTCGGCGTAACGAAAGAACTAGATGAGGAGAGGCCTCAGGTTTCAAATCCCTACCCTACGCCTTACGAGGGCGCCCTAGCCAAATTCAATCCCAAGGGTCAATCAAGCCTTTTCAACTAGTTCAAATAGTCGTCACAGTCTTCGTGCCACGGCAGTGTGCAAGGCCGTGTGGCTGGGAAATCTGCACTTGGTTGATTTACAGTTAGGTGCTAAAAGGAGATAATAAAATAAAATAAATAAGATAAAAAATGTAGAAGTTGATGGGGTTAGTGCTCGGGTTGCCTTCCGAGAAGCACTCGTTTATAGCCTTAAGCTAGACTTACCTCTCATTCGCATGTTCATGGTGGTTTGAGGAGTTGAAAGTCCTTCCTCATGCTAGTAGTTCAATTATCATGATAAAGTGTAAGACGAGTAGCGTTTATTTTCAAAGTACGAAACATAGGATTACTTACCTCGACTGTTCCGTATGGGAAAACATTGATTACCCTAAAAGGGATTTCCTTGCTTGTGTTAGGTTCAGGAGGAGATATCTATGGGTCTGCTTTATCTATCTGTACCTGATCTCCAAATTTGAACTTGTCTGTCTCATAGAGTGACTTTGGCTCTGCTTCATGTATCCCTAGTTTTTTTTGTTATGCGTTTTCCCCTCTTCTAGTTCATCGATCTGAATCCATTATTCCACATGAATTATTTCTTTGTTGGCACGGGGTTTAGGATTAGTTGTGTTCTTTTATGGTGCTTCCTAAAAAGAAGTGTTAACCGAATGGTTATCAATATAATTTACTTTCTCACCTTGATTATTCGATCTCCTAGCTGAATCGAGAGCTTGAAGAGTGACTGTCTCGTCACCTACCCGGAGTATGAGTTCACCTGCGTCGACATCAATTTTAGTCCTGGCAGTTGCTAAAAATAGTCTTCCTAAAATTAGGGGGATCTGTTGCCCTTGTCCATGTCTAAAATGACAAAATCTACTGAGAATACGAATTTATCAATTTTCATGAGTACATCTTCGATTATACCCATAGGAATTCTAACAATTTTATCAGCTAATTGAATGCTCATCCAAGTTTGTTTGGGCTTCCCTAGACCTAGTTGTTTAAACATTTTATAAGGCATGACATTTATACTTGCCCCTAGATCAGCTAATGCATTATCAATAGATAAACTACCAATTAAGCATGGAATTGTAAAACTCCCTGGATCTTTTAATTTTCGTGGTAGTTTGTTTTGCAACATTGCTGAGCATATTGCGTTCAATTCCACATGTGATTCTTCGTCTATCTTCTGTTTATTTGTCAATAGCTTCTTTAAAAATTTCCTAGAATCTGGCATATGCGAAAGAGCTTCAAGAAACAGTAAGTTTATATGTCATTTCTTTAAAAGTTTAAGAAACTTACCGAACTGTTCCTCTGTGTCGTCTTTCGTTATCGCTTCGGGATAAGGTATGTGAGGTTGGTATTCTTTGATTACCAGTTTTGGCTTATTATTTTCCTCCACCTTCCCTTTTTCCACCACATTCTTTTTCCTTAAATTGGACTCCTCTAACCCTTCATTATCTTAAGCTATTATGGCTTGAAGTTGCTTCTTTGGGTTAGTCTCAGTGTTACTCGGTAGGCTTCCTTGTGGTCTTTCAGAGATCTGCTTGGCAAGTTGCCCTAACTGATTCTCGATCCTTTGAATCGATGCTTGTTGATTTTTAAGTGTTGTCTTAGTATTCTGGGAACGTGTTTCTATATTTTGGAAACGTGTTTCTGAAGCTGTTATGAATTTTGTCAGCATCTCCTCGAGGTTTGGCTTCCTTTCCTGTGCGTAGGGCTGTTGTTGGAAGTTTTGGGATGGCTGTTACCACCCCATGAGAAATTGGGGTGGTTCTTCCAACCTAGATTATAAGTATTACTGATAGTTATTCAGTGACATCTCTTCTATAAACTCATAAGCCACTTCAGGAGTTTTGTTATTCAGAGTTCCGCTGGTGACTGAATCGATTAGTTGCCTTGTTAAAGGGTTCACATCGTTGTAAAAAGTTTGGACCTGTAGCCACAAGGGTAATCCATGGTGGGGGCACCTTCTCAACAAATCCTTATATCTCTCCCATGCGTCATAAAGTGTTTCTAAATCTATCTGCACAAAAGAAGAGATATCATTCCTCAACTTGGCCGATTTGGCCGGCGGAAAATATTTTAGTAAAAAGTTGTTGGTCATTTGATCCCATGTAGTGATTGAACCTCGTGGAAGAAATGCAACCACTGTTTGGCTTTATTCCTCAAAGGAAAGGGAAATAACTGAAGACGGATGGCATCATCAGAAACACCATTTATTTTGAAGGTATCACAGAATTCTAGAAAATTTGCTAACTGTGTATTAGGATCCTCATCCTGCAAACCATCAAACTGAACAAACTATTGTATCATCTGTATATTGTTAGGTTTCAGTTCAAAATTATTTGCAGCAATAGTAGGCCTGACAATACTTGACTCAGTTCTTGTTAAACTAGGTTTAGCATAATCATACATAGTTCTAGGAGCATGATTTTCGGCCACCTCTTGAGGTGCCGGATGATTTTTGGCCATCTCTTGAGGTGGCGGATAATTTTTCAGCCATCTCTTCTGTAGTATTTATTTCAGTCTCTTCTTCTATGTTGTTTAAGCTTCGCCTTATTTCTCTATGATTTCTGCGAATTGTACCTTCAATATCACTATCATAAAGTAGGGGTTCTGTCGGGTTCCTTCTAGTCATAAACTAGAGGTACCTGAAAGGAACAAAAGAAAGAAAATTTAGCAAAGTTAAAAATAAAAATAAATTGCAAAAAGTAAAAATGGCTAAAGTAATAAAAATTGAGCTTTCTTAATATTTTAGTTCCCCGGCAACGGCGCCAAAAACTTGATCGTTGTTTTATGCGATGTCAAAGTCTTAAAATTTATATAAAGAATGATCGAACTTGGAAACTACCTATGACAACAATTTGAGGCAAGCGCACCAATCAAACAATAGTATAGTTAAGGCAAGACCGGATTGTCGAACCCAAAGGAACCAAAAGTACTAATACTAACTTTCTTTTTAATTTTTAGCCTAAGAATTAAAGGAATTTTTATCTAATCTAAAATTAACTAACAACTAAACTAAAGACTCTAACACAAAGAAGAATGGAATTGGGAAAATAACTTTGAGGAAAAACCAATTGATTAAGACGATACCCAAGGAAGAATCCACCTAGACTTCACTTGTTATTTAACTCTGAACCAGATGATTTATTCATTTGACTTGATCCGTAGGATTCCCTAAGTTATATTAATCCCTTTCTCGAGGCGACTAACGTCTAACCGTAGGTTGATTAATTGAAATCTCTTTCTAATTAAAACCCCTAGAATTGTATTAACTCGATCTACGGACTCCCATATTAGGTTTCACCCTAATCCGGAAAAATCTCATCACCCTATCTCTAGGCGTGCGATCAACTCTGCTTAATTATGCTAGATCTACTCTTAGGCAGGGACTTTTGCTCCTCCACCTAAGCAAATCACACTTGAATTAATATCCCGGAAATATCAACACAAGAATTAAGAACACATAATTAAGAACAAGTCAAATATTTATCATATAGTTTAACAAACGATAACAAGATTCATCTTAGGTTTCATTCCCCTCAGGTATCAGAGGGTGTAGTTCATAACAATAAAAGAAAATATCTCAGAAGAAAAGATAAAACAAAACATAAGAAATCCCTAAAACCCCCAAAGGAATTGAAGGAGAAATCTTCCGTCTTGAGTATGATTCCGACTTCTTGTGATGAATCAATTGGCTTTCTTCGAGTAAATCCCCACAAATCTACCTTCTTTGTCCTAGCTGGACGCCCCCTGACTAAAGTCTTGGGTTCCCCCTTTTAGGTTATACTTAGTGTGTTTATTTCGGAATGTGTTTCTTCGCCCCTAAGTATCCTAATCCGAGTGAAATTTCTCTTTGTCACGACACGGACATGCCCATGGCACACGCCCATGTAAATTGTGGCCAGGCCGTGTTCGAGAATGTTGAATGAGGCACAGCTGTGTCGTCTTAGGCCTAGGTCGTGTGGATTTCGTGACATGGCCCATTTACTCCGTTTTGGGCCCGTTTTCCGTTTTTTTTATCATCTGGTGCTATTCTGAGTATAAAACATGAAAAAAAAGGATCAAGAGCACCAAATTACACAATTCAGGGCTTAAATCATCCAAAAGTGTGTTAAATGTGGGATTAAAATATGTTACTTTTACGGTTCATCAATGGCTATACATACTTTGATCATCAATACTTCATACCTTTTGATAATTTCATAATGTAATCAATCGGAACCGTTACCAATTCATCCTTTTACATGCCCATTGAACCACTTGAAATTATATCGGATACACGGGAAGCTCACAAAAAGTGTGCTAATACATGGTCGAAACCATTCCTTTCCTTTTCCTTTACATAAACACTTATACGAGCCATAAATGGGCCTCCTCACACAAGTTGGTGATTGGAACGTAGCTACACGATGCCGCTCACACAAGCTGACGAGTATCCATAACAAATGTCAAACCTCAGCCATTGGTAGGACGTTCAGAACCAGCACCCGAAACATGGTAACCCAATGACATGTCATTTGTATCCTATATATTCCTAACTTTCAAACGGGGCTCGATAGTCGTCATAATGTTGTTGGATTTTCTGTCGAAGCAAAATACGATAAATAACATAATAATATTTAAATCCAATACATTAAAACGCTATTTGAACATGCGAACTTACCTCTATCACAAAAACGATGAAATAGGGTCGACTAGTCCAACACTTTATCTTCACCTCGATCTAAGTCCGTACGAGGCTTAACTTGATCAAAATAAAAAATTTCAATCCATCCAATATTCATTTATTCAATTTAGTGCAAAAATCATTTTTACAAAAAATTACACTTTTGCCCCTATTATTTTAAATCTTTTACAATTTAATCCTTAAACTCGTAAATTGAAATTCATTCAATTTCATCCACCTAAAAAGCTAGCCAAATTTCATACACACTCATAGCAACTCATACTATTCATTATTTCACAATTTCACCTTGTATTTTACACATTTTACAAATAAATCCCTAATTGACATTTTCAACAAAAATCACTTTACGGAAGTTGTTTATTTATCAACAAGGATTCATTTTCTTCCATCAAACATTAAAAACCACATGAATACATTCATGGAAAAACCCTAACCTTTTAACATTTTTGCAACTTAGTCCCTGGGCTAGCTAGATTAAGCTACAACGACTTTAACATAAAAATCATTAAAAACAGGAAGAAAATCACTTACATGCAAGCGAGAGATTGAACTGAATGCTTCAAAGCCCTAAAATGTTTTCTTTCTTCTTCAATTTTAGTGGAATAAACCAAGGTTGAAGATGATACAACCGTTTTCCCACTTTAATTATGATATTTTTATTTAATTACCATTTAAATCCCTTAACAGTTTAATTTCATAGTCATTTGATACCTTTATCTTATAGAACTTAAATTTTGCATATTTTACGATTTAGTCCTTTTCACCAAATTAAACATGCAAACGATAAAATTCCTTAACGAAATGTTTATACGAACTTGCTAAAATATTATAGACACTAAAAGATTAATAAAATAAATATTCTCACATCGGATTTGTGGTCCCAAAACCACTATTTCAATTTCACTAAAAACGGGTTGTTACTATGATTTCTCCACAGCACTTTCACAAGCGGAACCTGTTTCCTTTTTAAGACTTTAACATCACGGTTAATGATCAATATTGGTTCTTCCTCAAATGTCAAATCAGAACGAACCTCAATATCCTCTATTGGAATCACATGAGAAGTGTCGCAACATAGACACATGAAACACATCGTGAATATGATCCAACTCTGGAGGTAACTCCAACTAATAAGCCACTGGTCTAACCCTCCTAATGATGCGGTAAGGTCCAATGAACTTTGGGCTCAACTTTCCCTTGTTGTTGAATCTCAGTACCCTCTTCCAAGGTGAAACTTTAAGGAAGACTTGCTCACCTATATTATACTCAATATCCCTCATCTTTAAGTTGGAGTAAGATTTTTGTAGATCTGATGCTGCTTCCAATCGGTCTCGAATAATTTTCACATTGTTCACAGTCTCATGTACTAAATTTGGTCCCAACACTTCCTTTTCCCCTAAATCTATCCAACACAATGGTTTCCTACACTTGTGCCCATAAAGTGCCTCATACGAAGCGATCTGAATGTTCGACTGAGAATTATTATTATAAGCAAACTCTGCAAGTGGTAAATGCTCCTCCCAATTGGGTCGAAAATGGATTACACAACCTCACAACATGTCCTCGAGAATCTAAATAAAACTCTCAGACTGTCCATCGAACTGTGGATGATAAGCTATACTAAAATTCAACCTCGTACCGAGTGCCTCATACATACTCGTCCAAAAGTGTGATATAAAAAAGGATCTCAATCAGAAATGATGGACAATGGTACAACATGAAGTCTCACAATCTCAGTGATATACAACCTTCCCAACTTCTGCAATGAATAGTCAGTGCACACTGGTAAGAAATGGGTAGATTTTGTGAATCGATCCACAATCACCCAAATAAAATCTATTTTGTGAATCGATCCACAATCACCCAAATAAAATCATTCTTAGATGACATCAACGGTAGTCCACTAACCAAATCCATAGTGATAGACTCCCACTTCTACTAAGGAACTTGAATAAGCTGAAGAAAACCCAAAGAAAATTGTTGTTCAACCTTGACTTGTTTGCACGCCAAACATCTTGCCACAAAGTTTGTCATGCCACGTTCTAATCTGGACCACCAATAGCGCTCACGAAAATCTCTATACATCTTACTATCTCCAAGGTTCATAGCATAAGGACTGTTATGCACTTCTCGAAGTATAGATTGCCTTAACTTAAAATTAGAAGGAACACAAAATCTTCCACGATAACATAAGACTCCTTTAGAATTATAAGTAAAATCTGAAGTCTTACCCTCCTTAACAAGCTTCACATGAGGCTCTAATGATGAATTTGAAATTAGTTTTAGCTTAGTCCCCTCAATCAAAGTTGGTCATACTTGTAGCTCTGCAAGCAAACCATGATTATCAGAACACTCAACCTAGCAAACATTTCCCTTAACTTCGACATGGACTTCCTACTCAAGGCATCCGCCACAACATTAGCCTTACCCGGATGGTACTCGATGATATAGTCATAATCTTTTAGAATCTCAATCCATTGCCTTTGTCTTAATTTCAACTTCTTTTGGGTGAAAAGATACTTAAGACTCTTATGATCTGTATAAATGACACATTTTTTCTCCATAGAGATAGTGCCTCCAAATCTTATGGGTGAAAACAATACTAGCTAACTTCAAATCATGTGTCAGATAGTTCACTCATGTGGCTTGAGTTACCTCAAAGCATAGGCCACAACTTTCCCACTCAAGCAAGACCAGAATGGGACGCATCACTATAGACCACATAGTCCTTCCCAGACTCGAGTTGGAACAGCATAGGTGCTTGAGTTAAAACTGCCTTAAGCTTCTCAAAGATAGCTTGTTGCTTATCAGTCCACTTAAATAGTGCATTCTTTCTCAATAACTTAGTCATTAGAGTCGCAATCAACGAGAATCCTTCCACAAACCTCTTATAATAGCCAACAAGTCTGAGAAAACTCTAAATCTCACTTACATTCTTGGGTTGCTTCCAATCCAGAATAGCCTCGATTTTTTTATCCACATGAATACCCTCAGTAGATACTACGTCTTTGAAAAACATCACCTCTCGGAGCCAAAACTCACACTTACAGAGCTTCACATAAAACTTTTTCTCACGTAAGGTTTGAAGGACTAACCTTCAGTGCTCCTCATGCTCAAACTCAAACTTAGAGTAGATCAGAATGTCATCAATGAAGACTGCAACGAACTAGTCAAGGTACGGCTAAAAGATTCTATTCATTAAGTCCATGAAAGTGGCAGGAGCCTTCGTAAGACCGAAAGGCATCACTAAGAATTCGTAGTACCCATAAAAAGTCCTAAAAGTAGTCTTCGAAACATCAGCGTCCTTCACTTGCAACTAGCAGTATCTTTGCATAAGGTCAATCTTAGAGAAACTGTAACACCTTAGAATTGATTGAATAGGTCATCAATCGTTGGCAATAGGTACTTATTTTTCAAATTCAACTTGTTTAGTTGACAATAATCAATGCACAACCTCATAGACCAAACCTTGTTTTTCACAAAAAGAATTAGAGCTCCCTACGGTGACACAGTCAACCTTATCAAGCCACGATCCAGCAACTATTGTAATAGAGAATTAAGCTCCTTGAGCTCCTTAGGTGCCATGCGATAAGGTGCAATGGACACCAGTGATGTCCCAGACAATAACTCAATTCCAAAATCGACCTCACTCTCAGGATGTAGACTAGGCAGCTCCTCAAGAAAGACATCGGGAAACTCCTTTAACGCACGAATATTCTATAATGTCGTACTATCCACATTTTTGCCCAAGATGTGTCACATCCCTTACAGACCAATTTCTCCACTACCAAGGTGGAAATCACATTAGTGAGATAATTTCAACGCTCTCCAACCATGATTATCTCATTCCCAAAAGAAGTTCTCAAAGTAACTCGTTTAATGTTGGAGTATAAGATGACTTGATACTCACTCAACCAGTCCATTCCCAATATGAGATCAAATTCTCTGAAGGGTAGTTTCTCACCTTGCACTTGCAATGAACATCACCTATAGATTTTATTTATATGCACATATTTTCTCAAAGGACTAAGTACGATCACATCACTGACAATTTCCTCTACACGAATATCAAATATTTTGGCCATCACACAAGATACATACGAATGGGTAGAGCCATTATCTATCAATGCAAAATATGGAATAACATTAATAGTAAAGGTACTTTTTATCACATCAGCAACATCACGATCTTATTGGCATCTAGTCGCATACACAAATACTGGTTGCCTCGCATGAACTCAGTTAGCACCCTGACCTGGTGCTCAATGTCTCTAACCCCGATTACCTCTTCTATTTTTCCTCTGAACTCGCTGTGGCTGCTGACCAACTCTCTGATTCGATGCATGATTCTAACCATGTGCTTGCATCTACTTATTCAGTCAAAGACATTCTCAAATCTTATGGTCTGGCGACCCACATTTTAGGCATGAACCCATGCCTTGCCGACACTCACCCAAATATCTCTTGCCATAGGTGGCACAATTCTAGATCCTATCTCCCATTACAACAAAGTTCTAGTGTAACATCCCAGTTTAGACCCTCGTCAGAATAGTGGTTTCGGAACCACAAATTTGAGGTCGTAAAATTATTTTTATATTATTTTATGTGTTTACAGCATATGAATTAATTTGTGTGAATGTTTCGTGAAATAATTTTATCGACTGGTTGCTTAATTTCGATAAAAAGACTAAATCACGTAAAGCGTAAAAGTTGAGTTCTATTAGTTAAAGGTGTTAAATAGTTTTAGAACTTAAAAGTGAAGGTCCTTATGCGGCAGATAGCCCATTTATGATTTATTGGATGATAGTGGAGTGGCATTTGGTGTAATTATTAATGTTATTAAAGGTTAAATAAGTAAATAGGCATTTATATGTTAAATTAAATAAAACAAACAATTTGTATCATCTTTCTTATTCATTTTTACAACCAAATATGGTAGAGATAAAACCTCCATCGATGCATAACATTTGTCCAAGCTTGCTAGCTAAATTGTAAGTCCGTTTTTGTCCCTTTTTAATGGTTTTTATGTTTTTGGAATCGTTATAGCTTAATCTAGCTAGCCCGTGCCTTCGATTTCAAAACTGTTGAAGTTTGTGAGTTTTTTCATTGATGAATGTTTGAGTATCTTGATGTTTAATGATAGAAAATAAATCTTTGATGTTAGATTAATGAGTTCTGTTAAGTGAATTTTAGTAAAAATGTCAATTTTGGACTAAATTGTGAAATATGAAAATGTTGTGGTAGAAATGTGAAATAAATGAAAAATATGGGCTGTTATGGAAATAAACAGAATTCGGCTAGCATGGGTATTATGTAATTTTGTTAATTTTGTGTATTTGTGTAATAAGGACTAAAGTGCATAAATGTGAAATGTTAGGGCTAAAATGCAAATTGCCCATTTATATGTTCTTGGATGAAAATTTAATGAAATATTGAATAAGTAAGTTAATTTTGATATTATTTAGATTGGCAAAAGTAAAATTAGAATCTAGATTGAGGGAAAGTCAAAATATCGGATTAGTCGACTTAATTTGTCATTACTACGAACGAGGTAAGTTCGTATTTTAATAGACATTACAAAATCATGTTATAAATGCATATTATTTGTATGATTGAATTCAATGCCGAATGGTAATACAAATGTATGTATTTTGAGTAAGATATATATATGTTATTATGATATTGAATTGTTCGAGAAGTAGAATATATGAATACGAGAAAGTTTCGATAATGTGACGACGTCTGAAAAGCCCTGTACGAACCCTAGGAATAGTAGAGGATACATATGTCATGACATATGATTCTGAGATATGATTTCGTGTAAGACCACGTCTGGACTTTGGCAACGATTTGAGATATCATGTGAAACCGTGTCTAAGACACTGGCATCGATTAGAGATTACGTGTAAGACCATGTCTGGGACATTGGCATCGTATATGATTTCGTGTATGATCATGTCTAGGCAGTGGCATCAATATTGAATTACATGTAAGACCATGTCTGGGACATTAGCATTGTACTAGCTTTCCGAGCTATCTGAGTATCCTTATTGATTCGGAACTGTTCAACGGGCGTTTCAAGAAATAAGTTATTAAGTGGATGACATTCTGATTTAGGTACATTGAAATGTATACAATATTTGATAATGAAAGGTAAGTATATATATGTGCAAAGAATGTTATGTGATGTATATACAAATGAAATGTGAATATGTGCAAATGAAGCATGAACAAATGAATAAGATGTGATTTATAAAGTGGCAAATGTGAAATTGTCAGATACTATATGAATGAAAGGTGAATTTGGGTATAAATGATGAAATGATATTCATATGAAAAAGATATGTGATTAGATATGCTATTTTCCATAATGTGCTTATTTGGCTACATGAAAGTGTGAATTGAATGATATATGAGAATTAAATTGAATAAGCTTGTGAAAGCTAAAGTTAGTTAAGTATGCAAGTATAATATTGAACGATCATAATTCGACATGAGAACATGTTATATAATTTAGAAAAGTTGTGTAAGATAGCATACCATGCTTATGGCACTGTAATGAAATTATTTGTTATGTTAAGTTTATTAAGATACGAGCTTACTAAGCTTTCAAAGCTTACTCTGTGTGTTTTTCCTATGTTTATAGATTTTCGGATGTTGCTCAGGTTGGAAGTCAGCGGAGATCGCATCATACTATCTGGCTAATGATTTCAGTTTTTTTCCCTTTATGACTTGGTTATATAGCATGTATAGGCTATGGTATTTGATATTATGGCTGGAAATGTATTTGGTCATTTGAGATGGTTGATTATGAATGTGGTAGTGGAATTTGGTATATTTTAATGTGCTCATGAGTGGCCAAAAGAAATAGTCAATTTTGGTAAGTTTCATGGTTGATTCGGGAAATTGATTTGATGAGAAATGCTATGAATTGAAATGGATAAATATGATGTATGAATCACATGTTTTTGATGTGAAGTTGGTATTTTGAATTGGTATGTTTGAGTTGGATTTGTGTATGGAAATAGATGATGTTGTTACGGGTCAAATTATGCATGATTTGGTATGTTTTTGGTTGCCTTTGGGACATGAATTGATACTTGTTTGATGCTTGTAGGTATTACCCAATTTTGGGTGGAAAATTGGTCTTGCAAATGGCCTATATTTGCTCTACACGATTGAGCACACGGGCGTGTGTCTCGACCGTGTCTCTCAAGGTTGCAATTCGAAGCAAGTCAGGTTGCCACACGGACAAGAAGCACAGGTGTGTGCCAAACTGTGTGACCCAAGTCAGTGTTGCACACGGGCTAAGACATGGTCCTTGACGTGTGAGGCACACGGCCTAGCCATACGGGCGTGTGCCCTGTTTTGAAAGAAAAATTTTCTAAGTTATGCAAAGTTTTTGTATGAGATTGGTTTAGTCTTGAACCTTCTCTAAAGCATGCTTATGGTCTCGTAGACCATCTAAAGGGACTATATGAGTATGAATTATTATGAAATGATGTAGTATGATTGATGTTGTGAAATGAGCGTAAAATGTTCTGATATGTCAGGTAATGCCTGTTAACCCTAGTCTGGCGACGGATACGGGTTAGGAGTGTTACATTTGGTGGGGTTGATGATCTTTAGCTCACTTAACTGGATGCGGAGACTATCCACTAGGATCGGAATCTCTTTTAGCTGGAGCTCTCACTTGCTCCTTCCGTTCGTACTTAATGTGTCTAACCTCCTCACAAATCTTGGTCTTCTCCAACAAAGCTTTGAAGACCCTCTCCACATGCATCATTAAATCTGATCTAAGCCACCATTCCTAGAGCATATCAGTTAAGCCTTGGGAACTCTGCATCCTAATCAGCTACAGACATACTACTTGCCTCAGCTCGATAAACTCAAGTCTCCTAACCTTGACATATCTCACTCCCACATATATCTTTTGGAAGGCCTCTAGAAAATAATCCCAAGTAACGCAATCAATTTGGGTGCCCCTCACAATGGCTTGCCACCAGCCTCATCACATAGCAATGACACAACCCCCTTAAGCTTCTGTTCAGATGTACACTCCATATCACCAAGGACGCTCTCTAAAGTCTCTAACAATTACTCAGCTACAGTGGGGAGTCGTCCCAGCAATGCTCCTAAATAATTTGGCCCTACTCGACCGGAGCCTTTCAACAATAGTGCCACGACTGTTAACACCAGATTGAGCACCGGCAACTCGTTCCAAAACTTGTAACATGCCTTGGGATACAGCCTCATTTGCAAAATCTTGTTGACTCTCGTCAATAGTGCGTGCACGCTCTACATTCTCTGTAGCTGGCTCAGGGGTTCACACTCAAGACGTAGATAAGTTGCTTTGGGTTCCTTGACTCGGCTCTTCACAAGCTCTTATTCTTCTTGTTCTAACACCATGCGTACCCATTTTGAAAGTTTTATGCAGGTTGCCAATGAAGATAAGTTTTATTGTTATTACTTGAATATTTTTCAATTGAATTTTAGTTTTATCTCTTTATACAAGTCTCACAATTTATTATTTTCATGATCTAAAGTTGTCTCAGTCTAATGTTTTCTATAGTCTCCTATTTATTAATTTCACATTTAAAGATCACTTACCTCAGATCGGCTTTGGGAGATCTCAGATTTCTTTATAACAAATCACGTGTGGCATGTTTTTCCCAAAATACCCCTTTTTTATAATGCATTAAGTTTTTTTAAAAAACATTTTTACCCATAGTCCAAATTTTGAATCAGGCTTTGATACCACTAAATGTAACCCCTCCAACCGGGCCTAAATACTATAGCCCAATTTGAGTAATTACATAGGCCATGGAGATGACCAAAACGTTTTTATAAGAAAAACTCACTTATCTTGAAAATATATCACTTTTAAAATATCGTGTTCCTTTCAATAATTTTTTTTCCATTTTTATTAAAAATATTCATATTGTAACTTTTTCTTTTAAATCACGAATTTGCAGTGGCTAATAATCATTAAATCGTTTATTGATCGTTTAAAAATCGTAAAAAAAAAACAATTCATGCAATATTATCCCAAAATATCAAAATAGAACTCCTTTGCCATAGTTCATAATTTTAAAAAAAAAAAATCCAAAAATTTATTTAGACAAACCCAAATTAAATTCCATAATAAAAATCCAAAATGAACTCATATAGTTTGTAAAAGTCCCACATTATTAAAAAAATATCCTTGACCAAGACATCATTAATCCGAGAGCCCCTTCGAAGATCCAAATCTGAGCCTCAATTATGAGGATTACCTGAGATACACTCAAATCATTGGTGAGCATTAAAAGGCTCAGTGTAAGACCATCACAAACATATATTTCAACACGTAGCATAACACATCCAAATCATCATAAATATAACTTTCACAGAATTCACATATCATCAGAATTAATGAACATAACAAGTTATGCTAATGTAATTATGCACATTTCAAAGGATTTCCTAACCATATCCGCTACACACCAATATTGAGTTCCTTAAAACTCGTCCATCCAATAACACACCATTTATGGACAAGCAACCACATAGATACCGATACCGATAAACAATCACGTAACACATCATGGACAAGCCACCACATGATTGTTGATAATGGCCACATAATCGCAGTTAAACAGCCACATAGCTTCCTCCTTTCACAATCCCACCCCATGCATATGATATGGCCATTTTAACACATATGTCTCACTTTTCACATTTTTCACATATACATGCTCATAACTCATCTTTCTCGGTTTTTAAAATTTTCACATATCACACAGTTTTCACTTTAGTATGCTTTAATATACATACTTATATTAAAACATGGATCTTAACATACACATACCTATATCACATGTTTGGATCATCACATATCAATCTAGCCATAAATCACATAACATAAAGTTGAGATCAACATTACATGCATCAAATATTACAAATCATGGATTTTCAGAACATTTAATAATTTAGGGCGCTTACTTAGATTCCTCTTTGATTGAGTTTTTCAACTCCACTCGAGTACTTAATGTACTCACAAATTAATTAATTAATTAATATTTAATTAAAGTAAGTAACATTATATTTCACTCAAAATGAGAGTTAGATCCCACACCTTAAATAACTTTACATCGTACGCTCCTTTGTAGAAGTCTCATTTGGATTCCCGATCACAAATCTAATCACACGATTAACCCATTTTAGTCATAATATAATTGAATAACATAACTTTTAATACGAGATCTAATGTAGAAATGTCACCTACACATACGCTCAATTTGAATGCTCGGATTCGTCACTCTTACGTTGACACACTATTGGTTTCTCAAAAAATTGTTGTTCAGTCCTTCATGTTGACACGAGATCATGTTAGTACTTATGATTTTCAAAATAATAAAATAAAATACGAAATTTCTAGGCCCTATACCATTCGACCATGTCATAATAATTCTAGAACGAAGGATTTTCAATCCCAAAACTTCACTTACACTTGTTTCGTTACAAGATGATCGAAGGAATGAAAATGGAGCAAAATCGATGGTTGGATAATCTAAAATAATAAAATAAAATAAAATATGTGTTTTAGTCATGAAGGTAATTTCCAAATGAAAAAGAAATAAAAAATCACCAGTGGCAAAAGCAATGGCGACGGTTCGACAGTGTGATGTGATGGTTTGATGGTGATGCAAAGTAGGGAAGAAGGTTCGGTCAGTGTCAACTGAAAGAAAAGAGAAAAGAAAAAGGGAAATGGTGGAGGAAGAGATGGCTTGCGGTGGTTACGATGACGACGCACAGCGGCGCATGGTGAAAAAAGAAGAGAAAGGAAAATGGAATCAGATTTTGGTTGTGGATGGTGGTGATGTAGTGTTGCAATCAAGCCTACGGTGGAGAAAAGAAGAAGGGTGGTGGTGGTGGTTTTCAAAATAGAGGAAAAAAGGGTGGAAAGGAGAAAGAAAAACAATAAAATGGTGGAAATATGGGTGTATTGTCGACTAGGGTGTTTTTGGTGGTCTACACTTGCACTTTTGGTAAGGATGAGGAATGGGAAAGGTGAGGGAACATAGGAGCAATAAGAGGGGTGTGTTTCACTTAAAAAAGGATGTTTGACTTGCTAATGGAGAAAAGGAATTTTCTTTATATGGTAACATAGGTGGACATCAATTGCTTGAATGCAGAAGCTCATAAAGTGAAAAATTAAAATTAAAATAAATATCACATACGGGTTCAAACTAGGGACTTCAAGGATAGGTAAGGAGCTTCATTCCACTAAGCCACAACACTTCCTTGTGTTCAATAATGCAAGAATAATTTTAAGATTTAAGAGCTAGTAGTTTCACCCACTTTACTAAATTAAAATTAATTAAGAAAATGGGATATGACAAGGTGCATGGGTGGCATTCTCCTAGCCTTTACAGTGTAATCTGATATGGCCTTTGTGGTATCTGATATGGCTTTTGTGGCATTCTACTAGCCTTTGTGGCGTAATCTGTATGATGCCTTTGTGGTGTAATTTCTATGTCGCCTTTGTGCCGTATCTTTTTTGGCCCTAGTGGCATACTATGGTAAGTCTGTATGAAGAATATGTTATTCCTGAAGCTCCAGTATGTGAAGTTTGTGATAAATACGAATAAAACTTAAAAGGAGTATGATTTAACATGTTCAATGAGAGTATTTGATGTGGTTATCTGCCAACCTAGTATATGGGTGTACTCGGTACAAGAGTCCATCAATTTGAGTTACAATTACTATGGTAGAATTTTGAGCTATATGACATATCTGTTTAGAATCATATCTTTTTCTAAATTCTATTAGAGTATATGATGTTTGATATATTGAATATCTAGTGTTCATTACAAAGATGTGTATAATTCTTTTGAACGATCTAAAGAAACTTTCATCTATATGGTTATGTGTTGGGCTGAATCAGGGTTCAATGTAGATTATGATTCAATTTATCAATATTAGTAATGGTATCCGCCAAAAGTATGACCAGTAAGTGATATCCGCCAAGAATAGTGCTTACGATTAACTATTCAAGAATAACTGTTGAAATTTGTTTGAAGGGAAATGGAAAGTGTGACGTTCGAATGTCGAGACCTAAAGCTAGCCAAATAGTTCAATGAATAAGATTATGGTACAAACGGTAAGTGGCATGTAAGTATGATAGTATGGAATTGACGCTGTGAATGTATTCACCAAACACAGATGTGGGAAGTCTAAATATTCAAAATGAAGAAATTATCAAGAAAAGTCAAAAGGTAAGATGTGTTCAAAACTCACTAAATTCCTCTGAACATACTGGTGTTGTATTTATGTTTCAAGTATTGTTGCGTCAGTGTAAGTAATTGGGTAGAGAATGCCAGGAATATGATAGAGTTGTAGCAAGTAAGGATACTATGCATACAATAAGCGTATAGGTAGGGTTGATGTTTAGAAAGACCATACCCTTAGAGTTTGTCTTTTGTAACTTATGAGTTGTGATAAAATTTTAGCAAGCTCGTTACAATATATTAATTGCAAATACTTTCCCTTGTTCTATTAGTATGAAGTTTTAATCAAACTAATCAGAAATGTCTTCAGTAAGGAGTTTTTGTCAATGGTTTTAAGAGTTTTGTTAAGTTTTCTACATAGTAATGCTCGAAACATAGACTCTGTGAATCGGGTCAAGTGAGGGCGTTACATAATTGATGTTCGAAATTGAAAAAAGGGAATTTATACAGTTGAATTCATGTGTAAATGATAATGTTCAAATGTCTTATTGATATGGATATAAATTAAGGCACATATAAACCTAGTGAACAACTAGGATACAAATGACATGTCATTAGGATTATTATCATTTCAAGTATTGGTCTTGGATGTCTTACTGAGGACTAAGGTCCTGCATTTGTTGTGTATTCTTCACAGCTCGTGTAAACAACATCGAGTAATGTTATCATCCCGTCGACCCACAGCTCGTGTGAGCAGGCCCATTTTCCCCACTCATGTGAGCATTTACATTCATAGCTCGTGTAAGCATTATCATCTCGCGTATCCAATGTTTTTTCATTATAGTTCATCGGGTAGAAACAAGATCTATGAAATGGAAATGATATATGATTTAATTACAAAGGAATGGGTATGAATTATGAATGATTGTGTTGTATTTGGTATATAAGCATGAATTACGATTTTTGTTTTAGATGTGAAGAAGCTAACCTTGTTGGGTTGTGATGTGCATAGGATAGATAATGCCATGTTTCCTAATTGTATATATTTATATGATCAATGCTTAGGTTATACTAAGATTGGTAAGTTATGTTAAATTTTGTACGAACTTACTAAGCACTGTGTTGCTTACGTTTGATTTCTTGTAGATCATCAAAAGTTTTGTAGTCGGTTTGAATCAAGTTAGAGTTCGCCCTATACTTTCAACAACTCGATAGATTTTTAATCATTTTGGAATAGGTTATAAGTGCCATGTAAATAAGTGTTTTGGTTATATATGTATATATGCAAGTTGTGCTTTGAAATGGTACATGAATGTTAAAATAGTATCTTATTTATGTTGGTAGCGTTATAGACATGAATGTCTATTTATATAGAATGTTTTGATCTTGTTTCATAGGTTAAATTTTAATGTATTAAGGAGTGAATAGGTATGGCATGTATGTGCGATGGATGTTGTATGTTTAAGCTTATATGCAACACTTTGGATGAGGTAGATTTTGAATTGGTTAAGTTAGGTTATTTGATCCATAAGGTAAGGTTATGGTAAGTGTTTAAAAATGCTATGTTCTGGAATTTGAAATGGTAATTATGTGGGAATGTTTTGGTATGTGATTTGTGTTAAGAATGATGATGAATATGTGATGGTAAATGGTTGAATTGAGGTGTCATTTGTAGGGTATATTGGTTATACACTTAGAATGGATTATTCAAGTTATATTTTGGTATTTTTTTATGTATTTGAATATGTTGTATAAGGGTTTAATGCTTGCTTGTGGCATAGGTAAACTTAGGGATATATAACTTGTTTGGAAAGATTCTTATAGGTACACACAATTTGATACATGGTATGCCACAAGGTTGTGTGGTCTGTATAATTTAAGGCTTAACTGGTGTGCACTTTCTCAATGAGTTAGATGGCCTAACCATATGGCCATATGAAAGTTTGCAATGTTTTACAATTTAGTCAAACACGACCACAATAAGTTACATGGTTGTGTGACTCAATATTACATGACATCAGTTAACAACACGACCATGCCACTTAGCTCCAAATGGCCTCAACATGTCATACAGCGATGAGATCAGTTGACAACACGACCATGTCACTTAGCTCCAAATGGCCTCAACTTGTCATACAACCGTGAGACCCCTATTTGTAACAGCCCGAATTAGGGCCTAGTCAGAATAGTGGTTGCGAAATCACAAATTCAAAGTAGAAACATATGTTTTATGGTTTCTATGAGGTCTATGACATGTTTGCATGGTTGTGTGAAACTTTCATCAAGAAATTTTATGATTTAGAGATCAATTTAACTTTTAGGACTAGATTGCAAAAATTGATAAATATGAGATTCTAGAAGTTTCAAGTATGAGATAGCACTAGAAAATTTATTAGAGGTCTTTATTTAGTAATTAGACCATTATATCTCATGAAGGACAAAAATGGACATGGAAGGGAAAATCTCAAGGAAGGGCCTTAAGGGCATTTTAGTCATTTGGTTAATAAATTATTAAAAAGCGGAAAACAAGTTAAAATTGGTGTCCATTTTCATCCTCCATAGCCGAATATTTCAGGGAGCCATAGCTAGGGTTTTGTTTCACTTTCAAGTTTGATTGTAAGTACCTCCTAGCCTCGTTTTTGATGTTCTTCGTATTTTTGAAATCCTCGTAGCTTGATTTAGCTATTTTACCATTATTTTGAGCCAGGGTTTGTGTTTAAAAATTTACCCATGGATGACATGCATGTATTTTGATGTCTAGTGGTAGAATATGAAATTTTGAAGTGTGATAAACAAGTTTTGCTAGATAATTTTTGGTTAAATTGATAAAAAGGACCTATTTGTAAAAGATGAAATAATATGTGTATAGAATGTAAAATAGTTAAAATTTTGGGCTGTTATAAGAGAGGTTATGAATCAGCTAGGCTTGAGTGTGAGAAAAATGAACACATTTCATCATACGAGCCTAGGGACCATTTTACAAATTGTGAAAGTTTAGGGGGAAAATTATAATTTATGCCAAAGTATGATTCATGGGTTGTTTTAGTCAATGTGATAATTAATTAAGCGAAATTTGTCATTACAGATCAAGAAACACGAAGTAACAAAGTGGTGGACTAAATTGAACAACTATCTATATTTTGGTACCGAGGTAAGTTTCTGTGTAATAAATCAACATCATGTTATTATGTATTTAAATGCTTGATACTACATAAACTGTATATTCTTTTTATGAAATTGGTTAATGAGGTCTCGATGACAAAAATGATGAAGTTTTACTATATCGAGGTCCCAGTTGAACCCTAGGAATAGAAAGGATACCCTTGTCACGATATTAGATTAATACGGTCTTGTATAAGACCATATATGGGATATGACCTCGGCACCGAACTAAGATCCGGTGTAAGACCATATATGGGATATGGCATCGACATCGAATAGTGTTTCCATGTAAGACCATGTCTGGGACATTGCATCGACATATGATCTTGTGTAAGACCATGACTGGGATATGGTGTTGACATCGATATGAGATCCTGTATAAGACCATTTTTGGGATATGGCATCGGTATCATCATGTGACCCCATGTAAGACCATATCTGGGATATGGCATTACCATCTTACTACATGTATGACAATTTCCGTGTATCCTTCGATATTCCAAGTTGTTCAACGGGGTAAAGTAGTAAAGTTATGTTAAAGATGGAAAAAGTGCTAATGCTATGTGATGGAGAGTGTAATAGCCTGGTTTACACCCTAGTCGAAATAGTGGTTTCGAGACCACAAATTCGAGGTCGGAATGATAATTTAATATTATTTTTTATGTGAATAGTATGTGATATAGTCTGTGTGAAAATTCTGTGTGACAATTTGATTATTTGTGTGTCAAATTAAGAGAAAGGATTTAATTGCATAAAGTGCAAAATGTTGTGTGCTGATTTACGAGTACTTAACTGTTGTTGGCTTTTTAAGATGGAGGCCTTATGTTGTTATTAAACCATTTTTAAAGATAGTGGGTGGCTAAACGACTTATTAACCATAAAATATATTTGTTTTATATGACTTACAAAAGGGCAAAGTTGGTATTTGTTTAATAATTTAATATTAATTAAAACAAAACAAATTTGATTGCCATTTTTCTCATCTTTCTTCCACCGAAAAATAGAAATGAAAATAGCCATTGAAGCTTTTGAAATTTCGACACTTGCTAAGCTTGATTGAGGTATGTTTTGAGCTAGGTTTTTGATAATTTCTATGTTTTTGTGATCGTTGCTTCGTGTTCTTTCAAACCCATGCTTTGATTTTAGAAATTGATGGTGATTTTGAGTTATGCCATTGATGAATGGTTGAGCTTTGTGATAGTTGATGATGAATTATGAAAAGATAGGTGAAGGATTAACATGTGTTGTTTTTGAATTTTTGATGAATTTAGCTAATTAGGGCTAAATTGTGAAAATAGCAAATTGAAGGGTTAAAATGTGAAATAAATGAAATGTGTTGACTTGTATTGGCATGGGAAGAGTTCGGCTAGCATATGTGTCTTGAAATTTTGTGTATTTGATGATTTTGTTAAATAAGGACTAAAGTGTCAAAATGTGAAAATATGAGGTCTATTTTGTAAAATGCCCTAAATAAGTGAGTTGGATTAAAATGAATGATTTGGTGATTGAATGGACTAAATTTGAATGTGTATAGACCAAGAGAGGAGAGGTTCGGATCGAGATCGAGGCAAAGAGAAAGTGCTCCATTAATCGACCGTTTCGGTATTTTGACATCCAAGGTAAGTTCGGATATAATACATGTTATTAAGATATGTTTTAGCATTATGGAATGAATATGTATATGATTATGAGATTGAGATGCTACGTGCAATAATTAGTTGATGGCACTAAGTGTAAGAAATGTAAATCGAAACAGAAATGAATGGCACTAGGTGTGCGATGATATGAAAGCTAGGGCTTATTGACTTGGCACTGTGTGTGCGACGCCGTGACAAGTCGGTTAAAAGAATAGGCACTAAGTGTGTGATGACAAATATGATACGATTGTGTATATAACACTGAGTGTGCGATCAAATTGAATGAATATTAAAGGAAGATCGACAAGTAATATTGAGCAGTGAATAGCTTGGAAGTTTAATAACTATGTGTAGCTAAGTACGTATTGAACCTTTGTGGTTGGTGAGTTATAAACAAGCTATGATTGAGTCTTTTAGCTATGGATGAGAGGGCATGAATATGAGATAATTGATCTATGTGATTGTTTATTATATACATCGGTTTGATTTGATGAGATAATTGTATTGTATGTCGAACTTACTAAGCGTTGGAAAGCTTACTGTGTGATTTCTTTCTCTGCTTTGCAGTGTCAGTAAAGCTAGCTTGGATCGAGGGACCGTCAGCATCTCAGTCTCACTATCGACAATCTATTTAGGGGTTTTTTGGAAAGATGTACGTAGTTAAAATATGTTATGTATAGGCTGGTCATTTGAATCATGTTTGAGATTTGAAAGTAGCCATGAGATGTGGCTATATATGTGCTAGTTTTAGCATGAATGATTTTGGTATATATGATGCATCTTTTGGTATGGATTGTGAGTTGAGAAATTGACTTATGAATGGAAATCTTTGTGATGGTAAAATGCTAATATGATTTAGTGAAATTGGGAAAGAATGATGTTTAGTATTGAATGTGTTTAAGTTGTATATGCTAGCTTATAAGTTGATATGTTCGAAAATGAGATTGTATGAATTGATAGATAGATCATATGATAGGAAATGGTTGCCAAATTGTGTGTATAAAGATGTTTATATGTGCTTCTAGGATTGACCCTAAGTGGGTGGCATTTTGGCTTTGCAAATGGCCTATAATGTCACACGGCCATGGCACACAGGCGTGCCTAGTGACCGTGGGGACCAAGTCAGGATAGTACACGGCCTTGGCACACGGATGTGCCTACTGCCTAGTAACCGTGTGATTGTTGGCAGATTCGACCATGACCTGAGCACACGAGCGTGCTTTGTGGCTGTGGAAGATAAGTCAGTTTCGACCATGGGAAGGACACACGGGGTGTCTAGTAGCCGTGGGAGGCACACGGCCTGCCCACACAGGCGTGTGACCCCTGAAATTTAGAAAAATTTTAAATTCCTGATAATTTCTATATATGTTTTGTTTTGGTACCGACACGGGTTATAAGCATGATTAAGGTCTCGATGACCTATTTAAGGGACATTGTGTGTATGACTGATGAATGAAATGTATAATATTTTATGAAAGTTTCCGATATGTCCGGTAACGCCTTTAACCCTAGTCTGGCGACGGATACGGGTTAGGGGTGTTACAGAGAGATACAGGTATATATGCAAAACTCACGAGAGATAAGTCCGGTATGTGATATGTGGTTGGTAAGAGAGAGCATGAGTAAGCCGTGTCAATGTTGCTGAGAATTTATGTTAATTCATAATGTAATATGTGGATATTATTACAAGATTTTATGTTGTTATCTATTACATGTAGACTTATAAAGCTTTATGCTTACTACCTTTCTTTCTCCTTTCCTTGTAGTATCGCCAAGCTAGCTCGGTGATTGAAGGACGTCGGAGATCAATTCACACTATCAAGCTATTCTTTTGGGTATAGTAGAGTTTGATTATTTTGGGTATGGCATGTATAGGAACTTGGTCATTTTTTTATATGTCATATTGGTTAGCCTATGTTTTGGTCATTAATGTTACTTATTCATTTTGTAAATGACCATTAGAGTTGGCCAATACTAGTTAAGTTTGATATATTTAATGCTGATGAAATTCATGAAGTGCAAGCTTGCACAATTGAATGAGTTATGTGTGAAGCATATGCATGATGATCGTAATGTGAAATAAGGTGTGGATGTCTTGATTATAGATATTAGAAGTGCATCATTGTTACGCTATGTGTTGCTAGAAATGGTATAAGTGTGGTTGCTTTTCAGGGTGGCAAATAGCTTGGTAAATAGCCTTATATTTTTCCACCTGGGTAGACACACGGGCGTGTGTCTAGGCCGTGTGTGACGCACGGTCAGTCTCGTGGGCATGTTGATAGGTCGTGTGTCCCTTGTATCCAAATTTAGCAAAAACAAAATGCCCAGTAGTAAACACACAGGCAGAGACACGGCTGTATGTCTCAGCCATGTGAAGTCGGCACATTATTTTCTAAAATTATGTTCGTCACACAGGCTAGCACACGAGCGTGTGACCTTGCTGTGTGACCCTAAATGTCTGCTGACATCATAAACAAAATGTCAAGGTTTTCACACACGAGCTAAGGCACAGCGTGTCATGGCTGTGTAAGGACACGGGCCATAGACACGGGCATGTGCTAGGCCGTGTGAAAACCCCTGTAGGTTCGAAATGAAAAATAAAGTCCGCATGAACTAGGGACATGGGTGTGTGTGACAACACGGCCTGCCGACACGAGCGTGTGGCCCTGTTTTGAGCAAAAATTTCCTAAGTGTTCATAAGCTTTTGGTTCAGTCCCGAACCGCTCTATTTGAATGTTTTGGGTCTCGTAGGCCCATAATAGGGACAATATGATTATCAATGAAAAGTTTTAAAGTTTAATAGAAAATTTATGGTTGATTTTGTATGATTTAAGTAAGTTAAGTCCGGTAATGCCTCGTACCCGGTTCTGACGTCAAATATAGGTAAGGGATGTTACATTTAGTGGTATCAAAGCTGCGATTTAGTCAATTCTTGGACTAATGTAACGTATGCATGAGTCTAACTATACATGTCACACGTATGTGTATATACATAATGATAGCGTGACGACTCCTAACGATTTAAAATATGTTTTCGTATAGCAAATGGATCTCGACAGAATAATGGCAGATGATGTAGAAAGTAACGCGCTGGCCCCCTCCCGAGGGACGGTGCCAACTGAAAATGAAAATAGACCTGTGACTGTGAGTCAGAGAGAAGGAGAAGAGGCTAGGGAAGCCATTCTCTATATGATGAACGCTTGGTATATGGAGTTCGTTCGAACGAACCCGAACGCTCAACCCCTTCCACCCCCACCTATTCTTCAGCCTACCCTTGTAGCTCCCCAAGCTGTAGAAATGGTAAGAAGGGAAAAGCCTTCGGTTGATAGAATCCGGAAACAAGGAGCTGAGGAATTCCGAGGTAATAAAGATGATGATCCGGAAATAGCAGAATTCTGGCTTGAAAATACCATTAGGGTATTTGATAAATTGTTTTGCACACCCGAAGAGTGTATGAAATGTGTTGTGTCTCTCTTGAGAGATTCGGATTACTAGTGGTGGAACACCCTTTTGTTGATTGTACCAAGGGAGAAGGTTAATTGGGAATTTTTCCAAGCAGAGTTCTGAAAGAAGTATATTAGCCAAATGTTTATCGATTAAAAAAGAAAGGAATTCCTTGAGCTAAAACAAAGTCGAATGACGGTAACCGAATATGAACGAGAGTTTGTAAGGCTCAATAAATACGCTTGGGAGTACGTATCCACCGAAAACATCATACGTAAGAGGTTTGAGGATGGATTAAATGAGGACATCCGATTGTTTGTTGGTATTCTAGAACTGAAGGAATTTGTTGTGCTAGTACAGAGAGCTTGCAAGGCCGAGGAATTGGCCAAAGAGAAAAGAAAGGCAGAAATTGAGTCTCGTGACTCCAGGAAGAGACCATTGGGTAAGCCATTTCAATCCTCATCCAAGAAATCGAGAGAGTTCACTACTCGATCAGCCGCTTCAGTTAGGTTCTCGAACAGAAGTAAAGGTAAACAGTACTCGGCTTCTAAAGCTCAGACCACTTCGATTGCTAGTGTTGGTAATACTCGACCAAGTAGACCAAAATGTTCACAATGTGGTAGATGTCACCCCGGTGAGTGCCGAGCAAATGAGAGAGCTTGTTTCAAGTGTGGTTCATAAGATCGTTTCATTAGAGACTGCCCTGAGATGGTAGAAAAAGATAAAAAAAATAGAGTGTAAGATCGGGTAACACTACTAGAGGGAGGCCACAGAGAAATCCTGGAAATGGAACAAGTAGTAAGAATACACCTAAAGAACAGATTGCAAGATCTAAGGGTAGAGCACCTACGAGAACTTATGCCATTCACGCTCGCGAAGAGGTGCCATCCCCTGATGTGATTGCGGGTACATTTTCTCTCTATGATACTCACGTTTTTGCTTTGATTGATCCGGGATCTACCCACTCGTATGTTTGTATGAAATTAGTATCTAATATGAACATGCTTGTAGAGTCTACAGAATTTGTGATGAAAGTGTCAAATCCCCTAGGCAAGTGTGTGTTAGTTGACAAAGTATGTAGGAATTGTCCTTTGATAATTAGAGGTCACTATTTTCCAACTAACCTTATGCTTTTGCCGTTTGATGAATTTGATGTAATTCTTGGTATGGATTGGTTGACCATTCATGATATGGTAGTAAATTGTGGAAGAAAAATTATTGAGTTGAAATGTGAAAGTGATGATATTCTTCGGATTGAATCAGATGAATCAGATAGCTTCCCTGTAGTGATATCTTCTATGGCTAATAAGAAATGTATAAGAAAGGATTGTGAAGCCTACCTTGCCTTTATGATCAATGCCAA
The DNA here is from genome assembly GCA_025503065.1 of Gossypium bickii. Lineage (NCBI taxonomy): Eukaryota > Viridiplantae > Streptophyta > Magnoliopsida > Malvales > Malvaceae > Gossypium > Gossypium bickii. Next base: position 44,021,228 of record CP106716.1, read on the forward strand.
AGAGACTGAGTTAAAAATTTAATCAGTGCCGATAGTATGTGAGTATCCAGATGTATTTCCGGAAGAATTTCCCAGGTTGCCTCTGATTAGAGAAATTGGATTTGGTATTGAGTTAGCCCCTAGTACTATGCCTATTTCGATTGCTCTATACAGGATGGCTCCGACTGAGTTAAAAGAATTGAAGGCTCAGTTGCAAGAGTTGACAGATAAAGGTTTCGCAAAACTGATTTATTCTCTATGGGGTGCTCCCGTATTATTTGTGAAAAAAAAAGGATGGTTCTATGAGGTTATGTATAGATTATCAGCAACTTAGTAAAGTAACCGTAAAGAACAAGTATCCCTTGCCAAGGATCGATGATTTGTTTGACCAATTGAAAGGAGTCACTGTGTATTCCAAGATAGACTTGAGGTCCAGATATTACCAATTGAGAGTCAAAGACTCAGATGTGCTGAAAACCACATTTCGGGCAAGGTATGGTCACTATGAATTTCTGGTTATGCCTTTTGGTTTAACCACCGCCCCTGCTATGTTTATAGATTTAATGAACCGCATCTTTCGGCCATATTTGGATAAATTTGTTGTAGTCTTTATTGATGATATATTTATCTGGTCTCGTTATGAGAACGAGCATGATGAGCACTTGAGGACAATTTTACAAATTTTACAGGATAAACAGTTATATGCCAAGTTTAGTAAAAGTGAATTTTGGCTTAAAGATGTCGAGTTTTTTGGCATATTATTTCAGGCGATGGCATTAGAGTTGACCCGGGAAAGATTTCGGCTATTGTTGAATGGAAACCGCCGAAGAATGTCTAGGAGGTTAGGAGTTTTCTAGGCCTAGCCGGTTATTACAGACGGTTTGTCAAAGAATTTTCCATGATAATTGTTCTAATGACGAGGTTGTTACAAAAAGTTGTTAATTTCGAATGGACAGAAATGTGCCAACAGAGTTTTGAGAAAGTACAGGCATTGTTGATTGAGGCTCCATTTTTAGTGCAACCTGAACTGGGAAAAGAATTTGTGGTTTCTAGTGATGCATCCTTGAATGGATTGGATTGTGTACTTATGCAAGAGGGTAAGATGATAGCTTATGCCTCTAGACAGTTAAAGCTGCACGAGAAGAATTATCCGACCCATGATTTAGAATTAGTCGCCATAGTATTTGCATTGAAGATTTGAAGACACCATTTGTATGGCAAGAAATGTCGGGTATTAACTGATCATAAAAGTCTAAAGTACTTGATGACTATTGAATCTAAGGCAACGAAGATGGTTAGAGTTGATAAAGGATTACGAGCTAGTGATTGACTACCACCCGGGAAAGCAAACGTGGTCACCGATGCCTTGAGTAGGAAATATTTGTTTCATTGAGAGCCATGAATACAGGGTTGGCTTTACCAGACGATGGTTTTATTTTAGTTGAATTGAGAGCTAGATCGATATTTCTCTAAGAGATTTGTAAAGCTCAGAAAGATGACAGTGATTTGCAAGCCGAAAGAGTTTAATGTGAATCGGGTATGGAGTCAGACTTTCGGATTAATTCTGATGAATGTTTGATGTTCTGAGATAGGGTTTGTGTACCGAGAGATGATGAGGTTATTCGAAAAATTTTGCACAAAGCACATGGTAGTTGTTTATCTGTTCATCTAGGCAGTACAAATATGTATAATGATTTGAAGAAATGGTATTGGTGGCCGAGTATGAAGAATGATATTTTCGAGTTCATATCGAGATGCTTGATTTGTCAGCAAGTGAAAGCTGAACACCAAGTACCTTCGAGTTTACTTCAACCTATTATGGTTCCCGAGTGGAAATGGGATCATATTGTTATGGATTTTGTGACAGGTTTGCCTTTGACACTGAAAAAGAAGGATGATGCGTGGGTTGTGGTTGATATGCTTATGAAATCAGCTCATTTTATACCGGTATGCATTGACTATTCGCTTGATAAGCTGGCAGATTTGTATGTTTTAGAAATCGTGAGACTTCACGGAGTATTATTGTTGATTATTTGGATAGAGATCCGAGATTTACATCATGATTTTGGAAAATGTTACAAGAAACCTTAGGCAGAAAGTTGAATTTTAGTACAGCTTTCCATCCAAAAATCGATGGACAGTCAGATAGGGTAATACAAACACTTGAAGATATGCTCGAATGTTGTGTTTTGGAATTTCAAGGCAATTGGGAAAAATATTTACCGTTAGTGGAATTTGTCTACAATAACAGTTTTCAGTCGAGTTTGAAAATGGTGCCTTATGAGGCATTATATGGGCGTAAGTGCCGAACGCCCTTGTATTGGACCAAACTTAGAGAGAATCAGATTCATGGAGTCGATTTGGTCAGAGAAACCATAGAGAAAGTAAAAGTGATTCGTGATTGTTTAAAAGCTGCTTTGGATAGACAAAAATCCTACGCAGATTTGAAACAGAAAGAGATTGAGTTTCAAGTTGGTGATAAGGTATTTTTGAAAGTGTCACCATAGAAAAACCTTCAGATTTGGCCGGAAAGGCAAATTGAGCCATCATTTTATCGGGCCGTATGAGATTACCAAGAGGATAGGGCCAGTAGCCTATCGGTTGGCTTTGCCATCTGAGTTGGAAAAGATCTATGATGTGTTCCACGTGTCTATGTTGTATCGTTACCAATCAAACCCTTCCCATGTGATTGTACCGATAGAGATTGAAATTCAACCCGACATGACTTATGGCGAAGAGCCGATTAAGATTTTGGCACAGGAAGTCAAACAGTTAAGAAATAAAAGTATAGCTCTTGTGAAGGTATTGTGGCAAAGACACGGGGTAGAAGAGGCTACATGGGATCCTTAGGAGGCTATAAGAAACCAATATCCAAACCTTTTTACTGGTAAGATTTTTGGGGACGAAAATCCTTAGAGGGAGAATTGTAACAGCCCGAATTAGGGCCTAGTTGAAATAGTAGTTGTGAGACCACAAATTCGAAGTAAAAATATACGTTTTATGGTTTTTATGAGGTCTATGACATGTTTGCATGGCTGTGTGAAAATTTCATGAAGAAATTTTATGATTTAGTGATTAATTTAACTTTTAGGACTAAATTGCAAAAATTGATAAATATGAAATTCTAGAAGTTTTAAGTATGAGATAACACTAGAAAATTTATTAGAGGTCCTTATTTAGTAATTAGACCATTATATCTCATGATAGACAAAAATGGACATGGAAGGGAAAAATCTCAAGGAAGGGCCTTAAGGGCATTTTAGTCATTTGGTTAATAAATTAATATAAAGCAGAGAAGAAGTCAAAATTGGTGTCCATCTTCATCCTCCATAGCCGAAAATTTCATGGAGCCATAGCTAGGGCCTTGTTTCACTTTCAAGCTTGATTATAAATACCTCCTAGCCCCGTTTTTTATGTTCTTCGTATTTTTGAAATCCCCGTAGCTTGATTTAGCTATTTCTACCACTATTTTGAGCTAGGGTTTGTGTTTAAAATTTTACCCACGGATGACATGCATGTATTTTGATGTCTTGCGGTAGAATATGAAAGTTTTAAGTGTGATAAACAACTTTTGCTAGATAATTTTTGGTCATATTGATAAAAATGACCTATCTATAAAATATAAAATAATATGTGTATAGTATGTAAAATAGTTAAAATTTTGGGCTGCTGTAAGAGAGGTTATGAATCGGCTAGGCTTGAGTGTGAGAAAAATGAACAGATTTCATCATACGAGCCTAGGGACCATTTTGCAAATATGTGAAAGTTTAGGGGCAAAATTATAATTTTTGCCAAAGTATGATTCATGGGCTGCTTTAGTTAATGTGATAATTAAATAAGAGAAATTTGTCATTATAGATCAAGAAACACGAAGTCCGGACCTAAACCGAGGAAAGAACAAAGTGGTGGACTAAATTGAACAACTATTTATATTTTGGTACCGAGGTAAGTTTGTGTGTAAAAAATCAACGTCATGTTATTATGTATTTAAATGCTTGATACTACATGAACTGTGTATTCTTTTTATGAAATTGGTTAACGAGGTCTCGATGATAAAAATGATGAAGTTTTACTATATCGAGGTCTCGATTGAACCCTAGGAATAGAGAGGATACCCTTGTCACGATATTAGATTAATAAGGTCCCAGATAAGACCATATTTGGGATATGACCTCGGCACCGATTTGAGATCCCGTGTAACACTATATCTGGAATATGGCATCGGCATCGAATAGTGTTTCCGCATAAGACCATGTCTGGGACATGGTATCGACATATGATCTCATGTAAGACCATACCTGGGATATAGTGTCGATATCAATATGAGATCCCGTATAAGACCATATCTGGGATATGGCATCGGTATCGACATGTGACCCCATGTAAGACCATATCTGGGATATTGCATTGGCATCTTACTACATGTATGACAATTTCCGTGTATCCTTCGATATTCCGAGTGGTTCAACGGGGTAAAGTAATAAAGTTATGTTAAAGATGGAAAAAAGTGCTAATGTTATGTGATGGAGAGATACAGGTATATATGCAAAACTCACGAGAGCTCAGTTCGGTATGTGATATGTGGTTGGTAAGAGAGAGCATGAGTAAGCCATATCAATGTTGCTCAGAATTTTGTGTTAATTCATAATGTAATATGTGGATATTATTACAAGATTTTATGTTGTTATCTATTACATGCAGACTTATTAAGCTTTATGCTTACTCCCTCTCTTTTTCCTTTCCTTGTAGTATCGCCAAGCTAGCTCAGGGATTGAAAAACGTCGGAGCTCGATACACACTATCAAGCTATTCTTTTGGGTATAGTAAAGTTTGATTATTTTGGGTATGGCATGTATAGGAACTTGGTCATTTTGTTATATGTCATATTGGTTAGCCAATGTGTTGGTCATTTATGTTACGTATTCATTTTGTAAATGGCCATTGGAGTTGGCCAATACTAGTTAAGTTAGATATATTTAATGATGATGAAATTCATGAAGTGCAAGCTTGCGCAATTGAATGAGTTATGTGTGAATTATATGCATGGTGAACGTAATGTGAATTAAGGTGTGGATGACTTGATTGTAGATATTAGAAGTGCATCATTGTTATGCTATGTGTTGCTGGAAATGGTATAAGTGTGGTTCTTTTTCTAGGTGGCAAATGGCTTGGTAAATAGCCTTATATTTGTCCACACGGTAGACACATGGGCGTGTGTCTAGGCCGTGTGTGACACACGATCAGCCCTGTGGACATGTTGATAGGTCGTGTGTCCCTTGTATCCAAATTTAGCAAAACAGAATGCCCAGTATTAAACACATGGGCAGGGACACAGCCGTGTGTCTCAGCCGTATGAAGTCTGCACATTAATTGCAAAAATTAAGTTCATCACGCGGGCTAGCACACGGGCATGTGACGCGACCGTGTGACCCTAAATGTATGTTGACGTCATAAACAAAATGTCAAGGTTTTCACACATGGGCGTGTCATGGCCGTGTAAAGGACACGGGCCATAGACACTGGCTTGTGCCAGGCCATGTGAAAACCCCTGTAGGTTCTAAATGAAAAATAAAGTCCTCACGGACTAGGGACATAGGCGTGTATGACCACATGGCCTGGCCACACGGGCGTGGTCCTTTCCACACGGGCGTGTGGCCTTATTTTGAGAAAAAATTTCCTAGGTGTTCGTAAGCTTCCGATTCAGTCCTAAACCACTTTATTTGCATGTTTCGGGTCTTGTAGGCCCGTAATAGGGACAATATGATTATGAATGAAAAGTTTTAAAGTTCAATAGAAATTTTATGGTCGATTTGTATGATTTAAGTAAGTTAAGTCCGGTAATGCCTCGTACCCGGTTCCGACGTCGAGTACGGGTAAGGGGTGTTACACTATTTGCTAAAACTTTTATGTCATTTGCATAGTTCACAAGCAAGTCCTTACATGTACCCAAGTTGGTTTAATTTTTTTTGTAAGTTCGTTTGAGGTCCAAATTGAATATGAATGCTATGAAATCTTGTATGCTTAAGTTTATATACAAATGTTAGATGTTTTGATTTCTATCATAGTATCCTGTAGCTCGGTTCTGGCGATTGGACAGGGTTAGAGATGTTACATCATCATCCTCAGCAAGGTATAAAACCGGAATAATGTTACGTGAAAACCTTTGAACATAAAGACATTTTTTTAGTTCCATCTTTAAACCTGTAGGCAAAGGTAGGATGTAAGTCCCAATAGCCTGAACAACTTTTGTGCCATTTTCCATTCGAAGAATTGCTCCATTCCTTCCTACACGTCTACTATTGCTAAGAAACCTAATGTCATTAAATAAGTATACTCCACAACCTGAAACAATTATTCAAGCTGCAGTATCAACAATGGATAGGTTTAGCTACCTTCCTTTCTTTGAGAACGTCTCTAAAGTTATGTCATTTCTAGCATTTAGAACTTCATAAATATCATCGATTAATAAGAAACATGTTTAACATCACACAACAACCTAAGTATGAGAAAAACGAAAATCATTATTTGATTGTGTTGTTTATAATAATTTAAGATGAGATATTAAATCTTTAAATTAGTATTCCCACTATTGTTTCGTCATAATAGCCCTCACTATTATACGAAGGTCTTTACTAGGTACCTCTAATGGGCTGAGACCCCTTTCAACATGTTATAATCTTGAGTGACTCAATAAATTGCAATATGCCTATTTGGGTAGGTAACATAGCTTACCAATTGCATCCAATGCAACTGTCAAATTAGTTAGGTGGTAACTCCTTACCTAAGCACATCATATGTGCTTCACCAAATATTTTCCTCTAAAATCATGTGGTCAAGTTCTTAAGCATTTGGACAACATGACTTTAGATGAGTAGAACCCATTTCAATATAACTCACACAATTCAAACGGAAGAGAAGTCTTAAGTGACTTAACAAACCCCCAATGATATTAATACCAAGGTATCTTGTTATAGAAATGGATGGCATTTTATCATGCTTGAAAACCATAGACTCAATATTTTTGAGGGATTTTTATTTTCTGGTCTGATAGAATTTACATGAATAATATTTATAATATTGCATAAAATAAATCTACTATCATGCATACTACTGTGGACTGGTTATGGACTATCTAACTAAATTAATTTCCTTGAGCCACCAAAGGAAATTAGTTTGTCACTTCGTATGTAATTACAACCTAATCTTCGCAAGTCTTCATGTAACCTCCTCTTGTTTTCATGGAACCTCACTTTTTTCTACATCATATTCGAGTTTACAAAATATTCCTATTTAATCCTAGTTTACATTTATATCACTAATTACATTGAATATAAATAAACCTCAAGCAAAATTCGAGGGGATTTAGAGAAGTGAATGTACAACGCGAGAGGAAAAAGTAAGATAAGGTAAGGTGTGCAAACCCTATTTAAGAAATAAACACCATTAATGTAAAATTAATCATCCATAACCATCCATCTTACATTCACAATATTTATGAACATATTTAAAAACATTTTATTTATTTTAGTTAACTTATGAAATTATTGATATTCCAAGATAATTAAATAAATAACGACAACCTCTCTTTATTTGGTGAACATTTACCTCAATCATATTAAGGCAAACCCAGATAATACATAATTACTACAAAAATGCAAGAAAACTCTCTGAAATCTGGTGAAATTACTCCTCATCTGGAAGCTGATGACAGAGATGGTTCTCAGGCAGAGGCGGATCGTAACACTAAGAAAGTCTGCTTTAAAGAAGGAATAGGGGAGGAAGCCATGGATATGCTGGTTGAATCTGACTCGAGTCCAAAAATATCCTGGAAAGATAAACTCCTAAGGATCAAATCTGGTTCACTTGATGAGGAAAGATTGGATCCTTTTAGAGCCAAAAGTTTTAAGATCTTGAATATTGGAGGGAGATATTCGCAGATCTGTAGTTAATGGAACTCCCTGCCATTGATTTCTCGGAGAGGATTCAACAAATCCTGTTCAAAGAAATGGAATTAACAGTAGTCATTAAATTGCTAGGAAGAAATATCGAGTATGGGGCTTTTTCTAACCGAATCAGCAGCTTATGGAACCCGTCCAAGCCTTTCCATCTCATGGATATCGAGAATGGATATTATTTGTCTAAATTTCATTCCATTCACGATTACACCAAAGTTCTATCTCAGGGTTCGTAGTTGGTTTACGGTCAATATCTGACAGTGCAACCTTGAACAAAAGAGTTCAGTCCCTCTCAACCTTTTCCAAGCTTAGTGTTGGCTTGGATACGACTACCAGGCCTCCCGGGGTTTTTATACAATAAGAAAATTCTAGAGGAAATAGGAGGGCTTATTGGGAAAGTTGTTCTGCTAGACCTCAATACCGACAGTAGTACTAGAGGCCGCTTTGCTAGGATGGCCGTTTACATCAACTTGGACAAGCCATTGACGGCTCAAGTTCTTGTTAATGGCATGAAACAAAGGGTGGAATATGAAGCGTTGCCGGCGATCTGTTATAACTGTGGAAAGTTTGGGCACACAAAGGAATTATGTCCTTCATTGGAAACAGAGACTACACCGGGAAAAGCCCAGGTGAAAAACATCCCGATGGAGGCAGAGAAAGGAGGAGAGGAGAAGACATAAGGGCATTGGATGGTGGTTGAAAGGAAATCACAGAGTAATTTATAGAAAAATAATATTTCCAAAAGAGACAATAATGGAAAAGGAAACTCGGGTTCCAGATTTGAAGCTTTGGCACATTTGGGAAGAAAAGAGGAATTGGAATATGAAAAAAATAAAAGGAAAGGTAAGCAGATTGCGGTCCTTAAGAATATTGAGAATGTTGGCATTAATGTAGAGGAACAGAAACAGTTGTCTCGGGGCAGACCTAGAATTAATAATTGGATACAACTAGAGGGAGTCAAAAAGCATAGTGGACCGTCGGCTACTCAAGACGCTCTCTCATTTAATGCGTTAGCAAAACATTCACAAAACATTGATGGGAAAGGCTTGGTTCTAGAAGGTCCATCTTTGAATAATACCGTGACAGGCATTTTAGAGTCTGACGTGCTTTAAGCCAATAATGAGGTGGGCCCATCATGCACAAAAATAGCTCTCCATTTCACCAAAGTAGGGAGCTCATCAATTAATGAGTTAGTGGGTCGGTCGCTACCAACTGAGGTCAAAACTCTAGTAGCAGAAGGCTCATCCCTTAATAAACCCGTAGATGACCGAATAAAGATTGATTTGATGCAGTCCATTAATAGGTTGGACTCTCTTTGCGCGAACAAAGTTCATTATATCACCGAAGCAGGGAGTTCCTCTTTACAACCTTCTTCTAATGGTTTAAATAACACGTCAGTTATAGGCTCTTCTATATTGTATGAAAATAGTACTATTTCACCGCATATACACACATCTTGCCTTAATCCTATTTTTGATGATCAGGAGTTAAATGGCGTTGATGGTCATTTCATGCCTACCAAGCCTATTTCAGCAATGGCAAATATGGTTGAAGTTCAGATGTCTAAATAACAATAGGCACACGGCCGTTTCATTCAAAGAGAAAGGATCAACTGAAGGTATGAACAAGAATCGATTTTCCAAAAAATTAACGAGAGGTAAGGAAGGTGGTTTTCGGGCCATTAGGAAAAAAAAATAAAATTACGCATGGGAAAGGGAATAGTTTTAAAATTAAAAATTCCTCTAAAATTTCTTTGAGTGATTCTATGACTAGGCTGGCCAAGACTATCTCCATGCCTAAAAATGCGGATTCACATGCATTTATCCCGACCACTGGTAAAAGTGTTTAATTTCAATTTTTTTTCTGGTTTGATTGGTTCTTTAAGTTTTGGCAGTGCTGATATTATTTTTTTGAATAATTTCTTATGAATTTCAATCTCTCAATATTTTCCTGGAACTGTCAAGGGTGTGCTAGCAGTAAATTTCTCCGAGCATTTTGTGAATATAATCTCGAATATAAACTAGACATTGTGTGTCTTTCGAAGCCGAGAGTCAGTGGGCATAAAGCTAGTTCTATTATTAATAAGTTGGGCTTTGATCGTTCTCATCGCATTGAGTCTGTTGGTTTTTCAGGAGGCATCTGGGTTGGTTGGAAGGATTATATCTCCATCAGTATTATTCATAATCATCCTCAGTTTATGCTTCTTCGCATTCAAGGCATTAATTTTAATGATGGCTTATTTTTTTATGGTAGCCCTGACAGAACTAAAAGGAAATCTCTCTGGGATGATTTAATGGATGTCTTGCCCCAGGATCCCCTGCCATGGATGATTTTGGGAGATTTTAATGTCATTCAATCCCCTAAGGATAAAAAAAGTGATCGATCAATAGGTAAGAGATGTAATTTGTTTGGTAACTGTGTTGATACTTGTAATTTGCTGGATCTTGGTTACATAGGACCTTCCTATACCTAGCAAAGAGGAAATACGTCCAAGAGGTTGGGTAGAGCCCTGGCAAATGATGCTTGGATTTTTGCTTTTCCACATTCTCTGGTTTACCATCTCCCTTACATTGAATCAGATCATAGGCCTATTCTTCTTAAAACTAGGCCTACGCTTAATGTCCCAAGAAGGAGAACATTTCGATTTCTTGGTGGATGGACGGAGCACGCAAATTTTAAGGACTTGGTCTCTAGCAAATGGAGATACTCAGGTAACATGGTTGTTTCGTTATCTGAATTTACCTCAAATGTAAAGGATTGGAATAGGTACACCTATGGCAACATAGGCTCTCGTAAAAGAAAACTTTTGAAATCACTTGGGACTATTCAAAGGCCATGGATCAGTCAACCTCTAGAAGATTAGCCAATTTGGAGATGGAGGTTCGAGATGAGCTGGAAAATGTGCTTAACCACGAGGAGCTCTTATGGAGACAAAAGGCTAGATGTGTCTGGCTTCAGTTTTGGGACAGGAATACCAAGTTTTTTCATAGTCGAACGATGCAAAGGAGGAAATTTAATTGCATTTTGGCCTTACGTCTCAGTAATGGGGAGTGGTGTTCAAAGTAGGATATTATCAGTGATGAAACCGTCAAGTTTTTTGAGAATTTATATGGTGAAAATACAAGTCCCATGTCTGGTATCCCTTTTGATATCTTTCCTCGTCTTAAGGAGCAAGATATTGATTTTCTAAAACAGACGATGTCGAATGACGAGATTAAGAAGGCGCTGTTCGATATAGCTCCTCTTAAAGCTTAGGAAAGTGATGGTTATCATGCGTATTTCTTCCAAAGTCAATGAGACCTAGTTGGAGGGGCGGTTTGTGAGTGGGTTCAAGGAATTTTTGATGGTAACAGATTTTGTATAAGTTGGTGATGAAGGTGATCGCTAATAGATTCAAAGTGGTGTTTCTGAATTACATTTCCCCAGAGCAAGCAAGGTTTATTGTGGGGAAGAACATATCAGATAATGTCATTATTGCGGTGGCAAGAAATGGATGGTCATTAAGTTAGACTTGGAGAATGCATATGACAGGGTCAGTTGGAAATTTATGAGGGTGTCCCTGGTCGTTGCTGGGATCCTTGAGAGACTTAAAAAAGTTATTATGAACGCTATCTCCTCCTCCACTATGTAGATCCTTTGGAATGGAGTCCCATCTAGATCTTTTAAGCCTCTAAGAGGGATAAGACAGGGTTTTCCGTTATCGCCTTATCTTTTCGTTCTTTGTATGGAATAGTTAGGATATCTTATCAACTCAGAGATGTAAACTGCCAAGTGGCAGCCTATTAGGCTTTCTAGATCGGGATCGGCTTTATCCCATCTCTTTTTTGCATATGACCTGGTTATTTTTAACAAGGCGAAAATGGATCAAGCTCTTTTGCTAAAGGAGATCCTTAGATGCTTTTGTGATCTTTTTGGTCATAATATAAGTGCAAGGAAGAGTAACATGTTTTTCTCAAAGGATGTGGATATCAACTTAAGTGATCAGATTAGTCAGCTTTTTGGTTTTCAGAAGGTGCTTAATCCAGGAAGCTACTTGGGGGTACCTCTTTTCCATGATCGTGTCACTAAGAGCACTCTGAACTTTGTGATAGAAAAAGTGAGAAGCAAACTCCAAAACTGGGATGCTCGGAAACTTTCCCTCGCAGGGCATGTTACTTTCGCTCAATCGGTTCTCCTGGCTATTCCTAGCTATTTCATGCAGTCCTTAGCAATTCCAAAAAGGGTGTGTGATGAGATAGAAAAGATAGCCAGACAGTTTATTTGGGGAGGTTGAGCTGGCAACCCAAAAATAGCCTTGGTTGGATGGGAGTCCATTTGTCAGCCCAGAACTTGTGGAGGGCTTGGTTTTAGACATCTTCAAGACCATAATAACTCTTTCCTTATGAAAATTGGCTTTAATCTTGTCTCTCAGAAGGACGCATTATGGGTTCAAGTTCTTCGTTCGAAATATGGATGGAAGAATCAGCTTCCTGAATCTATTTACAAGAGACAGTGCTCACATCTTTGGAAATCTCTATCTAAGGTGTGGCCTCTCCTTCGTGAAAATCTCATGTGGTCCGTTGAGGATGGTTCTACAATTTGTAGATGGAAAGAAAATTGGATACCTGATGTTGGGCCTCTGTTATCTTATGTTTCCGCTCATAACAGGCTCAACTTGGATAGCACTTTGAAGGATTGGGTTTTTTCGGATGGTTCATGGAATGTTGACATGCTTCGTATTTGGCTACCCGAGGACATATTGAAGCATATTGTAAGTATTCCTCCACCCCATCTTAATTGTGGCGAAGATAGAATCATTTGGGCTCGTTCGGGATCCGGTTCCTTTTCTATCCAAAGCGCTTATTGGACGTTAAAGGAACATTCTTGGAGACCTAAATATGATAATTAGAAAATCATTTGGAAATATCAAGGACCTCAGAGAGTCCGAATTTTTCTCTGGCTTGTGACCAATCAGAAGCTCTTAACTAACTCAGAGAGGAGCAGAAGAGGAATTGCACAAAGTAGTGCATGTCCAAAATGCAGTCATAATCTTGAAGACATCATGCATGTACTTCGCGATTGTTCGATAGCCAAGGAAGCTTGGATACTTGTAGTCCCTCCAGAGAAGCAATCTAGGTTCTTTTCTGACCCTTTACAAACTTGGTTAACAACTAACCTTAGTTGTCATCTTAAATTGCAGGATAAAGGAATTACTTGGTCGTGCCTTTTCGGGATCATAGCTTGGAGAATTTGGAAGAACAGGAATCTTTTCATCTTTTGAAATATTGATGGGACGTCCCTTGAGCTCGTTAAATCATCACTCAGTTGGGCACAAAACTTTGAGTCCTTTATCATTAAACCCAAGGATGCCGTAATTTTTTCGAGGGCTCAACAGAATTGCTCTAACAATTGGGTCCATCTTTCCTCCGATGGAGCAGTGGCTAGAATGTCCAGAAATGCCTCAGCGGGTAGCGTGGTGCGTGATCGTGATGGTAATTGGATCTTAGGATACACGCATTATCTGGGCAGCTGTTCACCATTGGAAGCAGAACTTTGGGGTATTCTTGATGGAGTGCTTAATATAATGAATAAATGTTACAAGAGGGTCAAAATCCAGACTGACAATCTTGAAGTGGTTAGGGTTTTGTCCATGGAAGATATGGTAGACTCTGGAAATACACTACTCAGAACAGTTAAAAGACTTTTGCATTCTGAAGGTCAATGGGAAATTAAGCATGTTCCCAGGGAATGTAATTTAATCGTAGATCAACTGGCGAAGATTGGACTCTCTTAGCAGACTTCTCTCCGAATTTTTGAAGTACCACCTGATGTTGTAGTTACGACTTTTCTACAGGACAAAGCTTTTAATATCTCTTAGGAGTTTTTAAGTTGTCATTTTATTTTTCACCAAAAAATAAAATAAAATATTAAGGCAAACCCAATCCAATTATGTTTAACCATAATTTAAATATTTTGGATTTAAAACAATTTTAAATCCGAATTATATCAATCTACATCGATATAGTAAAAAGCTACTAATATTTCTAAATATTCATGGATTTTAATTTCTAAAATTAAATTCCATAATTTTAAGATATTAATTACAAATTAAACTAAATTCCTAACATTTAAGATTTAATTAAATTCAATTTTAATTCTAATTCTAACAAATCAATAAAAATTTAAACCCTTTAACTTTTAGGTGTCCAGTTTTTGGTAACTCGTTATTGAAAATCCCAAATATGATCCAACCTCATCCAGAGTTTGGTGAAATACTTGGAAACCATAAACTTCACATGAAAACAAAATATAGCAGATATCATCACATGACATGGGCATCAAGTAATTGAAAGCAAGTTGCCAGCCCTTTGCCGCCTATTGAACAAGCAAATCATGTAGCAACTTTTGTTGCAATTTAGTTTGATTTTTCATGTCAATGTTGGACTACCATATTTCCCGTACAATATATGAATAAATTAGAAATGATTCCTAATCTATGGGCACCAAAAATAGCCCAAAACAGTCGTAAAATCACACAAAACTATTGTTTCCAATATTTAGCAGTTTGACTTTAAATATCAATTTCGGCCCCTAAACGAATCCAAATCGAGTGTTTTTTTTTTTTTTTCAATCAATGAGTTAAGATTGCAAAAAAAAAAAAAAAAAATGCACATAAATTTCTCTGGATAAATAAAGAAAAGTAAAACACCAACTGTTGCACAAAACCAAAAAAAAGCCAATTTCCAGATTTTGTAGTTTGATTTCAAAAATTGATTTCAGACCCTAAATGGATCCAAATTGAGTGTCATTTTCTATATGGATCAATCAGTGAGTTAAGATTGCAAAATAATTTTTGTTTCAAAGAACATCTCGATAGATAAATACATAAAAATTAGAAACCAACCACTGCACAGAACTAAAACATTTTTCATTCCAATTGGTTTAGTCCAAAAAACTTCCCAAGGATGAAATGATTTCAATTACAACAATAAATTAGATATAAAAAATAAAATAAAAAACTGTAAAATAAGGCTTAGATATCACCAAGGATCAATTGAACGATTTTATCTCATCATCTTACAAAAAACTCAGTAGAGGAATTTATACCTTCAACAAGGGTAATCACTATCCTCGTTCAATGCTTTCTTTGTTTTCGTATGAACATTAGGCTCAGTTCCCTAATTATCTTACCTCTAATGATAGTCCACATTAGGAATTTAGAAAATTTTGTTGGGTCAAAATCTACGTTGCCAAGGGAGTGCTTGCTATTTACTTACGTGGATTCACACTCTTTTTGGTCTCAATCTCAATACCTAAAGACAACTAGAAGCAACAATTAAAAAAAAAATTGTTTTATTTTCTTTTGGTTTATTCAAGAAAAAGAGAGACCCATGTGTGACTAACTTGGAATATCTAGGTTAAGGTTTTAATCAACTTTTGATTAATTGCATTTTAACCCATTAAACTTTATTGAAATATTCAATTTAATCTTTTCGCGTTTTAATTTCAAATTTCCATTATCGTGTGTGACCCATTAGGCTTTTAATTATGTTGGTAGAGAATATAATTTATTTAAATCTAAGATATAATTGTATTTATAGATCATGAGCAAGATCTAGAAACCTACATGACCCTCAATTATTGGAAGAGACAATATATTTTTGACAAAGCCTTTCAACATTTAGTATCTATGTGTAATTCGATCCTTCCATCATATATCCCAAATAAGCTAAAAGTCATGGCACGATGTTTACCTTTGCTTAGCCATGTTAGTCTTACAACTCCTTATATTAACCCTGATTAATTGCCTTGGCCAAGGACTTGCGACTAATACAAGTCAACAACATATAGAGTATGTCCCCTCGTATGCTTGGGGTGATGAATCCTCTCTAGACCACTCCACCACCTTCGCATGCCTTACGTTATATCCAAAACATCTTACCTTTAAGCATCCATGGATACAGGTCCATTTCGTGATGAATCAAAGTCAATGTTACAAGTCTAAGGATTATTTACACTACCAATACGTGAGAGTATTTCCATAGCCACTTGATTGAAATACCAAATGAAAATCTCATAGCAGGTCATTTTCAGTGTATTTGTCTCGTAACAAGTACCCGCATGTTATGCTCAAGTATCCTATACTTCAACTCATGAAATCAGTTGCATGCATCATATGCATGGAAGCTTAACATGTGCTTACCTTTGAGCATTAGTAATACTCTATCTCGATAATACAATGGCCAGGAACAATTTAGGAATTACGGCTTTAATGCATAGAAATCTTGTAATTATAACTCTTTATAATTCCCTTGCATAGCTTAATGTTTCCATGAACTTGTTAAATATCATATACTTTACTCATGAGTAAAGAAATATCTCATTTTATTATAAAACTATAATAATATCAATAAAATTAAATATTGTAGAATACTTACAAGTGAATCACGATTGACTTATAAGACTTACACTAACTATCAACTCCATAGCAATTAGTCTAATTCTAATCTTAAACAAATTTTAATTATTTTAACGAATTTTATTAAAACACTTGTCGATTTCAAATTAAACTAATCTAAATTTCTACTTTTTTATCGAACAAGTTTTACCATGTATTAAACTAAATTAGTCTACATCAATCAAATCATAAAAAGAATATAGCTTGATCAAATAAGACTTAAATAACATGAAATTACATAAGTCAAAGTAACAAGTAGTGACAACTTGGCCAATGATCACAACAAAATATTGGTCCACTTAGCTACTATTGTCGTCGGCAAAATATCAATCTTTAAGGCCGATTAGTAGCACGAATTTGCAGCAAAAAGGACCAGCAAACAACAACCAAATGGCAGTTGAAGTCTGAAATGTCAGATAATTTAAAAGCTAATCAGCAACTATTTATGTGAAAAAAAAAAAAAGTAGCCATTCCAACATTGGCAGCACCTATTTGGACGACGAGGCCAACAATGAATTTGGGACAAACGGTGAAACAAGTACGGGACCTGTTTGGATGGTTTGCAACAAGGAAAATTGAAGCTAGCAACAATGACGCGGAATAATAGCAATTGATGCAGTTGGTGTGGATGGTAGGTAGCGAAATTTTCAATCGGTTCAACAATGAAAATTACAGTAGCTTTGACGGGGATGATAATAAAGTTGTAGGCTGACTTGTAACCGATAGAAGGCAGGGATGATCGGTGCACCAATTGGCAAAGAAGGCAGCAATGTTTTGGAGCAAATTAAAGGAATTTGGTGTTGCAAATTCAACCAGCTTATTGGAGATTAATTTGCAGCAAGGAATTTAAAGAATGGGAAACAACTTAGATCAAATTGAAGACCATAATAAATGGAACAGAACTTGAAGATTTGTAAATTAAAAGGCCACGATCACCTGGAGTAATAAGGAGAAGCAATCGATGGCGGTGACAGAGGAAAGAAAAAAAAAAAAGAAGAGAATTCTGGTGGAGAGGACTTATAGTTCTAGGTGACTTCTAATTATCAATAAAATCAAATTATCTTAATAATAGTTCTAGTAAAAATAAACAATAACGACAACAAATTATAACACTCATGTTACTAACATTTAAAAAGAAATAAAACATGGTTAATTACAATATGAGTCTTCCATTAAATATTGAAAATTCAATTTAATCCTTAAAACAAAATCAAAATTCAATTTAGCCTCAAAATTAAAATAAATTTTCAAATAAGTCTGCAACCAAGAAAAATATTGAAAATGAAAATGTTACCATTTCATTCAAAATTTCCAAAATAATTTATTATAAAATAATTACGAACATGTCCAAATTTGGCAAGAAATCTGAAACCAAAATATTTGGAGTGTTACAAATAAGCTCATAGAATGAGAATTGCCTGTTATTGATTAGGACTCTCTTTTTAAAAATTTACCAATACTTTTTTATAATTTTCATGTAAATTTCTCTTTTATATAATTTTTTCAAATTTTGTATGTTTTTTAACATTTATAATTATTATTTTCTTGAATTTTTAGAATGAGGACCAAACTGATATAATGTAAACATTGAGAGTTAAATTTGTTATTATGCCAATAAAAATGTCATGTGAAAGTTTTACTAGGGATGTAAAGGTGGAGTGATCAAATTATTAAAATTTTCTAATATATTGGATAAATTAAAAAAAAATAAAAGCATACTAATACTTGGGTGATCATTGGTGTAGTTCTCAACAAATAATGGTTTTTTTTTCCATTTTATATTTATATTTTTTTCATCATTTTATATTAAAAATATTTTTTAAAGAACTTTTTTTAAAAGTAGAAATTAATTATTTAAATGACAATTATGATATAAAATGCATCAAAATCAAAACCTTTTCATTTTGAAGAGGGTACAAGTACAATCATAATCACATTTACAATTATATATCAATATATTTGAATAACTACAATAAAAATAAATACGCAATTATGGTAGGGGTGAAGCTTGAAGATTCGAACTGTTTTCGTCTTGGTTATAGCATTTTCGTGGCTTGTTGTTGATTGTCTAATGGGGCTTTGGTTTTGTTATTTCATTCCATGGTGTTGCTGATGGAGCTGGTATTTTATTGCTCCGGTTTAGCTAATGTTTGCTATTTCTTCTCCCTGCATTGAAACTCTTTTTCTAATAAAGTCACTCGTTTGGCTGAGGAAAAAACTAACGCAATCAAAATATATCTAATAAATTTAAACAAATTCTACACTTAAATCTGAATGCAAGTGTTGAAATTCAATATCCAATTACATGCATTTTACTTCAATCTTAAAATGCGACCGTTCAAGTCAAATATGCCATTACATGTATTTTAATTCAAGCCCAACTCTCCAACTGCAACACCAAAATATTTTCTTTTTGCAATATTAAGAACATTTACTTGTTACTAAAAAGAAATTAAACTTAAAATAATTTTAATGCAACGAAAAGAATCTAATATGACCCATAGATTACGAAAATTTCCAACCTATGATAATATTTACGTCAAACTAATAAATCTATTGACAACATTTTGTTTTACATATGAAATCTTTTTGTATGCAAATATGCCAATAGTAGAAGAAATTGAATTAAAAAAATAAAAGAAATTCTTTTTACAATTCCAATTAGAAATCAAAATACCTTTGTTCTGAACGTTTAGGTCAATTTGGTGTTACATAGTTGGATGAGAATTTTGGTTCCTTCCCCCATGCTGCTTACCCTAAACTTACACTTCACTTCCATGGTTCTGCGCCACATCTTCAATATCCAAACATTGAACACCAATGGAGTTTCGATGTTCATCTCTAAAGATATTGGACGTTTACCGCTCATGCTCTTCTTGACATTCTGCGGCAACGATTTGTCTTTAACACCGTTTACTTTAATATTTACTTCGTTGGAATTACCCTTCTTTTGTTCCAAGCTTGGAAATTCTCCCCAACCGAGTGTTTTCTTCCAGTATGTTAGTTTTAAATCATCTTCCTCCGATGCGTATGTGATCCCTATTTTTTCATTAGGGTTCTTGATCTTCAATTTAACATCGTATGTAGGGGGACTTCCCTTTTGTTGCTTGACCACTAGACTTGAAATAGAGAAAACCGGACCTTTAGGACTAAAGCAAAAATAAACCACAAGTATGGCAGTACCAATTATTAAACCAATCACAAGCAAAACAACAAGAAAGCATATGAAGTACTTCAAGCATGGTAACTTTCGCTTTGGCTTCTTGGCTGCCATACGATATTTTTCTTGGATTTGGGCATTTTCAGGAGGCGGAACGCGGTATATTTGGTTTTTAGGGACTTGGACGACGAAGGAAGACAATGGATGGCCTGGAGGAGGAGGGAGAGGCAACTGCGGGGAAACGCCATCATCATTAGGGTTGTGCTTGGGATTTAAATGTTGCAACTGAGGATCCTCCGAATACGCAACCCGTTTCTCCATTTGGGAGATGGGGTGCGAAAGGTAGGAGTAGGTGCCAAAGGTGAAAAAAATTGAAGGTTCGGGAGAGGAATTCAGGGTTTGCGTGGGATCCAAGCGGTTATTTTGATTTTTTGGGTAAATAAAGCTATTATTCCGTTGATGATGATTGATTTGGTTCCATCGTTGGAGTGAAGGGCGGTTAGGATTTGACTAAGACAACGCAAGTTTTTTAGTTAATGTAGTAAATGAAGAAATTCAATTGCTATTTTCTCTGTGCGTCAAAATATTGGACTCTATTTTTGGACAACGGTCATTTCTTTAACCATGTTGTACTGTCGTAACCATTTTTTGACAAAACGTGAATCGACTTTGGTTTTGAAAATGATAAAACGGGGAGTTGCCACCGATCTTTATTTGGTGTGATCGGATCACCTTTGTTTTAATAAAACGTTTTGATTTACTAAAACAGTGTTTTTGGTCTGCAAAATTTGAGAAAACAGATTCGGGAGTCGGTTACGTGCGAGGAAGGGTTGGCACCCTCGTCACGCCCAAAATTGGTACCAAATTGATTAATTAATGTCCCAATGTCGAAAGTTTGAAGATCTTAAAGGAATTCAAAAATTTGATCTTTTTTGGAAATATTTTATTTTCCTCGAATGGAATATCAAGACTTTCTTGTTCCGAAAGGACAATATCACATCCAATACGTAGGACACAATGATTTTAATCCTCGAATCCAAGATCATCTCTTAATTCCCGAGACTCATGTATTAAAGTATCAAAAGGATATTCGATTATTTGGCCAAGCGAGAGAACCGAAACCCAACACATAGGGCACGATCTTTCGAATTTCCGAACATGGAACATTGCCTTATTTGGAAAACTTTTGCTTTTAGATAAAATTGATAAATATATTTAAAAATAATACACATTTGGTAGCTTAGGGTTTAAAGAAACGTTACTTAAAATGTGAAATGGATTATATGCGACGAATAATGGTAATGTAACACAAATTTGGTGCAATGATAATATAATACAAGTAATACATGACACCGGTACCATGAATCCAAAAATATTAATACACATGGATAATAATGATAATGAAACAGCAATATAAACAGTAATGATGATGATGATGATATCAATAATACAGAAATGCAAATAAACAAATTGTAGTATATGCAAGAACGATAATCACACATCTTATACTTTTTAAATATCAACATCAATAATCGAGGACAAATAATACAAGCATCATATACAACCTTTTTTAGAAAAAACAAGTTAAAATAATTAAAATGTACAAGCATAAAATTTGAAACACCAATGAATTAGTTCAAAATGGATGATGTAAAAAAAAAAAATTTAAAATCGATAACAAAAAAAAGATTTAAGAAATGATGTATGAAAACTTTAAATAAGATAGTACTTATATATATCTATACGTTAAAGTATAAAATTATAATGTGAAGAAAACTTAATATAAATAATAAATCAAAATAAATAATATACGATACAATACGATATAATATACAATTCCAAAAATATAATGTATATATAAAAAATTTTAATGAAAACAATTTTGAACTGAATAAAGTAATAAACAATAATTAAGAAATACACATATATATTTATACCTTTAATATACTAATATATAAATAATAAATAACATGAACAATTTAGTGTGACACAAAAAAAAAAAGTCAGCAATAGTAATGGCAAGTGATAAGCAAATAATAATATATACGTATATATATATAAATAATATAATAGTAGTAACAATAATAGCAAGAATACTAAGAATACAAAATATGTACAACATAATAATATAAATATAGCAATAATAATAATAATAGTAAATAAATATGATAATCATAATAGTAGTAGTAGTAGTAGTAGTAGTAATAATAATAATAATAATAATAATAATAATAATGATGATAATAGTTTTGAAGAAAGATGAATGAACCAACTCCTTAAAATAGATTGAAAACTAAATTGAAATCAGAATAAAATAATGAGGGCCAAAATCGTAATAAATCAAAAGAAGGGCAGACCTCATTATAATGCGTTAAAAGGCAGAGGGGCTAGGTGGGAAAATATCCCGAATCCCCTGTGCGCTGCGTTTTGGTGGACCAAATTAAAACACAACTGAAATAATAGGATAAAATTAAAAAAGAAAAAAGTGCTAAAGTAGGCTTAATCAAACGGCGCCACAAAAGAAAGGGGACCAATCGCGCAATTACCCCTTTTGAGGGATATGTGCAGTCTCCCTTAGACAAAACGGCGCCGTTCTGTTTCATGATAAAAGACCCAAACCCCTCTCTTTTGAAAATGAAGCAGTTTCTAACCCTAAAAACGCAACCACCACTTAAGCAGATTCTCTCTACCTCCCTTCTCTCACACCCGGCCGTTCGTCGATGCCTGTCGCACGACCAGCACGTCCAATGGCCGACAGCGTACAAACATGGGCCTTAACGCCCCATTCGAAGCCGCCCTCTTGAAGGCCAGGCCTTCGGTGTGCAGAAGCGAAGGGAAATGGCCCTCTACGCCCCCCTAAGCCGAGCCCCGACGACGGAGAACGCTCTGACGCCACGGCCGCGGAGGTTTCGGTAAGGCTCCCCTTTCTCCTTTTTATTATTTCGCTTTTTGGTTAAAAATAAGAAACAAAGAAAATAAATAAATAACAGTAAGTAACAAAACGAAGAAATGAAATCGACCTTCAAAATTTCTGTTTTTCTTTTTGATTTATGCGTGTTCGTAAAAGCCGAAGCCGCTTACATTGTCTTTTGAATGGTTTTTTATAGCCTAGAGCTTACAACTGTTTCCCTTTTTCTATTGTTTGTCCCGTATTTCTCTGCTTTCGTTGTTTGTGTTGTTGCAGGTCATCACCAGGGGATGGGCGACGACATGCGGGGTGTTGGTCGAGGCCTGGGAAGGGGCGTCCGAGGCGTGCGATAGGGTCAGTGCGCACTTGGGGTCGCGGGCTTCATCCGTCAGGGGCGTGGGCACCAGAGCCGAGGCGCGTGGTGGCCGAAACGAGGCAAGGCGCGCGTGTGCGGGGAACCGGAGCGGCGCGCGTGGCGTGTGTGGGGCAACCGAGGGGTCGGAAAGGGCGCGTGGTGGCGTTGGCAAAGCAGAACCCTAGGGTTTCTGTTTAGTTTGGTCTTGGGGCCATATTGGGTCGTTTAGGCTTTGGGCCATTGGGCCTCTGTAATTGGGTTAGGGTTGGTTTCTGGTTCTGGACTGACTGTTGGTTTTAATTTGGGCCTGTATTTAGGCTAATTGGGTTTGAGACTTTTCTGTAAATTGACATCATAATTGGGCTCCGTTTTTTTGTAATGGACTATGGACATTACTAATTTTTGTTTTTCCTTTTTATTTTGTTTATTTGGTTATTGTTTGTTGTGCTTAAACGGGCTGTTTAGGATTGGGCTATGATTTGGTTTTAGGGTTTGACAACTGGGCTAATTTATATTTGGGCTTGTTTAATTGGTTCTGTAAAATGGGACCGTCAATCTTGGGCTGTTTTTATTTTTATTGGGTTTTATTATTTGATGGGCTCGGGTTCGATTTTTAGTAGAGGACCCAGGTAAAATTTGGTTATTACATGTACTATGCATTACGGGAATTAACTAACCATATATTAACTTTAGCAATTAAAGGTTTGTAAGATCTATCGATTTTGTTCCCATGGGAAATTTAAAATAAATAATTTATTGTAATTAAGATTTTTCAAAATTAAAAAAAAAAAACTTGCAAGAATAAAAATTAAAAGTTAAAAAGAGAATTTTAAATTTTAAGAAATTTCATGAAACAGTTCAATGCAAATTTTCTTTGGCAATAATATGACTTCTAAAAGTACTATTTTCCATATGTTGCCTCATTCTATTCCAACGTGACCAATTATAAAATTAAAAAAAAAAAAGTAAATAAACTATATTAACAGTAAAACATCTTACTGTGCTGGTGCTACATGTTTACCTACACACCATTTCAGTAGAGGAAAGTCCAAAAATAAAGTTTTTTTTTTTAAAAAAAATACAATGAATATTGTTTATAAAATATATTTTAGAAAACTACCTCCAAAAAGCTACTCTTCTAAACCAAAAAATAAATAAATAAAATTGTACCCTTTCTTTTTGGTAAAAAAATATCTTTAATCTTAAAATAAATATATCGTTTTTCATTTTTTTTCAGCCGGCACATAATGTAGTAAATTATAAATTTATTTAACTACTATACATATTCTTTATTTATTTTATAATTCTAAGATTTATTAATGAATAGTTTGATGCATAACCCTTATACATAATCTAAACTCAAACAAATAGAGATCCCTACAACCAAACATTACTTCATCTCGATAAATAAAAATATGCGTGTTTTCAAAGATAATATGAGCGTAAGTTACAAGTTAATTTATGGTGACTAATTGTTTTTAAATAAAAGAGTGCAATTTTTAAAACATAAGTAAATAAAATTGTATTTTATTGCTAAATTATAGAAATATCATTAATATATTCGTTAATATTTTATTTTTCCTTTTTTTTATTTTTCTTGATTATGTTGCTTTTTATTACCTTAAATTACTCTAAATTGAATTCATATTTAACAAATTTATATATATAATACTACAATTTTCATAATTTCAATTTCCATTGCCTTTATTTGGATATTTTTTTATTATTTGACAAAATGTTAAATGAATATTACTATATTAATTTAATTTAATTACTTCTAATTTTATTATTAACCAACCAACCATCATTACTAAGCATATACATTTTATCTTATCAATAATTATTACGTAAAATTTATATATTTACTCATCTCAATAAATAATCATCAAATATGTATTATGACATCAACTTAAATAGTTATAGTGCCATTTATGCCTCCGCTTAATTCCAAGGAGGAATTACTCGAAATTTTGAGTTTATAGGTTTAAATCTCATAATATACGAGTTTATATATATTTATTTTGATAAGTTCGTTTTAGTTTGAATTTATTTGTTAAGTTCATTAAGTTTAGTACTTTTAATTATTTATACAAATTAAAATAATCACGTTAAAATGTTAACAATTGGCGTTAAGTAAAAACATTTTAAGAAAAGTCTGCCATATTGGCATGTGGCACGTTTCTAAGTTTGCCCTATTGGCATGTTTCTTAGTTTTTGCTTTGGGATTTGAGTGGTTTGTGTGGTGGTGGTTTTGTCAAAGTGGTTGATCAATGGAGGGTGGCGGTGATAATACAATGAAGGAGAGAGGGATGGTAGAGCTTTCATTTAAGGGGGGAGGAGGAAGTTGGAAGGTCAATTTGGGAGGAGAGAAGAGCGTTGAGGTGGATGATCTCTGTGTGGTGGGTAGTTTCTTGACTACCAAAGTTATTCAATTTCAAGCCATGAAGTTGACTTTGGAAAATTTGTGACATCCATATGGTGGGGTGACGTTTTCAAATCTGGAAGATAAGCGTTTCTTGTTCAGATTTTATTATGAAATAGATTTTGATAGATTCCTAGAAGGTAGCCCTTGGACTTTTAATGTTCATTTATTAGTTTTTCATAAACTACAAAAAGGGGAAGATTTGATGGTAGTGTCATTAGTCTTTGTTGATTTTTGAGTCCATATACATGATCTACCAATAAGGTTAATAACAGATAATATGGCAAGGCAGTTTGAAATTTTTATAAGGCAATTTCTGGAGTATGATATGAAAGATATGGGTAGGGGCTATCGGGGTTTTATGCAAACCAGAGTTTGTATAGATATAAGGGGGCCATTGAAACAAATAAATAAGATTATTTCATCTCAAACGAATAGCTGGAACGATGGAAATGTGCAAGTGTACACAATCGTAACAAGTAATA
This sequence comes from Gossypium bickii, assembly GCA_025503065.1. Lineage (NCBI taxonomy): Eukaryota > Viridiplantae > Streptophyta > Magnoliopsida > Malvales > Malvaceae > Gossypium > Gossypium bickii. Next base: position 44,046,929 of record CP106716.1, read on the forward strand.
AAGTGACAAGTAAATGTCGAGTTATTGTACCCACAGGGACTCTGAAAAGAATTATTTATGAATGTAATTAAAAACACTTTGGTGAAGAAAAATATTTTGATTTTGAGGAAGTAATTAAAAACTAAAATTTAACTAAGTAAAATAAAATAAAAATAAAAGTTTTAATGCACGATTTTAAAAGACAATTTTAATTAAGATGACATAATTGTGTTAGATTAATTACATTTCTTAACTTAGAATTACTAAACTCATGTTCATGTTGTTACGAACAAATTCACGGCAACTTGGTAATTTGCTAACTACTGCTCATACATATTAAATTAACTAATCTCTTGAACATTTTCCAATGCCAATTCAAACAATTAATCAATCTTCATAAGCACATAAAAGATTAAGTGAGGTAACAATATATTCCTACCTTGAAACAGTTTAATAACAATAATCTTGCAAGTTATGCAATGCTAATGTATCGTTTAATACCGTCGCTAATTTAACCCTCAGCTACCTTAGAAGATTAAACATGCATTACTTAAGTATTATGTCAATTAATTACAATTTCACACATTTAAATAATTAATTCATTAGTTACCTTACAATCATAATGCAAGAATAACTTAATCAAACAATTTACCAAGACCTATAACAATACAAAAATAATTTTAATAACTTAATTCGACGAATTTCAATCAACCTTACACGAATTAAATTTAAGCCATATTAATTAAATTAAACATATCAACATAACAAGTATTCATAGACGTGTTCATAATAACAACAATAAAAATTAAAGGATAGGGAACTAGAATCAAATCTGGTGTTTCTCTGAAGCTTGACTAGTTTGCTCCGCTCCTCCTTCTTTATTTGTTCTTCTTGAACCGAGGCTTCTATGAGCACTTGAATGCTGCTACCAATGATGGTTGAAGGGCTATTTTCCAATAGGGGAAATCAGCAAGGGAATGGAAGCGAAAAAGAAGAACAAATGAAGGGTTTTGAAGAGAGAAAGTGAAAGAGAAGTGAAGAATGAAATGATGATAGGTGTGTTTGAAATGAGCAGCCAATGGGGTATTTATGTAATAGCTCAATTTTGGGGCTAGTCCGAGGTGGAGGAAAATTATTTTGATATTAATTTATGTGTTATGGCATTAATATATGGCTATATGAAAATTTTGGTGCTTTAATTTTGATGATTGCATGCTTAATTGTGAAAAAGAACTAAATCGCATAAAGTGCGAAAGTTCTATTTTTAAAGGTAGAGGTGTCTAATAGCCATAGAATATTAAATTGGAGGTCCTTAAAGTCATTTAGGCCATTATAGGTGTGTTGACCGGCCATAGAGACAAGGAGACAAGGGCATTAAATTTTTGGTCAAAATTTGGTCAAATTAGGTGATGAAAAGATGAATAAAATAAGATAAAAAGAGAAGATATCATCTTTTTACTATTCACCCTTCTTCTTCCACCGAAAATTGAAGAGAAAATAGAGGTTTTTGGAGTTCAAATTTTCAGCCAAGCTATCTCTTTGCAAGTAAGTGATTTTAGAAGTCTTTCTTGATGATTTTTGCATTTTTGGGACCCCTAAAGCTTAAGCTAGCTAATGAGGGGACAAACTTGTAATATGGTTGAAAGTTTAAAGACTTTCCATGAGATTTTTAATGTTGTTTGCTAAGTTTTTAGGGAAGAAAATGAATGTTAATGAGATGAATTTGGTAGATAATGAATAATTTCCGTATGAACGTTGAAATAGATATGTAAGTGTGGAATATTGCCGTAGTAATTAATGGTGGGCTGTGTGCGATACCACCTTATTACTTATTCACGATGGGCTGTGTGCGATACCATCGTTTATAATATCATTTAGTGGGCTAAGTGCGATACCATCATAAATATTCTCGATGGTGGGCTATGCGCGATACCACCCTGTTAAAGATTAATGGTGGGCTAAGTGCGAAACCACCAGTGTTTGGTATTACTAGGAATGACTTATTGTGATATTGTTAAGTGTTGTTTCATATGATCATGTGGTGATAAGTGCAGGGATGTATGTTAAATAATGTGAGCATTTGGCTTGTAATATGGTTGGAATATGGTAAGAGATGAAATGAGTAAGCAAGATCATGGAATGTGTTTGCTTAGTAAGTAATGCTATTTATTGATTAGCACATATTATGGTGTTTATTGTTTACATATAAACTTACTAAGCTTAAATCTTACTCCCTTTCTTTTCCCTTGTTTTATAGTGTCAAAGAGCCAGGTTAGGATACGAAGATAATTGGAAGAACACCCACACTATCAGCTCATCTCGGTATATCTAGACTTAGTGTTTTGAGTATGGCATGTATAGGGGCTAGACTAGGTGAATTGTTTTGTTATTTTGGCCATGAGTTTGTTGGCTCCTTTAAAGATGAATTCTTTTGTATATAGCCATAGTTGATGGCTCATTATTACTAATTTATGAAATGATGAAGTTATTCATGGAAGTATATGTTGCAAATCTGAGTTGCTTAGTGATTTGTTGAATAGAATTATGTTGTGTGAACTAGGGTGGTGAAAAGATCTTGGCAAACAGCCTTGTTCTTGTCCACACGGGCAGGCACACGAGCGTGCGTCTAGGCCGTGTGTGACACAGGGTCAGTCCCATGGGTGTGTGACCAGGCCGTGTGTCCCCTGTATGCTAGTGTCGACTACAGGTTAGCCACACGGGCTTGTGCCTAGGCCGTGTGTCCCATATGAAGTTTCTGATGTCACAAAAAAAATACCCATGTTTTTATACACGGGCGAGGACATGGGTGTGTCTAGGCCATGCGGAGCACACGGGCCAAGAACACGGGCGTGTGTCCGGTCGTGTGAAAACCCTTGTAGGTTCAAAAAGAAAATAAATCCTACACGGGTTATGGACATGGGAGTGTGTGACCACATGGCTTGCCTACACGGGCGTGTCCCATTTCACACGGGCGTGTGGCCCCTAGTTAGGTAAAAATTTTTAAGTACACAAAAGTTTTCGGTTGGGTTTCGAGACCCTCTGTATGCATGTTTAAGGCCTCGAAGGTCCTTAATGAGGATGTTTTGATGGTGAAAGAGATATTTTAAGTTGGAATGAAATTTTATAGACTAAAGTTGTATGACCAAGTGAGTTAAGTCTGGTAACGCCTCGTGCCGGGTTCCAACGTAGGATACGGGTAAGGGGTGTTACATTTAGTGGTATCAGAGCTATGGTTTAGTCAGTTCTCGTATTGTCGTAGCATGTGTAAGAGTCTAGCTGTACATGCAATAAGCGTATATTAATAGTGTGATGGCTTTTGACAATTCTAAACTTTCTTTTTATAGTAAATGGATCCCGATTGAACGACTGTTGATGGCGCAGATAGTAATACGTCGGCTACCGCGCAAGGGACCACGCCTGTAGAGAGTGGACCCGAGACTATGGGTCAAGGAAAAGAGGCCCGGGAAGCCTTTCTCCAAATGATGAGTAATTGGTACACGAAGTATGTACGAGCGAACCCTAATGCTCAACCTCCTTCGCCTGTAATATCCGGGATTTGGGGGTCGTGCATTTTAAATTGTATCTGTGTGTTAATGTACTCTGTGTGCTGTTTGGAAGTGTTTGGGGTTTCGGGAAACCTTGGGCTTGGGTAAAAGTCATAGGAGAATTTTTGTTTTGAGTTGAGCAAAGGGGGAGCTGGGGGAGCGAGGCCTTAAAAGAAATTAGGTGTGGATTATGACACAAAGAAGGGAGCAGTGGAGTGGCAAGGTAGCGCCTAGGAGCAAGGGGAGAGGGTGGCGTCACTTGGAGTGTCAAGGGGGAGGAGGTTCGAGCTGCGAAGCTGGCGTTTTGAGTTGCTTTTTGCGTCAAGGAGGAGGGAGAGTTGGACGGCATTTGAACTCTGGAAAGGATGAGGGTGGACTTGGTCAAGGAATTTGGATAGAGGGTGGAGAACTTTTTGAGGAGTTTGGCTCATTCAAACAAGTTTAAATAAGAGGTGAAGAGGAAAAATAGGAGGAAAACGTGGGATAGGGACAAGAGGAGCTAGTGGCCAAATGTGAGACTCTAGGGGGATGTGTATGTTCAGTTTTGAGGTGTTGTAAGGGTGTGTGCCGAAATTCTTAGTTGGTAGGTTTTTCTTTTCGGGTTGTTTTGCTCATTCTCTCCAAGTTTCGGTCAAGAGTGTAAAAGGTGAGTCATTCGGTCATTTGGTGCATTAAGGTGTGTTGCCGAAATTCTTCTAACCTTCTCCTATTCTTCTTTTTCTTTCTCTCAACCTCAATTCTGTACCTATTCTCTTGTGGCCGAATATCCCATTTTCAATAAGAGTCATAGTCGAACCTTGTAGCCCTCTCTTTCTCTCTTCTTTTCTTAAATCCTTAAGCCAAAACACCATAGCCGCAACCCTCTACACTCACCTTTCTCTTCCACCGATTTCACCATATTCAAAAGCAGAAATACTTCTTGTGTTAGCCAAAACCTTTCTCTTTGGATTCAAAAGCCGAACCATATCTCTCATTTCCCATTTCTTTTCTTTTCTTTTCCATTTTGAGAACTCTCATTTCTTTTGCAAGGAAGCCAAATCTTCCTTTCACCATCACCCTTTACTTTTCTTTTATTTCTACCTCCTTTACTTATTCTATTTGAATATTTTCTCAAGCCTCACCTCTGTGCCATCGACTACTTTCTCTTAATCTCTTCAAACGTGTGTTGGTGGTAAGTAATTTCTTCTTTAGCAATCAGTTTACCTCTTTTTCTTTTAGGTGTGCCGAAACCAAGTGGTTGGCCTTAGTTTTTAGGGATGGCCAAATCTTCATAGGGCCATAATCCTGTGTTTCTTTTTTATGTAGCCAGCGTAAAGGAGCATTAAGGATTCTCTTGGGTTCGACTACTCAAGGTAAGAGGTTAGTGTTCGGCCAAAGGCCACTTTCATAAGCTTTATGGGTTGAAGCCGAATCTGACTTGGGTTGTGTAGGGATTTTGGCAACTTGGAAAGTTAAGCGGATATCTTTGGGATTTAGATTCACATCGATAAGGGTATTCAGTGAGTTCTAGATTTGACATGTTAGACTATAACATTAGTGATTATCACTAATATTCTAATTAAGTGTTATTCGATGGATGCGGGTACCAGTCAAGGAGGAAAATGGGTAGCCCTTACCCCTAAGTTTAAGAAGCGATCAGTCTCTGCAGTCCGGGATTGGCCACCAGGGTGTGGGCCAGCGTCAGAGCAGGATTATAGACAGATAGCGGTAGTTTCGCTTAGTGACAGCGTCGGTATTAAGAGCGTAATACTTCAGGTTATCAGGTGTGTGATTAATTCGTAATTTCCCGAGTTTATAAAATAATTGTATGTGTTATGAGTATGATGATTAATGCAGTGGCAATATTGAGATGGTTACCCTTAATGGGTATGTCGCTAATCAGGTCAGTGTTAAATGCCGATAAGATTGTGATTATTGCTGTGGATATATGCTGTATGCCTATTAACCTGTTCATGCATTATTTTATCATATCATTATCATATGTTGCATAATCACGGGGCGGGATTTGTATATTTGAAAGAAGGACAGGGTGTACATTTATGTACGTGGTTTAGTGATAGCTACGAGCCTCACGTGGATTGATGATCGGCTCTGTACCTCATCGCGGTTGGTGTCGGCTTTGTGCCACATCGTGGTTGGTGATGGCTATGTGCCTCATTGTGGATTAATGCTAGCCATGAGCTACATCGTGGATTGACGTTGACTACGGTCACGTTGTGGATTATATTGTGATTTGATCACATGGACCAGTGGCTAGACCACTCGGTGGATGCCATTGATTGCCAAATTAGTGTGTAGAAGTTGGAGGGTCGATTTAGTAATCCCCTAGTGTGTGGTGGCTGGATACAGGGGTGTGTAGAGGATGGACCCTAGGTTGGGTGGGTGCATTTTGCATTATTTTCTGATATGTGAATCGGTGTGGTTTTGGGCCAAGCCCATATGTGGAAATCTGTGGATTAATTATACACTGAGTCTGTTGACTCACCTAATCTTTACCAAACAATGCAGGTAATTCATGATGTTTGGACCGGGCTTGGATGGGATTCGAGATGGCCAGGCAGACGCAGTTTCCATATTTAAAAACATTTACTTTTAATTTCGGTTTATTTGGGGATGTTTGGTTGTAATAAGGCCTTTTAAATATTTTGGGTTTTATTATGGTTTATGCTAGACTAGACATGAATTAGTAATTGCAAACAACTTCAGATAATGACGTTTTTATAACTTAATAACTTAACTAAGGTTTTCTAATTGAGATACTCGTAATTACTTGGATTCTTTTAAAGTTAAATTTCAAATTGTTTTCCGAACGAAGCGTTTTTCTAAGTAACTTAATCCTGTCTTAAAAGATTAACCTTTATTAATAAAGATTCCAATGCTAATATTGCTACAATCAAGTTTTTATCATCACATAACTGATTTCGACTTAAAGTTTTCCAGTAGCATTCTGAATTTGGCCGTAGTGTTTTGGGCCGGGTTTGGGGTGTTACATTGCCCCTTCCTATACCTCAGCCAGTTCCTATGGTTCCTCAAGGTATAGATTTAGTGAGAATGACCAAGCCCTTGGTAGATAAAATTTTGAAGCAAGGGGCCGAGGAATTCAGAGCTAATATAGATGATGACCCTGAGAGGGCGGAGTTCTGGCTTGAGAACTCAATGAGAGTATTTGATGAACTCTCTTGCACACATAAGGAGAGCTTAAAATGCACTGTGTCATTGCTGAGGGACTTGGCATACCATTGGTGGAAAATGTTAACGTCGGTGGTTCCAAGGGAGAAAGTGACGTAGGACTTCTTTTTGGAGAAGTTTCAAAAGAAGTATTTAAGTCAGTGATTTGTTGACCAGAAACGGAAAGAATTCCTTGAGTTAAAGTAAGGAAAAATGATTGTGGTAGAATATGAGCACAAATTTGTTAGGCTCAGCAAGTACGCACAAAAATGTGTGTCTACGGAAGCTATCTTGTGCAAAAGGTTTGAAGATGGGCTGAATGAGGATATCAAACTTTTAGTTGGAATTTTGGAGCTAAAAGAATTTATGGTGTTGGTGGATAGGGCATGTAAGGCCGAGGAACTGAATAAGGAAAAGAGAAAAGCCGTGAATGAGACTCGAGATGTAAGGAAAAAGCCAATGAGTAAATCATACCAAGCTAATCGAAGAGGTCTGAGGAGTTGAACCCTCAGACAACTGCATCAGTTGGGTATTCACATCGAGATCGAAGTAACACATACTCAAGCTCGAGAGTTCAAGCCACCTCGATGGCAAGTATGGGCAATCCAATGTCCAAACCAAAGTGTCCAAGTTGTGGTAGACAACGCACTGGGGAGTGTTGGGGGAACAATCAGAATTGTTACAAGTGCGGTTCACCCGACCATTTTATCCGGAATTGTCCAAAGAGGGAGGAGAGAAAACAGAAAGTAAGAAGTGAGATTAACCAATGTATCTTAGAGGGGTAGATCACAACAGAATCCAGAAGGTGGGACCAGTAGTAGAGGTACGCCTCGAGACTCTACTGTGAGACCGGAGGGTCGGCGACCTGCAAGGACTTATGTCATTCGCGCTCGCAAAAAAGCATCATCTCCAGATGTGATAACAGGTACTTTTTCTCTTCATGACACATCTGTTATTGCTTTGATTGATCCGGGATCTACCAATTCTTACATTTGCATGAAAGTGGCATCTAATATGAGTATTATTGTTGAGTCTACGAAACTTGTAGTAAAGGTGTCAAACCCGTTAGGTAAACATTTGCTAGTTGACAAGATATGTAGAAATTGTCCTTTGACGATTAGAGGTCATTTTTTTTCGGCAAATCTTATGCTATTGCCGTTTGATGAATTTGACTTGATTCTTGGTATGGATTGACTGACGGCTCCTAATGTTCTAGGGAACTATGGTAGCAGGTTTATTGAATTGAAATGTGAAAATAGAGATGTCATTCGGGTTGAATCAGGTAGATTGGATAATTTGCCTGTGATAATTTCAACTAGGGTAGCTGAAAAATACTTGAGGAAAAGATATGAGTCCTATATCGCCTTTGTGCTGAATACCCAAGAGTCAGAGGTAAAGATTGAATTAGTGCCAGTGGTATGCAAATATCCAGATGTGTTTCCGGAAGAGTTACCCGGATTACCTTCGGTTAGAGAGGTCGAGTTTGGGATCGAGTTAGTTCTGGGAACGCCACCTATTTCAATTGCTCCGTATAGGATGGCACCATTGGAACTGAAAGAATTGAAAGTTCAGTTGCAAGAGTTAATAGACAAGGGTTTTACAAGACAGAGCTATTCACCGTGGGGTGCTCTGGTACTTTTTGTGAAGATGAAAGATAGGTCGATGAGATTGTGCATAGACTACAGACAGCTCAAAAAAGTGTCTGTGAAGAATATGTATCATTTGCCAAGGATAGATAATTTATTTGACCATCTGAAGGGAGCTACGGTGTTCTCTAAGAATGACCTAAGGTCTGGCTATTACTAGATGAGGGTTAAGGAGCAAGATGTGCCAAAAACTGTATTTCAAATGAGGTATGGCCATTATGAGTTTCTTGTCATGCCATTCGATTTAATGAATGCTCTTGCGATATTTATGGATTTAATGAACTGTGTCTTCCGACCATATTTGGATAATTTGTGGTTTTTTTTATTGATGACATATTAATTTATTCTCGGGATGAGAGTGACCATGTAGAGCACCTGAGAATTGTTTTGCAGACTTTAGGAGACAAGCAGTTGTATGCTAAATTTAGCAAGAGTGAGTTTTGGCTCCAAGAGGTCGGATTCCTAGGACACATTGTGTTGGGTGATGGTATTAGAGTTGATCTGAGTAAAATCTCAGCTATTGTGGAGTGAAAACTGCCAAGAAATGTGTCGGAAGTCGGAAGCTTTTTGGGTTTAGCGGGGTACTACAGACGGTTCGTAAAGGGGTTTTCCATGATTGCTACCCCGATGACAAAACTGTTCCAGAAGGATGTCAAGTTTGAATGGACTGAGAAATGTCAACAGAGTTTTGAGAGATTGAAAACATTGTTGACTAAGGCGTCAGTTTTAGTACAACCTGAGTCGGGGAAAGAGTTTGTGGTCTAAAGTGATACGTCATTAAAGGGTCTCGGTTGTGTGTTGATGCAATAGGGTAAGGTAGTAGCTTATGCCTCGAGACAGCTAAAACCGCATTTCGAGTTGGCTGTGATTTTTTTCGTATTAAAGATCTGGCGTCATTATTTATATGGTGAGAAGTGTCGAATCTTCACCGATCATAAGAGTTTAAAGTACTTAATGGACCAAAAGGATATGAATTTGCAACAACGGCGGTGGCTCGAATTATTGGACTATGAGTGTAACACACCTTACCCATGTTTGACACCAGAACAGGATATGAGACGTTACTGTACTTAACTTTACTTGAACTCGTATTATCGGGCTATAAAATTTCATTCCATCTTAAAACTGTTCTTTCTTACTAATAACATACATTTCATAGGCCTACGAGGGCTTAAACATACTTCCGGAAGGTTTCAGGATTCAACTGGAAACTTTTGCGCTCCTTGAAAATTTTGCCTAAACAGGGGCCACACACCCATGTTGTCCAAGGGACACGCCTGTGTGCCCCTAAGACATGCCTGTGTTCGACACCCGTGGTCGACACTGACTTATTTCACATGGCTGAGCACACGCCCGTGTCCTTCACACAGCCTAGACACACCCGTGTCTCCTACCCGTAGAGCTCTCTATTTATGACGTCATCAACTCACTATGGTCACACAACCAAGGCACACACCCGTGTCCTTAGCCCGTGTGTCAAATTAAATTCAACAATTAATGTGCAGACTTCAGATAGCCTGGGCACACGCCCATGTCCTAGGCCGTGTCTCCCACACGGTTGAGACACACGGCCGTGTCTCTGCCCGTGGAGCATACTGACTTACAAAACCTAGCATGCAAGGGAACACACGGCCGATCCACACGCCCATAGGGCTGGCTGTGTGTCACACACAGCCTAGACACACGCCCGTGTGCCTACCCGTGTGGACACTTAAAGGCTATTTTTCCAAGCCAATTGCCACCTTGAAAACAAGAACATAACAATGCCCACTCCAACTACACAAATATTACTTCAAATGCATGGACAATAATGCATAAATTAACGACATCGGTGTATAAACTTAATAAATATTGGTAAATCTCTTTAGCCATATACAAAAAGAATGATAACCTTAATATCCAACGCTTTTTCTTTCCACATGATATAACTCTTATACACGCCATGCCAAAATAAACTACTTGGCTATACCAAAATATTGATTGATAGTGTGATCTGAGCTCCGACATTTATGGTCCCCAATTTAGCTTGGCGTAACTACAAGGAAGAAAGAAATGAAAGAAGTAAGCATATAGCTTAGTAAGTTTGCATGAAATTCATATAGCAATTATATTTGCTTAATATAACTCATCCATCAAGAGATAACTACAACATGAGTTTCAAGTGATTGGACTTACTTACTCATACTTATTCATACTCATCATATGATACATAATAATTACATACTTGAAATGTACTCATTGTACCTGTATCACTTAATCACATAAATTAGTATATTTTGCTAATACAAACATAAATTCAATCTTCATCTTTCTTAACTTGAATGAAACTCTTTATCAACTTTGAACAACTTAGCATATTACCATCTCTACTTGCTTAGCTTTCTTGTTACCTCTTTCATACTTAGCTCTTTTGCCCGTTGAATAACCCGGAATAATTAAGATTACTCAATCTCATCAAACATGTATCTCGATGCCAATGCCATGTCCCAGACATGGTCTTACATGGGATCACCTCATGATGCCAATGCCATATCCCAGATATGATCTTACATGGGATCTCTTAATTCGGTGTCGATGCCATGTCCCAGACATGGTCTTACATGAGACCTTCCTTATATATTTCTTTTGGAAACTTACCATTGCCATGTCTTGACATGGTCTTACGTGGTATCCTTACCTTATGAATCTTATCAATGCCATGTTTTGACATGGACTTACATGACATCTTTGCCTTATGAATTCACCAATGTCAAGCTTTGGCTTGGACTTACATGGAACCTTTGCCTCATGATAACTTTTCATTGCCATGACTTGTCATGGGCTTATATGATATCCTTGCCTTAATGCCGATGCCATGTCTTGACATGGTCTTACATGAACTTTCCTTGTCTCATGTTGTGATATTAGTATTCCTCATTATTCTGAGTCTTCAACCGGGACTTCCTCTTACATTCTCTCATTCACTTTCTTATCAATGTAACATTAATCATGGCTTCATGAAAACATTGTCTATTATACAACATAATAAGCAATTTATTGAAAATACATGTGAAACGTTAAATTCATACAAACTTACCTTGGTATTCAAAATGTATGTAGATATGCAATTTAGTCCTCAACTTTGTTCTTGCCTCAAGTTCGATCCGGGCTTCGTATTTCTTGATCTATAATAACAATTTAGCTCATTTTAATCATCACATTAATAAAAGCATTTTGTTAATCATGCTTTGGCAAAAATTACTATTTTGCTTCTAGACTTTGGCAAAATAACCATTTTAGCCCTAGGCTCGAAAATAAATTCTAATCACATTCCTACCTTCAACAAGCATAGGTGAACATTTAATACTCTTATAGCTATCATCAAAACTCAACATTTCATATAATTATTACAAATTTGAAACCTTTTCATCAAGGTCCAATTAGGTGTTTTCAAGGCAACACCTTTAACAAAAGTTGTTGATCTAACAACTAAGACTCAATTTCTTCCATAAAAATGTAGCAATTAACAATGATAACTCTCATGTGAAAACTCTAAACGTTTCACCATATTGCACAATAGTCCTCTCATTTGAAAGCTTAAGTTCTAGGGGTCTCAAAAGTACAATTATCATCAAGAAAAATCATCAAAATCACTTACTATAATGGAGGAGAGCTTGCTAAAAATTTTGAGCTTTCAAACCCCTATTTTTCTTACAATTCTGGTGGAAGAGTGAAGAAGAAAAAGATGACATCTTTTCTTTCCTTATTTTATTAATACTAGTCAAATTAATCACCAACTATCAACCACTTTGACCAATTTTGTCCATCTATGTCTCCCATGGCCGATCACTAATATATTGGGGGTCTAATTTCCTTTTAAAGACCTCCAATTTACATTCTAAGGCTATTTGGTACCTTTACCTTATAAAATGGAACTTTCGCACTTTATGCAATTTAGTCTTTTTTCGCGATTAAGCAAGAAATTGCTAAAATTAAAGTACCAAAATTTTCATGAAATTCTAAAATCATGCTCCAACATATAAAATAACATGAAAATAATTTTTCCTAACCTCGGATTAGTGATCCCGAGATCACTGTTTCGACTAGCCCTAAATCGAGCTGTTACAATAAGCTAGTAATTGATTATCATTCGGGGAAAGTGAATGTAGTTGCGGATGCCTTGAGCAAAAAATCTCAGTATGCTTTGAGAGCTATGAGTACAAGCTTAGCATTGTCTAAGGATGGTGCTATATTAGCCGAGTTGGAGGCTAGACCATTATTTATTCAACAGATATGTGAGGCTCAAAAGAATGATAATGAGATGCAAGCTAAGAGAGCTAAGTGTGAAACGGGAAAGGAGTCTGATTTTTGGGTGAGTTCAGATGGTTGTTTGTTGTTTCACAATAAGATTTGTGTACCTAAAGATGATGAGTTGATCTGTAAAATTTTACATGAAGCACATAATGGTCACTTGTCAGTTCATCCCGATAGCACGAAAATGTACAATGATTTGAAGAAAGTTTATTGGTGGTTGGGTATGAAAAGAGATATCTCTGAATTTGTTACAAAGTGTTTGATCTGTCAGCAAGTGAAAGCTGAGCATCAAGTACCTTCGGGATTACTTCAGCCAGTGATGGTTCCCGAGTGGAAGTGGGATCGGATAAACATGGATTTTGTAACAGGGTTGCCTATGACTCCGAAAAAGAAAGATGCTGTGTGGGTTATTGTTGATAGACTAACAAAGTCGGCTCACTTTATACCGGTGTGTGTTGATGATTCACTTGATAAGTTGGTTGAGTTGTTTATTGCTGAGGTGGTGAGATTACATGGAGTGCCTGTATCTATTACCTCGGATAGAGATCCTAGATTTATTTCGAGATTTTAGAGGAAGTTTCAGGAAGCCTTAGGTACAAGGTTGAATTTTAGTACTGCGGTCCATCCCTAAACTGATGGCCAATCTGAAGGAGTAATTCAAGTTCTTGAGGATATGCTCTGATGCTGTGTGTTAGAGTTCGGAGGTAGTTGGGAAAAATATCTACCTTTGGTTGAGTTTGCTTATAACAACAGTCATCAGTTGAGTATACGGATGGCACCGTATGAAGCTTTATACGGTCGCAAGTGTTGAACTCCGTTGTATTGGACCGAGCTTAGTGAGAAGCAAATTCATGGGGTCGATCTAGTTAAAGAGACCGAGGAGAAAGTGAATGTGATCCGTGATAGTCTGAAAGCTACTTCAGACTGACAAAAGTCGTACACAGATTTAAAAGGGAAAGAAATTGAGTTTCAAGTGGGCAACAAAGTATTTCTGAAAGTATCCCCATGGAAGAAAATATTAAGATTTGGAAAAAATGGCAAATTGAGTCCGCGATTCATAAGGCCATATGAGGTTACTGAAAGGATTGGACCAGTGGCATACCGGTTGGCTTTGCCGGTAGAGTTAGAGAAAATATACAACGTGTTTCACGTATTGATGTTGCGGTGATATCGTTCTAATCCTTCATATGACATCCCTCCATCGGAAATTGAGATACGATCGGACATGACTTATGAATAGGAGCCAGTTAAGATATTGGCTCGAGACGTTAAACAGTTGGGGAATAAGAGCATAGCTTTAGTAAAAGTGTTATGGAAAAAAATGGTGTGGAAGAAGTTACCTAGGAACTGGAAGAAGCCATGAGAGAACAATATCAAAACCTTTTTACCGGTCAGATTTCGAGGACGAAAATCTCTAAAGGAGGGGAGAGTTGTAACAGCTCGATTTTGGGGCTAGTCGAAATAATGGTTTTGAATCGCTAATCCGAGGTGGAGGAAAATTATTTTGATATTATTTTATGTATTATGGCATTAATACATGGCTATATAAAAATTTTGGTACTTTAATTTTAATGATTGCATGCTTAATTGTAAAAAAGGACTAAATCGTATAAAGTGCAAAAGTTTTATTTTTCAATGTAAAGGTGTCTAATAGCCATAGAATATTAAACTGCAGGTCCTTAAAGTGCAATTAGGCCATTATAGGTGTGTTGGCCGGCCATAGAGACAAAGAGACAAGGGCACTAAATTTTTGGTCAAAATTTGGTGAAATTAGGTGATGAAAAGATGAGTAAAATAAGATAAAAAGAGAAGATATCATATTTTACTATTCACCCTTCTTCTTCCACCAAAAATTGAAGAGAAAACAGAGTTTTTTGGAGTTCAAACTTTCAGCCAAGCTATCTCTTTGCAAGTAAGTGATTTTAGAAGTCTTTCTTGATGATTTTTGTATTTTTGGGACCCCTAAAGCTTAAGCTAGCTAATGAGGGGACAAATTTGTAATATGGTTGAAAGTTTAAAGACATGCCATGAGAGTTTTTATGCTGTTTGCTAAGTTTTTAGGGAAGATAGATGAGAAACAACTTTTGTGAAATGTGTTATCATGAAAACACCTAAATGGGACCAAGTTGTAAATGTTATGATTTAGTAATAAATGCATGAAATAGTTGGATTTGTCAGTAGTTTTAAGAGGAATAAATGTTCAGATAGGCTTGTTTAATGAGAAAATGTGATGAAAAATGATTTACGAGCCTAGGGGCAAAATTGTAATTTGTCATAATACAAGGGCAAAATGGTCATTTTTGCCTAAGTAGAGATTATGATGTATTATAATTATAAAATGACTGAATGAGTGAATTTTGTTATTATAGATCAAGAAGAGAGCGGAATTAACCTTGACTGGGGAAAATGCAAGGTTTCGGATTAAACCGCAACTTAACACATTTTGCACCGAGGTAAGTTTATGTGTAAAAGATGTATCTTAAATACACATGTTGTTACTTATTGGTCCATTGTATGATTGAGAACATATATGATTCAAGTGGACTGAATTTGGTAGATAATGAATAATTTTCGTATGAACGTTGAAATAGAATAGTGGGCTATGTGCGATACCACCTTAATAATTCTTGTTGGTGGGCTATGTGCGATACCACCTTACTACTTATTCACGATGGACTGTGTGCGGTACCATCGTTTATAATATCATTTGGTGGGCTAAGTGCGATACCATCGTAAATATTCTCGATGGTGGGCTATGTGCGTTACCACCCTGTTAAATATTAATGGGGGGCTAAGTGCGAAACCACCGAGTGTTTGGTATTACTAGGAATGGCTTATTGTGGAATTGTTAAGTGTTGTTTCATGTGATCATGTGGTGATAAGTGTAGGGATGTATGTTAAATAATTTGAGCATTTGACTTGTAATATGGTTGGAATGTGGTAAGAGATGAAATGAGTAAGCAAGACCATGGAATGTGGATTGTTCTTTCTTAGTAAGTAATGCTATTTATTGATTAGCACATATTATGGTGTTTATTATTTATATGTAAACTTATTAAGTTTAAAGCTTACTCCCTTTTTTTTCCCTTATTTTATAGTGTTAAAGAGCCAAGTCGGGATACGAAGATAATTGGAAGAACACCCACACTATCAGCTCATCTCAGTATATCTAGATTTAGTGTTTTGAGTATGGCATGTATAGGGGCTAGACTAGGTGAATTGTTTTGTTATTTTGGCCAAGAGTGTGTTGGCTCCTTTAAAGATGAACTCTTTTGTATATAGCCATAGTTGATGGCTCATTATTACTAGTTTATGAAAAGATGAAGTTATTCATGGAAGTGTATGTTGCAAATCTGAGTTGCTTAGTGATTTGTTGAATGGAATTATGTTGTGTGAACTAGGGTGGTGAAAAGTGCTTGGCAAACAGCCTTGTTATTGTCCACATGGGTAGGCACACGGGCATATGTCTAAGCCATGTGTGACACACGCTCAGTCCCATGGGTGTGTGATCAGGCCGTGTGTTCCCTGTATGCTAGTGTTGCAAGTCAGTGTCGACCACAGGCTAGCCACACGGGCGTGTGCCTAGGCCGTGTGTCCCATATGAGGTTGCTGAAGGCACAAATAGAATACCCAGGTTTTTATACATGGGCAAGGACATAGGCGTGTCTAGGCCGTGTGGAGCACACGGGTCAAGAGCACGGGCGTGTGTCCGACCATGTGAAAACCCCTATAGGTTCAAAATGAAAAGAAATCCCACACAGGTTAGGGACATGGGCGTGTGTGACCACACGGCCTGCCCACACGGGCATGTCCCATTTCACATGGGCGTGTGGCCCCTGGTTAAGTAAAAATTTTTAAGTGCATAAAAGTTTCCGGTTGGGTTTCGAGACCCTCCATATACATGTGTAAGGCCTCGAAGGTCTTTAATGAGGATGTTTTGATGGTGAAAGAGATATTTTAAATTGGAATGAAATTTTATAGACTAAAGTTGTATGACCAAGTGAGTTAAGTTCGGTAATGCCTCGTGCCCGGTTCTGGCGTAGGATACGGGTATGGGGTGTTACATTTTATAGGTTGGATAGGCTACTAAAAATAGCAAAAATCAGCAGCCATAGACTCCGCCCATGGCCAGCCACACATGTGGCAAATTTAAAGCTTTCAAACTTGCTAAATTTAGCTAGGGGCAAATTTACAAAGGCTTGATAAGTGGAGGGGTTTGAATGCAATTTCTAGTAAGCTTCAAGGGTTGTTTTGGAAGCCAAATAATAAGCTAAATAAGCTTCTTGGGTCAGCATGTTGGACGGTTTTGGGCAGCCCAGTGCTCAATTGGATCAATCTCTCGGTTTAGCACAATTGAGCCTCTTTTCATAATTTTATGAATAAGAATTTTTTAACCCAAAATAAATTGGATTAAAATTAAAATTAGTTATATTATGAATTAATATTCATAATTTGGACCATCTTAGGCTGAAAAATTAATCCGCCTCAAGGCTTCAAAATCGCTTTTCGGTTTTGTGCTTCTAGTAGTGTCTGTAGAGCCATTTTTCGCCTTTTGTCCGAACCTGTCGAAAATAAATCAAAATTAATCATAATTTTTTATAAAATAAATTAAAATTCAACATGTTAATAATCTAAATACAATTTAATTATTTTATAATTATTATATATTTTTTACAATAATTACTACAAAATTGCATGAATTTGAGTTTAAAAAGGCATGAAAAATGTGTATATTTTTGTATTTCCACACCCCAAACTTAATTCATTGCTCATCCTGAGAAATGCACAAATTGAAAAGAATTTCTCAGAAAAATTTTTGAAAAATTCCTTTAGAACAATATTCTTCCCAAAATTATGAATTTAGTATAATTATGCTCAAGAACAATAAATTTGATATTTATGCTACTTAAGTATGCATATCATTCAAATTAATCTCAGTTTTTATTATGATAGCAAAAATAGACTAAATGCTTACTCAATAAAGACATGTTAAATCCCTACCAATTTGATTTTATTCCCTTATTTAAGATTAAGCTTCAATCATTAAGTTTAACTTATGGCTTCATATGTTGACCATAGCAATTTCTCTCTACCAATGTAGGTAGCATAGAAACTTGAATCAATAGGTTTTTAAATAGGTTGTAATGTGGTTAGGCTAGGGGTAGGTAAAAGATAAATATGATGTCTAATTTGACTTATTCATATATGATGTCTAAAGTATGTGTTTGCTGAAATTTTTCCCGAATTGATTTTCGTTAGTGAGTGGAATAATACGGGGTTCATGATGACAGAATTAGTTAAAGAAATGATATTTGAGTAGTAAAGATGTCTGTGTGTGTGACAATTACAGTTGAAATGAATATAATGATCTTTTTTGGGTATTCTATATATTCTTTTATCCTCAGAGATATGTGTGTGACTGTTCAGTTTCTGATGGAGTTCTTATGTTGTGAGAAGCTAATTATGATGTTACATGAAAGCTCTGTTAGTCTGGTCGGTTTATGATTGGTATTTCTTTATCTCTTCGGAATTCTATTCAAATATGTTGGAATGAGGTCGATTGTAAAAATTTATGTGAGACTATTCTTATGTTTCTACTGATTATGGTTTTGTTTTATATATACGGAAAATATAATATCTCTGTTATGATGGAAGTCCAGAGCCGATAAGCATTGTTTTTTCTACTTGGTTTCTCTGAGGAATCATCAGGATCTCTGTTATTTTCTCATGAGTTATGTTCTCGGACTTCTGGTATGGTATCGTATCTTGGATTTCTTTATCTTGATTTTCCTATCATTCTCATTTCGTGAATTATCGACCATGGCTCATCTTGAAATAGTGTTCTTCGAGTTGTGATAACTATGTCTATTATGGTTGTAATTTTGGTTTGATCATATGAACATGGTGACCCAAGTATCTGGATTTCTTTAATTTTCGTGTAAGGAATTGACTTTGGCAATGGTATAAATGATGGAAGCACAAACTCAAATCGTATGATGGATTTCTTTCTCAGGTAAGTTGATTAAAGTCAATGCCTTCAACCGAGATGTCTTTGTTTCTTTGAGCTAATGCGATTGTAAAGGCCTTTGATTAGAATGATAAGAGAATTTTGAAAGATTGTGTGCTTGAGATGTTTTAGTAGCACGAAGAAAGAAGTATTTTGAGATGTACTATTCTATAGTTGAGATCAACTCAGCCGTTTTTATCAGAATGAGCTAATTTGTTGGGATGTGATTTGAGTTATATGTATTTAAGTATGTCCTCAGCTAAGAGAATGAATTTTGTGCATTCACGAGTGTATAGACGGGCAGTCTAAATGAAGAATTGATATTCTTGACAGCATGGTATAGAAAATTACCTATTAGATTCTTGACAGCTGTTTTGTTAATAAAGTTATCCCAATTTTGAAAGTTTGAATGGTCAGGGCATGCTAGAAAAGTTAAAGCAATTGAGTAATGAATTTATGATTTTTCAGTGATGTACTAGTGAACGGATTAGAATGAGTTTTATTGCTAGAATATCAAGTGATGGTTCATGTTTTCAGACGGTTAATGTCACATTAAAAAGAACTGTTCGACTAGTGATTTAAAGACGGTCACTATTATGTCTGTAATGAGAATTTAATAACATTGTTTGTTCGACGAAGATTGCCATATGTTGCCCGATCTCAAGAGTTTAATGTATCTAATGAAATAGAAAGATATGAGTTTAAGACAGTGTTGGTGACTTGAGATATTGAATGATTATGAGTAATTATTGATTAACCTGTGGGGAGGCAAGTGTAGTTACAGATGCTTGTATAGAAAATCCTCATTTATTTTGTGTGAGTTGGTTACTCGATTGATCTTATTTGATGATGGTCTGATTTTAGCTAAATAAAAAGCTAAAGTGATGTTTTCTTTGCAAGTTTGAGAAACTCAGAAATGTGTTAGTGACTGATAAGCTAAATGAGTATAGTGAGGAGCGACTTTTGATTTTGAACTTCAGGTTGGACTTGATTCATGTTATTATTATTCCGATATGGAATTTGTGTACCGAAGAATCTGGGGCTTATGCAGAAATTTTTATACGAAGTTCACAGTAGTGGCTTGTCTGTTCATCCAGAGAGTAATAAAATGGGCGGTCATATAAAGTTGATGTTCTGGTAATTGCGTATGTTACATGGTATTTTTGAGCTTGTGTTCAAATGTCAATTTGTCAACAGGTAAAACCCGAATTTCAAGAATATTCAGGACTATTATAGTCAATGATGATTTTAGAAAGAAAATGAGATGGAAACACTATAGATTTCGTATCTGAATTATCTTGATCTTCAAAATGGAAGATGTTATCGGATTGTGGCTGATCGTTCGTGTACAGATTTCTTGTTTAACAAACCAGTTGAGTAAGATGTTTTTGGTATTATTCGATTATGCAAAGTATCAGTCTCCATTATTTCGGATTGAGATCTGAGGGTTATATCCCAGTTACGGAAAAAGCTATAGGAAACTCTGAGCACGAAACTAAATTAAATTGTGATTATGACAAAAATTTGAAAGCAACTTCTTCTGATAAGGTTTTCAGGGACGAAAATCCGTAAAGGGGGAGAGAGTTGTAATAACCCGATTATGGGCCTAGTCAGAATAGTGGTTTCGAGACTACAAATCTGACGTAAGAAAATTTATTTTATTATATTGTTATGGTCTTCAATTCCACGGAACGATTTTGTGAAAATTTCATTAGAAAATTTCGAGGTTTGGGCACTCAATTTAGTTAAAAGGACTAAATTGTAAAAAGTGCAAAGCTTGAGTTCTAGAAGCTAGAGGTGTCAAATTGCTATGAAATTTTAAATTGGAGGTCCTTAAATGGTAATTAGACCATTGGTTAATTTGTTGCACAAAAATGGACATAAAAAGGTAAAATAGAATATTTTTAAGTTAGGGGCATTTTGGTCATTTAATAATTAAAATGAATTAAAAATAAAATTAAAAGCCAATTTTTGTCCATCTTCAAGCTATGGCTGAAATTACCATGAAGAAAACATGGGTAGGGTTTTTCAAGCTCCCAAGCTCAATTGTAAGTTCGTTTTAGCCCCGTTTTTAATGATTTTTACGTTTTTGAAATCCTCGTAACAAGATCTACCTATTTCTACCAGTAATTTGAGATATGGTCGGTTTTGACCCATGATGATTATGTGTGTATTTTTGTGTTTAATGGCATAGTCGATACGCCACTGGCCCAACTCGTTTGAAAATCTTGTGAGGTCCGATAAATCGCTGACTCAATTTCCCTTTTCTGCCGAATCTAAGTATTTTCTTCCACGGTGAGACTTTTAGAAATACTTTATCTCTGATCTGAAACTCAATATCTTTATGTTTCATACGTACGATTTCTGTAGTAACATCCTGGAAATAGGGGCTTAGCATTATTCTATGTTGCTTTATGGTGACATGTTTTGTTTGCCATTTTGATGTGTTTGGGGGTCTCGGGAAGGCTCGGGGTTAGGCTTGAGCCCTGGTAAAAATTTTGCTTTAAGCGCTCTAAGGGGGAAGCTAGCGAGCTAGACTTAGGAATTAATATTTGTGTTTGATGACACAAGGAAAGAGGTGGTAACGTGGCTTGGAGACGCCACTTAGAGTGCTTAGAAGTGGCGTCACAAAGGAGAAGCAGCAGGGAGGAGGTTCGAGTCTCGTAAGCCTCACTTAGGTGCTTTAATTTTTGCATTTATGGAGCTAAGGTGGTGGTTTCGGCAAGGGCTCTTCAAGGTTGTTGGAAGAATGAGTCAAACATTTTGAATGAATGGCCATGAGGGGCTTGGGGAGTTTGAACGGGTCAACAAGGTTTGAATGAGTGAAAAAGAGTGAAAGGGGGAGAAAATCAAGGGATTCTTCAAGTTGGTGGAGTAGTGGCTGGTTGTGGGAAGCTTGGAGAGGGGAAAAGAATCGGTTTTGGGTGCTAAGCTAGGGTGTGTGCCGAATTTGTGAAGGGAGCTCCTTTATTTCATTTTTTTTTCCAATCCGGGTTGTCTGAGCATAGTGGGTGCCGAATTTCCCTAGTGCACTTTGGTGCAATCTTAGTCCTCATTTGTGAATTGTTGGCATCTAACATGTTCAATCGCAAGACTATGCTCTCTTTTTGTTTCTTTACAATTCCTTCTTTTATTGGAGTGTTAGCCGAACCTTTAGTGAGTTTTCTTCTTTTCTCCTAGCCGAACTCTAGCAATACTTTGTCTCCTCTGATTCTTCTTTCCTTTGACAGAATCGCTTCCTACATTCACCTATTTGCTTTGAATTCTTTACACCATAGCTGAATCTTTCTTCTTCTATTTCTTTTATCTCTTTTCGGTGTTCTTTGTTCTCTCTTGAGCCGAATCAATATTTCTTGTCTATCACAACCTACCTTTCCCATAGCCGAATCACCCTGGTAGCAAGACAATCGTGTCTCTTATTTACCATTATCAATCGGATATCAAGAAGCATCCTTGTGGGTTGTCAAAAGTCTTTTCCACAGTTGGGTTCTATCGTCCCAGGTAAGGGAGATTTTCTCTTTTTCTTCTTTCTTATTATTTTTCGGTTCTATGGGGTCTTAGCCGAATGGCTATTATGGCTTTGATGGTGGGATGTCGATTAATCCCTCTTCTTCTTTCATGCTTTGGAACGATTACTCCGAGAAGTCGCGGTTGCCGAATAGTTGTAGTTCAAATCCTGAAGGCTTGTTGGTTGCCGAACTCTACCTCTTATTTGGGTTCTTGAGGTAAAAGACTTTCCCGATTTCAAGTTATCTACTTCTTATATTCCTTTTCGTTGCCTTAACCACACGTCCTCTTCTTTAAGTACTGATCAACTCTCTACATGGATCCAACTACTAGTCAATCTAAAAAAGGGAGCGAACCCATTATAATGACTCCTAAGTTTAAGAAGCGAGCGGTATCGACAGTTCGAGACTGGCCACCGGGTTGTGGACCAGCCTCAGAGCAGGATAGACAGACAGTCGTTGTTTCGGTTAACGAGAGTGTCGACATCGAAAGCATAGTATTGCGTGTTACCAGGTGTGTACTACTCATACGCCCTCATTGTTGTTGTTATTATGTTGTTAAATAAAAAGGGCGAAAAGCCGAAATAACTGATATGATAGATTAAACTACCCAAATGGGTAAAGGTTGGAGACGCTGGGTATGTTCTTCAATATCGATGTTGATGTTAATATGCATGTATGTAAATTTTGAGGTTAGGCATGTATGAAAAATAGTCTATTATACACTGATATATTGCATTGCATACATACATATTGTGCACAATGAAAAGAGCATGGGCTCGGGATTGAATGAAGGAGAGGGAGAATCAGTGACTACGATCACGAGTGACTTTTGTCACGAGTGGTCTAAGTACCACAGCTGTTGAAACCACGAATAAACTGAGGAGTGACTATTGTCACGAGTGGTCAAGGACCACGGTGGTTAATACCACGATTGCTTATATTAGTGACTTGTCTCGGTGGTCTATGACTACAGTGGGTTGGCCCCACGTATGCTTTATTGCTAGATATCGTCACGGCGGTCTATGACCATGGGGGGTTGGCCCCACGATTATATTACATTGACTTTGTCACGAGTGACTACGGTCACGAGTGGTCTAGGACCATGGTGGTTATAAACCATAGTGGCATAATGCCACGAGTGTTTTGGATGGAGAGTTGATCTAGGATGGGCTGCATTGCATGCACATAACTTGAACTGTATTGAGTGGGCTAAGGCCCAAATTGTGTTACATGGGAAAATGTACACACTGAGTCTTGATGACTCACCCTTTCGCTAATTTTTCAGGTGATCAGTAGATGGCAGATTTTTGGCCGAGACGGACTCGAGGTGGCCATGCATTGCATTTTCTTTAGTAAACTCGAACTTTAACTTAATTTATTTTTATTTCAGGATTTTGGATTTGTAATAAGGCCGCTTTAACTTGAATTTGGGATTTGTTTATAAGCTGATTTTATTCGTGCTATGAATCATAGAAAAACGAGGTTTTCCCTAAAAGCATAACAAGAAGTTTTCCAAATTCACGGCAAACGGATACTAATAAGTTAACAAATAAAACTTGGAATTTTTTTAACATTCTGATGTTGTTTTCAAAGAAATCAAGCACCTCAAAATTTATTTCAATTTTCACCTTTCACACATTCCTCTAAGTTCGGTTTTGACAAAATAAGCCTGTTTTTAGCATCCAATCGGCTTAGTTAATTAAAAGAAAATATTTGGTTATAATGGTAAGGTTGGTATTAGTAAAACAGTTTTGATTAACAGAAAGGCTCTTAACCCGGATTCATCAAACAAGATAATTTCTCAAATCGCGATGTTTTACAAAGTTTTTAAATCTATTTCTTCTGTAGCAATCCAGATTCGGTCGTAACGTTTTGACTAGGTTTGGGGTGTTACAATTTTGGTATCAGAGCCTAGGTTCAAAAACTCGACCTTGGGTATGGGGGTTTAAAATGTTTTAGAAGATGGTTAGAAAGTGATTTAGAAATATATGTGTTGTTTGGAAGCATGGCACTCGAGTCTCCGGAACCAAATCTGCACGGTAAGTCTTCTGACTTTTGATTTTTGTGCATAAAGTGAGTATGATATGTTGTGATTGTTTGTGTTAAGGAATACAACTTTAGAGACTGAAACCTTAGGTGTGCATGAAATGGCGAGAACTGCTTATAATACTATTTCCATAAAACTCCTCTGTAATAAACAGTGGAAGAAAACACTAACTCATAAAACTCTTAACCAGATTAAATCGTGTTAGTAATAATGATTACTAGAGGACGCGGATGCGGTGTACGAGATCGTGGAAGAGGCCAAGATGTTGAGGCTGAACCTTCATAATCTGGGCATGGGCCGGAAGGTGAAATACCAGCATCGCCAGTTGCAGAGGCGAAATTTCAAGATCAAACTGGTGGAGACGATGCTGTGTCTCAGGCTATGTTACATGTTCTGGAGAGAATAGATTGAGCGACCACGGGACCAGTGGCTCGAAAATCTGTGCCTGAGCGACTCAGGGCTAATGGGGCGAAAATGTTCAGGGGCATTTTTGGTGTGGCTCCTAATGTAGCTGAGTACTGGTTAGAAGCAGTGGAATGAATTATGGATGATCTTGACTGCACTACGGAAGAAAAACTGAAAGGAGATGTGTCTCTTCTCTGAGACAAGGCTTACCAATGGTGGCTCACGGTTAGAGATGGTGCGGCTGCGGATCGCATTACCTGGGACTTCTTTAAGTCTGCGTTCCAGGGGAAATATATTGGGTCAAGTTATGTGGACGCTCAATGTAAGGCATTTCTAAACTTGGTACAGGGGAGTAAGTCGGTGGGCGAATATGAGGCAGAATTCTTGCGCCTAAGCCGGTATGCTCGTGGTATTGTGTCTACGGATCATGAGCATTATGTTCGATTCGAGGATGGCCTGATGGATGAGTTGCGAGTACTGGTAGCTCCACAACGAGAAAGGGAATTCGTTGTTCTGGTTGAGAAGGCTAAGATAGCCGAGGAGGGGAAACGTTCAGAAAGACAGAATCAGGATAGGGACAAGGGTAGAAATAAAAGAAGTTTTAGACCATCAAGATCCACTGGGAACTTTCAGAAGAGGCCTAGGTTGGATGGGCCAGGTCGAGTTGTGAGGCCCGCTGTTACTGGTAGGCCTCCGCAGTGTGCTACGTATGGGAAGTTTCATTTTGGGGAGTGTTGGGCAAGAAGTAATGGATGTTTCAGATGTGGGGCAGTCGATTATCGGGTGAAAGACTGTCCGCAAGAGCCAAATAAAGTGCGACCCACAAGTCAGAATTATGTTCAGCCTAATAGAGGTGGTCAGGAGACACAGAGAGGCCGTGGTCCGGCTAGGGGAGGTTCTGGTTTTGGTCATGGACGTGGAGATGGAGCACCAGGTAGAGGTACTGGGAATACAAATGCAAGGCAATATGGGTTAGTTTATGCTGCTAGAAGCCGAGAGGAGGGCGATGCACCGGATTTCATAACCAGTACGTTCTTTATTTATGGACTGCCTTTTACTGCACTGATTGATATTGGGTCAACACATTCTTATATTGCTAATACTGTATCTGGAGCTCTGAACATACACTGTGAGACTGCTTCTAAGGAGATGACTGTACTTAGTCCTTTAGGACAATATGTAGTAGTGAATAAACTCTTTAGGGATATACCTCTAGAAGTATAAGGGATGATTTTCCAGGCTGATCTGTTGGAACTGCCGTTCGGGGAATTCGATTTAATCTTGGGAATGGACTGGCTAGTGAAGTATCGAGCAAACTTGGATTGTGCTACCAAGCGCATGGTGTTATGGACTCCTGAGGATGATGAGGTGGTGGTGATAGGTGAAAGGAGGAACTACTTGTCTAATGTAGTGTCTGCTTTAAAGGCTGAAAGAATGGTGAGAAAAGGATGCGAGGCTTTCTTAACGTATGTTTGTGCTCTGGAGGCCAAGGAGTTGACTGTAAGGGATGTCAAAACGGTGAGGGAATTTCCCGATGTTTTTCCAGAGGAGCTTCCAAGGGTACCTCCGGATTGAGAGGTGGAATTCAGAATTGATCTTCTTCCTGGAACAGCATCCGTGTCTATTGCTCCATATAGAATGGCGTCGAAGGAGTTGGTGGAATTGAAAGCCCAAATTCAGAAGCTGTTGGATCAGGGTTTTATTCGACCCAGTATGTCACCTTGGGGAGCGCCAGTGTTATTTGTTAAGAAGAAGGATGGATCAATGCGGATGTGCATTGACTATAGGCAGTTGAACAAGTTGACGATTAAGAACAGTTACCCACTGCCTAGAATTGATGACCTGTTTGATCAGTTACGAGGCGCTTCGGTCTTTTCAAAGATAAACTTGAGGTCAGGTTATCACCAACTTAAGGTCAAAGAGGCAGATATTCATAAGACAACTTTCCGAACTCGTTATGGTCACTACGAGTTCTTGGTTATGCTGTTTGGATTGACCAATACACCAACTGCGTTTATGGACATGATGAACCGAGTATTCCAACCCTATCTAGACCGATTTGTCGTGGTGTTTATAGACAATATCTTGGTTTATTCAAGATCAGAAAAGGAACATGATTCGCATCTTCGAGTGGTTCTACAAATTCTGAGGGAAAAACAGCTGTACGCCAAATTTAGTAAGTGTGAATTCTGGCTGAGGGAGGTTACCTTTTTGGTTCATGTTGTATCTGCTGAGGGAATTAGGATTGACCCTCGAAAAATTGAAGCTGTGTTGGATTGGAAACCACCTAAGTCTGTGGCAAAAATTCAGAGTTTTCTCGGTCTGGCTGGGTATTACAGGAGGTTTGTTGAGGGGTTTTCATTAATTGTTGCACCATTAACCAAGTTGCTACAAAAAGGGATACCATTTGTCTGGTCAGATAAACAACAGGAAAGTTTTGAGAAGCTGAAGAGGATCTTGACTGAGGCTCCAGTATTGATTCAGCCTGAGGCTGGGAATGAGTTTGTTGTCTACTGCGATGCATCGCACACAGGATTGGGATTGTGTGTTAATGTAGGAAAGGGAAGGTGGTAGCATATGCGTCTCGACAGTTGAGACCACATGAAGTGAATTATCCTACGCATGATCTGGAATTGGCTGTAGTAGTGTTTGCTCTTAAGATCTGGAGACATTATTTGTATGGGGGAGAAGTCCGTTATCTACACGGACCATAAGAGCTTGAAGTATCTCCTTACCCAAAAGGAGTTGAATTTAAGGCAGCGACGCTGGGTTGAGTTGTTAAAGGACTATGATTGTTCAATTGAATACCACCTGGGTAAAGCTAATGTAGTGGCAGGCGCGTTGAGCCATGGAGTGATATCGGACTTGAGGGTAATGTTTGCCCATCTCAGCTTGTATGATGATGGAAGTGTGTTAGCGGAATTACAAGTGAAGCCTTCTTGGGTCAGTCAGATTAAAGAGAAGCAATTGTCTGATAAATCGCTAAGCTCAAAACTTCAATTAGTGGCAAGTGGTAAGACAGAAGATTTTAGTGTGAATAATGATGGGATATTGTGTTTTTGAGGGAAAGCTTCTATGCTGAAGGGTTCTGAATTGGGGCGAAAGATTCTGTAGGAAGCGCATAGTAGCACATACGCTATGCATCCTGGTGGAAGCAAGATGTATAGGGATCTGTGAGAACAGTCTTGGTGGCCGGGTTGGAAGCAAGAAGTGACTGAGTATGTGGGTAAATGCTTGACGTGTGAGCAAGTGCCTTCAGGGTTGCTACAGCCAGGGAAGATACCACTTTGGAAGTGGGAGAGGATAACATGGATTTTGTGAGTGGGCTACCCCTTACGCCTACGAAGAAAGAATCAGTGTGGGTAATTGTGGATTAGTTGACGAAATCCACTCACTTCATTCTGGTTCGGGTTGATTACTCACTACAGAAGTTAGCCAAACTTTATGAGGTAGAGGTCGTGAGGTTGCATGGGGTACCTGTGACTATCATATCAGACAGAGACCCTAGGTTTACGTCGAGGTTTTGAACGGCATTGCATCAAGCATTGGGTACAAGATTAGATTTCAGCACAGTGTTTCATCCACAAACTGATGGTCAGTCTGAGAGGGTAATTCAAATCTTGGAAGATATGTTGAGGGGATGTGCCATTGACTTCAGGGGTAGTTGCGAGGAGTTTCTACCATTGGCAGAATTCGTGTACAACAACAGCTACCAGTCTAGTATTTAGATGGCCCCCTATGAAGCGTTGTATGAACAGAAGTGTTGTACTCCTACTTGTTGGACGGAGTTGGGTGAGTGTTAGATGTTGGGACTAGAATTGGTTTCGAAGATAGAGGAGAAAGTTAAGTTGATTCGAACTCGATTGAAAGAGGCTTCCGACAGGCAGAAATCTTATGCGGATCTTAAACGTAAAGACATAGAATTTGCAGTAGGTGATCAGGTTTTCTTAAAGGTTTCACCGTGGAAGAAAGTTCTAAGGTTTGGACGGAAGGGTAAGCTGAGGCCAGATTCATCGGGCCTTATCGTGTATTAAAGCGTGTGGGACTGGTAGCTTATCAGCTTGAGCTACCTTCAGAATTGAGACAAATTCATGATGGGTTTCATGTCTCGATGTTAAGGCGCTACCGTTCAGATCCATCTCACATAGTGCTAGTGGAAGAAATCAAAGTAAGGCCTGACTTATCTTTTGAGGAGGAACTGGTTCAAATCCTAGATCGAGATAGTAAGATATTGCGGAGAAAGACGGTTCTGTTGGTTAAGGTATTATGGAGGAATCACGGTTCAGAGGAAGCCACGTGGGAGCCAGAGGATGTGATGCGACAACAATACCCTCATCTATTTTGATCTGGTAAATTTCGAGGCCGTAATTTCTTTTAGGGGGTAGAACTATAACATCCTAGAAATAGGGCTTAGCATTATTCTATGTGGCTGTGTGGTGACATGTTTTGTTTGCCATTTTGATGTGTTTGGGGGTCTCGAGAAGGCTCGGGGTTAGGCTTGAGCCCTCGTAAAAATTTTGTTTTAAGCGCTTTAGAGGGGAAGCTAGCCGAGGTAGGACTTAGGAATTAATATTTGTGTTTGATGACACAAGGAAAGAGGTGGTAAAGTGGCTTGGAGACGCCACATTGAGTGCTTAGAAGTGACATCACAAGGGAGAAGTAACAGGGAGGAGGTTCGAGTCTCGTAAGCCTCACTTAGGTGCTTTAATTTTTGCATTTAGGGAGCTAAGGTGGTGGTTTCGGCAAGGGCTCTTCAAGGTTGTTGGAAGAATGATTCAAACATTTTGAATGAATGGCCATGAGGGGCTTAGGGAGTTTGAACGGGTCAACAAAGTTTGAATGAGTGAAGAAGAGTGAAAGGGGAGAAAATCAAGGGATTCTTCAAGTTGGTGGAGTAGTGGCTGGTTGTGGGAAGCTTGGAGAGGGGAAAATAATAGGTTTTGGGTGCTAAGCTAGTGTGTGTGCCGAATTTGTGAAGGGAGCTCCTTTGTTTCATTTTTTTTTTCCAATTCGGGTTGTCTAAGCATAGTGAGTGCCGAATTTCCGTAGTGCATTTTGGTGCAATCTTAGTTCTCATTTGTGAATTTTCGGCATTTAACATCTTCAATTGTAAGACTATGCTCTCTTTTTGTTTCTTTTCAATTCCTTCTTTCATTGGAGTGTTAGCCGAACCTTCAGTGAGTTTTCTTCTTTCCTCCTAGCCGAACTCTAGCAATATTTCGTCTCCTCTGATTCTTCTTTCCCTTGACAGGATCACTTTCTCCAGTCACCCATTTGCTTTGACTTCTTTATACCATAGCCGAATCTTTCTTCTTCTATTTCTTTTTTCTCTTTTCGGTGTTCTTTGTTCTCTCTTGAGCCGAATCACTATTTCTTGTCTATCATAACCTATTTTTCCCATAGCCGAATCACCTTGTAGCAAGACAATCGTGTCTCTTATTTACCATTATCAATTGGATATCAAGAAGCATCCCTGTAGGTTGTCGAAAGTCTTTTCCATAGTTGGGTTCTATCATCCAAGGTAAGGGAGATTTTCTCTTTTTCTTCTTTCTTATTCTTTTTCGGTTCTATGGGGTCTTAGCCGAATGGCTATTATGGCTTTGATGGTGGGATGTCGATTAATCCCTCTTCTTCTTTCATGCTTTGGAATGATTATTTCGGGAAGTCGCGATTGCCAAATTGTTGTAGTTCATATCCCGAAAGCTTGTTGGTTGCCGAACTCTACCTCTCATTCGGGTTCCTGAGGTAAGAGACTTTCCCGATTTCAGGTTATCTACTTCTTATATTCCTTTTTGTTGCCTTAACCACATGTCCTCTTCTTTAAGTACTGATTAACTCTCTGCATGGATCCAACAGCTAGTCCATCTAAAGAAGGGAGCGAACCCATTGTAGTGACTCCTAAGTTTAAGAAGCAAGCGGTATCGGCAGTTCGAGACTAGCCACCGGGTTGTGGACTAGCCTTAGAGTAGGAGAGACAGATAGTCGTCGTTTTGGTTAACGAGAGTGTCGACATAGAAAGCATAGTATTGCGTATTACCAGGTGTGTACTACTTACACACCCTCATTGTTGTTGTTGTTATTATGTTGTTATCTGAAAAGGACAAAAGCCGAAATAACTGATATGATAGATTAAACTATCCATACAGGTAAAGGTTGGAGACGCCGGGTAAGTTCTTCGATATCGATGTTGCTGTTAATATGCATGTATGTATATTTTGATGTTAGGCATGTAGGAAAAATAATCTGTTATACACTGATATATTGCATTGCATACATACATATTGTGCACAATGAAAAGAGCATGGGCTCGAGATTGAACGATGGAGGAGGGAGAATCAGTGACTACGGTCACGAGTGACTTTTGTCACGAGTGGTCTAAGTACCACGGTGGTTGAAACCACGAATGAACTGAGGAGTGAATATTGTCACGAGTGGTTAAGGACCACAGTGGTTAATACCACGATTGCTTATATTAGTGACTTGTCTCAGTGGTCCATGACCACAGTGGGTTGCCCCACGTACGCTTTATTGCTAGAGATCGTCACGGTGGTCTATGGCCACGATGGGTTGGCCCCACGATTATATTACAGTGACTTTGTCACGAGTGACTACGGTCACGAGTGGTCTAGGATCACGGTGGTTATGAATCACAGTGGCATAATGCCACGGGTGTTTTGGATGGAGAGTTGATCCATGATGGGTTGCATTGCATGCACATAACTTGAACTGTATTGAGTGGGCTAAGGCCCAAATTGCGTTACATGGGAAATGCACACACTGAGTCTCGATGACTCACCCCTTCGCTAATTTTGCAGGTGATCAGTAGATGGCGGGTTTTGGGTCGAGACGGACTCGAGGTGGCCATACGTTGTATTTTCTTTAGTAAACTTGAACTTGAACTTTAATTTATTTTTATTTTGGTATTTTGGTTTTGTAATAAGGCCGCTTTAACTTTAATTTGGGATTTGTTTATAAGCTGATTTTATTCGTGCTATGAATCATTGAAAAACAAGGTTTTCCCTAAAAGCATAACAAGAAGTTTTCCAAATTCACGACAAACATATATTAAGCAGTTAACAAATAAAACTTGGAATTTTCTTAACATTCAGATGTTGTTTTCATATAAAGCAAGCACCTCGAAATTTATTTCAATTTTCACCTTTCACGTATTCCTCTAAGTTTGGTTTTGACAAAATAAGCCTGTTTTTAGCATCCAATCGGCTTAGTTAATTAAAAGAAAATATTTGTTTATAATGGTAAGGTTGGTATTAGTAAAACAGTTTTGATTAATAGAAAGGCTCTTAACCCGGATTCATCAAACAAGATAATTTCTCAAATCGTGATGTTTTACAAAGTTTTTAAATCTACTTCTTCTGTAGCAATCCAGATTCGGTCGTAACGTTTTGACCGGGTTTGGGGTGTTACATCTATTGATCTGACTCCGCTTTCAAACTATCATGAATTACTTTCACTTTTTCTTCAACTTGATTATATCAACCCCGTAAATTTTATTCTCAGTAAACTCAGTCCATTACAATGGTGTTCGACATTTACGACTGTATAGAGCTTCGTACGATGCCATCCTTATACTCGATTGAAAGCTATTATTATAAGCAAATTCACTCAGCGGTAAATATTTCTCTCAGCTACCTTCAAACTCAAGATTGCAACATCGTAACATATCTTCAAGTATTTGAATAACTCGTTCAAACTGACCATCTGTTTGCGGGTGAAATGCAGTGCTAAAATGCAGCTTTGTACCTAAAGCTTCTTGCAATTTCTTCCAAAATCGCAAAGTGAATCTCAGATCTCTATCCAAAAAAATTGATAGTGGCAATCCGTGCAATCGAACAATCTCTGAGATATACAACTCAACAAATTTATCTAGCGAGAAATCTGTTCGTACAGGATTAAAGTGAGCTAATTTCGTCAATTGTTACTCTATCCAACTTCCACTTGGGAATCATAACAAGCTGTAATAAACCTGATGGCACTTGATGTTCAGCTTTGACTTGCAGACAAATCAAACTGTTTGAAAGAAATTCTGAGATATCTTGTTTCATGCTGTGCCACCAATAAAGCTATTTCACATCATTATACATTTTCATGCTTCCTGGATGTACTGATAAACAACTACTGTGTGCTTCATTTAGAATTGTTTGAATAAGCTTGGGATTTATCGGTATGGAAAGTCTACCTCGAAATGTTAAACATTCATCAGGCTCTATTCGAAACTCTGAATCAGAAGTCAACTCACACTGAGTTAGTTTTGCTGACAATTCATTATCAAAATTTTGAGCCTGACAAATCTGCTGTAAAAATAGCGGTCTCGCTTTCAACTCAGCTACTATCGAACCGTTGTCAGACAAGGCTGTGTGTTCAGAGCATGTAAAGCAAATAAGGATTTTTGGCTCAAAGCATCAGCAACTACGTTCGCTAAGGATTTTCGGCTCAAAGCATTAGCAACTATGTTCGCTTTCCCCGGATGATAATCAATCACTAATTCATAGTCTTTTAGCAATTCTAACCATCTCCACTATCGCAAATCCAAATCCTTCTGAGACATCAGATATTTCAAGCTTTTGTGGTAGATAAAAATATGGCATTTCTCACCAAACAAGTAATGGCGCCAAATTTTCAATGCGAACACTATCATGGCTAATTCAAGATTGTACGTCAGATAATTCTTTTCATGTGGCTTCAACTGTCTCGAGCCATAAGCTACAACTTTGTCTTCCTGCATCAAAACACAACCCAGGCCATTTAACAATGCATCACTGTAAACTACGAATTCTTTATCCGAATCAGCCTGAACTAACACTGGTGCTTTAGTTAATAATGCTTTCAACTGCTCGACGCTCTACTGATACTTTTCTGACCATTCAAATTTAACATCTTTTTGGAGCAATCTTGTCATCGAAGTCACAATCATCGAGAAACCTTTTAAAAATCATCTATAAAAGTTGATTAGTCCTAGAAAACTACGGGCTTTGGATACATTTCTCGGAGGTTTCCAATCTATAATTGCGGGAATTTTGCTCAGGTCAACTCGGATACTCTCGGCTGAAATTATATGTCCTAGAAAACCAACCTCTCGTAGCCAAAACTCATATTTGTTGAATTTTGCAAACAATTATTTATCTCTCAAAGTTTGAAACACGATTCTCAACTGCTCGGCAGCTCAGATTCATCAGGAGAGTAGATCAAAACGTCGTCAATAAACACAACTACAAATTGATCTAAATATGGCCTGAAAATCCGGTTTCAAGTCCCTAAAAATAGCAGGCGCATTTGTTAGTCCGGAAGGCATAACAAGAAATTCATAGTGTCCGTACCTTGTTTTAAATGCAATCTTTGCCACATCAAAGTTGTAATATCCCGAAATAGGGGTTACGAGTTTGGTAAATAACTCGAGTGTTAGTGGGCCTCGAGAGTGGTTTTGATGTGTTTTTGGAGTTCCTAAAGCCTGAGGATAAAAAGGGAGTGTTTTGGAAATTTTTGAAAAATTGAAGGTTAAAAGAGGAAAATATGGAAGGAGGCCTTAAGTAAAATTTTTGTAAAGTTGTGGCATATAAAATGCCCTGGTAAACTGGTCTCGTGTGCCACTTAAGGTTTGGATTAGCGCTAGGCAGGTCAGGGGATCGAGAAATGCTGGGCGCATGGTTTTTATTTTCGTGCTGTATGGTGTTATGAGCTAAGGAGGCCTTAAAAGAATTTAGTGAGCATAAGTGGACATGAAAGTCCAGGTGGTAGAATGGCTAAGGGCGTGAGGTGGTGATTGCGGCCGAGAGGTCTCGAGTTCGAGTCCTGAAGGCAGCGCTTGATTTTGTTTTGTTTTTGCGTCAAGCAAGGGACGCCTGCAATTATAGTTTAAAAAGAAAATACGATGCGATATTTGCACGAAATTCACCGTGGCCGAGTGGTTAAGTACCTTGCTTGAAAGCTGCGGCTAGGGGGACTCGCGTTCGAGTCCTGGGGGTCGCACTTAAAGCATTCTATTTTGCTTTTAGCACTAAAGCTTACGGAGCCAGCGAAAGTAAGGCTTAAAAGAAATTCCGATGAGATTATTGCATGAAATGCGCAAAGGGCCGAGTGGTCGAGGCGTTGGGAGTCCTTTCCGTGTCTCGGGTTCGAGACACAGGGTCATGGTCTGGGGTTTTGTTTTGTTTTGGCCACGCGTGAGTAAGGATGCATGGCCCATGCACGCGTGAAACAAATGGGTCTTGCTTTTATTTTATTTTATTTTTTTTGTTGTTTCAAAGCTGTAAGACCATGGGTTTAAACCATTATTTCTATTATTTTGTTTGCTTAGAACAATGGGATTGTTTAAATATTTTTTTTTAAAGGATGGGTTAAGTGATGAAATTATTAAACAATGAAAAGTGATGCTTGAATTTAGCAAAAGAGAGAGAGCATTGACCGTGGGAATGAAGCATGCCTTGGGGATTCCTTTGGCCGGCCTTGTGTTTGAGAAAGGATGGCCAAAATTCTTTGCTTTCTTTGCTTTTGGTACATGGCCGAATGGGTCTTCTTTCCATTGTGTTCTTGGCCAAAATTCTGTAATTTTGTTTTTCCTTTTCTTACTTTTGGGTGCATGGCCGAGTGAAGCATATCTCTAGGGGCTATCTTGGGCGATTTTCTTGTAGCAAAAGAGGTGCCAAATTCGTTTGTAAAGTGTCTAGCTCGATACCAAATGCTTGATTTGTTCTTTTCTTCCTATTTGCTAGCTTAGCCGAACACACCCATTATTTGAAAGGTTAACCGAAGCCCCTCCACCTTTAGACACCATTGCCGAATCTCTCAGGGATCAAAGGGACTTTTGGGTGCTAATTTTTCAAATGGTTTTTGAAGGTGTGTCGACTACGTATTTGTGACCTCTTCGATTGTTTTGGTAAGTATTTCTCTAAGTGATCGGTTTGGGCTCTTATCCTTTAGTATACCGAAATCAGTATTTGGCCTTGATATTTGGGATTGGCCGAACCTTATTAAGGCCTTGATTTCATGTTTCGTTCTTGTATAGTCAAAGGAGATAGCTTTAAAAGAGTAAGGGTTCTCTCGGATTTGGATACAGCAAGGTAAGGAAGTATTACTTTCAGCTATAAGCTATATTTTGGGTTTTGATAATAACCGAATGTTGACCTTGGTTTTTGGGTGGCCGAATGTGTATAAGGCTATAATGATATGCTCTGTTTGTGTGTAGCTAGTTTAAGGAGCACAAATGACTCTTTCGGGAATTGAAGTGCTCAAGGTAAATGACTCATGGTATTCGGCCTAAGGCCATATTATTGGTACTAAGTGAGACCGATTTCGGTTATGTGTTCTAGGGGCAAATCGATAGAAGTAACAGAAGCTTTCGGGATTTTAGACCTTGTTAGAATCGATAGATCAGAATCTCGCTATAATCAGGTGCGTAGTTATCGCACTGTTCTCGTGCTTGTTATATGTGTTGTACGAGTTATTTCATGTAAATGTATATGTTGTGTATGTTAGCCGAAATAAGGGTTAAGATAATGGATACCAAGGTGGGTGATCGAATAATCAGGTTAGTGGTTATGATATTAACCTTTCAGTGAATTGCGATAATAATTGAATGTGTAATAAAGTGATGACATGTGATGTATATTTGTTTCAAGTAATATGTTACCATGATACGTATAATTATGTAACATGATACGTATAATTATGCATGGGACTTGGAATGTGACTATTGGAGAAAAGGGTGTACACTATGTGAGTGGTCTAATGTTAGTCCCGTGCTACATTCGCGATTGATGATTAGTGAACTGATTGATATGTGGATCACTATGTGATCGGTGGCTTGGCCATGGCCTTGAGCAGTAAGTCTGCCAAGATAAGATATGTGGATCACTATGTGGGTTGAGCTTCTTAATTACATATTTATAAATGTATATTCATAATTGCATATTTATAATTGCATGTTTATATATATGGATTGTGTGGATATGGGATAAGCTCATATGTGGAACGTGTGTATTAACTATGCACTGAGTCTTGGTGACTCACTCTATTTTTTTTTTAAACCTTTCAGGTGGCGCCTAAGGCTTGGACCGGGTTTGGAGCGGGTACAAAGGTGGCCATGCAAAAAGTGGATTTTCATGCAAAGGAATCTCTTATTTAATGAATTAAGCATCTATATTTTCAGTATTTTAATTAAGTGTGTATTGTAAAAAGGCCCGCTAAAGTGTTTAAGTATCTTTATTATTATGCCCCATTATGGATGTACAATTTAAATGTTGGTTGAAAATGGTTTTATTTTCTCAAGTAAAGCTTGAACCCGATATTTTTATAACAAACTTCGATTTTTACTGAGAATATTACAAGTCACGAAAATGTTTTATTAAAGGAAACAAATTTTCATTGGTTTTACTATTAATAAAGAATATTTTTGAAAGTATTCCGCAGTGGCATTCCAAATTCGGTCGGAGTAAATAGGCCGGGTTTGGGGTGTTACATTTTGGTATCAGAGCACGATTCAAAACTCGGCTTTGAGGTTTTGGGCCCGAAAATAGTTTTTGAAAGTGGGCTTTTCAAAATGTGAACTTTTATTTTTGGCTTGTTCTAGCATGGCACTTGTACCTCCGACCCGAAGTCCACCTGGTAAGTTCCTCTGACTATTGAGGTATATTGAATATGTGAACTATATGGGCATAATTGGGCTTGTAGATTAGAAAATTTGGGCTATCAAACCCTAAGACTAGTCTACTCAAAAACAAGTGCATAAGACTTGAGGACTGAAATGACCATAGAGGTGTAGTGAATGAATGTGTCCCTGCGTATGAACGTGTATGTGACTCTCTGAATTAGAATAGCGAACTTGAATTGAACCTATGTGTGATCGAAAGAACCATTTCTAAATACTTTATTCCATAAATTTTTCGCGAATAATCAGTGGAACAAATTTCTAACGCATAAAACTTTTAAGTCAAAATTTGTGATAAGAGATGAGTTATAGATGACATGGTCGAGGCAAAATGGCCGTATCGGAACTCGTTAGATCGGGTCAAGGGTTTGATAATGAGGTACCACCTCCACCACCAGCCTTTTGTAATGAGCAGCAAGATCAGACGTGAAATGATGCTTTATCGCAGGCGGTATTGCGAGTTTTAGAGATGGTGGCTAGAGAAGGAGGAAATATGAGAGCTCGAAAATCTATTCCCGAGCGACTTCGAGCCAATAGAGCGGAACTGTTCCGTAGTGTATCAGGAGTGGCATTCAGTACGGCCGAATATTAGTTGGAAGCAACCAAGCGAGTTATGGATGAGCTCGATCTGAGCCCTGAGGAAAAATGAGAGGAACGGTGGTGCTACTTCGCGGCGAGGTGTATCAATGATGGCTCACGGTTCGGGATAGTGTCACAGCTGGGGACCTCATTTGGGAGTATGTCAAGATGGCATACCAGAAGAAGTACGTTGATACTTACTACATTGATGCTTAGAGGAAGGCGTTTTTGGGACTGGTACAACGGAACGAGTCCATGGCGAAATACGAGGCTAAATTCCTAAGGATAAGCCGATGTGCTCGAAGAGTAGTGGCTACGGAACATAAACGATGTGTCCGATTTAAGGACGGATTAAAAGACGACCTAAGACTGTTGATAACTCCTCAACAGGAACGGGAATTTACTGTGTTAGTCGAAAAGCTAAGATAGCTGAAGAGATTAATGACTCGATGAAGTAAAATCGAGATAAGAATAGGAACCGGGATAGAAGAAATTTTGGATCGTCTAAATTATCTGAAGGTCTTCGGAAAAGACCGAGGGTTGAAAGTTTTGCTCATGTGATTAAGCCAGTTATGGGAAAAATTGGGACCGTCTGTGTGCTCAGTGTGGAAAATATCATGTCGGCAAGTGTTGGAACCAGAAATTGAGAATGTTTTAAGTGTAAGACAATAAGCAATTGAATATTGTTAAGGTTAGTTATAATCTTGTGTACATGTTGGAATCCTAGTTATAAATATAGTGAAAGCCGACTGTGGATAGACTTTCTATCATGAAATGTTATTGAAGTGATGAGTACAAGTGATATGAGGATAAACATCCTATTATGAAATGTTATTGAATTTTTATCGAAGTGATAAGTACAAATGATATGAAATATATATGGTTTATAATTTTGGTCAGCTTGTAATGTGATTTAGATGGTGATAATATTGTATTTCAGGCTTTGATGCCTAGCAGGCTTAATGCCGGTGTATATTTCGGGCTTTGATGCCTAGTAGGCCTTGTGCCGGTGTGTATTTCAGGCTTTGATGCCTAGCAGGCTTAATGCTGGTGTATATTTCGGGCTTTGATGCCTAGCAGGCCTTGTGCCGGTGTGTATTTTAGGCTTTGATGCCTAGCAGGCCTTGTGCCGGTGTGTATTTCAGGCTTTGATGCCTAGCGTGCCTTGTGCCGCAGTGTGTATTCGAGCTTTGATGCCTAGCGTGCCTTGTGCTTGGTGTGTATTTCGAGCTTTGATGCCTAGCGAGCTTAATGCCGGTGATGTGTTATAATAGAGAATTCATGAATCACTTACAAGATAGAACATGTTTATTACCATAAGCTAAATGCTCGGGTAAGTACAAGCCTTTCATACTTGCAAGAAATAAAGTGAGTTAGTATATTCCCATTTGAATTAAGTAAGATGTGATATAGTTAAAGCTTCGGTAAGACTTTTAATATGTGCAATAGATCTTCCCATTGATGTGTATGATATCCATAACGGAATTTAAGCTTGAATATGCTTATGAAGAAGTGACCATATGTGAAAATGCTAAATGTGAAAGAGGTTGAAATGTGTTTGCATATGTGTATAATTGAGTACGTGTGATTGATATGTGGTGAATTGAAATGTACAGATGTTCGTTCATAAGTAATTTCGAGGACGAAATTATTTTTAAGGGGGTAGAATTGTAATATCGCGAAATAGGGGTTGCGAGTTTGGTAAATAACTCGAGTGTTAGTGGGCCTCGAGAGTGGTTTTGATGTGTTTTTGGAGTTCCTAAAGCCCGAGGATAAAAAGGGAGTGTTTTGGAAATTTTTGAAAATTGAAGGTTAAAAGAGGAAAATATGGAAGGAGGCCTTAAGTAAAATTTTTGTAAAGTTGTGGCATATAAAATGCCCAGTAAAAGCTGGTCTCGTGTGCCACTTAAGGTTTGGGTTAGCGCTAGGCGGTGTCGGGGATCGAGAAATCTTTGGGCGCATGGTTTTTGTTTTTGTCTTTGTATGGTGTTATGAGCTAAGGAGGCCTTAAAAGAATTTAGTGAGCATAAGTGGACATGAAAGTCCAGGTGGTAGAATGGCTAAGGGCGTGAGGTGGTGATTGCGGCCGAGAGGTCTCGAGTTCGAGTCCTGAAGGCAGCGCTTGATTTTGTTTTGTTTTTGCGTCAAGGAAGGGACGCCTGCAATTATAGTTTAAAAAGAAAATATGATGCGATATTTGCACGAAATTCACCGTGGCCGAGTGGTTAAGTACCTTGCTTGAAAGCTGCGGCTAGGGGGACTCGCGTTCGAGTCCTGGGGGTCGCACTTAAAGCATTCTATTTTGCTTTTAGCACTAAAGCTTACGGAGCCAGCGAAAGTAAGACTTAAAAGAAATTCCAATGAGATTATTGCATGAAATGCGCAAAGGGCCGAGTGGCTGAGGCGTTGGGGAGTCCTCTCCAGGTCTCGGGTTCGAGACCTGGGGGCTGTGCCTGGGGTTTTGTTTTATTTTGGCCAGCGTGAGTAAGGATGCATGGCCCATGCACGCGTGAAACAAATGGGTACTGCTTTTATTTTATTTTATTTTTTTTTTGTTGTTTCAAAGCTGTAAGACCATGGGTTTAAACCATTATTTCTATTATTTTGTTTGCTTAGAACAATGGGATTGTTTAAATATTATTTTTTTTAAAGGATGGGTTAAGTGATGAAATTATTAAACAATGAAAAGTGATGCTTGAATTTAGCAAAAGAGAGAGAGCATTGACCGTGGGAATGAAGCATGCCTTGGGGATTCCTTTGGCCGGCCTTGTGTTTGAGAAAGGATGGCCAAAATTCTTTGCTTTCTTTGCTTTTGGTACATGGCCGAATGGGTCTTCTTTCCATTGTGTTCTTGGCCAAAATTCTGTAATTTTGTTTTTCCTTTTCTTGCTTTTGGGTGCATGGCCGAGTGAAGCATATCTCTAGGGGCTATCTTGGGCGATTTTCTTGTAGCAAAAGAGGTGCCAAATTCGTTTGTAAAGTGTCTAGCTCGATACCAAATGCTTGATTTGTTCTTTTCTTCCTATTTGCTAGCTTAGCCGAATACACCCATTATTTGAAAGGTTAACCGAAGCCCCTCCACCTTTAGACACCATTGCCGAATCTCTCAGGGATCAAAGGGACTTTTGGGTGCTAATTTTTCAAATGGTTTTTGAAGGTGTGTCGACTACGTATTTGTGACCTCTTCGATTGTTTTGGTAAGTATTTCTCTAAGTGATCGGTTTGGGCTCTTATCCTTTAGTATGCCGAAATCAGTATTTGGCCTTGATATTTGGGATTGGCCGAACCTTATTAAGGCCTTGATTTCATGTTTCGTTCTTGTGTAGTCAAGGGAGATAGCTTTAAAAGAGTAAGGGTTCTCTCGGATTTGGATACAGCAAGGTAAGGAAGTATTACTTTCAGCTATAGGCTATATTTTGGGTTTTGATAATAACCGAATGTTGACCTTGGTTTTTGGGTGGCCGAATGTGTATAAGGCTATAATGATATGCTCTATTTGTGTGTAGCTAATGTTAAGGAGCACAAATGACTCTTTCGGGAATTGAAGTGCTCAAGGTAAATGACTCATGGTATTTGGCCTAAGGCCATATTATTGGTACTAAGTGTGACCGATTTCGGTTATGTGTTCTAAAGGCAAATCGATAGAAGTAACAGAAGCTTTCGGGATTTTAGACCTTGTTAGAATCGATAGATCAGAATCTCGCTATAATTAGGTGCATAGTTATCGCACTGTTCTCGTGCTTGTTATATGTGTTGTACGAGTTATTTCATGTAAATGTATATGTTGTGTATGTTAGCCGAAATAAGGGTTAAGATAATGGATACCAAGGTCGGTGATCGAATAATCAGGTTAGTAGTTATGATATTAACCTTTCAGTGAATTGCGATAATAATTGAATGTGTAATAAAGTGATGACATGTGATGTATACTTGTTTCAAGTAATATGTTACCATGATACGTATAATTATGCATGGGACTTGGAATGTGACTATTGGAGAAAAGGGTGTACACTATGTGAGTGGTCTAATGTTAGTCTCGTGCTACATTCGCGATTGATGATTAGTGAACTGATTGATATGTGGATCACTATGTGATCGGTGGCTTTGGCCACGACCTTGAGCAAGCGATAAGTCCGCTAAGATAAGATATGTGGATCACTATGTGGGTTGAGCTTCTTAATTACATATTTATAAATGTATATTCATAATTGCAGATTTATAATTGCATGTTTGTATATATGGATTGTGTGGATATGGGATAAGCCCATATGTGGAACGTGTGTATTAACTATGCACTGAGTCTTGGTGACTCACTCTATTTTTTTTTTTAAACCTTTCAGGTGGCGCCTAATGCTTGGATCAGGTTTGGAGCGGGTACAAAGGTGGCCATGCAAAAAGTGGATTTTCATGCAAAGGAATCTCTTATTTAATGAATTAAGCATCTATATTTTCAGTATTTTAATTAAGTGTGTATTGTAAAAAGGCCCGCTAAAGTGTTTAAGTATCTTTATTATTATGCCCCATTATGGATGTACAATTTAAATGTTGGTTGAAAATGGTTTTATTTTCTCAAGTAAAGCTTGAACCCGATATTTTTATAACAAACTTCGATTTTTACTTAGAATATTACAAGTCACGAAAATGTTTTATTAAAGGAAACAAATTTTCATCAGTTTTACTATTAATAAAGAATATTTTTGAAAGTATTCCGCAGTGGCATTCCAAATTCGGTCGGAGTAAATGTGCCGGGTTTGGGGTGTTACAAAAGTCTTTAACTCACAACTGGTAATAACCCGATCTTAAATCAATTTTTGAAAGTATTGTTGCCCCTTTTAACTGATCAAACAAATCATCTATTCGTGGCAGAGGGTATTTATTCTTGATCGTCACTTTGTTGAGCTATCGATAGTCTATACACATTCTCATTGTGCCATCTATCCTTCTCACAAATAACATTGGTGCACCCCAGGGAGAGAAACTCAGTCAAGCAAAACCTCTATCCATCAATTCTTGCAACTGAGCTTTGAATTCTTTTAATTCTGTCGGAGCCATTCTGTACGAAGCTATAGATATCAACATTGTTACCGATACTAATTCAATACCAAACTCAACTTTTCTGATAGGTGGTAAACCCGGTAACTCTTCAGGAAATACATCTGGGTACTCGCTCACAACTGGTACTGATTCAATCTTTGTTTTTGTCACTTTCGTATCAAGTACATATGCAAGATAAGCTTCACACCCTTTCTCACAAATCTTTGAGCTAACATAGACGAGATCACAACTGGCAAACTATTCAGATCATTAGATTCAATTCTAATAGTCTCATTATTCTGACATTTCAATTCAATTGTCTTTGATCTACAATTCATTATAGCCTCATGCATCGTTAGCCGATCCATACCCAGAATCATATCAAATTTATCCAATGGCAACAACATCAAATTAGCTGGAAAAAAATCCCGATACATTAACAGACAATTCTAGTAGACTTTGTCAACCAAAACACATTTGCCTAACGGGTTCGATACTCTAATCACAAATTCAGTAGAC
The DNA here is from genome assembly GCA_025503065.1 of Gossypium bickii. Lineage (NCBI taxonomy): Eukaryota > Viridiplantae > Streptophyta > Magnoliopsida > Malvales > Malvaceae > Gossypium > Gossypium bickii. The sequence continues at coordinate 44,090,321 of CP106716.1, forward strand.
TCTACAGGAAAAGTGCTACTAAATACTAAATTCATGCATATATAAGAATGAGTTGATCCTGGATGTATCAATGCAATCACATTAGTATCATAAAGAGTGAAAGTATAGGTGATAACATCTAGAGATGACACTTCTTCGCGAGTGAGAATAGCATAGGCTCTAGCAGGTGCTCTGGCCTCAAACCTCACAGTAGAGTCTCTCATTGACCATCGACTACCACTCACATTCCAAGTAGTTCTTGGTGGTTTTCTTCTAGTCAACGTGTTACTTGGCCTCACATTTTGAACTTTACTTTTCTCATCCAGCTCAGGGCAATCTTGGATGAAGTGATCGAACGAACCACATTTGTAACAAGCTTTATTATTTTTATTCCAACATCCTCTAAAATGTTGTCTCCCAAACTGCTGACATTAGGATTTTTTGTCTCACACATTGCCAATACTCGGCACTGATGTAGCTTAAGTTTTAGAATTGGAGTATTTTTTTCTACGATCTCTACTCAAATATTCATTTGAAGCATTTAGACGAGCATACGGATCTCTAGATTTCTTTGACGAAGATTGATACAACTTATTAATTGATCTTTTTCTTGAGTCTCTAGCTTCTGAATCTGCTTTTGTCTTTTCTTTGCTAAGATCCTCGACTTTACAAGCCCTTTCAACCGAAACAACAAATTCTTTCAACTCTAGAATTCCGACTAGTAGTTTTATTTCTTCGTTCAACCCGTCAACAAATTGTTTACACATAATCTCCTCAGTAGACACATACTCTCGAGCATACCTGCTTAATCATACAAATTCTCTTTCATACTCAGTGACAATCATCTAACCCTATTTTAATTCCAGAAACTCTTTATGCTTTGGATCAAGGAATCGCTGACTTATATATTTCTTTTGGAACTCCGTCTGAAAGAATTCCCCGGTAACCCGTTCTTTCGGAACCATAGATATCAATGTGTTCCACCATTGATAACTGGTGTCTCTCAGCAAAGATACAACACATTTAATAAATTCATTAGGAGTACAAAACAATTCATCGAATACCCGAATCATATTTTCAAGCCAAAACCCAGCTCTCTTAGCATCATCATCCACAGTAGCCTGGAACTCATTAGCCCTATGTTTAGGTATCTTATCTACTAGCGGCTTATTAAACAGTATCGGATCTACAACTTAAGGAACAACAGGGATTTGTTGAGGAATAGGTGGGGGTAGAGGTTGTTGAGCAGCCGGATTCATTCGAACGAACTCCGTGAACCACTCGTTCATGATCTGGAAAAAGGCTTGTTTAGCCTCTCCGTCGTGGCTACTCGTTACAAGCCTAGAATCTGATGGCGTTGCCCCTTGAGCTGGAGTGGGTGCGTTACTTTCTACATCATCAGCTACAGCTCGTTTGGATCTATTACTATAAGAAAGCACAATTTAAGCTCTCAGCAATCATCACACTATCGTTGAGTATATATGGCATGTATAACTAGACTCTCATGCATGCTACGTTAGTCCTAGAATTGACTAAACCATAGCTTCAATACCAATAAATGTAACACCTGTAACTCGTATTCACCATCAGAATAGGGTTACGAGGTATTATCGATCAATACACATCATTCAACATACAATACTTATACATTTATGCATTCATACTCAAATAACATTCAACACAATCATATTTTCCCTTAAAAGGGCTTACGAGGACTTAAACATGTTTTAGAATCGGTTCAAGACTGAACCGATAACAAACAAAATTATTGGAAAACTTAGAAACTTTTCAATCATTCAAGGGTCACACGCCCATGTAGAAAAAGGGCATACATACTAACTTGGGTCACACAGCCAACCACACGCCCGTGTACCCTTCGAAATGGGCCACACATACTCGTGTTCTAGACTGTGTACCAGGCCGTGCCAAGCCTGTAGGGTACATTGACTTATGCAACACGGCCAAGTCACACGCCCGTGTGCTAGGCCATGTGCCATTTAGGGGGTATACTGACTTGTGCCACACGGTCGGTCACACGCATGTGTGTGAGACCGTATAAAGCATACTGACTTCATTTTAATTCAACACCAGGGGACACACGGCCTTTTAGTATGACCATGTTTCACACATGGGTGAGACACACGCCCGTGTCTCTGCCCGTGTGGACAAAAATAGGCCATTTGCAAGGCCAATTTGCCACCCTTATTCATGCTCACCTAAACAACCAAAATGGTACCATTTCATCACACAACTAAGTAGCCAAAATCATCATTCAAATGCACAAATCATACCATATCCATTTCAACCAAATTCAATACTCAATTCAATACCAAATACCTATTCAAATACTTATCAACTCAACTTTTAAAATCATACTTCACCAAAGCATTTCTCAAGCATTAAACTCCATAAATCAATTTAACCATTTGCAACTATAAAACCATAACTATTTTCATACTAAACATACCAAAATAAGCCATCACCCATTGCTATATATACAACCAAAACATATGCATTTACAAGGCATTTCTAATAGCTAAACACACAACCATATTAACATCATTTACAAGCAAACTCTCATGGCTATATTCACAACCAAAATACCACAAGTAGCCTATACATGCCATATACCATATGTACACAACTCAAAACTACCAAATAGATGTCCGATAGTGCGATGATGTTACTGACAACTCCCGAATCCAAGCTAGCCTTGATTCATTATAAAACATTGAAAAATAACACAAAGTAAGCTTTATAGCTTAGTAAGCACGTATGTGAATAACTTAATTCATCATATAAATACATATCAACCAATTATACATCACATCATTATATACACATTAACTACAAACCTTTCTCATGTCTCAAAACATGATAAAATATCATCTCACCGAACTTTCTTTATTTAATACTCGAATAGGTTTTGTATACCTGTATCGCCTTGTACTAACCTCTTTGTCAACCAAATCATTCATTTACCCATTGAACCATTCAGAATAGAAGTCGGATACATAAGGATCTCAATCGATAAGTACCTATACCATGGCCCGAAGCCAAATAAAGGTAATTTATCCCGGAGTACCTATACCATGGCCCATAGCCAAATAAAGGTATCACTCGCACCGGTAGTGCCGATATCGTGGCCCGAAGCCAATGCATCCGATATGCATGGCTTGAAGCCAAATCGGTATATCATTATTTAACATATCATCAGTATCCAAAATCTATTCCTAAGGTTCAACCGAGACTTTTAGCTTATCGATTCCATCTTCGAATATATCCATAGAATCGTATTTACAATTCATACATTAATAAAAATCTCATAATCACTGTTTAGGCAATATCAAAGCATTTATTATACATTTATAAACAAATCGTTACATACTAACTTACCTCGAGTATGAAAACGTCGAAATGAGTCAATTACTTGATAATATTGACTTTCCGCCGATCTAATTCTGGATTCCTCTTTTCTTGATCTAAATATATTCAAAATTAACTTCTTTAATCAACCACTCATTCAAATTAGTCCAAAAATACATTTAGGCCTATTTGCACTTTAGCCTCTAAACTTTCACATTTAATCAATTTAGTCCCTCTTTCACAAATACACAAAATTCACATAATTTATTTAAACCCAAGCCTGGCCAAATTTCATATAAGTCCCTAGTATCCCAAAACTTTCATTTATTTCACATTTCAACCACTCAATTTACACATTTTACAATTTAATCCCTATTATGCATTTTTATCAAAAATCACTTTACAAAACATGAAAATCTATCATCAAACTTTCATATTTCAACCTTAAACATCAAAGAACTCATTCAACAATGGAAACTCAAAATCTTTGACAGTTCTGAAATCTAAGGTATGGCCTGGTTAGAATACGAAGAAATGATCTCAAAAAAATAAAAATCATTAAAAATGAATCAAAAATCATACCTTAATTGCTTGAATTAGCCTAGCCAAATGAAAACCTAAAGCTTTGGCTTTTCTTCTCTTAATATTAGGCCAAGGAAGATGATAAAAGAATAATTTTGATTTTGTTTTACTTATTATAACTTAATTAATCAATTTACTAATACAACCTTTATTATAAACATATAAAAACATATAATGGATGTCCATTAATGTCTATTAACCTTTAAAATGATCTAATTACCATTTAAGGCCATCATATTAAAAGGCCAAAGCAATTTGACACCTTTAACTAATAGAACCCAACTTTTACATTTTACGCGATTTAGCCCTTTTTATCAATTTGAGCAATTAAATGATAAAATTAGGTCACAAAATTTTTACACATATCAAATAACATGCCGTAAACACATAAAATAATTTTCTGACATCGGATTTGTGGTTCTAAAACCACTATTTTGATTTAGCTAAAACTAAGCTGTTACAAATTTCACCAAGCCTATGCCTGTATTCCCCAACCTCCCTAAGGAACTGCTCTTTGATGCAGTGGAAGAGGAAGATGATGAAGTAGAGGTTGATGAGATCGAACATACCCCCACACACCCTGCCATTGAGGAGAAGGCCACAAAAGGAACATAGGGAGACGAGGAAAAGACTGAATTAGTGATTATTGAGACTAACCATGACGGAGAAGACGCAAACCCGACTTTTGCACCACCTGTGGATGCTACTACACCTGTCCCACCTCAATCGACTGCACCAATGACACAGCAAGATTGTGAGATCAGTAAGCTGATTGATGATCTCACAAACTCGGATGAGGAGGAAGACAATGTGCCAATCAACATATTGAAAAGGAAGCAGTGCTACAAGCATGCAGCACAAAAATCCACTCGTCCAAATTGAAGTAACAATAATTTAACTCCAGGCTTCATTAACTTTTTTATGTTATTTGTTTTTCATTTCATTTTAGGATGCATTCTTCGTTTTTGTCTTATCGGTTTCTATCCATATATATGGTTGTGCATGCATATTTTTTTTTCTGCTCATGCATTGAAGACAATGCATCCCTTAGGTTTGGGGTGTGTTGTACATATTGGTTGCATTCGAGTAGTTGTTCATTTTGTATTTTACATTCATTTTTCCATGACACATAAATGCTAAATAATTTTTAGACTATGATGAGTATATTTTTACCTATGATGTTCAATGAGGAATTTAATTCTTCAACATTTCTAGAAATTTGTGACAGTGAATAAGGTGAGTTTAGCTTAGGATAGTTTCTTGAAAGTTGACCCCTAAAAGTAGGATGTCCTAATTCCAATTACAATTGATCTATAGTAATTTTCTTTTAATAAACTTAGAGATTCTTGAAGCTAAATTCAGCACAATGGCAATACTCAATAATGAATAAAGTGACAATGTTTAAGAAACTTCAAGAAAAAATTGTCATCAAATCCTCTAATTTTTAGAATTTCCTAGTAAGTCAGCATCACTTTGTTTGCTTCATCGTGTTGTTGATTAGAAAAGTAAGTTTAAGTAAGAGTGATTCAATAAAAGAAGTAGTTTAGGGACACCCCACTATAGTGCTACACTGAGTAGCTAAAGGGGTAATTGTTTGCTCTAGAAATCTTCTAAGTTAAAAGCCTTAACTTCATGAGTGAGTACTCAAATTGTGACATGATGGAATACCTGGCAGTTTAGTATATGCTCCACTGATATTGTCAAGTAAACAAAATCATGTGACAAGATGAATCCCCTAGTAAAAATACTTGTAATTGATTTATGTAAGGCCAAATTGTTAAAAGGAAATTGAGCTTAGATAATAGATACACTAAGTACATTAGGAGGTGCTTACTATAGTTGAAATTTTTATTTTTATGGCAACATTTTCTGCACTTTTTTTTTTTTGCTAAACAAGCTTATAAAACTTGAACAAATTTTTGGAAATAGAAGATTTGCAAGAACTGAAGTATAAAATATGCTCTACATAGTCTAACATTACAAAAGGTAATTATATTGTTATGGCAATCCATTCATCCATTCAAGCATTCATGCATATTTTGCTTGAGGATAAGAAATAACTCATGCTTGAGGGTACGATAACTCTTGAAAAGAGTTATATTTCAGGCCTCTACACTTGGTTAATTGTTCGTACAAGAGAAAATTTAGTTGCATTTTAGGAAATTATATTAGTGTCTTTATAACATTACATCATGAAGCTTGGATTGTGCTTTCAATGTCACTAAATGTTACTTTTACTTATGGGAGGAAAGGAATTGCGTGTTGTTTATAGCAGGTGTAGAAAGAAGGAAAAGAAGTGAAGGAGTGATGTTTTGTCATGACAAAAGGTTGGATAGATTGCCAGCACAAATGCCATGGAAAATCTAGCAAGATGCTGACTCAATTGTCAATCCGTGCCACTCTCAGCCAGCTATACTTGTACCAAAAATATCCACCTAAAGAATAGGGAGAAAAGAGTTTGTGCTGAGAGGGGGACCTACCCCATAAAAATAAGGAAGAGAAAGAGAGGAAGGAAGGTGATTTTCCCCCTCACATAATTTCTCGTGGGTGATCCAAAGGCGTAGGGAAGAGGGTAGCAACTAAGGAATAAAGCAGCAACACAAAGAAGACGGAGAAGCATTCAACCCTGGGCTTCGTAAGATATTGCAGCACTAAAGTTAAGGGCTGGATTGACAAAAGCTTCCTAAAGTTCTTTCTTCATTATCTTAATTGATTTTTGTGAATTTTAACAGTGGAAATATGTTGTTGAATGATACTTTCATTTTGGATTTTAATTTCCAACTCATGAGCTAATCTCACCGGGTTGGGATTACTTAATGAATCTTTAGTTCCTTTAATGACCAAGGCATTATCCTGATTAGATTTACTATTTCATTCAATTTGAGCTATTTTAAAATGTATGCATGTAGTCTCTAGACATAGATGAATGTATGGTATGTCCATAAACTTAATTTAATTCTGAAAAGGTTAGATAAGTTGGATTGTGATCAAATGATACAAGTGAGTATTTGGTAGAATACTCGTAACACTCTAGACATAAAGCTGCGTTTTGTACAGAGAAAGGAAGAAACAATGTTGGGTATCCTTCTTAAGGCTTGTAAACATGCAAAGCCTTAGGTAGGTTATCTTAAAGTCTAACTTTTGAAACAAGCAAACTACCTTAGATTTAATCTGAATAATAGATTGGTTAAGATTTTCCATGGCATTATTGTGTTATGAGAAAAGAATCTTAGTAATCCCAACCTTCCCATTCAACAGTGTAGATCCTCTTAACTTTGTCTTCGTATCTTTTCCACAACATTTTAAGTTAGTTATTTGATTTTAATATTGCATACTTGATAATTTCTCTACAAATTATCATTCTGTTTTGCCAAAGCTTGATTCATATAGTTTATCATAATAGTTGAACTGAATTAATCCCATCTGATCCTTGAGAAGACGACCTTACTTACTACTTTATTACTTGATTCGACGTGTACACTTGCACATTCGCAATTACGCTATGGGAGCAGTGTTGGGCAAAGGAAAGACAAGATATTTCATGTGATCTATTATGGAAGCCGGACCCTAACTAATGCACAGCATAATTACACCACCACCGAAAAGGAATTATTGGTTGTGGTATTTGCATTCAATAAATTTTGATCATATTGAGTTGGTACGAAAGTCACAGTTTACACAGACCATTCTGTCATTAAGTATTTGGTGACCAAGAAAGATGTAAAGCCCAGACTGATCGATGGAAATTCTTGCTACAAGAGTTTGATTTGGATATTCGAGATAGAAAGGGAACCAAAAATCAAGTGGCAGATCATCTATCAAGATTAGAAGCTGGCAATAAAGACAGTAATATCATCTTATTAAGGAAGGCATCCCAAATGAGGTATTGTTAATTGCCATGGCATTGCCCTAGTATGTCGATATTTTAAACTTCTTAGTCAGTGGACTGTTGCCACTTGATCTGAATAGCTAGGGCAAATGGAAATTCTTGCGTGATGTATGATTCTACTATTGGGATGAGTCTTATCTATATAAGCAATGTACTGATCAAATAATTCAAAAATGTATTCCTAATAAAGAGAAGAGCAGTGTATTGCAACATTATCATTCAACCCCGTGTGAAGGGCATTTTAGAGGAGTAGGAAACGCAAAAAAGGTACTCCAATCTGGGTTCTATTGGCCAAATTTGTTCAAAGATTCCCATGAATTTTATAAGACATGCAATCATTGTCAGAGAATAGGCAACCTATCAAGGAGATACGAAATGTCACAGCAAAACATTCTAGAAATTGAGTTGTTTGATGTTTGGGGGATACACTTTATGGGTCCATTTCCACCCTCGTTCGGCAATTTATACATACTTGTAGCAGTAGTTTATGTTTCCAAATGGGTAGAAGCCATAGCTATACCTACCAATGACTCCAAGTTATTGATGAAGTTCCTGCACAAGAACATCTTAACGAGATTTGGTACGCCTCGAGCCATCATCAATGATGAGGAGTCTCACTTTGATTGTAAGCTCATTGCCAAAGGTATGGAATAAAACAAAGGATTGCCATGGCATATCATCAGCAAACGAATAGTCAAACTGAAATTTCCAATAGGGAAATTAAGCAAATTTTGGAGAAGGTTGTTAATCCAAATCGTAAGGATTGGTCCTTAAGATTGGATGAAGCCTTATGGGCATATCTCACTACTTACAAAACTCCATTAGAAATATCACCATTCAAGCTTGTCTACAGAAAACCATGCCATTTTGTGGTTGAGTTAGAGTACAGTGCAATCTGGGCTGTAAAGTAATTGAACATGGATTGGAAAGCTGCTAGCAATAGAAGATTGCTTAAGTTAAATGAGATGGAAGAATTCAAGGCACAAGCATATAAAAATGCTAAACTTCATAAGTAGAAGACCAAGTGCTAGCATGATGAGAGAATTATGCCACAGAAATTTAAACTAGGACAATAGGTGTTGTTATTCAACTCAAGGTTGAAACTGTTCCCTGGCAAACTGAAATGCTGCTGGCCAGGTCCCTTTGAAGTTGCCAAAGTATACCCTTATGGAGTAGTTGACGATAAGGATATGCAGACAGGGTTCACATTTAATGTCAAATGATAACGCTTAAAGCATTACTGGGGTACTCATGTGGATAGAGACAAAAAATCCATTGACCTTCGAAATGTTTAACCTCGGCATCTCGATACTTTTTTTCATTTTATTTTTGCAATTTTTAAGTTTGTCCTAGTTATTTAATTTATCTTTTTTTTTTTCAATTTAATAATTTTTATTTACTTTGTAGTGTAGATGTTATTTAGGAAGAAGTGAGAGGATGAACATAATAGAAGAATGTAACAGCCCGATTTAGGGGCTAATCAGAACAGTGATCTCAAGATCACTAATCTGAGATTAGAGAAATTTATTTTTATGTCATTTTATGAGTCAGAGCATGATGTTATATGTACATGAGAATTTTGGTACTTTAATTTTAGTGATTTCGTGTTTAATCGCGAAAAAGGACTAAATCGCATAAAGTGCGAAAGTTCCATCCTATAAGCTAAAGGTACCAAATAGCCGTAGATTATTAATTTGAGGTCTTTAAAAGGCAATTTAGCCCTTTGAAAAGGCTTGGCTGGCCATAGACTACCCTAGGGGACAAGGATTGACCAAGTTGGTCAAAGTTGGTAAAGTTTGGTGGATTAAATTGATAGTTTAATATTAAAATAAAGAAAAGATGATATCCATCTTTTACTCATCTTCTTCCACTGAAATTTTCAGCAAACAAGAGGTTTTAGAACTCAAAAATTTCACCACAATCTTCTCTTCACAAGTAAGTGTTCTAGTGATCTTTTCTTGAAAATAGTTGTACTTTTGGGACCCCTAAAGCTTAAGCTTTCAAATGAGGGGACTATTGCGCAATATGGTGAAAAGTTTAGAGTTTTTCCTTGAGAGCTATCATAGTTATTTGCTGCATTTTTATGGAAGAAATTGAGTCTTAGTTGTTAGATGAACAACTTTTGTGAAAGGTGTTGTCTTGAAAACACCTAACTGGACCTTGATGAAAACACCTTGATGAACAACTTTTTTTTTAAAAAAAAATGGAGTGGCTGGTCCCTTACGGGTTTTAATTATAAAGTTTGGCCCATCAAAAAGTCCTCATAGCTAAGGTGAACAGTCACTACGCACCAGGTAGGATTCTAGCGAAGAGGAGGTGAGTCACTAAGACTGCTTATATACCAAGCTCTCCCTGAATCCAATCCTAGACATGCGTATGCTTGTTGCCACACCCTAATCTTGTGACTTGTTTACAGGTTTGGCTGGATTAAATCTTATGAATTTAGTGAGTGATTTAAACTAAACCTAAAGTCCATCAATGCCTACTATACTAGCCTACGTCCATCAAGCCCATTAAGCCCACATGTATATCACAACAAGAGTTTAGAGTAGTTACCTGTGTGGATCGGGTACCGGTAGACTCGAAGGCCATACCTTCATCCAAAACATTTTTCTCAAATTCATATCATTTTTTTTAAAACACTACTAGACCCATTTCACAGCCCGATTTTTGAAATGGGGTCTGATACCAAAATTGTAACACCCCCAAACCCGGCTCATGCGTTTCGACCAGATCTGGTACGCTACGAGTTGTACATTGAAAATTTTGACTTTGTCGGTTTTGGAAGTCGTAAGTTAATTAGACATTATTTGAGTGAATAAGTGACATTTTAAAAATAAAACCTTTGAATTATTACTATTAAGTATAATAAAACCTTTGACACAATTTCATAAGTTGCAGAACATTAAAACTACTTAATTGAATAAAAACTATGGGGGCCTTATTACATATAATTTCCCAAAACTAAAATCTTAAGAAAAACCAAAATAATCTAAAGAATTATAAATCAAAAACTGGATGGCCCCTCGGGTCCGTCTCGGCTCCCATGTCCACGATCTACTGCTCATCTGAAAGGTAGAGAAAAAAGAAAGCGGTGAGTCACCAAGACTCAGTGTATAAATCTCAAAACATACAATGACCTGAGCCCACAAACACATTATGGGCCCTGGCCCATACATAAACGCAACAATCATGAATATAAATAATTACTAAACAATGAATAGCCCAACCCATCCTAGGTTTCCATCCTCTATACACCAACCCATACCAACCATCACACCTTGGGGATTTCTACTATCAATACTCCATCCGCTACTCACCATAACGACAGCCGTACTGCCTATTCCTGTTATTCAGGAATCATTAAACATGGCATTTCCACCGATCACTGTGTGACCTAACATTCATATTTGTGGGATTTCTACCACCGATCACTATGTGACCTATCATGCACTTCCCCTTGAATAACATAATCCCACCCCATGCATACACATAAAAGAAACATCATGCAGATTTATACATATTTCGATACACATAGAGAGTTCTCTGTTTACGTACCTGGCATCTTAGCATAACCCTTTTTTGGGTTCCATTCGACTGTCTATACAGCCTCTTTCCTGCTTTTTAGCCCATAACATAAATATATAGACATACATACAGGATTAATAGTGTCGACGCTATCCGTAGTCGACACAACCGCTATCTGCCTAAGATGTTGTTCAGAAGCCGGTCCACAACCAAGTGGCCAATCTCATACTGGCGAATCTGCTTCGTTTCTTAAACTTAGGATTCTCTCCTTTGCTCGATCCATATTTAATTCCATCACAAGTCCTTGTCAGAACTACTATCACAATTTATGATCGTTAATCCTCATCATAAAGTTAAGATCTTGCATATAATAAGCGAATCTAGTAAAAATCTACGGAAAATCTTCTTACCTTAAAATCCCGAAATCTGAGACTAACGTTTTTTAGCTTTTAGAGCTAGACCACCAAATTTCCTTCAAATCCCGAAATGCCGCCCAACATAGAACCATTAAACTATTAGCTTTTCAGCTTTTGCCTTTCAAAAACTGAAATAGAATGTGAGAGCTTAACAGAAGTTGACGCTTACCTTAACACAGGGGATTCGGCTAGTACTAAAGAGAAAATTCGGCAATGCCAAATGAAACGATTAAATGTCGGAAGAATAAAACTATCTCACAAATGGGATGAATAGAGAAAAACTATCGAGATTCTGACTTTTTAGAGAAATCGGCTCAAGAGAAAAAGAATGGAGAAGAGAGTGAAAGGAGAGGTTTTGACTTTTGAAGAAATTGAAGAAAAGAAATTGTAGAGGGAGAGGCTAATAATTTCGGCACAAGGAGTGAAGAGGAAATTAGGGTTTAAATGCCAGAATCAATGAGATATCCCCCCTATTTATAGAAATCTCAGCATCTACTGCATAAAACCGAAAACTCCCTTCCTGATAACTAAAAGTCAAGCCAATAAGAAGGGAAAATTCGGCACCTCTTATCCATGAAGTAGCCAAATTCTTTACTCCTCTAGGTGGTGGATTTTCGGCCATCACCTTGCCTTGTAGATAGCTCCTATCCTTTCTCCTTTTTATCATCTATATTATCAATTATAAAATCCACATAAATCCTCCTATTTTTGAGCCTTGTTACCGTCCACTTCACCTAACCCTAATGCCGAATTTAGCTAACTAAAATTAAAGGATTTGGGCTCTATGAAACTTGAATTTTGGGCCCCTAACTACTTGTGTGTGGCGTTACCCCTTGCTGCCTTTAAAGTGCCAAAAATGGCCCAGAAACATGAGCTCCTTGCGCCAAAACTTGGGCCACAAGCCTACGTTGGTATTTTAAACACAATTACCTCCTTTTAACTCTATAATGCCTAATCAGATAATTTAACCAAGGCCTTTGCCTAGTCCTGAGCCCAATTGGACCCCTATCACTTAAATTAACATATTAAACATATCCTTACACTAAACGCAGTGACCCATTAATTCAGGATGTTACAGTTCTACCCCCTTAAAGAAATTTCATCCTCGAAATTTCCAACTGGTAATCATACCTCCTAAGTCTCACCACTATGCTTTCGCTGCGCACTCTAATTCTAAAGCCAAAATAAACACTTAGTATATTATGGTAGGGTACGCACCATTATTCGCATTTGGAGCATCTCCGTCCCCATGGCGAAGTGGTGCATAGACCAAAGCTGGCTGCCTCGCCTCAGCATAACCTGCACCTTGGCCTTGGCCTGGTGCTCTACGGCCCTGACTGAAACCATTACCACCTCTGGTTGGACCACGACCTCTTTGTGGCTGCTGCCCTCCTCTGCTAGGCTGAGTATTCCCTTGATTCGTGGGCCCTTCATTGCCTTTTTACTGCCGGCAATTCCTAACTTGGTGGTCCAAAGATCCACACCTAAAGCACTTCCCACTACCCGCCCAACACTCATCTACATGGAATTTACCACACCGAGCACACTTCTGTGTCTGACTAGCAGCAGCAGGTCTATCATCTCGTTTAGGCTCGTCTGACCTGGGTCTTTTCTGACCATGCCCAGCTGCCCCAGACGATCCAAAATTCCTCTTATTTCCACCCCTATCCCTATCCTGATTTAGTTGTTCGGTCCACTTTACTTCCTCGGCTATCTTAGCCTTTTCCACTAGAACAGCAATTCCCTCTCCCGCTGTGGGGCTATCAAAACACGTAAATCATCCCCCAGGCCATCTTCGAACCTAACACAATGTTCATGCTCTGTGGCTACCATCCCACGAGCATAACGACTAAGGCGTAAAAATTCAGCTTCATACGCAGCCACTAACCTACTCCCTTGAACCAGATTCAGAAATGCTCTGCGCTGCACATCCACATAACTCGATCCAATGTACTTATTCTGAAACGCCGTTTTAAAGAGATCCCAGGTGATACGATCAGCCATTGTACCCTCCTTAACCATAAGCCACAATTGATAGGCTTCATCCCGCAGGAGAGATACAACTCTTTTCAACTTCTCCTCCTCCATGAAATCCAAATCATCCATTATGCGTTCTACCGCCTCTAACCAATACTCAGCTGAACTTGGGGCTGCACCAAAAATTCCCCTAAACACTTCTGCCCCGTTGGCCCTAAGTCGCTCCGGCATAGATTTCCGGGCTCCTGTGCCCATACCAGCCCCAACAACTCTCTCTAAAACCCTTAACATTGCCTGAGATACCGCGTCATCTCCGACAGTCTGATCCTGAAATTCCTCCTCCACAGCTGATGGGACTGGCATCTCGTTCCCAGATCCATGGTCAGATCCTACTGGCTACGACACAGTCATCCTACCCCTACCACGACCACGTGGCAGACGTCCTCGACCTCTTGTACTCATTCTACCGCTTCGTATTTATCTGATTAGAAATTTTATGAATTAATAGTTTTCATCCACTGATTAACCACGAACAGTCTTATGAATAATAGTTTTAAGAGTAGTTCTTTCGAATTCGCATTCACAATTCAGTCTTAGGTTCGTATCCTCTAATTCTAGGAAACACACATACATTCAATCATCAACATATAGATAACATTCATGAACTTACATTCATCACGTAAGGATATTTTTGTTGTTTCACTACCCAGGGGTATTTTCGTAATTTATCCTATAGGGGGTATTTTTGTAATTTTCCAAAATAGGGTTCCCTGGTGATTTTGTGAAATAAAGGTATTTTGGTAATTTTGTAATTCGGGGGTATTTCGGTAATTTTGAAATCTGGGGGTATTTCGATAATTTTGCAAATTAAGGGTAATTTGGTAATTTTCCAAACCAGGATATTTTGATGTTGTTGTTGTTTTTTTTTTTTTGAAACAAAGGTACTTTGGAAAATCCAGTTTCACAATCCAGGTTACTTTCGTAAACATGAAGTTTTCGGGTAAATTTTCAAAACATGGGTATTTTATAAAATCACGGTTGTTTGAAAATTTTTACAAATCAAGTGTATTTTGGAAATTTTACAAAACTTGGGGGTCCTTTTTAAAAAAAAAATGGAGTGGCTGGTCCCTTCTGGGTTTTAATTATAAAGTTTGGCCCATCAACAAGTCCTCGTAGCTAAGGTGAACAGTTACTACGCATGAGGTAGGATTCTAGCGAAGAGGAGGTGAGTCACTAAGACTACTTACATACCAAGCTCTCCCTGAATCCAATCCTAGACATGCGTATGCCTATTGCCACACTCTAATCTCGCGACTTGTTTACAGGTTTGTTTAGTTGGATTAAATCTTATGAATTTGGTGAGTGATTTAAACTAAACCTAAAGTCCATCAATGCCTACTATACTAGCCTACGTCCATCAAGCCCATTAAGCCCACATGTATATCACAACAAGAGTTTAGAATACTTACCTGCGTGGATCGGGTACGGGTAGACTCGAAGGCCATATCTTCATCCAAAACATTTTTCTCAATTTCATATCATTTTTTTAAAACACTACTAGACCCATTTCACAGCCCGAGTTTTGAACTGGACTCTGATACCAAAATTGTAACAACCTCAAACCCGGCCCATGCGTTTCGACCAGATCTGGTATGCTACGAGTTGTACATTGAAAACTTCTACTTTGTCGATTTTGGAAGTCGTAAGTTAATTAGACATTATTTAAGTGAATAAGTGACATTTTAAAAATAAAACCTTTGAATTATTATTATTAAGTATAATAAAACCTTTGACATAATTTCATAAGTTGCAGAAAATTAAAACTACTTAATTGAATAAAAACTATGGGGGCCTTATTACATATAATTTCCCAAAACTAAAATCTTAAGAAAAACTGAAATAATCTAAAGAAATATAAATCAAAAACTGGATGGCCCCTCGAGTCCGTCTTGGCTCCCATGTCCACGATCTACTGCTCATTTGAAAGGGTAGAGAAAAAGGAAAGCGGTGAGTCACCAAGACTCAGTGTATAAATCTCAAAACACAAAACGACCTGAGCCCACAAACACATTATGGGCCCTGGCCCATACATAAAGGCAACAATCATGAATATAAATCAATTATTAAACAATGAATAGCCCAACCCATCCTAGGTTTCCATCTTCTACACACCAACCCGTACCAACCATCACCCCTTGGGGATTTCTACAATCAACCCTCCATCCGCTACACACCATAACGACAGCCGTACAGCCTATTCCTGTTATTCAGGAATCATTAAACGTGGCATAGCCACCGATCACTATGTGACCTAACATTCATATTTGTAGGATTTCTACCACCGATCACTATGTGACCTATCATGCACTTTCCCTTCAATAACATAATCCCACCCCATGCATAAACATAAAAGAAACATCATGTAGATTTATACATATTTCGATACACATAGAGAGTTATATGTTTACGTACCTGGCATCTTAGCATAACCCCTTTTTGGGTTCCATTCGATTGTCTATACAGCCTCTTTCCGGCTTTTTAGCCCATAATATAAATATATAGACATACATACAGGATTAATAGTGTGTTAGAGATCTACACACTTGATTACTGATAAAATGATACTTTCTATGTCGACGCTATCCATAGTCGACACAACAGCTATCTGCCTAAGATGTTGTTCAGAAGCCAGTCCACACCCAAGTGGCCAATCTCGAACGGCAGATACCGCTCGTTTCTTTAACTTAGGGATTCTCTCATTTGCCTGATCCATATTTAATTCCATCACAAGTCCTTGTCAGAACTACTATCACAATTTATGATCGTTAATCTTCATCATAAAGTTAAGATCTTGCTTATAATAAGCGAATATAGTAAAAATCTAGGGAAAATATTCTTACCTTAAAATCTTGAAATTAGAGACTAACGTTTTTCGGCTTTTAGATCTAGACGACCAAGTTTCCTTCAAATCCCGGAATGTCACCCAACATAGAACCATTAAACTATTAGCTTTTCGACTTTTGCCTTTCAAAAATCGAAATAGAACGTGAGAGCTTAACAGAAGTCGACGCTTACCTTAACATAGAGTATTCGGCTAGCACTAGAGAGAAGATTCGGCAATGCCAAAGGAAAAGATTAAATGCCGAAAGAATAGAACTATCTCACAAATGGGATGAATAGAGGAAAACTATGGAGATTTTAGTTTTTTAGAGAAATCGGCTCAAGAGAAAAAGAATGGAGGCGAGAGTGAAAGGAGAGGTTTCGGCTTTTGAAGAAATTGAAGAAAAGAAATTGTAAAGGGAGAGGCTAAGAATTTTGGCATAAAGAGTGAAGAAGAAATTAGGGTTTAAATGCCAGAATCAATGAGATATCCCCCCTATTTATAGAAATCTCAGCATCTACTGCTTAAAACCAAAAACGCCCTTCCTGATAACTAAAAGTCAAGCTAATAAAAATGGAAAATTTGGCACCCCTTATCCATGAAGTAGCCAAATTCTTTACTCCTCTAGGTGGTGGATTTTCGGCCATCACCTTGCCTTGCAGATAGCTCCTATCTGTTCTCCATTTTATCATCAATATTATCAATTATAAAATCCACATAAATCCTCCTATTTTTAAGCCTTGTTGCCGTCCACTTCACCTAAACCTAATACCAAATTTAGCTAACTTAAATTAGAGGATTCGGGCTCTATGAAACTTGAATTTTGGGCCTCTAACTCCTTGTGTGTGGCGTCAACCCTTGCTCCCTTTAAAGTGCCAAAAATGGCCCAGAAACATGAGCTCCTTGCGGCCAAAACTTGGGCCCCTTCAATTGTTAATGACGCCACCCTCAAATTCCCTTGCAGTGCCACCTATTGTTGGGCCACAAGCCCACGTTTGTATTTTAAACACAATTACCTCCTTTTAACTCTATAATGCTCAGTCAGATAATTTAACCAAGGCCTTTGTCTAGTCCTGAGCCCAATTGGACCCCTATCACTGAAATTAACATATTAAAAATATCCTTACACTAAACGCATAGACCCATTAATTCAGGATGTTACATAGTGGACCATATTGAATATGAAAATGCTATTATTGAGAGATGAGATAGATAAGGTCTTGTATAAGACCATGTTTGGGACGTGGCCTTGGTATCCAGTTGAGATCCCATATAAGACCATATCCAGGATATTGCTTTGGTAATGAATATGAAAATCGTATAAGACCATATCCGAGATATGGCATTGATATTTAATGTGAAAATTCATATAAGAACATATCCGAGATATGGCATTGACATTTAGAAGTGACTCCATGTAAGACCACCTCGGGGATGTGGCATTGGTTTCGTACCTACATGAAGGACGATGAATATGTGTCCTTGACTATCTCTAATGATTAAGGGGATAAGTAAATGAGTAGAGAAGCAAAAAATGAGAATTGTACAAAAGTCACGTGATTGAGTGAAAACATGTGCAAGTGAATGAGTCACGAAGAAATGATTAAGAGGTTTGGCACGGTATGTGCTAAATAAGGGAAAGTGTAAGTAAGTATGGCAAGGAGCCTATGACTTGTGTAAGGCTAGTCAATGCCATGAGTGGATTATATTATGAGCTTATTGTTGCTATTTATTTCCGTGCAAACTTACTAAGCTTTGTGCTTACCCCTTTCATTGCCCTTTTTCCTTGTGGTATTACCAAGATAACTCGAGAGGTTACAGACATCAGAGTTCAGAAATCACACTATCGACATCACTTTTGTATAACAATTTGAACTTATTTTAAGTATGGAATGTATAGGACTCGAGTATTTTGTTAGGTCGTAATTGTTGGCCAAAGTGTTGGCTTTGTAAGGTATTGAAGCCTTTCTGTAATGGCCTATTAAGTTAGGCTGATACTTGGCAAATTCTTATACTTAATGAAACTGATTTCCCTGAAAGTGTGTGCCCTTGTATATGGATGTTAAATTGAGTTTTTAAATGTGCCTTAAGGCTATAAATTATGTTGTATTGAGTTGGTGTATGCATGTGTTGATTGTAGAGTGGCATTTTGGCCTTATAAAGGGCCTATTTTGGGTGCACGGCCAAGGGGACATGGGTGTGTGTCTCTGTCGAGGGGCTCAGGGGCCACTTCTAAGTGTGCTTGGGCAGGTTACACGGCCGTGGCACACGAGCGTGCTTGGTGCCCGTGTCGCCAAGTCAGTAGCTAAGCGACTTTTACACGGGCGTGTCTGGTGGTCGTGTGGTTAAGTCAGAATGCCAAGGTTTGGCACACGGGCCAGAGCCACGGGCGTGTCAAGGTCATGTAAAATTAGTCAGTGTCGACCACGGGTAAAAGACATGGGCATGTCTTAGGGGAAACAAGGGTGTGTCCCTAGACCAACACGAGTGTGTGACCCCTATTTTATTGGAAATTTTTTTTTGAACTCGTAAAAGTTTCTGGAATAGTTTCAATAATTCTCGAAAGTATGTTTAGGGCCTCCTAGGCTGAGCATGTACAATTGATGGGTTTAAAATGAAATTTTACAACCCTGTTCGGGATATTTAAGCAAGGTTAGTCAGGTAAAACCTCAAACCCTATTCCGGCTTGAATACGGGTAAGGGGTGTTACATTTATTAGTATCAGAGCTATGGTTTAGTCGGTTCTAGGACTAAGGTAGCGTAAGTACGAGTCTAGCTATACATGCCATATGTAAGAGTGTCTGAGTAATGATAGTGTGATGGCTCGTGACGTATAAAATTGTGTTTTCTGTAGTATATGGATTCTAATCCAGACCGAACTGCAGCCGATGATGCTACGAGTAACACGCCGGCTCCCGCTTAAGGGACCGCGCTAGCTAATAGTAGACCCGAGACCTTGGGTTAGGGGAAAAGGCTCGAGAAGCCTTTCTCCACATGATGAGCAACTACTATACTGAGTATAGCCGAGCAAATCCTAATGCTCAACCCCCTCCACCCCCACCAATTCCTCAACCCCCTCCAGTAGCTCCTCAAGTGGTTGAGGTGGTGAGAAGAGAAAGGCCTCCGGTGGATAAGATCCGGAAGCTAGGAGCCGAGGAATTTCGGGCAAATAAGGACGATGACCTAAAGAGAGCGAAATTCTGGCTCGAGAATACCATCAGAGTATTCGGTGAGTTATCTTACACCCCTGAGAAGTGCTTAAAGTGTGCGGTATCTCTCCTAAGAGATTCAGCCTACCGATGGTGGAATACCTTGGTGCCAGTAGTGCTAAGGGAGAGAGTCAGCTGGGAATTCTTTCAAGTGGAATTCCGAAAGAAGTACATCAACCAGAGGTTCATCGACCACAAGAGGAAGGAGTTCTTGGAACTGAAGCAAGGTCATATGTCTGTGATTGATTACGAACAGAAGTTCATAAGACTTAGCAAATATGCTCGGGAGTGCGTGTCTACTGAGGCAGTCATGTGTAAGAGGTTCGAGGATGGACTGGATGAGGACATCCGTTTATATGTTGGAGTCTTCAAACTAAAGGAATTTGTAGTGTTGGTAGATAGAGCCTATAAAGCCGAAGAGTTAGTTAAGGAGAAGAAAAGAGCAGAGAATGAGTCTCGTGAATCGAGGAAGAGGCAACTGAGTTGTAACAGTCTGGTATATACCCTGGTCAGAACCGTGGTTTCGGGACAACAAATCCAAGTCCGTATAATATTTTAATATTATTTTCTGTGCTGTTGATATGTGACTAAGCATGTGGTAAATTTTTGTGAGCTAATTTGTCTGTCTGTGTGTTTAATTTGACAAAAAGCTGAAATTTCATTGAATGTGAAAGATGCTTGCTATTTGTTAAAATACTTAAGTGTTGTGGCTTTGTAAAGGTGAAGGCCTTATATGGCAAATAAGCCATCTTTGAGATAGTGGATGATTGAATGACTAAATGACCTTAGTAATAAATTCTTTTATATGTTTAATGGAAGGACAATTTAGTAATTGGTTATTAACATAAACCAGTAAAAGAAACAATTGGAAGATGATAGTTATCATCTTATTTTCTTTGGCCGAATATCAAGGGGAAAGAAAGAATAGAAGCTTTCCAATTTTCGACACTTGCAAGCCAAAATTCAAGGTTAGATTTTGTTCCGTTTTTGATAATTTCTATGTTTTTGTAATCGTTGCTTTGAGAGCTATCAAACCCATGTTTCAATTTAATGAATTGATGATGTTTGTGTGTTATGCCAATGATGATTTGCTAAGCTTTTTGATGATTTTTGGTGTTAAATGAAAGATATGAGCTAAATGAACATGTTTTGTTTTTGAAGTTTTGATGAATTTAGCTAAATAGGGCTAAATTGAGAAAATGGCAAATTGAGGGACTAATTTGTGAAATTGATGATAAATGTGGACTTATATGTGATGTATATGTATTCGGCTAAGCATGTGTATGTTTGAAATTTGTGAATTTGATGTTTTGAGAAAAATAGACTAAATTGATAAAATGTGCAACTGTGAGGGGTAAATAGCTGAAAATATGTGTGTATGGATTGAATTGAATGAATTAGTGAATAAAAGGATTAATTCTGAATATGTTTAGATCAAGAACCGAAGAAAACAGTCTTAGATCGCGGGAAAGCGAAAGTAAACAAGTAGCCACTTCTATTCCGATAAACTGAATCTGAGGTAAGTCATATTGCTAATAATTGTAAACGTATTGAATAAAGTTAATTTACATGACTATCAATGATAATGCCTGCAATTGTGATGCTATGTATATAAATTCTGGGATAAGGTTGACATAGTGTTAAGTCGGAGAAGTTTTGTATGAACTTAGAAATACAAAGGTATCTGTTTTGTTTTATCATGTAAGACCACGTCTGGGACGTTGGCATTAATTCGCTAATCGTGTAAGACCTCGTCTGGGACGTAGACATCATTATCTGTTTATATATAAGACCTCGTCTGGGATGTAGGCATCATTATCTGTTTATATGTAAGACCTCGTCTGGACGTAGGCATCATTATCTATTTATATGTAAGACCTCGTCTGGGACGTAGGCATCATTATCTGTTAGTATATAAGACCTCGTCTGGGACGTAGGCATCGTTATCTGTTTATATATAAGACCTCGTCTGGGAAGTAGGCATCATTATCTGTTTATATATAAGGCCTCGTCTGGACGTAGGCATCATTATCTGTTTATATATAAGACCTCATCTGGGACATAGGCATCATTATCTGTTTATATGTAAGACCTCGTCTGGGACGTAGGCATCATTATCTGTTTATATGTAAGACCTTGTCTGGGACGTAGGCATCGTTATCTGTTTATATATAAGACCTCGTCTGGGATGTAGGCATCATTATCTGATTACATATAAGACCTCGTCTGGGACGTAGGCATCGTTACCTAATTTTATGTAAGACCACATCGGGGACGTTGGCATCAATATTTGTTTGCTTGTAAGACCACGTCGGGGACGTTGGCATCAATATCTCTTTATGTGTAAGACCATGTTTGGGGCGATAGCATTGTACGATTATTATGATCTTCTGAGTATCTGATTGGATTCTTTATGAATTAACGGGCAAGTCTGGGATATGAATATCAAATCCGAGTTCTGATAGATTAAGTAAATAAATGTTCAGCTCAGGTATGCTGTATTTACACAAAATGTGTAGACAAGGTAAGTACCTATATGACTCTGATTAGAAGAAAGGTATGAATGAATATGAGAATGTGAATGAGATGTTAAAATGGTTATGGAAAGCTATGTTTATACATATGATTTTTGAAGCAATGAATGTGGCATTATGGCCAAATATATATGTGATGGTTTGCTAAGTTTATTTGTATTATGACTTACTAAGCTTTGAAAAGCTTACTCCGTGTATGTTTCTTCTGTTCTATAGGTTGTCAAAGCTACTGAAGGCTTGGGACCGTCACAGATCGTCATCACACTACTAATCTCTTGTTGGGTACACTTTGAATATGTACAAAGCTAGATATGGCATGTATAGGCTAGTATTTTGGTGTAAATAGTTATGTGATCTTAGCCCTTTGATTTGGCTAATTTTGAGTTGATACTTTGTTTATATGAATGTGATATATGATTCATATCTTGATATGGTGAAAGCATGTGGAATGGTCAAGTTTTGAGTGAGCAAATGAATGAATTCAGCTTGTAATGATATGAGATTTAATCCTTGGAAATTGTCATGGTTGGAATTGGTATTGAATGCATGGTTTGAATGGTCATTTTGGGTATACTTTTGATGGATATATGTGCATGAAACATCTTTTTAGATATGGCTTGTAGGTATGACACTTATGGGTAGGATTTTGACCTTGTAGATGGCCTATATTGACACACGGTTGTGGCACACGGGCGTGCCTTTCAACCGTGGGTGAATTGTAAGATGCAATTTAGTATCACACGGCCTTGACATGGGCGTGTCAGTTGGCTGTGGTGTACAAGTCAGTAGATAACATAAAAATTACACGGCCTCGACACGGGCGTGCCTGGTGGCCATGGTAGGGAAGTCAGTATATGACCTAAAAGTGCACGGCCATGGCACACGGGCGTGCCTAATGACCGTGTTGGTATAGTTAGTATATAGACACGGATGGACACATGAGGGTGCCTAGAAGCCGTGGAGGGCACACGGTCTCCTCCCACGGGTGTGTCTCCCTTGTATTTTAGAAAAGTTTCAAATTTTCATGGAAATTCATATGTGTTTCAGTTTAGTCCCAACTCGACTTATAAGTATGATTAAGGTCTCGAGGACCTGTTTAAGGGACATTATGTCTGAGAATGATGATTGAATGTATGATTTCGTCAGTGAATGTTTCCGATCTGTCTGGTAGTGCTTCTAACCCTAGTCCGGTGCCAGTTATGGGTTAGGGGTGTTACATTTGGTTGGTATCAGAGCTACAGTTTAGCCGATTCTTGGACTAACGTTGCGTGTCAGAGTCTAGCTATACATGCCATATATCTGAACTGTGATAGTGTGATGAATCCTGACGTATAAAATGTGATTTTCGTATAGTATGGATCCCGAAAGAGTCAGTGGTAGCGACGTGAAAGTAATCGCGCTGCTTTCGAGGATAGCGCCCTTAGATCCGAGATCGGTTACGAGCGGTCAAGATGGAGAAGCTAAACAAGCTTTTTTCCAGCTAATGAGTGAGTGGTTCACTCAATTTGTGAGAAATAACCTGACTGTTTTGCAACCTCTGCCCCCGATTAACCTCCTCTAGACATCTGCTATGCTTTTGATTACGAATCTAAATCTAATGAACAAGCCCCCGCTTGATGAAATTCGTAAGTATGAGGTCGGATAGTTTAGGGCTACTAATGATGATAATACCGAGAAAGTCGATTCTGAAGCTTATAATGAAAGAAAAAGATCGATGAGTAATTTTTCTCAACCTTCGACGAAGAAATATAGAGATACAAGTAATAGATTAGATGTTTCAACCAGACATATGGGTAGAGATCGTGTGAGACCAAATGTTAGTTTGAGAACTCAAGCTCCAATTGAATCAATTGATGGAAGTACTAAAAGCAACAAACCTGAGTGTAGAAAGTGTGGAAGACGACATATAGGAAAATGTTGGGGCAAGTATAACAATAGAGTTTGCTATAAATGTGGGTTACAAAATCACTTCATTCGAGATTGCCCAAAGATGGCGAGTATTGAAAATGTCAGATCCAAGCGACTCAAGTGTAAACGTTGTGGTAAAAGACATTCGAGGAATTGTAGATTGAATAATCAAGCTTGCTTCAGATGTAGATCGTTGGATCATTTTATTCGAGATTGCCCAGAGCCTGTCGAACAAGAGACCACCCAGAATCTGAGATCAGATAACGTCTAGAGAGAGATAGACCTTTCCGAAATATCAGAAATGTTAGTAGTAGTCAAAGGTCTACGAGGGATACTGTTGAAAAATCTGAATTTAGAGAGCCAACTGGAGTGCATGCTATTCGAGCTTGTGAAGAAGCTTCATCTTCAGATGTTATTATGGGTACGTTTACTCTTTATGATACTTTTGTGATTGTATTGATAAACACTAGTTCTACTCATTTGTATATATATATATATATGCATGAATTTAGTATTCAGTAAGACTTTGCCTGTAGAGTCTACTGAGTTTGCTACAAAAGTAGCGAACCCTTTAGGTAAAAGTGTCATTGTTGATAAAGTATGAAAGAACTGTCCGTTAATGTTTCGAAAATGTCTGAAAGGAAGATTGAGTCAGTACCTGTTGTCTGTGAGTTTTTTATGTGTTTCCTGAAGAGTTACCGGGTTTACCTCCGATTCGAGAAGTTGAGTTGGGTATTGAATTGTTGCCTGGTACTACACCTATTTCGATAGGTCCGTATAGAATGGCACCAATAGAGTTAAAAGAGTTAAAGTCACAGCTGCAAAAATTGACTGAGAGAGGGTTTGTTAGACCGAGTTTCTCGCCCTGAGGTGCTCCGGTTTTGTTTGTGAAAAAGAAAGATGGCACGATAAGGATGTGTATGGATTATTGTCAGTTATATAAGGTGACAATATCCGTTGCCCCATATAGATGATTTATTTGATCAGTTAAAAAGGAGCAGCTATAGTATGATCTGAGGTAACATTGTTGGTGGTCTAGAATGAAATGAGACATATCTAACTTTGTGTTAAAATGTTTAGTCTGTCAACAAGTGAAAATTGAACATCAAATTCTATCTAGTTTGCTGTAACCGATTCTGATTCCTGAGTTAAAAGGGGATAGAGTGACCATAGACTTTGTTTCTGGTTTACCTCAGACTCCGAGAAAGAAAGATGTGATTTGGGTCATATTTGATAGATTAACGAAATCTGCTCATTTCATTCTGGTAAGATCTGACTACTCACTTGAAAAATTAGCCGAGGTTTATATCTCTGAGATTGTGAGATTGCACGGGGTGCCACTGTCTATTGTATTCGATACAGATCCTAGTTTTACGTTGAGATTCTGGAAGAAATTGCAAGAAGCTTTGAGCACGAAATTATATTCCAGTACAGCTTTTCATCCGCAAACAGATGGTCAGCCTGAACGAATAATTTAGATTCTTGAAGACATGTTAAGATGCTACAAACTTGAGTTTAATAGTACATGGGATCAGTATCGGCCATTGATTGAATTTTTGTATAACAACAGTTTTCAAGCGAGTATCAAAATGGCACCATATGAAGCTTTGTACGGACGAAAATGTCGAACACCTCTGTATTGGACCGAGCTTAGTGAAAATAAATTACATGGGGTTGATTTGATAAAAGATTCAGAACAAAAAGGTGAAACTGATTCGAGATTATTTGAAAGTAGCATCTGATCGTCAGAAGTCTTATGCGAATTTGAAACGAAAAGATATAGAATTTGAGATCGGCGACAAAGTATTTCTGAAAGTGTCACCGTGGAAGAAAGTGCTTCGATTCGGATGTAAAGGAAAGTTAAGTCCGAGGTTCATCAGACCGTATGAGATCATCGAACGAGTTGAGCCTATGGCATATAAATTGAAATTGCCTTCTGAACTAGAAAAGATACACAATGTATTTCATGTTTCGATGTTTCGTAGATATCGATCTGATCCATCACATGTGATTGCCCCATTTGAAATTGAAATCTGAAATGATATGACATATGAAGAGGAACCGATCCGTATCTTAGCCCGTAAAGTGAAAGATTTGAGAAATAAGAAAATTTTGTTAGTGAAAGTACTGTGGAATCCACACGGGGTAGAAGAGGCTACGTGGGAGCCTGAATATTCGATAAGACAACAATATCCGAATCTGTTTAACGGTAAGATTTTCGAGGACAAAAATCCCTAAGGGGGAGAATTGTAACAGTTCGGTATATACCTTGGTCAGAATCGTGGTTTCGGGACCACAAATCTGAGTCTGTATAGTATTTTAATATTATTTTCTATGCCGTTGATATGTGACTAAGCATGTGGTAAATTTCCGTGAGCTAATTTTTCCGTCTGTGTGTTTAATTTGACAAAAGGATGAAATTTCAATGAATGTGAAATATGCTTGCTATTTGTTAAAATACTTAAGTGTTGTGGCTTTGTAAAGGTGAAGGCCTTATATGGCAAATAAGCCATCTTTGAGATAGTGGATGATTGAATGACTAAATGACCTTAGTAATAAATTGTTTTATATGTTTAATGGAAGGGCAATTTTGTAATTGGTTATTAACATAAATTAGTAAAAGAAACAATTAAAAGATGATAGTTATCATCTTATTTTCTTTGGCCAAATATCAAGGGGAAAAAAAGAATAGAAGCTTTCCAATTTTCGGCACTTGCAAGCCAAAATTCAAGGTTAGATTTTGTTCCGTTTTTTAATAATTTATATGTTTTTGTAATCGTTGCTTTGAGAGCTATCAAACCCATGTTTCAATTTAATGAATTGATGATGTTTGTGTGTTATGCCATTGATGATTTGTTAAGCTTTTTGATGATTTTTGGTGTTAAATGATATATATGAGCTAGATGAACATGTTTTGTTTTTGAAGTTTTGATGAATTTAGCTAAACAGGGCTAAATTGAAAAAATGGCAAATTGAGGGACTAATTTGTGAAATTAATGAAAAATGTGGACTTATATGTGATGTATTTGTATTCGACTAAGCATATGTATGTTTGAAATTTGTGAATTTGATGTTTTGAGAAAAATGGACTAAATTGATAAAATGTGCAACTGTGAGGGCTAAATTGTAAATAGCCCAAAATATGTGTGTATGGATTGAATTGAATGAATTAGTGAATAAAAGGATTAATTCCGAATATGTTTAGATCAAGAACCGAAGAAAACAGACTTAGATCCCGGGAAAGCAAAAGGAAACGAGTAGCCGCTTCTATTCCGATAAACCAAATCCGGGTTAAGTCATATTGCTAATAATTGTAAACAAATTGAATAAAGTTAATTTACAAATTGCTATCAATGATAATGACTGCAATTGTGATGCTATGTATATAAATTCTAGGATAAGGTCGGCATAGTGTTAAGTCGGAGATGTTTTGTATGAACTTAGGAATACAAAGGTATCTGTTGTGTTTTTTCATGTAAGACCACATCTAGGGCATTGGCATTGATTCACTAATCGTGTAAGACCTCATCTGGGACGTAGACATCATTATCTGTTTATATATAAGACCTCATCTGGGATGTAGGCATCATTATCTATTTATATGTAAGACCTCGTCTGGGACGTAGGCATCATTATCTGTTTATATATAAGACCTCGTCTGGGACGTAGGCATCATTATCTTTTTATATAGAAGACCTCGTCTGGGACGTAGGCATCATTATCTGTTTATATATAAGACCTCGTCTGGGACGTAGGCATCATTATCTGTTTATATATAAGACCTCGTCTGGGACGTAGGCATCGTTATCTGTTTAAACATAAGACCTCGTCTGAGACGTAGGAATCGTTATCTGTTTATACATAAGACCTCATCTGGGACGTAGGCATTGTTATCTGATTACATATAAGGCCTCGTCTGGGACGTAGGCATCGTTATCTGATTACATATAAGGCCTCGTCTGGGACGTAGGCATCGTTATCTGATTTCATGTAAGACCTCATTTGGGGCGATAGCATTGTACGATTATTATGAGCTTCTGAGTATCTGATTGGATTCTTTATGAATTAACGGGCAAGTCTGGGATATGAATATCAAATCCGAGTTCTGATAGATTAAGTAAATAAATGTTCAGCTCAGGTATGTTGTATATACACGAAATGTGTAGACAAGGTAAGTACCTATATGACTCTGATTAGAAGAAAGGTATGAATGAATATGAGAATGTGAATGAGATGTTAAAATGGTTATGGAAAGCTATGTTTATACATATGATTTTTGAAGCAATGAATGTGGCATTATGGCCAAATATATATGTGATGGTTTGCTAAGTTTATTTGTATATTAGGCATAATTCATCCAAATGCTTACCCAAAAACTTGACCAATTCACATGCTTCAACCATACCAAAGTATACTTCATATACCACATTCATTTTAACATAATACCAACATATAACTAGCCAAATCACATGGCTAAATTCACTTCATTTACAAATACAAAAGACTAGCCTATACATGTCATATCTAGCAAACTATATCTCCAAAATGTACCAAAAATAAGTTGAATAGTGTGATGAAAATCCTTGATGGTCCCGAACCTTCAGTAGCTTTGATGACCTAATAAACAGAGAAATCGCACACATGGAGTAAGCTTTCCAAAAGCTTAGTAAGTCATAATACAAATAAACTTAACATGCAAAACATTTAAGCATATAAAGACATTGGCACAATTCCTATTCATAATGTATTTCTCATATATATGCCTTAAACCATATCCTTGGTCATAATTGCCACATTCATCAATTCAAGAATCACATGTATAAACAAATCTCTTACATAACTATTCTTGTATCTCATTCACATTCTCATATTCAATTGTACATTTCCTCCCATCAAAAATCACTTAGGTACTTACCTTTTTATACACATTTAGTGTACATATGAAATGAACCTAAAACGAACATTCATTCACGTATTTGTTCTTAGCTCGGAATTGCGATTCGTATCATAAACTTACCCGTTGAACCGTTACGAATCTAGTAGGATACTCATAAATCTCGGAATAGTCGTACAATGCCAACGTCCCAGACGAGGTCTTATATGCACTCAGATATCGATGACACTATCCCAGATAGGGTCTTACACGAATCAATACATGCCGATGTCCCAGACATGGTCTTACACGTAAAGCTCATATCGATGCCAACGTCCTAGATGAGGTCTTACAAGAAATCTCAAATCAACGCCAACGTCCCAGACGTGGTCTTACATGATAAAACAGAACGGATACCTATGTCATGACATAGCTAATCATATCTATTCCTAGGTTTGTACGGGACTTCTCGAACATTGTCACTATATCGATCTTATCTTGGAATTCATATACAGATCATATTGTAACCATTCATCTATAGCAATAGCCATAGGAATATACCTAATTCATTACTAATACGTTTATTTGCATAATGACTTACCTCGGATTCAATTTATCTGAAATGGAAACGGCTACTCGATTACTTTCGCTTTCCCGCGATCTAAGTCCGTTTTCTTCAGTTCTTGATCTAAACATATTCAGAATTAACCTTTTATTTACTAACTCATTCAATTCAATCCAAACACACATTTAGGGCTATTTGCAATTTAACCCTCACATTTTCACAATTTATCAATTTTGTCCATTTTTCTCAAAACATCAAATTCAC
Organism: Gossypium bickii; assembly: GCA_025503065.1. Classification (NCBI taxonomy): domain Eukaryota; kingdom Viridiplantae; phylum Streptophyta; class Magnoliopsida; order Malvales; family Malvaceae; genus Gossypium; species Gossypium bickii. The sequence continues at coordinate 44,120,292 of CP106716.1, forward strand.
AAAATCACCACACATCCAAGCTTAGCCGAACAAGCCTATATTTTCCGTCAAATTTGCAATTTAGTCCCTCTAATTGCTATTTTCTCAATTTAGCCCTAATTAGCTAAATTCATCAAAAATTCAAGAACAAAGTATGTTCATCTAGCTCAAAACTTTCATTTAACACCATAAATCATCACAAAGCTCAACATATCATCAATGTCACATTTCATGAACAAATCAATTCATCAGATTGAGACATGGACTTGATAGTAGACTAAGCAACAATCTCAAAATCATAAAAATCATCAAAAACCAAAGAAAAAAACATACCTAAATTTGTATGTACAAAGCCGAATGTCCTAGCAAATTTCTCTTCCTTTTTTTCTTTCTTCAATTTCGGCACCCAAATAAGATGATAGCATTCATCTTTTCTTTTTTATATTATAATACAAACATATTATTACTCATTTTACTAAATTAACCTTTTATAAACATAAAAGACAAATATAATTCAATGTCATTTTAGTCCATTAACAAACCACTATCTTATAAGTGGCCTAATTGCCATATAAGGCCTCCACCTTTACAAAGCCACAACACATTGATACCTTAACAAATAGCATGCTAAGTTTGCATTTGATGCAATTCAATCCTTTTATCAAATTAAGCACACAAACAGATAAATTATCTTACGAAACTTTAACACATGCATAATCATTTATCAGAGGCATAGAAAATAATATTAAAAATATTATATGAACTCGGATTTGTGGTCCAAAAAACACTGTTCCGACTAGGGTGTAAATCAGATTGTTATAGGTGAGGACATATGCCATTCGTGCCCGAGACGAGGCATCTTCCCCCGACGTAATCACGGGTACCTTTTCTCTCCATAATACTCGTGTTATAGCTTTAATTGATCCGGGATCTACCTACTCATACATGTGCATGAAATTAGTCTCTAGCGTGAGCATGCCTATAGAGTCTACCGAATTCATCATAAGAGTGTCTAATCCCCTAGGCAAGTGCGTGTTGGTTGATAGAGTTTGTAAAGGTTGCCCTTTGATGATCAAGGGTCATTATTTCCCGGTTGATCTTATGCTATTGCCATTTGATGAGTTTGATGTCATCCTTGGAATGGATTGGTTAGTTACTCATGGAGTAAATTTGAATTGTGGGGAGAAGCATATTGAGTTGAGAGATGAAAATGGTAATCTTATTCGTGTTGAATTGGATAAGCCAGGTAGGTCACCAGTAGTGATGTCAATCTTATCGACTTAGAAGTATTTAAGGAAGGGATGTGAGGCCTATCTTGGCTCTCTGTTGAACACTAAAGAGACTGATTCAAGAATTGAGTCAGTACCCACAATGTACAATTACCCGGATGTCTTCCCAAAAGAGTTGCCAGGGCTTCCTCCAGTTAGAGAAATTGAATTTGGGATTGAGTTAGCTCTGGGTACTGCCCCTATTTCTATTGTTCCATATAGAATGGCCCCAACTGAGCTGAAAGAGTTGAAAGCACAATTGCAAGAACTAACAGATAAGGGTTTCCCGAGACCGAGTTTTTCTCCGTGGGGTGCTCTCGTTTTATTCGTGAAGAAGAAAGATGGTTCCATGAAACTATGTATAGATTACCAGCAACTCAATAAGGTAACTGTGAAGAACAAGTACCTGTTGTTGAGGATTGACGATCTATTCGATTAGTTGAAGGGAGCCACGGTATTTTCCAAGATAGATTTGAGGTCAAGGTACTATCAGTTGAGAGCCAAGGACTCGGATGTGCTGAAAACTACATTTAGGACTAGGTATGGCCACTATGAATTTTTGGTCATGCCTTTTGGTCTAACGAATGCTCCTGCAATCTTTATTGATTTGATGAATCGCATTTTTCAGCCATACTTGGATAAATTTGTCGTGGTCTTCATTGATGACATACTGATCTACTCTCGAGATGAGAACGAACATGCCGAGCATTTGAGTATGGTTCTACAAGTTCTGAGAGAAAAACAATTGTACACCAAGTTCAGCAAGAGTGAATTTTGGCTCAAGGAAGTGGGATTTTTAGGGCACATTGTCTCAGAAGATGGAATTAGAGTAGACCCAAGTAAGATTTTAGCAATTGTTGAATGGAAACCACCGAGGATCGTAACTGAAGTAAGGTGCTTTCTAGGCCTAGTCGGCTATTATAGGCATTTTGTCATGGGGTTTTCCATGATAGCTACCCCGATGATAAGACTTTTGCAAAAATATGTGAAGTTCGATTAGACAGAAAAGTGTCAACAAAAGTTTTGAGATACTGAAGACACTATTGACTGAGGCTCCTGTTTTGGTGCAATCTGAGCTGTGAAGAGAATTTGTGGTTTACAGTGACGCGTCCTTTAATGGATTGAGTTGTGTACTTATGTAAGAGGATAAAGTGATTGCATACGTCTCTAGGCAACTAAAGCTGCACAAAAAGAATTATTCGACTCATGATTTAGAGTTGGCCGCAATTGTGTTTGCATTATTAATTTGGAGGCATCATTTGTATGGTGAAAGGTGTCAAATTTTCACCGACCATAAGAGCCTAAAATATTTGATGACTCAAAAGGAATTGAATTTGAGGCAACGAAGGTGGTTAGAGCTGATTAAGGATTATGAGTTGGAAATTGACTACCATTTGGGAAAGGCAAACATAGTCGCCGATGCTTTGAGTAGAAAATTATTGTTTGAGCTAAGAGTCATTAATACTCAGATAACTTTGTTGGATGATGGTTCCGTTTTAGTCGAATTGAGAGCTAAACCATTGTTTCTCTAAAAGATTTGTGAAGCTCAGAAAGATGATAACAGTTTGCAAGCCAAGAGAGTAATCCAGATACTCGAAGACATGCTTCAATGTTGCGTATTGGAATTCGATGAAAATTGAAAATTAGGAGAAATACTTACCGTTGGTGGAATTTGCCTACAATAACAGATTCTAGTCAAGTTTAAAGATGGCCCCTTATGAGGCATTGTATGGGCGTAAGTTCTGAACGCCCTTGTATTGGTCAGAACTCAGAGAGAAATAGATACTCGGGGTTGAATTGATTAAGGAAACTAAAGAGAAAGTAAAAGTGATACGTGATTGTCTAAAAGTCGCCTCAGATAGACAAAAGTCCTATTCGGATTTAAAAAGGAAAGAGATTGAATTCAAAGTCGGTGATAAAGTGTTCTTGAAAGTATCGCCTTGGAGGAAAGTCCTCAGATTTGACAGGAAGGGCAAGTTGAGTCTACATTTTACCGGACCCTAGTAAGTTACCGAGAGGGTAGGACCGGTAGCTTATCGGTTGGCCTTGCCACCTGAGCTAGAAAAGATTCATGACGTCTTTCACGTATCCATGTTGCGCCGATACCATTCGGACACTTAGCATTTCATAGTACCAGCAGAGGTTGAGTTGCAACCAGACTTGAAACACCCCAAACCCGGTCCACGAGTCTTGACCGGATCTGGTATGTTCCTCGAGTAATACGGTTCAAAAATTGGTTTGTTTCTTTGGAAACTTTGGGTGATTTTGAAGAAAAATGTATTTGTGTTGGGTTTAAAAACGAAACCAATGTTTCGCTTGAAGTTTGGATTTTATCAAACCTCGTTTTCATGTTCAAAACCTTAAGTTAAAAGATTTGCCGATTTGATTTAAAGTTTACCTTTAGATTGTAAATCATAAGTGTTAGGTGTCAAAATCTTTAGAGATTTTTTTTTTAAAGAGTCGCTTAAACTTTTAATTGATAAAAATTGTATCATAGTAAAATAAATAAAAATGCGTGCATAATCAGTTTCATATTAGTGGCCTTATTACATCAAAGAAAACCTGAAATAAAACCAAAGTACTTAAAAATAAAAAGTCCAAAATAAGATAAAACTAAGCTGAGCATGGCCACCACTAAGCTCCTCCCGACCCGGTCCATCACTGAGTGTCACCTGAAAAAATAACCCACAACGGGGTGAGTCAACAGACTCAGTGTGTATAACCAAAACTAAGTCCCAAATGATTTAGGCATATCATAACATATCATACATACATAACAAATAGAGATAAGGATGCAATATCAAACCTAAACCTAGATAACCATCCGCTACACATCACCCGTACCAACCATCACACCATGGGGACTACTAAGTCAACCCTCCATCCGCAACACATCATCGAAGGCAGTCGCTGCAAACGATGTGCTCATTGTCCTTATATATATTGTGGCATTGCCACCAGATAAAATTTTGTGACATGAGTCACCACATTCAGGTTATGTGACCGAAGTCACCACATTCAGATATTGTGGTATAAACCACCAGATCACTTCGCCTTTCATAATCACCCATATGCCCCATGTCATACAAATCATGCAAAGATTATGTCACATTCTTTATTTCACATTCTTAGCAATATTCACCTATGTGTCATAACAGGTATTCGTAACATTGTTCACATAGTTTTAGACAATAACGTACCTGAATATGCCGTACCATTGAATGGTACCTTAAACCATATCTTTCACATGCTTACTAACATTTATATTAAATTAATGCCATAAATCTATTAAGAGATAGTGTGGGGTACACACCTGATTTACTTAGCGAGTTCACTGAAATCCCAAAGAATCCCGATCTAATGCTCTAGATCTTAGTCCCTACATTCAGCCCACACTTCATGTTTAGCAAAAGCCTATTCGGCTATACAATCAAATCTCGAAGGATCTCGGTAACCAAAACCCTTACCTTGCTGCTGATTTGATTACTAATCAAATCCCGAAACCTTGTGATGCTCCCTTTTGCAATCGGCCCACTACTACATCACTTAACTAGTTAGTTTCCGGCTTTTGAATAAATAAGAACAGATCTAAGCCACTAAATAGGCCTTGGCTGAATGTACATGTACACTTACCTTATGGATCTAAATCCCGAAATTGCTAATTACTCTTGGTATCTGTCGAAATCCCTACAAACACTGTGTTAGATTTAATTCTAACCTTTAATCTCAACAAATGGCCCTTGGCCGAATATACACATGACTTACCTTAGATCTCTAAAATCCCGAGGGTCTTCCCCTTGTAGTCGACAATCACAGAATCCCGAAACCCTCCTTCAGAGTTTCGGCCAAGATACATAAATAAGATTAGTCTCTCCATTTTCGGCTAAAAGAAAAGAAATTAAATTGAATAGCCTTTAATCTTACCCTTACCACAGAAATCGACAGCACCTATGCTTGACACCACCTGAGAGATTCGGCTATGGCTAGAAAAAACTTGCTTCCGGCTTTTGTGACTTGTGACAAAGAAAAGAGAGTGAGGCCCCCTTGAGATTCGGCTTTTGAGTGAACTTACAGAAGAAGAACAAGAATGGAAAGAGAGGAAGGAACATTCGCTTGCAGACAGAGAAAAAGAAAGAAAAGTGTTGCTAGAGAATTCGCGAGAGGCTCGAAGAAAAGAAAAAGGATGAATAATGGCCTTACTCCCTTCCTTTGGCCGAAAATACCATTCTTAGACTCCCTCAATCGGCCAACTCTCCTCTCTCAATCCAATCCCTTATTTTTCTCTCACTTACCCATTCAAAAATAAATTAAAAATAAATCATCATTCATCTCCTACCTTACCCGAAATTTTTAAAAGAATTAGACCTCATCTTAAACTCCTCCTACGGTCTCCCCATGCCGTCCATTACTTCCCCTTGTTGCCGTAAAAATAAAAGCTCTTATTTGCTTTCCTTGTGACTCGAACCCAAGCCCCTTCTCCACTGCATATGGCGTCACTTACTGGGCTTTAAGTGGCGCCTCCTTGCCACTCTTCCAAGCCCATTTTTGTGTCATATTTCCCCTACTATTTCTCTTAAGGCCTTATCAAACTTAGCTCCCTCTTCAAACTTAAAACTTAATATTTTCTAAGGCATTCTTCCTACATTCTAAAGTCCTCAAAATTCACGAAACACATTTATAACACATAAAGGCATGCTACTTCATATAATTAAGCAAAAATGCATAAGCCATAAATCCGAGATATTACGATTCTACCCCCTTAAAATAATTTCGTCCTCAAAATTACCTGACTGAAATAAGTGAGGGTATTGCTGTCGCGTTGCTTCTTTCGGCTCCCACGAAGCTTCCTCTGATCCATGATTACGCCATAACACTTTGACTAAAGGAACTGATTTCCTTCGTAGCACTTTCACACCTCGTTCCAAAATCTGAATTGGCTCCTACTCGTAGGACAAATCTGGCCTTAGCTCCACCTCTTCAACCGGAACTACATAGGATGGATCCGATCGATAATGACGTAGCATAGAAACATGGAATACGTCGTGCATCTGCTTCAATTCCAAAGGCAACTCAAACTGGTATGCCACTAGTCCAATTCACTTCAATACCCGATAAGGTCCTACAGACCTTGGACTTAACTTCCCTTTGCGCCCAAATCTTATCGCCTTCTTCCAAGGCGATACCTTAAGAAACACTTGATCTCCCACATCAAATTCTATTTCCTTGCGTTTGAGATCTGCGTACGACTTCTGCCTATCAGATGCCTCCTTTAACCGTGCCCGAATTACCTCAACCTTTTCCTCGGATTCAGCCACAATTTCTAGACCCAAAACTCGATGTTCCCCTAATTCCGTCCAACATGTAGGAGTGCGACACTTCCGTCCATACAGTGCTTCATACGGTGCCATCCGAATACTGGCCTAATAGCTGTTGTTGTATGCAAATTCCGCTAAAGGCAAATACTCCTCCCACCTTCCTCTGAAGTCTATCACACAGCCCCTAAGCATATCCTCCAACACTTGTATTACTCGCTCAGACTGCCCGTCAGACTGTGGATAAAAAGTCATAGTGAAATCCAATCTGGTGCCTAAAGCTTGATGTAGAGCTTTCCAAAATCAAGACGTAAACCTTGGATCCCTATCTGAAATAATCGATACCGGTACTCCATGCAACCTTACAATTTCTGCCACATACAACTTCGTCAACTTCTGCAAAGAATAGTCAACTTGCACTGGAATGAAATGCACAGACTTTGTCAACCGATCCATTATCACCCATACCGATTCCTTCTTAGTAGGCGTAAGGGGAAGCCCCCTAACGAAGTCCATGGTAATTCTCTCCCACTTCCACTACGGAATCTTGATTGGCTGAAGCGATCCTGACGGAACTTGGTGTTTAGCCTTAACTTGCTGACACGTCAAGCATTTCCCCACAAACTCCGTAACTTCTCGCTTAAGACCAGGCCACCAAAACTGTTCCCTTAGATCCCTGTACAACTTGGTACCTCCAGGATGCATAGCATAAGGGCTACTATACGATTCCTGAAGAATTCTCTGCCTTAACTCCTTATCCTTAGGCATACAGACCTTGCCCTTGAAACACAATACTCCCTCGTCAGTAATACCATAATCTTCCAACCCTCTATTCTGCACTTGCTGTAACTTAGCACTTAAATCCTCATCCACCAACTGACTTTCTTTTACCTCATTCAACCATGTCGGCTTGACTTGCAACTCTGCTAACAAACTTCCGTCGTCATACAAGCTTAGATGTGCAAACATCGCCCTCAGATCCGACACCACTTTCCGACTTAGGGCATCTGCCACTACATTCGCCTTGCCGGGATGATACTCTATGGAACAGTCGTAGTCCTTCAACAACTCCACCCACCTTCGCTGTCTCAGGTTCAACTCCTTCTGAGTCAACAAATACTTAAGGCTCTTGTGGTCTATGTAGATCACCTACTTTTCTCCATACAAATAGTGCCTCCATACCTTAAGAGCAAAGACCACTGCCGCCAATTCCAAGTCATGCGTCAGGTAGTTAACCTCGTGTGGCCTCAGTTGTCGAGACGCATAAGCGATTACTTTCCCGTCTCGCATCAGTACGCAACGCAACCCAAACCTGTATGGGAAGCGTTATAATACACCACGAAATCCTTCCCTGCCTCTGGCTGAATCAAAACTAGAGCTTCAGTCAAAACCCTCTTAAGCTTCTCAAAGCTCCCTTGTTGTCTATCTGTCTATACGAAAGGTACCTCCTTCCTCAACAACTTTGTCAAAGGTGCGGTTATTGATGAGAACCCTTCTACAAACCTTCTGTAATAGCCTGCCAATCCCAAGAAACTACGAACCTCAGCCACAGACTTAGGTGGTTTCCAATCTAGCACTGCCTCAATCTTCTTAGGATCTACCCTTATTCCTTCTGCAGACACTACATGCCCTAAGAATGCGACCTCCTTCAGCCAAAATTCACACTTGCTGAATTTGGCGTAGAGCTTCTTCTCCCTCAACACTTGCAACACAATTTAGAGATGCTCATCATACTCCTCCTCAGACTTGGAATACACTAGGATGTCGTCTATGAACACAATGACGAACTGATCCAAGTAAGGTTGAAAACCCCGATTCATCATATCCATGAACGCGGCTGGGGCGTTTGTCAACCCAAACAGAATTACCAAGAACTCATAATACTCGTATCTTGTCCGGAAAGCTATCTTATGGATATCTACTTCCTTCACCTTAAGTTGATGATATCCAGACCTTAAATCTATCTTTGAGAATATTGCTGCCCCCTTCAGTTGATCGAACAAGTCGTCTATCCTTGGCAAAGGCTACTTGTTCTTGATGGTCAGCTTATTCAACTGACGATAATCTATGCACATACGCATAGTTCCGTCTTTATTCTTCACAAACAAGACCGGTGCTCCCCATAGAGACACACTGGGCCAAATAAACCCACGATCAAGCAATTCTTGGATCTGAGCCTTGAGCTCAACCAACTTTTTTGGTGCCATTCTATACGGGGCAATTGACACAGGAGCTGTCCCTAGTAGCAAATCAATTCCAAACTCCACCTCCCTGTCCGGGGGTATTCCAGGCAATTCCTCCGGAAAAACATCCACAAATTCCCTTACGGTTCTAACTTCACTAACTCCCCCTTCTTTTGCATGCAATGCACTAATGAAGGTCAAGAATGCCTTGCACCCTTTCCGAACCATCTTATCAGCCTTTAATGCTGAAACTACGTTAGACAAGTAGTTTCTTCTTTCTCCTATCATAATTATCTCCTCATCCTCCGGGGTCCTTAACTCCATTCGCTTAGCTACACAATTCAATACAGCCCGATGCTCTACTAGCCAGTCCATACCAAGTATAAGATCAAATTCTTCGAAGGGTAGTTCCATTAAGTCGGCAGAAAATACCACTCCCTGAATCTCTAGAGGTACACTTCGAAAGATCTTATTCACCACTACAGTTTGGTCTAATGGGCTCACTACAGTCATCTCCCTATCAGATAATTCAGAGGCTATGCCTAGTGTTTCAACTACACTACATGTAATATAAGAATGGGTCGAGCCCACATCAATCAAAGCAAAATAAGGCTTGTTCGCTATAAGGAACGTACCGGTTATGACGTCCGGCGCGTCTCCATCCTCCCTCCGCGTGAATCAGATAAACTGGACCCGGTGTCTTGCCTCTCAGATACCGACACCTCTGCCAGGTGCTCTCCGTCCTCTTCCAGCACCGTTACCTCTACCATTCAGACCACGACCTCTCTGAGGCTGCTGTCCACCTCTACCAGCTTGGTTAACACCCTAACCTATCGGGCGGCTCCCGTCTATCATAATAGGACAGTCCTTAATCATGTGCTCCTTAGAACCACACTTGAAACATCCGCCTGTCTTTTTCCAGTACTCTCCTAAGTGCATTTTCCCACATTGAGTACAAGTACGATACTACCCTCCTGTACCAGCCTGCTGACCTCGTGGCCCATCAACTCTAGGTCTCTTCTGTACATTCCCAGACGATCTCAACGATCCAAAACCTCTTTTCTATCTGTTCCGATCAGTGTTCTGCCTTACAGAGTCCTTAATTCCCTCGGCTACCTTAGCCTTCTCTACCAACATAGCAAACTCACGCTCCTGGTGTGGGGCTATCAACAACCTCAGGTCATCCCTTAGTCCGTCCTCAAACTGGACACATCGCTCATGCTCCGTAGCTACTACTCTTCGAGCATACCGGCTCAACTTTAGGAATTCAACTTCATACTCTGCTACGGATTTATTCGCTTGAACCAGCCCCAAAAATGCCTTCCTTTGCGCATCGATTATGTAGCGCGTCTTGACATACTTCTTCCGATCACGCCTTAACATACTTCCAAGTAAGATCCTCAGCTGTGGCGCCATCTCGAACTGTGAGCCACCATTGATATGCTTCATCATGTAGCAGTGCCACCATTCCTTTCAGTTTCTCCTCAGGGGTCAGATCCAGCTCATCCATAATTCGTTCCGTCGCCTCCAACCAATATTCAGCTGTACTGGGTGCCACGCCGGATACGCCACGGAATACCTCAGCTCTGTTGGCTCGAAGTCGCTCGGGTACAGATTTTTGAGCTCCCATATTTCCACCTGCTCCAGCCACAATCTCAAGAACTTCGCGGCCACGACTGCGATCTGATCATCCCCGTTTGATCTTGCTGCTCAACACCAACAGCTGGTGGTGGGGGTGGTGGTACCTCATTCTCAGACCCTTGACCCGATCTAACGGGTTCCGACACAGTCATTCTGCCTCTACCACGTCCTCGCACATTACGACCACGTCCCCCTAGAGCTCATTTTTACGATCGCGCTTTAATCTAATTACAAAGTTTTATGTATTAGCCTTTGTTCCACTGATTATTCGCGAACAACTGTATGAAAAGAAGTTTAATAGTAGTTCTTTCGATCATTTAGAGTTTCAAGTCTTCTATCCTAATTCAGAGAAGTACAATCCATTCAAAGAGCATACACATCCAAAGATTCGAACATTTTTGTCTTATTCCTATCCTGAGGTATTTTCGTCATCTTTCCTACAGGGGTATTTTGGTAATAATTCAGGGTAAATTTGAAAATCTTAGTAAATCAGGGCACTTTGAAATTTTCAAAACTCGAGGGTACTTTTGAAGATTTTATCAAATCAGAGGTATGGCAGAAATTTTAGAAATCGGGGTCATTTTGGTAATTTTGTAAGTCAGGGGTAATTTCGTAAATTTTTTGAATCAGGGTATCTTAAAATTTTACAAAATAGGGTTTTTGGATATTTTTGTAAAGTGTCTTAGTAAAAATTGAGGGTAGTGTGGTAATTTTATAGACCAAGGGCATTTTAGTAATTTTACAACCAGAGGTATTTAGGTAATTTTTTGTAAATTGGGAATATTTTGGAAAATTTTCAAAATAGATAATTTTCACAATTCAAAAAGGTAGTTTGTTGATTTTTTTAGAACTAGGGTTTTCATAAAAATACGGTTAGTCCCTTTCGGGTTTTAGTTACTGAGTTTAGCCCGTGAGTAAGTCCTCTTGGTTAGGGTGAACCGTTACTACGCACCAGGTAGGATTCGAGCGAAGAGGAGGTGAGTCACGAAGACTGCTTAAATACCAGGCTCTTCCTGAATCCAATCCTAGACATGCGCACAATGGTTGCCACACCCTAACTCGGCGACTTAGCCACAGGTTTGTTTAATTAGGCTTTTAAGTTTTATGAATTTCTATGTTGGGGTAAACTAATCCTAGGGTTCAAGTACTTCATCTACTAATCTACGTTCCCATTCTAACCTTATACAAGTCATACTATAATTCACACAACAGTTAGGGGTACTTACCGGGTGGACTTCGGGTCGGAGACTTAGGTGCCATGCCAGAAAAAACTGCTCATTCACAAAAGTTTTACAAAACTCATTTGGGCTCGAATTTGAAAACGTTATGGGCTTTAAACCCAAGGCCGAGAGTTTAAAATTGGGCTCTGATACCAAGCTGAAACACCCTAAACCCAGCCCACGAGTCTTAACCAGATCTGGTATGTTCCTCGAGTAAAACGGTTCAAAAACTGGTTTGTTTCTTTGGAAACTTTGGGTGATTTTGAAGAAAAATGTATTTATGTTGGGTTTAAAATTGAAAATAATGTTTCGCTTGAAGTTTGGATTTTATGAAACCTCGTTTTCATGTTCAAAACCTTAAGTCAAAAGATTTGCCGATTTGATTTAAAGTTTACCTTTAAATTGTAAATCATAAGTGTTAGGTGTCAAAATCTTTAGAGATTTATTTTTTTATAAAAGAGTCGCTTAAACTTTTAATTGATAAAAATTGTATCATAGTAAAATAAATAAAAATGCGTGCATAATCAGTTTCATATTAGTGGCCTTATTACATCAAAGAAAACCCGAAATAAAACCAAAGTACTTAAAAATAAAAAGTCCAAAATAAGATAAAACTAAGCTGAGCATGGCCACCACTAAGCTCCTGCCGACCCGGTCCATCACTGAGTGTCACCTGAAAAAATATCCCACAACGGGGTAAGTCAACAGACTCAGTGTGTATAACCAACACTAAGTCCCAAATGATTTAAGTATATCATAACATATCATACATATATAACAAATAGAGATAAGGATGCAATCCCGAACCCAAACCTAGATAACCATCTGCTACATATCACCCGTACCAACCATCACACCGTGGGGACTACTAAGTCAACCCTCCATCCGCTACACATCATCGGCGCGCGCTCATTTGCGCAGGGCGTGCTCATCGCCCTTATACATATTGTGGCATTGCCACCAGATAAAATTTTCTGACATGAGTCACCACATTTAGATTATGAGGCCGAAGTCACCACATTCAGATATTGTGGTATAAACCACCAGATCACTTCCCCTTTCATAATCACCCATATGCCCCATGTCATACAAATCATGCAAAGATTATGTCACATTCTTTATTATACATTCTTAGCAATATTCACCTATGTGTCATAACAGGTATTCGTAACATTGTTAACATAGTTTTAGAGAATAACGTACCTGAATATGCCGTACCATTGAGTGGTACCTTAAACCATATCTTTCACATGCTTATTAACATTTATATTAAATTAATGCCATAAATCTATTAAGAGATAGTGTGGGGTACACACCTGATTTACTTAGCGAGTTCACTGAAATCCCGCAGAATCCCGATCTAATGCTCTAGATCTTAGTCCCTACATTCGGCCCACACTTTATGTTTTGCAAAAGCCTATTCGGCTATACAATCAAATCCCGAAGGATCTCAGTAACCAAAACCCTTACCTTGCTGCCGATTTGATTACTAATCAAATCCCGAAACCTTGTGATGCTCCCTTTTGCAATCGGCCCACTACTACATCACTTAACTAGTTAGTTTCCAGCTTTTGAATAAATAAGAACAGATCTAAGCCACTAAATAGGCCTTGGCCGAATGTACATGTACACTTACCTTATGGATCTAAATCCGGAAATTGCTAATTATTGTTGGTATCTGTCGAAATCCCTGCAAACACTGTGTTACCTTTAATTCTAACCTTTAATCTCAACAAATGGCCCTTGGTCGAATATACACATGACTTACCTTAGATCTCTAAAATCCCGAGGGTCTTCCCCTTGTAGTCGACAATCACAGAATCCCGAAACCCTCCTTCAGAGTTTTGGCCAAGATATATAAATAAGATTTGTCTCTTCATTTTCGGCTAAATGAAAAGAAATTAAATTGAACAGCCTTTAATATTACCCTTACCACAGAAATCGACAGCACCTATGCCTGACACCACCTGAGAGATTCAGCTATGGCTAGAAAGAACTTGCTTCCGGCTTTTGTGACTTGTGAGAAAGAAAAGAGAGTGAGGCCCCCTTGAGATTCGGCTTTTGAGTAAACTTACAGAAGAAGAACAAGAATGGAAAGAGAGGAAGGAACTTTTAGCTTGACAGAGAAAAAGGAGAAGAAAAGTGTTGCTAGAGAATTCGGCAGAGGCTCAGAAGAAAAGAAAAGGATGAATAATGGCCTTACTCCCTTGCTTTGGCTGAAAATACCATTCTTAGACTCCCTCAATCGGCCAACTCTCCTCTCTCAATCCAATCCCTTATTTTTCTCTCCCTTACCCATTCAAAAATAAATTAAAAATAAATCATCATTCATCTCCTACCTTAGCTGAAATTTTTAAAAGAATTAGACCTCATCTTAAACTCCTCCCATAGTCTCTCTATGCCGTCCATTACTTCCCCTTGTTGCCGCAAAAATAAAAGCTCTTATTTGCTTCCCTTGTGACTCGAACCCAAGCCCCTTCTCCACTGCATATGGCGTCACTTACTGGGCTTTAAGTGGCACCTCCTTGCCACTCTTCCAAGCCCATTTTTGTGTCATATTTCCCCTACTATTTCTCTTAAGGCCTTATCAGACTTAGCTCCCTCTTCAAACTTAAAACTTAATATTTTCTAAGGCATTCTTCATACATTCTAAAGTCCTCAAAATTCACAAAACACATTTATAACACACAAAGGCATGCTACTTCATATAATTAAGCAAAAATGCATAAGCCATAAATCTGAGATATTACAAGACTTGACTTATGGTGAAGAGCCGGTTAAAATTTTGGCGTGAGAGGTTAAACAGTTGAGGAACAAAAGAATAGACTTAATGAAAGTTCTATGGAAATGGCACAGATTAGAAGAGGCTACATGGGAGCTCAAGGAAACGATGAGAAACTAATATCCCAACCTTTTTACCGGTAAGATTTTCGAGGACGAAAATCCTTAAGGGAGGGAGAATTGTAACAACACGATTTAGGGGCTAGTCAAAATAGTGATCTCAGGATCACTAATCCGATATTAGAGAAATTTTTTTTTCATTTTATGAGTCAGAGCATGATGGTTTATGTACATGATAATTTTGGTACTTTAATTTTAGTGATTTCATGTTTAATCGCGAAAAGGACTAAATCGCATAAAGTGCGAAAGTTCCATCCTATAAGCTAAAGGTACCAAATAGCCATAGATTATTCAATTGAGATCATTAAAAGGTAATTTAGCCCTTTGAAAAGGCTTGGCCGGCCGTAGACTATCCTAGGGGACAAGGATTGACCAAGTTGGTCAAAGTTGGTGAAGTTTGGTGGATTAAATTGATAGTTTAATATTAAAATAAAGAAAAGATGATATCCATGTTTTACTCATCTTCCTCCATCAAAATTTTCAGCAACCAAGGGGTTTTAGAACTCAAAAATTTCAGCACACTCTTCACTTCACAAGTAAGTGTTCTAGTGATCTTTTCTTGAAAATTGTTGTCCTTTTGGGATCCCTAAAGCTTAAGCTTTCAAATAAGGGGACTATTGCGCAATATGGTGAAAAGTTTATAGTTTTTCCATGAGAGCTATCATATTTATTTGCTGTATTTTTATGGAAGAAATTGAGTCTTAGTTGTTAGATGAACAACTTTTGTGAAAGGTATTGTCTTGAAAACACCTAATTGGACCTTGATGAAAAGGTTACAAATTTGTAGTAATTATGTGAAATGTTGAGTTTTGATGATAGCTATAAGAGTATTAGATGTTCACCTAGGCTTGTTGAAGGTAGAAATGTTATTAGAATTTATTTCTGAGCCTAGGGGCAAAATGGTCATTTTGCCAAAATCTAGGGGCAAAATAGTAATTTTGCCTAAGCATGATTATTGAAATGCTTTTATTAATGTGGTGATTAAAATGAGCTAAATTGCTATTATAGAGCAAGAAGAACCGAGAGTCCACCTCGATCGGGGAAAGATCAAAGTCTTGGACTAAATCGACGAGTTAGCTCATTTTGGAATCGAGGTAAGTGTGTATGTGATAGATGCAACATTTATGTTAGCATGATTGAGAATGCTTGGCATTATATTGATACATGATGCTCTACTAAATTGAGTAGTTAATGTTGAATGAGATGATGAAGTCCTAGTGGACCATATTGAATATGAAAATGCTATTATTGAGAGATGAGATAGATAAGGTCCCGTATAAGACCATGTCCGGGACATGGCCTCGGCATTAAGTTGAGATCCCGTATAAGACCATATTCGAGATATGGCTTCAGTAATGAATATGAAAATCGTATAAGACCATCCGGGATATGGCATCGATATTTAATGTGAAAATTCATATAAGACCATATCCAAGATATGGCATTGGCAATAGAAGTGACTCCATGTGTCCTTGACTATCTCTAATGATTAAGGGGATAAGTAAATGAGTATAGAACTAGAAATGAGAATTTTACAAAAGTCACGTGATTGAGTGAAAATAGGTGCTCATGAATGAGTCACGAAGAAATGATTAAGAGGTTCAGCACAGTATGTGCTAAATAAGGGCAACTGTAAGTAAGTATGGCAAGGAGCCTATGACTTGTGTATGGTTAGTCAATTCTATGGATGAATTATATTATTTAGAACAATGGTTTCGGGACCACAAATCTGACGTAGTAAAGTTTATTTTTATTACATTTCTATGGTCTATAGTTTTACGAAATAATTTCGTGAAAATTTGGTTTGAAAATTTTGACGTTTGGGCACTTAATTTAGTAAAAAGGACTAAATTGTAAAAAGTGCAAAAGTTGAGTTCTACTTTTTAAAGGTGTCCAATTGCTATGGGATTTTAAATTAGAGGTCCTTATATGGTAATTAGACCATTTGTTAAGTTAGTGGACAAAATGGACATGAATAGGTGAAATTTCAAAGTTATGCATTAAGGGCATTTTGGTAATTTTGTAAATAATTGAATAAAAAGGGAAAATAAAGCCAAAATTTTTTGTCCATCTTATTTCCCATGTGCTGAAAATTAGAAGGTCGCCATATCTAGGGTTTGTTCAACTTCCAAGCTTGATTGTAAGTACATCCTAGTCCCGTTTTTAATGCTCTTTACTTTTTTGAAGTCGTTATCATCTGATCTATCTATTTCCACCATTACTTTGAGTTATGGTTGATGTCTAAGGTTGGTCCATGTTAGATATGTATGCTTTTTTATGGCTAATGGTAGGTTATGCATGTTTTATGTGTGATAGACAACTTTTACTAAGTGATTTTTCATGAAAATACCTAAAAAGGACCTATTTGTAAAAAGTTAGAAAATGGGTAGTAAATGTAACAGCCTGGTTTCGACTCTAGTCGAAACAGTAGTTTTGGGACCACAAATTCGAGATCAAAAAAATATTTTAATATTATTTTTTATGCTTATAATACGTGAGTGAGCATGTGTGGAAATTTTATCGATTTTGTCGAATTATGAAAAAGGGTTAAATGGCATAAAATGTAAAAGTTGTGTGCTGATTGTTAAAGTGTATATTTGTCATGGATTTCTAAATGAGAAGTCCTTATGTTGTTAATAAACCATTAAAAGGATGGAAGGACAAAAATAGGCATTTGTTGGTGGAAACTTAAATGAATTAATGAAGGGTAAAATGGTAAATGTGCATTAATGTTAATATAATTAACATAAAACAAAATTTGATGGCCATTGTCATCTTGATCACCACCGAATATTGAAGAAAAGAAAGGGTTTTAAGCTTTGTAAAGTTCGCCCATCAAGTTCTTTGATTTCAAGGTTAGTTTTTGTTCGGTTTTTGATAATTTATACGTTTTTGTAATCATTCTTAGTACTCTTCAAAACCCATGCTTCAATTTTATGAATTGATGGTGATTCTGAGGTATCCCATTGATGAATGTGTGAGCTTTGTGATAGTTGATGATGGAATATGAAAGATATGTGAAAGATTAACATGTTTTGTCTTTGAGTTTTTAGTGAAATTAAGTAATTTGGACTAAATTGTGAAAATAATATTTTGAGGGACAAAAATGTGAAATAAATGAAATATGTGGGCTTGTATGGACACAAGGAAAATTCGGCTAGGCATGTGTGAGATGAAACTATTTGAATTTGATGATTTTATGAAATAGGGACTAAAGTGTCGAAATGTGAAAATATGAGGGCTATTTTGTAAAATGCCCTAAATATGTGTGTTCAGACCAAATTGAATGAATTGGTGATTGAATGAGTTAAATTTGAATATGTATAGACCAAAAGAGGAGAGATTCGGATCGAGATCGAGGCAAAGACAAAGTATTCGATTGATTGGCTAGTTTTGGTATTTCGACGTCCGAGGTAAGTTCGGATATAATATCTGCTGTTAAACTATGTTTTAGAATTATGGAATGAATATATATATGTGATTATGATATTAGAAAAGCTATGTGAGGAATTGAATTAGATGGCACTAAGTGTGCGTAATTGAAATCGAGACAGGGATGAAATGCACTGTGTGTGCAATACCGAGATGAATTCAATTTAAAGTACAGGCACTAAGTGTGCGATGATATTTATGCTTCGGTTACGAAATTGGCACTAAGTGTGTGATTAAATCAAATGATTAACAAAGGTAGAACGAGATGTAATATCGAGCAATTGAGTAGTATGAATGGTGAGTAACTATGTGTTGGCTAAGGTATGTATTGAACCTTTGTCGTTGATGAATTTGTAAAAGGATTTATGAATGGTTGAGTGAGTATATATTAGCTATGGATGATATGGTGTGTACATTTGTGAGTTGATCTATGTGATGGATTAACTTTGTATATTGTATTTGATTTCTTGACTTGAATGTATTATATTACGAACTTACTAAGATTTGAAAGCTTATTGTGTGAATAGTTTCTCTGCTTTGCAGTGTCAGTAAAGCTAGCTCGGATCCGGGGATTGTCAGCGACTCGATCACACTATCGGCTATCTATTTTTGTACTTTTGAAAGATATACATATTTGGTACATGGAATGTATAAGCTAGTAAATATGGTGCATTTTGAGGTGTTGGACCTTGCCATGTGATATGGCTTAGATGTTAGATGATTTTGGTTGATATGTGTGAGCTATGTAAATGATGAATATGGTATGAAATAGTGAGGTTGGAAATGGTTTATTTCATGCTTGAATTAGTTGATGGAAATGGTATTTTAAGTATGAATTTGTGGCTTGACTAAATGATGTTTAACTTACATGATTTGAGTTGTGAAAATTGGTGCTTTAAATGGATTTATTTGAGTAAGAATTAAGTATAAGAGTAGATGGTATTGTTGATGATTAATTGATGCTTGAAATGGTATATTTTGGTTGCATTTGAGGCATGAATTGGTATTGGTTTAATGCATATAGGTGATTCCAAAGTGTGGATAGCTATTTGGCCTTGAAAATGGCCTATAATTGCCCACACGGTTGAGCACACGGACATGTGGCTCGACCGTGTCTTTCGAGGTTGTGTTTTAAAACAAGTCAGACTCGACCACGGGCAAAACACACGGGTGTGTGACTGGCCGTGTGGTGCAAGTTAGTTTCGACCACGTGTGAGGCATACGGGCATGTCTCAGGCAGTGTGAACAAGTCAGAATGTATGCCCTGTTTTGCCACGGCCTACCCACACGGGCGTGTGACCTTTGTAACTTAGAAAAGTGTTTAAGTTTCAGAAATTTTTATATGAGTTTGGTTTAGTCCCAGCCCTATTTTAAAGCATGTTTAAGGTCTCGTAGACCTGTCTAAGGGACTATATGATTGTGGATTATTTGGTTTGATTGACTAAGTGTTGAAAATGATATGAATGTTCGGAAGTGATTAGTAACGTCTCTTAACCCTAGTCCGGTGACAGTTATGGGTTAGGGATGTTACATTTTATTGGTATCAGAGCTACGATTTAGTCGATTCTCGGGCTAACATAGCGCGTGTGAGTCTAGCTATACATGTCATATATATATAATTGCGATAGTGTGATGAATCCTGACAGTTGAAAATCTGTTTTCATATAGTAAATGGATCTCAATCGAACAGTTGCTGACGATGTTGAGAGTAATGTGCCTGCTCCCGCTCAAGGGATAGCGCCGGCCACATCTAGGCCGAATGATAGTAGCCAAGAGGGAGAGGCTAAGCAAGCCTTTTTCCAAATGATGAGTGAGCGGTTTTCGGAGTTCGTTCGAACGAATCTGGCTACTCCACAACCTCTACCGCACAAGTACCTATTGTGCCACAAGTTGTAAATCTGATCCGATTGAATAAACCTCATGTAGATAAAATTCGAAAGTATGGGGTCGAAGAGTTTAGGGCCACAGCTGATGATGATGCCGAGCGAGCTGAGTTTTGGCTCGTGAATACTATTAGAGTGTTTGATGAGATGTCGTTGACTCCTGATGAATGTATTAAATGTGTAGTTTTCTTGTTGAGAGATACGGCATAGAACTGGTGGAAGACATTGATATCTGTGGTTCTGAGAGAGAGAATCACTTGGGATTTCTTTCAGGTTGAATTCTGAAAGAAGTATATCAGTCAATGATTCATTAATCAGAAATGTAAAGAGTTTCTAAAGTCGAAACAAGGCCGCATGTCCGTTACTGAGTACGAACAGGAGTTTGTGAGATTGAGCCAATTTGTGCAGGAATGTGTTTCGACCGAAGTTACTATGTGCAAACATTTCATTGAAGGGCTGAATGAAGACATTAAATTGTTGGTTGGGATACTTGACATAAATGAATTTGTTGTGTTTATTGAAAGAGCCTGCAAAGCCGAGGAGCTTAGTAAAGAAAAGAAGAAAGCCGATTCTGAGGCTAAAGATGAAAGAAAAAGATCAATGAGTAAGTTTTCTCAACCTTCGACGAAGAGATTTAGAGATGCAAGAAATTGCTCAAATACTTCTTTTGGACATTCGGGTAGAGATCGTGCGAGACAAAGTGTTGGTCCACGAACTCAAGCTCCGATTGAGTCAAGTGTTGGTAGTGTTAAAAGCAACAAACCTGAGTGTAGACAGTGTGGAAGGAGACACGTTGGAGAATGCTGGGGCAAGTACAATAATAGAGTTTGCTATAAATGTGGATCACGAGATCACTTTATTCGAGACTGCCCAAAGTTAGCCGAGAAAGACAATACTCAGAATGTGAGACCGAGTAATATGTCGGCTAGGGGTAGACCACCCAAAAACGCCAGAAATGTGAGTGGAAGTTAAAGAGGGACTACGGATACAACTGTGAGATCCGAGGCGAGAGCACCTGTGTAACATCCCGAAATAGGGCCTAAACGGAACAGTGGTTGCGAAACCAGGAATCCGAGATAGAAAAATTTATTTTGATTAATTTTTATGATTTGCCGATTGATTGGATGCATGTGTTAGAGTATCGATAGAAAATTTTATGAATTTCATGTCTAATTTGCTTATTAGGGCTTAATTGTAAAAGTTGATAAATGAGAGTTCTAGATGCTAAAGGATTAAATTGAAGTGTATATCTAAAGTAGGGGTCCTTAAATGGTAATTAGACCATTATATTTTCATGGACAAAAATGGACATGAATAGGTAGAAATAACTAAAATTTTAATGAAGGGTATTTCAGTAAAATGTCAAATAAAATAAATTAAAGGGGAAGAAGATGGAAAAAGGTTGTCATCTTCTTCCTTAGGCCGAATCTTCAAGGGAGGGACTCCATAGCTAGGGTTTTCAAGCTTCCAAGCTCCATAGTAAGTCAATCCAAGCCCCGTTTTTTATGTTCTTTACGTTTTTGGAATCTTGGTAACTTGGTTCAGCTTATTCTAGCAATAGTTTAACCTAGGGTTCATATTTGGAAAAATACCCATAGGTGAAATGTGTTTATTTTGATGTTTTATGATAGAATGTAAAGGCTGAAATTATGTTAAACAGCTTTTGTTAAGCGATTTTATGTGAAAACGAGTAAAACGACATAATCGGTAAAAATACATAATATTCATAAGTGCATGTTAGAGTAAGAATTTGATGTTACCATAGAAGGGAAAAATGATCAGCATGTCATAAAATATAAGAAAATAGGATGAAGTTTAATTTTCAAGCCTAGGGGCAAATTCATAATTTTGTGAAAGTTAGGGGCAAAAATGTAATTTTGCCATAATGTAATTTCTGGACTAAATTAAATAGTATAAATATTAAATAGACTAAATGTGTTATTATTGATCGAGAAGAATGTGGAATCGACCTTAAACGAGGTAAAGGCAAGGTTAAGGACTAAATTGCAAATTTGGCCATATTTTGCACCGAGGTAAGTAGTATGTAAATAATTCATTACTTTTATTGATGTTTTTATAATTTAGAACATTTACGTATTGTAACTGATTTTTGAATCAAAATTGACTATTGAAGGAATGAAATAAATTATTAGAAAGTGAAGTACTTCCCGTTTGAACCTTCGAAAAACCGAGAGATACGGACAATATGTAGCTAGGTCAAACGAGTGATAAGGGGCCTTCACCGTGTGCACAAGAAAGCTACGAGATGGCAAAATTTGATATGTAGCTAGACCACATGGATGATAAGGGACTTTCACCATGTGTGCAAGAAAGCTACGGGTTATGAGTAGCTAGGTCGCATGAGTGGTTCCGAGTGTTGGACGCCATGTAGACAAGAAAGCTACGAGATGGCTAGGTCACATGAGTGGTACTAAGGGAAGGCCACTATGTGTACAAGTGAGCCAGAATTATGTGTACAATCGAGCTAGGTCACATGAGTGGTACTAAGTGAAGGCCACTATGTTTACAAGAGAGCTCCAATTTCAAAGGCGGGCTGTGTGCGAAACCACCGTGTATCCGTTATTATTCTCAAGCATTCAACGGGAAAATTGATAAAGTGAAATTACGTGTGAATTTGTAGTAATGAGTGTGGGTATATGCATGTATAACGTATGAGCAATATGCTCGATATGTAATCAGAAATTGGAAAGATTGGTATAGGCAAGTGATGAACAAAACTAAAGTGAGAGAGAGTAAAAATTTACAATAGAACTACTTTGGAGAGTAGCAGTGACATGAATTTTAAAAATCACCAAAAATAGTAGAAATTGAATTATAAGTTGGATGAGATATTGATTTAAATCTTATTGAGTCTATGTTCATATAAAAGAAACATAGCAAACAAATGATATGTATATTTTGAGATATCTGAATTTATGTGAGACTGGTTCAGAATGATTATGTGATCCCCTGTTCTGTCTTGGAAAAATAATTAAATATTGTAAAAAAATAATTATGAGATATAATTTATATTCCTGCAATTATGAATGAGTCTAGTTTCAAATGAACTAAACAAGATGGTCATCTGAATTCTGTACGAAGAGAAAATTTATTCGTAGTGAAGAGAGGTCAGAATAGTCAAACAGTGAAACTGGGGAAAATTTAATGAATAAACTGTACTTATTGTATAAACTAAAAATTCAAAAAATTTATGGTAAGAAGATAAATGAGTCTAGTTTCAGGTAAAATTAACGGACCTTAGTTTTGGGTTTCGTAGCTCCAGATAAAAATAATTTAGTGACTATGACTCGAATAGATAGCATGCTTCGAACTTGAATAAATAGTAAATTTGAATGTAGATATGATTGTGTTATATTGTAAACATGTTAAATCCATTATTTATTATTTATATACTTGCTTACTAAGCTATATGCTTACTCTCTTTTCTTTTCCTTGTCCTATGGTGTCACCAAGCTAGCTTGGGATTCGGTGATCGTCGGAGATCTATCCACACTATCAGCCTTTTTTTGGTATTTTGAAAACAATATTTTGGGAATTATGGCATGTATAGAAGGCTTAATTGTTTTGTTACTTGTAGTCACGAATTAGGCTAAAATACTGGCCTTTAAAAATTTGATGGTTTATTTTGTTTTTGGGTATTGATAATGTTCAATATTAATCAAATTATGTATATGATAATGCTTGAATTGGTCGAATGAGAGTGTGATGACTATGTATGGAAAAGTTTTAATTTATATGGATTTTACATTTTAAATTTTGTGAAATTGCTTGGATCATGTTCGGTAATGCCTCGTACACTGTTCCGACGACAGACCCGGGTGAGGGGCGTTACAACCTACCCGAGCCTATGCTATACGCGCATGAGAAGAAGCGTAATCTCCAGACATCATCACTGGTACTTTTACTCTATATGATACTGATGTGATTGCATTGATAGATCCAGGTTCTACTCATTCTTATGTGTGTGGGAATCTAGTATCAAGTAAGACTCTACGTGTTGAGTCAACTGAATTTGTGATTAGAGTATCGAACCCCTTAGGTAAGTGTGTCTTGGCGGATAAAGTGTGCAAGAACTATCCATTAATGTTTTAGGATATTTGCTTTCCGGCTAATTTGATGTTGCTACCTTTTGATGCATTTGCTATCATTTTGGGTATGGATTGGTTAACTTTGCATAATGCCATTGTGAATTATAAACGGAAGAGTATTGATTTGAGAAGTCAGAATGGTGAGATAGTTCGTATTGAATCTAGTGATTTGAATGGGTTGCCAACTGTTATATCGTTGATGAAAGCTCTGAATTATGTGAAAAAGGGTTGTGAAGCTTATCTCGCATATGTGATAGATACAAAAGTGACTGAAAAGAAAGTTGAATCTGTACCCATAGTAGGTGAGTTTCCAGATGTGTTTCCTAAAGAACTACTGGGATTACCTTTGATACGGGAAGTTGATTTTGGTATTGATTTAGTGCCGGGGATGACTCCTATTTCAATAGCTCCGTATAGAATGGCACCAATAGAATTGAAAGAGTTAAAGCCACAGTTGCAAAAGTTGACCGATAGAGGATTTGCTCAATCTAGTTTTTCGCCCTGGGGTGCTCCTGTGTTGTTTGTGAAAAAGAAAGATGGCACTATGATGATGTGTATTGATTACCGACAGTTGAACAAAGTGACGATAAAGAATAAGCATCCCCTTCCACATATTGATGATTTATTTGATCAGCTGAAAGGAGCTACAGTGGTTTCGAAAATAGATTTGAGATCGGGTTACTACTAGTTGAGAGTTAAAGAATTAGATGTACCGAAGACTGCTTTCAAAATGAGGTACGGACATTATGAATTCTTAGTTATGCCTTTTGGACTAACGAATACTCCTACAGTATTTATAGATTTGATGAACCGGATATTCAGACCATATTTGGATCGTTTTGTTGTGGTGTTCATTGATGACATTCTGATTTATTCCTGTGATGAAACGCAACATGCCGAGCATTTGAGAATTGTGTTGCAAACTTTACATGAGAAGTAATTGTATGCCAAGTTCAGCAAATGTGAATTCTAGTTGCATGAGGTTGGTTTTCTGGGGCATATTGTATCAGCTGCGGGAATACGAGTTGATCCGAGTAAGATCTCAGCTATTATTGAATGGCAACCTCCGAGAAATGTGTCTGAAGTTCGTAGTTTTCTGGGACTAGCGAGATATTATAGGCTGTTTGTGAAAGGTTTCTCGATGATTGGGACTCCGTTGACGAAGTTGCTACAAAAAGATGTTAAATTTGAGTGGTCAAAAAAGTATCAGCAGAGCTTTGAGCAGTTGAAAGGATTGTTAACAGAGGCACCAATGTTAGTTCAACCTGAATCTGGTAAAGAAGTCATAGTTTATAGCGATGCATCGTTGAATGGTTTGGGCTATGTGTTGATGCAATAAGCAAAGTCATTGCTTATGCTTCGAGGCAGTTAAAGCCGCATGAAAAGAACTATCCGAAACATGATCTTGAATTAGCTACGATTATATTTGCATTGAAGATTTGGTGTCACTACCTATTTGGTGAGAAATGTCATATTTATACTGATCACAAGAGCTTGAAGTACTTGATGACTAAGAAAGAATTAAATTTACGACAGAGAAGACGGTTAGAATTGTTGAAAGATTATGAGCTTGTGATTGATTATGATATGGGTAAAGCTAATGTTGTTGCTGATGCTTTGAGTCGAAAGTCTTTATGTACTTTGCGAGCTATGAGTACTCAAATAGATTTATGTGATGAGGGTTCAGTTTTAGATAAGTTGAAAGTAAGGCCGATGTTCGTACGTCAGATTTGTGATGCCCAGAAAAGTGATGATGAGATAATAGCAAGACGAGCTCAATGTAATTTGAATTCTAATTCAACCTAGAATTTGCATACAATAATAGTTGATTCAATCAAAATGAGATAATACCATTGATTGAATTCGCATACAATAATAGTTTTCAATCTAGAATCAAAATGACACCGTATGAGGCTCTTTACGGTCAGAAATGCCGAACTTTATTGTATTAGACTTAGCTGAGTGAGAATAAGATTCACGTGGTTGATTTGATAAAAGAGACTGAGTAGAAAGTAAAAGTAATCTTTGAGAGTTTCAAAGCAGCGTTAGATCATCAAAAGTCCTATGCAGACTTAAAACGAAAAGATATTGAATTTGACGTTGGTGACAAAGTATTTTTGAAAGTATCTCCGTGGAAGAAAATACTTCAATTTGGCCAAAAAGGCAAGTTGAGTCCGAGGTTCATAATACCGTAAGAGATCATTGAACGAGTTGGGATGTTGTGTATAAATTGATGTTACCACCTAAACTAGAGAAAATTCATAATGTATTTCATGTGTCGATGCTTCGATGGTACAGATCTGATCCGTCTCATGTGATTGCTCCTACTGAGATTGAAATTCAGTCAGATTTGTCATATAGTGAAGAACCGATTTGAATTTTGGCAAGAGAGACCAAAGAGTTGAGAAATAAGAAAATTTTCTTAGTGAAAGTGTTGTGGACAAACATGGAGTAGAAGAGGCTACGTGGGAGCCTGAAGATGTTATGAGAGAGCAATATCCGAACCTATTCATTGGTAAGATTTTTGGGGACGAAAATCCCTAAGGGAGGAGAGTTGTAATAGCCTGGTTTAGACCCTAGTCAGAACAGTGGTTTTGGAACCACAAATCCGAGGTCAAAAAAGTATTTTAATATTATTTTTGATGTTTATAATACGTGATTGAGCATATGTGAAAATTTGGTGTGGAAATTTTATCGATTGTGTGTCGAATTATAAAAAAAGGTTAAATCGCATAAAATGAAAAAGTTGTGTGCTGATTGTTAAAGTGTATATTTGTCATGGCTTTTTAAATGAGAAGTCCTTATGTTGTTAATAAACCATTAAAAGGATGGATGGACAAAAATAGGCTTTAGTTGGTGGAAACTTAAATGAATTAATGAAGGGTAAAATGGTAAATGTGCATTAATGTTAATATAATTAACATAAAACAAAATTTGATGGCCATTATCATCTTTATCACCATCGAATATTGAAGAAAATGAAGGGTTTTAAGCTTTGTAAAGTTCGGCCATCAAGTTCTTTGATTTAAGGTTAGTTTTTGTTCGGTTTTTTGATAATTTTTACATTTTTTTAATCGTTGCTTAGTGCTCTTCAAAATCCATTCTTCAATTTTATGAATTGGTGGTGATTTTGAGATATGTCATTGATGAATGTGTGAGCTTTGTGACAGTTGATGATGGAATATGAAAGATATGTGAAAGATTAACATGTTTTGCCTTTGAGTTTTTGGTGAAATTGAATAATTTGGACTAGATTGTGAAAATAATATTTTGAGGGACTAAAATGTGAAATAAATGAAATATGTGGGCTTGTATGGACACAAGGAAAATTCGACTAGGATTATGTGAGATGAAATTATGTGAATTTGATGATTTTATGAAATAGGGACTAAAGTGTCGATATGTGAAAATGTGAGGGATATTTCGTAAAATGCCCTAAATATGTGGGTTTGGACTAAATTGAATGAATTGGTGATTGAATGAGTTAAATTTGAATCTGTATAGACCAAGAAACGAGAGATTGGGATCGAGATCGAGGCAAAGACAAAGTATTCAATTGATTGGCTAGTTTCGGTATTTCGACGTCCAAGGTAAGTTCGGATATAATACGTGTTGTTAAACTATGTTTTAGAATTATGGAATGAATATATATATATGTGATTATGAAATTAGAAATGCTATGTGAAGAATTGAATTAGATGGCACTAAGTGTGCGTAATTGAAATCGAGACAGAGATGAATAACACTGAGTGTGGGAAGTTATGGAAGCTTGGCTTTATTGATTGGCACTGTATGTGCGATACCGAGATGAATTTTGTTTAAAGTACAGGCACTAAGTGTGCGATGATATTTATGCTTCGATTACGAAATTGGCACTAAGTGTGCGATTAAATCGAATGATTAACAAAGGTAGAACGAGATGCAATATCGAGCAATTGAGTAGCATGAATGGTAAGTAACTATGTGTTGGCTAAGGTATGTATTGAACCTTTGTGGTTGATGAAGTTGTAAAAGGATTTATGAATGGTTGAGTGAATATATATTAGCTATGCATGATATGGTGTGTATATTTGTGAGTTGATCTATGTGATGCATTAACTTTGTATATTGTATTTGATTTCTTGACTTGAATGTATTATATTATGAACTTACTAAGCTTTGAAAGCTTACTGTGTAAATTGTTTCTCTGTTTTACAGTGTCAGTAAAGCTAGCTCAGATCTGGGGATTGTCAGTGACTCGATCACACTATCAGCTATCTATTTCGATACTTTTGAAAGATATACATATTTGGTATATGGCATGTATAAGCTAGTAAGTATGGTGCATTAAACCAATACCAATTCATGCCTCAAATGCAACCAAAACATACCATTTCAAGCATCAATTAATCATCAACAATACCATCTACTCTTATACTCAATTCTTACGAAAATAAATCCATTCAAAGCACCAATTTTCACAACTCAAATCATGTAAGTTAAACATCATTTAGTCAAGCCAAAAATTCATACCTAAAATACCATTTCCATCAACTAATTCAAGCATGAAATAAACCATTCCCAGCCTCACTATTTCATACCATATTCATCATTTACATAGCTCACACATATCAACCAAAATCATCTAACATCCAAGCCATATTCTTGCCCGTGTGGATTAGTCAGTAGCGACCACGGGCTAGACACACGAGCGTCTGACTGGCCGTGTGGTGCAAGTCAGTTTCGACCACGAGTGAGGCACACGTGCATGTCTCAGGTCGTGTGAACAAGTCAGAATGTATGCCCTGTTTGGCCACGGCTTGGACGTGCGGGCGTGTTAGAGGCCGTGTAAGGCACATGGCCTACCCACATAGGCGTGTGACCTCTGTAACTTACAAAAGTGGTTAAAATTTAAAAAATTTTATGAGTTAGTTTAGTCCCGGCCTTATTATAAAGCATGTTTAAGGCCTCGTAGACCTATCTAAGGTACTATATGATTGTGAATTATTTGGTTTGATTGACTATGTGTTGAAAATGATATGGAATGTTCGGAAATGATTAGTAACGTCTCTTAACCCTAGTCTGGCGACGGTTACAGGTTAGGGATGTTACAGTAAAAATCTGATTTAATGGAAAGTATGGGCTGCTATAAGCATGAAATTGATTCGGCTAGGCTTGGGTTATCAAGAAATTGAATACATTTTATTTTACGAGCCTAGGGACCAATTTATAAAAATGTGAAACTTTAGGGGCAAAAAGGTAATTTTTCCATAATGTGATGTTTGGACTGATTTGAGTAATGTGAATATTAAATAAGCTAAATTTGCTATTATAGATCAAGAAAAACGAAGTTCGCACCTTGATGGGAGAAAGAATAAGGTGTTTGACGATTAAATCCTTCTCTACTATTTTTATACCGAGGTAAGTTCGTATGTAAATAATGCATTGTTTTATTTATGTTTTAAATGCTTTAATATTGTATGAATTATGATTGACTCCCTGGATGTAATCAATAAAGCTTGACAAGTGAGAAATCCAGGTTGAACCTTAGGAATAGGTAGGATACGAATGTCATGACATTAGGGTTATTTGAGATTACGTGTAAGACCATAGTTGGGCTATTGGCATCGATAAGAGATCCCATGTAAGACCATATCTAGGATATGGCATCGGTATACTATTGTGTGTGCGACATTCCCGAGTATTCTTTAGTATTCCAAGTGGCTTAACGGGAAATTCAATGAGTATGTCAAAGTTGTGAAAGGTTTTAATTATGTTGCGAGTTGGTACAGGTACGTACCTAAAACTCATTTACTAATGCACTCGATATGTGATGAATCCCTCGGTAAGGTTATGAATGAGTAATTTATGATTAGAAGATCTTGATACTATTTATGCCGAGTTCATCATGTTTATTTGTATGATACATGTGTGATTATAATGCTTATTATTTGGACAAGAACTTACTAAGCTATATAGCTTACTCCCCCTTCTTTTCCCTTGTCTTATAATGTCACCAAGCCAGCTCGGGGATCGGAGACTGTTGGAGATTCACACTATCAACTTAATATTTTGGGTACCATTGATTTTAATATTTTGAATTATGGCACGTATAGGGGCTTGGTCATTTTGTTATGTGTCATAAATGTTTTGGCCTAAATGTGTTGACATTGTAATGGTTAATGATTCATTTTGTATATGGCAATTGAAAGTTGGCTAATATTAATTTTATTGGTCATTGGTATGTTTATGTGATGATGCCTATCATGAAGATGAAATTGGCATGAATGGAAAAGAAGATATGTGAAGTTTGCGTATGATAAATGATAGCATGTGAATAGGGTGTTGATGCCTTAGTTGTGGCTAATTTGGTTGATGGTATATGCTTGGAATGGTTCTAGGTTTGTTGTGTAGGCTTATGCATGAAAGAGTGACAAAAAGGCTTGGTAAATAGCCTTAATTTTGTCCATACGAGTAGACACACGGGCGTGTGTCTAAGGCGTGTGTGACACATGGCTTGTCCCATGGGCGTGCGTTACGGCCGTGTCTCCCTTGCACCTTATTCATTACAAAACAGAATGTCCAGAATATAGTACACGGGTAGAGACACGGGCGTGTGTCTTGGCCGTGTGTGCTACACGGCCTTGGACGTGGGCGTGTGTCTTGGCCGTGTGAAGTATGCACCTATTTTATGAAAAATTATGGAAATTAAATCGACTACATGGCCTAACACATGGGTGTGTGGCACGACCGTATGGCAAAAGTCAGAGAGCTAATGATTTTGAACGCTGCCAGTAGCACGGGCGTGTCCAAGGGTTACACGGACGTGTCCCTTGGACCACACAAGCGTGTGAGCCCTATAACATAAAAAAAATTCTAAGTTTTGTAAAATTTTCTAAAGTTCTCGTTTTGGTCCTGAACCACTTTCAAAGCATGTATTGAGCCTCGTAGGCTCGTTTTAGGGACAATATGGATGTATGGGAAAAGTTTTAAATTTGGATGGAAATTATGTCTCGATTTTGTATGTTTGCTTGTGTTTAAGTCCAGTAATGCCTCGTACCCTGTTCCGGCGTCGAACACGGGTAAGGGGTGTTACAGAGAGTGTACTCCATGAGATAGTACCTTACAAGTACCATTGAATATGAATTGATGGATCCTGATTTGTACACCTCGAGTGTACTACCTGTGTATCCATCGATATTTCGAATAAATTCAACGGGTAAAGTTCTGACAATAGCAAAGATGAATTTAAGACAAATTGACATGGAATGGTGGATATGATATGGAAATATGACATGAAAGAATATTACATGAAATGCAAGAAAATGGTGATACATGACAAGTGGTATATGAAATATGAGATGATGATATTTGTACATGGAAACTATTTGATGAGAATGTTCATTCTTGATTATAGACTTGTACACCTTGAGTGTACTAATCGTGACTTTGATATTTCGAGTAATATGTGTAAAGTTCTGATGCGAAATGATCTGAACTCGAAATGAACCATTATGAAATTATACTCTAAATAATGAGATGAATTATGTATGTTGAATGAATACGTGATGTGGAAAGCATATGTGCTTGGAAACTTGATTATTGTTGAGCCCATACATGTCTTAATAGTACTGTAACACCCCTAACCTGTAACACCCCAAACCTGATCAAAATGCTACGACCGAATCCGGCATGTCACAGGGAAAACGTTTTTGAAGAAAACAAGTTGTTGATTTAATTTTGTGAAGAAACATTATTGAAACCAAGTTGTCGTCTCTCATCTTAGGAAAACTTTTGATTTTATGAAAAGCCGAGTTGTTTGAGTAACATTGCTAAAAACTGTTTCAAATTTATTCTTAAAGAAAATTGAGTTAACTTGTTGTTACTACTGGTTTGCCGTTACCCGATGATAAAGTTTTAGATAAATCCCGATAATTTATGAAAGTTTGGAAAACATTCATTTTATAGGTTATTTAGGCATGTCGTTTTATTTTAGCTTAGGAAAAATTTAGAGAAAATTTAAAACAGATAAATAATCCCAGAAATAAAAACTAATGGCCTTATTACAAATCCAAAAACCAAATTTAATAGCAAAGTAAAAACCGAAATAGTAATTTAAAACAAAACCCGATACAGAATGCGCATGGCCACCTCGAGTCTGCCCCGGCTCCGCATCCGCGATCTACGAATCATCTGCAAAATGTAAAGGAAGGGGTGAGTCACCAAGACTCAGTGTATAATTCCCCATCCTGAAGATATTAATGCTCTTACACAATTTCATAAGTCAATAAGTATGTCATGCAACCCAAAACCTAACAATCTGAAACTCCTGAATCTACCCCGTGTGGTCAAAACCACTGGTGGTCAAAACCACTGGTGACCGTAGTCACAAATAATATATGTGTGGTCAAAACCACTGGTGACCGTAGTCACAAATAGTATGGGTGGGGCCAACCCACCTCGTGGTCAAAACCACTGGTGACAATCCCGAATATCGATATGTGGGGCCAACCCACTGTGGTACCAAACCACTGGGATGAGTCACAAAGATAGCAATATGTGGTCAAAACCACTGAGACTCCATGAAAAAAAAAGAAAAGTTGAAAAGAGAGCGATCTCTAACAATTGATATTCGACCAAGGTGTTGGAAGAGAAAGGAGAAGAGTAGTAGAGGTTTCGGCAAAGGATGAGGCTTCAGAAGGACTCGGCTAACAACAAAATAAAAGTGAAGAAAGACGAAGAGGAGGAATGGTATATGCGGTTTCGGTTCTTAATGGTTATGGAAAGAAAACGAATCACAAATGATGGGTGGAGGGTAAGGTGGATTTGGCCAAACATAAAAGAAGCCGAGAAGAGAAAAAGAAATGAGAAGAGATTTAGGAAAAAGGTTTCGGTTTTGGTTCCTGAGACAAAAAGAAAAAGCACCAAGATGCTATGGGTATTTTGATTTTGACCAAAAGGAAATGAAGCAAAAGAATGTCCTCCAAGCTAACCGAAAATGCTCCCCTAAGTCTACTATAGAGATTCGGCACACTCCTAACCCACAAGAACTGAATACTCCAACACCTCATAGCCACCAAAGAAAATTTGGCTAACATACACCAACTCAATCCCCCTTTTTCCTCCTTGCTTTTCTCCTGATCATCCATTCAAACAAGTTTGAACACTTCAAACTCCTAATATTTCTCTCATCCACCCATTCAAATCTGTTGACTTCTTCCATCCTTATCCATCAGAGTCCCACCTGAGTGCAACTCTCCCTTGTCCTGGCATCAAAAAGAATGCCCAAAAGGAGATTCCCGCAGCTCGAACCAAGGCTCCTTTTACTCTCTGTGGCATCACCCCCTTGCCTCCTAAGTGGCGCCTCCCTTGTCACTTTACCACTTGGGTTATTGTGACAAATCATGCCACTAATTTCCCTTAACACCTAACTCAACCCGCTCTCCCTTCTAAGTACTCAAAAAGGAAATTTTCTTTTGCTAAGGCTCAAGCCTACCACTGACTCATGCCTAGACCCCAAACACCCCAAAACCAGCATAACAACCATACTACACACATGCACACATACAAAATGCAAAGACCCCGATTTAAGGATGTTACAGTTCTAGCCCCCTTAAAAATAATTTCAGCCTCGAAATTACCTGGTCAGAAGAGTTGAGTGTATTGCTGCCGCATCACATCCTCTGGTTTCCACATGGCCTCTTCTGTTCCATGATTCCGCCATAACACTTTCACCAAAGGAACTGATTTCCTACGCAAGACCTTGACATCCTGGTCCAGAATCTGCACTAGTTCTTCCTCAAAAGACAAATCTGGGCTCACCTCTATTTCTTTCACTGGCACAACATGGGACAGATCTGAACGATAGCGCCTAAGCAAGGAAACATGAAATACGTCGTGGATCTGACTCAATTCTGATGGTAGCTCAAGCTGATAAGCTACTGGTCCTACCCGCTTCAACACCGTATAGGGCCCGATAAACCTAGGGCTCAGCTTGCCCTTCCGACCAAACCTCAGCACCTTCTTCCATGGCGACACTTTCAGAAAGATGTTGTCCCCCATTGCGAACTCAATATCCCTTCTGTTGAGATCGGCATAAGACTTCTGCCTATCCGAAGCTTCCTTCAGATCCTCTGCCTCAGCAACCAACTCTAGACCCAACATCTGATGTTTACTCAACTCTGTCCAACACGTAGGGGTACGACACTTACGTCCGTATAATGCTTCGTACGGTGCCATCTGGATGCTGGCTTGATAACTATTGTTGTACGCGAACTCTGCCAGCGGTAGAAATTCTTCCCAACTACCTCTGAAATCCAAAACACAACCCCTTAACATATCTTCCAAGATCTGAATCACCCTTTCTGATTACCCATCCGACTACAGATGAAATGCTGTGCTGAAATCTAACCTTTTACCTAATGCCTGATGCAACACTTTCCAAAACCTGGACGTGAATTTGGGATCTCTATCTGAAATAATCAACACTGGCACTCTATGTAACCTCACTATTTTTGCTACATACAACCTAGCCAACTTTTGGAGTGAGTAATCTACCCGAACCAGTATAAAATAAGCTGATTTTGTCAGACGATCAACAATCACCCAGACTGAATCCTTCTTGCTAGGTGTAAGGGGTAGCCCACTGACGAAATCCATCGTAATCATTTCCCACTTCCACTGCGGAATCTTTACCAGCTGCAACAGAGCCGATGGTAACTGATGTTCAGCTTTGACTCGCTGACACGTCATACACTTACATACAAATTTTGTTACCTCCCGCTTCAGACCCAGCCACCAGAATTGTTCTCGCAAATCCCGGTACATCTTGCGACCTCCAGGATGCATAGCGTATGGGCTGCTATGAGCTTCCTGAAGAATCCTCTGCCTTAACTCAACATCTTTCGGCATACAAACTTTCCCTTGGAAACACAACACTCCATCGCTACTCAAGCTGTAACCCTCCAATCCCCCAATCTGCACTTGCAAATATCAAGTACTTAAGTCTTCATCTACTAGCTGTTTCTCCTTAACCTGATTTACCCACGTCAGCTTCACTTGCAATTCCATTAACACACTTCCGTCATCATACATACTAAGATGGGCAAACATTGCTCTTAAGTCCGCTACCACCTTGCTGCTCAATGCGTCTGCCACAACGTTAGCCTTACCCAGATGGTATTCAATCGAGCAGTCGTAGTCCCTCAACAACTCGATCCACCTCCGCTGCCTTAAGTTCAATTCTTTCTGAGTCAAGAGGTACTTCAAGCTCTTGTGATCCGTGTAGACTATAGACTTCTCCCCATACAAGTAATGCCTCTAAATTTTCAGGCAAAAACCACTGCAGCCAACTCTAGATCATGCGTCGGGTAGTTCACTTCGTGAGGTCTCAACTGCCGAGAAGCATACGCCACTACTTTCCCTTCTTGCATTAGCACACACTCTAATCCAGTATGCGACGCATCACAATACACCGTAAACTCCTTCCCTACTCAGGCTAAATCAAAACTGGAGCTTCTGTCAAAATCCTCTTTAGCTTGTCAAAACTTTCCTGTTGCTTATCTGACCACACAAATGGAACCCCTTTCCTCAGCAACTTGGTCAACGGTGCTGCAATCAAAGAAAACCCTTCCACAAATCTCCTATAATATCCTGCCAAACCCAGAAAACTCTAAATCTCTGCTACAGACTTAGGTGGTTTCCAGTCCAATACTGCTTCAATATTCCGAGGGTCCACTCTAATTCCCTCAGCTGACACTACATGACCCAAGAAGGTTACTTCTCTCAGCCAGAACTCGCACTTGCTAAACTTTGCGAATAGTTGCTTCTCCCTCAAAATCTGCAAAACCACACGTAGATGCGCATCATGCTCCTCAGATTTTGAGTACATCAATATGTAGTCTATAAACACCACGACGAACCAGTCTAAGTACGGCTGAAACACCCGATTCATCATGTCCATGAACGCTGCCGGCGCATTGGTCAACCCGAACGGCATTACCAAGAACTCGTAGTGCCCATAACGAGTACGGAACATTGTCTTATGGATATCGGCCTCCTTTACCTTAAGCTGATGATACCCCGACCTTAAATCAATCTTAGAGAAGACTGATGCACCCTTAAATTGATCAAACAGATCGCCTATCCTCGGCAATAGGTACTTATTATTAATCGTCAATTTATTCAACTGACGGTAATCTATACACATCCGTATTATACTGTCTTTCTTCTTAACAAAAAGCACAGGCGTTCCCCAAGGTGATACACTCGGCCATATAAAACCCCGATCCAACAATTCCTGAATCTGTGCTTTTAGTTCCACTAACTCTTTCGGTGCCATCCTATATGGAGCAATAGATACAGGCGCAGTTCTGGGTAACAGATCTATATCAAACTCAACTTCACGATCCGGAGGCAGACCTGGAAGCTCTTCTGGGAATACACCGTTAAATTCCTTTACCGTTCGGACGTCCCCCACAGTTGATTCCTTGGCCTCCAATGCACAAACATGAACCATGAACGCCTCACAACCCTTCCTCACCATTTTCTCAGCCTTCAAAGTGGATACTACATTGGATAGATAATCCCTTCTATTACCTATCATCACCACCTCTTCACCCTCAACAGTTCTCAATACCATGCGCTTAGCTGTGCAGTCCAAACTTGCTTGGTACTTCACTAGCTAGTCTATCCCAAGGATCAAATCAAACTCCCTGAATGGCAGTTCCATCAGATCGGCCAAAAACACTACCCCTTGAAGTTCTAGGGGTACATCCTTATAAAGTTTGTTTACCACTACAGAGTGACCTAGAGGGCTAATTACTGTCATCTCCCTAGAAGAAATCTCATAGACTAGGTTCATAGTTCCCACTATACTACTGGCAACATAGGAATGCGTCAAACCAACATCAATCAAAGTAGTATAAGGCAGTCTAAAAATTAAGAACATACCGGTTATGACGTCCGGTGCATCGCCCTCCTCTCGACACCTTACTATGTAGACCAACCCAGGCTGTCTTGCCTCTGAGCTCCCAGCACCTCTGCCCAATGCTCCGCGGCCTCGTCCAGAACCATTACCTCCTCTGGCCGAACCGCGACCCCTCTGTGGTTGCTGACCATCCCTCCTAAACTGTGTACAGCCTTGATCCTCAGACTAGATCCTAGCTAACCTCTGCAGACAATCCCTTACTCGGTGCCCCATTGACCCACACTCGAAACATCTTCTATTTTCGGTCCAACACTCTCCCGCATGAGACTTCCCACAACGAGCACACCGTGGCGGCCGCTGAGTAGTAGCAGCATGCTTTGCAGCTTGACTCGGCCCACTATATCTAGCCCTTTTCTATGAATTCCCGGCGGACCCTGATGACCCAGAACTCCTCTTATTCCAGTGCCTATCCTGATTCCATCTCACCGATTGTTTTATTTCTTTAGCAATTTTGGCCTTCTCTACCAAGACCGCAAATTCTCTTTCCTGCTGTGGAGCAATCAACATTCGCAGCTCATCTCTCAATCCGTCCTCAAACCTAACACACTGCTCGTGTTCTGTAGCCACGATACCCTGAGCATAACGACTTAACCGAAGAAACTCTGCCTCATACTCCGATACTGACTTACTCCCTTGGACCAAATTCAAGAACGCCTTACGCTGTGCATCAATGTAACTAGCCCCGACGTACTTCCTCTGATAGGCCGCCTTAAAGATATCCCAGGTGATGTCATCAGCCATTGCTCCATCCCTGACCGTGAGCCACCACTAATAGGACTCATCCCGGAGAAGAGACACTATCCCTTTCAGCTTCTCCTCAGCCGTAAAGTCCAAATTAGCCATTATACGTTCTGTCACCTCCAGCCAATACTCAGTTGTATTGGGAGCCACACCAGATACACCCCTGAATACATCTGCTCCATTAGCCCGGAGTCGTTTGGACACAGATTTCTGAGCCTGCACCCACGACTCTCTCCAGAATCCTGCACCCGCGACTCTCCAAAACCAGCAGCATCGCCTGCGACACCGCGTCATCACCACCCATCTGACCTTGGAACTCCGCGGCCTCAGCTGGCGGCGGTGCACCTCGTTCTCTGACCCATGGCCAGAACCTACTAGCTCTGACACAGTCATCCTACCTCTACCACGACCACGCGTGTTACGCCTACGTCCTCGTGTGCTCATGACTACCGTTCACGAGTTAATCTGATTTAAGAATTTTATGCATTAGATTCGTTCCACTATTATTACAGCACAGTTTTATGAACATTATAAGATTTGTTCTCGTATGTTCACACAATCCTACAGGTTTCAGTCTCTAAAGTAATTTCCTATTTCTAGCATTGATATCCAGTCATTTAAACCATCACAATAGCAGTTAGGGGTACGTACCTGTGCGGATCGGTGCCGGAAACTTAGTGCCATGCTTTCCCATTTCATGCATTTTCCATCAAAGTCATTCCAGAACCCCTTTATTAAAATATATTTTGGGCTTGGGCCCACAGCCGAGCTTTTGAACCAGGCTTTGATACCAATATTGTAACACCCGAAACCCAGTCAAAATGCTACGACCGAATCCGGCATGTCACAGGGAAAACGTTTTTGAAGAAAATAAGTTGTTCATTTAATTTTGTAAAGAAACGTTATTGAATCCAAGTTGTCGTCTCTCATCTTGGGAAAACTTTTGATTTTATGAAAAGCCGAGTTGTTTGAGTAACATTGCTAAAAACCGTTTCAAATTTATTCTTAAAGAAAATTGAGTTAACTTGTTATTACTACTGGTTTGCCATTACTCGATGGTAAAGTTTTAGATAAATTCTGATAATTTGTGAAAGTTTGGAAAACATTCATTTTATAGGTTATTTAGGCATGCCGTTTTATTTTTAGCTTAGGCAAAATTTAGTGAAAATTTAAAACAGATAAATAATCCCAGAAATAAAAACTAACGGCCTTATTACAAACCCAAAAACCAAATTTAATAGCAAAGTGAAAACCGAAATATTAATTTAAAACAAAACCCGAAATAAAAGGCGCATGGCCACCTCGAGTCCGCCCCGGCTCCGCATCCGCGATCTACGAATCATCTGCCAAATGTAAAGGAAGGGGTGAGTCAGTGAGACTTAGTGTATAATTGCCTATCCCGAAGATATTAATGCTCTTACACAATTTCATAAGACAATAAGTATGTCATGCAACCCAAAACCTAACCATCCGAAACTCCTGAGTCTACCCCGTGTGGTCAAAACCACTGGTGGTCAAAACCACTGGTGACCGTAGTCACAAATAGTATGGGTGGGGCCAACCCACCTCATGGTCAAAACCACTGGTGACAATCCCGTATATCGATATGTGGGGACAACCCACTGTGGTACCAAACCACTGGGATGAGTCACAAAGTTAGAACTATGTGGTCAAAACCACTGGTGGTCAAAACCACTGAGACTAGTCACAATAGTATAGAAAGCGGGGCCAACCCACTGTGTGGTCAAAACCACTGGTGACAGTCTAGAATCATGCCTTCTCTCTCCTCTCATCATACCCAACCTTATGAACATACTTTTCATGGCATAACAAACATGCTTAACATACTATCATCACATGGCATGCATATGCAAATATTATAGAGGCATTTATCGTTAATCAATCAATAGTAGAGTTACCTGAAGTCCTCACTCCTACCCACAAGAGTAAACATATTAGCTAACATATTAGCTAATGAAGTGTGTAAGAGTTACACACCTGATTACCCGTAATACGACACTCTCTACATCGACACTGTCGTTAATCGACACTACCGCTATCTGCTTATTGCTTTGCTCGGATGCCTGCCCACATCCAGGTGGCCAATCGCGAACAGCCGACACAGCCCTCTTCTTGAACTTAGGGGCTGGGGTTTCAGATCCCACCCCTCCTAACGTTTGGCTGACATTAGGGTCCATAAAACCTTTGGTCAGTAAATCAGGTTAACATGGAGAATAACTATGAATAGAGATATCAAACCCGAATGGATAGATCTGTGACCTAGATTAACAAATCCCGAAGATCAAGATCTAAACTACGAACCAAGCAAATCCTGGGAACCTAAACGCTTGTGTTACTCCCTTCCTATATTCGGCCAAACACATCACTATTAAGCAAATAGCCATTCGGCTATGGTCATGAAATCCCAAAAGAGATAACGTAGGAAGTTGATCGCCCTTACCTCAACACCTTTTAACCACCAAGCCAAAAGCCGAAGCAACTCGAAGACGAGTCCCCCCTTCAAACGGCCAAGAACCTATATGATTAGCTACTGCCTTCGGCATTTAACAAAATAAGACAAGATTGAATCGACAGGAACCCTTACCATCACACTTAACGAAATCGATTGGGAGTGATGAAGAATAGCCAACGACGAATCTGCTGTCACAAAACCCGAAAAACACTTATGAGTGCCAAAAGAATTCGGCTTATAGAAGAATAAGAACATACAAAACAAATGGCAAAATTCGGCTTTTGTTTCCATATGAAATGATAAAGGGAAGGGATAAGAGATGAGAGAGATTCGGCCATAGTACCCCAAGAACTTACCCTCAAATGCCAAAGTCGATCCATGAAACAAAGAAAAGTTGAAAATAGAGCGATCTCTAACAATTGATATTCGGCCAAGGTGTTGGAAGAGAAAAGAGAAGAGTAGCAGAGCTTTCGGCAAAGGATGAGGCTTCAGAAGGATTCGGCTAACAACAAAATAAAAGTGAAGAACGACGAAAAGGAGGAATGGTATATACGGTTTCAGTTCTTAATACATATGGTAAGAAAACGAATCACAAATGATGGGTGGAGGGTAAGGTGGATTCGGCCAAACACAAAAGAAGCCGAGAAGAGAAAAAGAAATGAGAAGAGATTTAGGAAAAAGGTTTCAGTTTTGGTTCCTGAGAGAAAAAGAAAATGAACCAAGATGCTTTGGGTATTTCGGTTTTGACCAAAAAGAAATGAAGCAAAAGAATGTCCTCCAAGCTAACCGAAAATGCTCCCCTAAGTCTACTATAGAGATTCGGCACACTCCTAACCCACAAGAACCGAATACTCCAGCACCTCATAGCCACCAAAGAAAATTTGGCTAACACACACCAACTCAATCCCCTTTTTTCCTCCTTGCTTTTCTCCTGATCATCCATTCAAACAAGTTTGAACACTTCAAACTCCTAACATTTCTCTCATCCATCCATTCAAATCTGTTGACTTCTTCCATCCTCATCTATCAGAGTCCTACCTGAGTGCGACTGTCCCTTGTCCTGGCGTCAAAAAGAATGCCCAAAAGGAGATTCCCGCAGCTCGAACCAAAGCTCCTTCTGCTCTCTGTGGCGTCACCCCATTGCCTCCTAAGTGGTGCCTCCCTTGCCACTTTACCACTTGGGTTCTTGTGATAAATCATGCCACTAATTTCCCTTAACACCTAACTTAACCCGCTCTCCCTTCTAAGTACTCAAAAAAGATTTTTTTTTTTTTTTTTGCTAAGGCTCAAGCCTACTACTGACTCATGCCTAGACCCCAAACACCCCAAAACCAGCATAACAACCATACTACACACATGCACACATACAAAATGCTAAGACCCCGATTTAAGGATGTTACATTGCCCGTATTCGACTTCGGACAGGGTACAAGGCGTTACCGGGCTTATACGCAAGTATTCATGCAAAATCGAGACATGAATTTCCACTCAAATATAAATTTTTTATAAACATTCATATCACCCCTTAAACGAGCCTACGAGGCCCAAAATATACATTAGGAGTGGTTTGGGACTAAACTGAGTACTTTAGAAACTTATGGGAAAACTTAGAAAAATTTTATCAAAAAGGTCCACACACCCGTATGGGTGAAGGGACACATCTGTGCTTCAGGCTGTGTCCAAAATAGGAGACGTTCTATTTATGATGTCATCAACCAAATAAGGTTACACGGCCAAGGCACACGCTCATGCCCTTAGGCCGTGTGGTGAATTAAATTCCAAAAATTAAGTGCAAACTTCAAACTGCCTGGGCACATGCCCATGTCCTATGGTTGTGTCTCTTAGACAGCCGTGTATCGTGCCCATGTTTTTACTACTGGGCATTCTATTTTGCATTAATTAGGGTGCAGGGACACACGACCATAACACACGCTCGTGCGTCTACCTGTGTGGACAAAATAAGGCTATTTACCCAGCCTTTTTGCCACCCATACTAGCACCAACCTACACAACATCAAAACCACACCAAACCAAGTATATATATATGACTTCAAGGCACTTAACATGGCATAACTAAGTGCTTCACCATCATCAAACATGCATGCATATATGAATAGGTTTACAACCAAATAATCATTATGAGCCACATCTCATGGCCTTATACAAAATGAATCAAATATCATCATAAGCCAACACATTTGGCTAAACCAATATGACATATAACCAAAAAGACCAAGTCCCTATACATGCCATACTCAAAATGTTGAGACTAACTATACCCAAAAGTTCCAATTCATAGTGTGGTCGAGTCTCTGACGTCCTTCGATCCCAGAGCTAGCTTGGCAATACTATAAGAAAATGGAAAAAAAAGAGGAGTAAGCATAAAGCTTAGTAAGTTTGCATGTAAATAATTAACAACATTAACCATGCATTATTGTACACATAACATAATATAATCTATCACAATGTCATCAAGTATCATAGATACATTTTAATCATGTCATTTACATAATGTACAATAAATCTCATGATCATGATTTATTCATCCAGTTATTACCGAGATCTCATTGATTTATAATCTCAATATGTATGAGCTTTGTGTACATACCTGTACCCTTTCAACATGTTCATAGCTTGCCATTTCGTTGACATAATCTTTGGACTACCCGTTGAACCATTTGGAATACTAAATGATACTCGGGAATCACATACACAAAGAATCATACCAATGCCATATCCCATATATGGTCTTACATGCGATCACATATCGATGGCTATAACCCAGCCATGGTCTTACACGACTCTGATATT
The DNA here is from genome assembly GCA_025503065.1 of Gossypium bickii. Lineage (NCBI taxonomy): Eukaryota > Viridiplantae > Streptophyta > Magnoliopsida > Malvales > Malvaceae > Gossypium > Gossypium bickii. The sequence goes on from CP106716.1 coordinate 44,163,212, forward strand.
GATGCCATGTCCCAGACATGGTCTTACATGAAATCTTACAACGAAGCCATATCCCAGATATGGTTTTACACGTAAACTCATAACCATAATGTCATGACATTTGTATCCTAACTATTCCTAAGGTTCAACCGGGATTTCGAGGTACCAAATCTTCGTTGAATCATTATCGAGTCAACATTAATCAAGTCCACAAAGACTGTAGTGAACCATTTATGCCCGGGCCCATTCCATTCATACAAAAGCCAAATAATAAAAATAAACAATGTTTGAAATAGTCCAATACAAACCCAAACAACAATTAACAGCCCAATACCCACTACTCTTGGCCCAAATTAAACCTGTGGCCTGTTACACTTAGCCCAGATCCTAACCCAAATTACACGGCCCAAAGGGGCCCAAAATCTTAAACATTTTTTAATAAGCCTAGGGTTTTCTGAAACCCTAGGTGCCGCAGGAGCCAGCATCCCAACCGTCGCGCCGCAATTAGCTCCTCACACCCCATCAGCCCTCGGTCACGCCCCCATTCGCGCCGCAGCATGCGCGAATCCCCTGCACCATCACCATGTTCTCTGCCTTTGACCTGCACAGAAAAGGAAAGAACCGAAGCAAAAAGGGGAAAACAGTGGCAAAATCTTTTTATCTTCTTTTATTTTGTTTATTTTGAAGGCTATAAAAGCCTTCCAAAAATCTGTAACAGTCACGAATAGACACACGAGAACAGACAGAGATATACACGAATATACACAGACACATACACAGAAATAGAGAATACAAAAAATCCAGAAATAATAAACAGAAATTTTTTTTAGCAAAGGTAATTTTTTTTCATTTGGTTTTTTTTGATGCATTCATGCATATACAAACGTTTTAAAAAATAAAAAGGGAGTGTTTACCTATCGAAGACGTTGAAAATTGGAGGTTTTAGGCCTCCGGCCACCGGCCATGGAGGCGCGTGTGGCTGTGCGGTGCGTGATCTATGACGTCCGACGACTCCTCCAGACATAGGCGAGGAGAATTCGAGAGCATTTGGAGGGCTCTCTGAATTTTTTTTTAAAACGAATGCAAAATGAATTTTTTTAAGAAATTGACTTATATAGCCTTGTATAAATTACGTCGTTTTCGATTAAACTGATAAGCGCCAAAACGACGTCGTTTTACAATCAGATCCGCGTGTTGACCCGATAACCCGGGCAGGATCCGCGCGTTTTGTTAAAATGGGCTAATTGCCTCTTTGGTCCTTCTGTTTTTTTTTAATATTTTTAATTCGGTCCAATTTAAATTTTTATTCTTTACTAAATTATCCCTAAATTTCATTTTTTTACAATTTAGTCCCTCGGGCTCTTTGAAGGCTAAAATCAGAACGACGTCAATTTTTGAAGAAGGCATAATTGCCTAATGAGTCTATACAGTGTGACGCGCGTTTTAAATTAGTCCTTTTATATTTGTTTTATTGCTATTTAGTCCTTACTCATTTTAAAACCCTTTTTTTAATTATTCTAATATTATATTTAGTTATTTGATTATATTAAAATATTAAAATATTCTTATTATTTATATAAAATTCGTTTATATGTATTTATTTTTTATATATTATTCTTTTATAAAAATTATTATTTATCATTTTATTTGTTATTTGTAACTTATACATTAGTATTTACATTATATCTTATATATTATATAGTATGATATCTTATATTATTTTATGAAATTTTATTCTATCTAAAATTACTTATATTGCATAGTATATTATTCATTCTTAAAAATGTAGTTTTATAAATATAAATTATTTATTTATTTTAAAATGTATTTTATTTATTTTTTCAATACATATATATATTGTATTTATTTATTATTTGGTATAGGTTATTGTATGAAAATTTTCAACTGCATGAAACGTGTTCATATTTATTTTATTGTTTATTGAATTTGTTTATACTTCATCATATATTTACAATTGCTTTAGTGTAGGAATTATTATGTTTCATATTTTGTATTATTATTTCTTTATTGCCTATATTAAATGTTAGTATATTATAATTGCTTTTTATGTTTAATAATGTGTTAATATGATATTTTCATAAGATCATCGTTTTAAAATAAAATGCATTTTACAAAATTACTATATTTTATCTAAAGGTTTTAAAATAAGGCAATGTTTAGTATTTAGAAATTCGAGAAATAGTGCCCTAACGTACTGGGTTTCGATTTTCCGTTTGACTAAATAATTAAATACCCTTTTAATAAATTTCGTAAATTATGAGATGATTTTAGTTACGAGGGTTTAGAAATATCGTGTCCTAATGTGCTGGATGTGATGTTTGTATTCTTTCGGAACAAAGAAATCTCAAGTTTTAAATCAAATTGTTCAGGTTTTTTTAGTCATATTTTAAATGTTTATTAAATTTCAAACATTTGGACATGATTCTATCGATTAGGTACCAATTTTTAGGCGTTATGAGGGTGCTAACCCTTCCTCATACGTAATTGACTCCCGAACCCGTTTTCTTGTTTTTCATGGACCAAAAATCAGATGTTTTAAAATAAAATGTTTTGCAAGGTGATCCAATCACACCTAAGTAAAAAAGGATTGGTGGCGACTCCCACTTTCGTTTTTAAAAGTCGACCCCGTTTTTAAAAAAAAAATTAAAAATGGTTTCGACATCTTGGCGACTCCGCTTGGGACAAATAAGAGAGTCAAGCTGTAAAATCGATAATTTCATATCCTTTTATTCGAATTTAAAATATTGATTTTTTTTTTAAAAAAAAAAAGCATGATCCTTTTATTGTATGTGATTTTAAAATATATCTCTTTGCATTGCACTGCATGACCGTCGTGGTCACACCCTTAAGTGGGAGCGAGAAGCTATGCCTTCGTGAGGTTTTCACCTCCGTATTGGCTGGTGGACTGCTTTCGGAGTACATCTGTACCTATGTCTTCGTGAAGTTTTCACTTCCGCATGGCCATAAGAAAATGTATTACCCTAAACTTAACTCGGTCCATATGACCTATAATGGGTGAGGATCGAGGAATCTACTGGTTCAGGTACCTCAACTTTAGAACTAAACCGCATATAGTAAACCCTAAGAACCCACCTTAGGTAGAGCTATGCCAAACTTTAGTAGTTACCTTGATAGGTGTGCGTTTATTACACTTGCTTTATATTTTATTCTGTGGTACTAACTCATTGTGTTTCATTTTTGTGCATGTCATTTCATATTTTTAGAGGTACCGATTCACGGTCAGTTTCTAAGTTAGAAAGCTGGTTATGGAGAACGAGTTCCTTGATAAAGTTGGAGACAATGTAGTTGTTAGCACATGGTCAGAGCAAACGCAATTGGAGAAAGGTAATAGCTTAGTTGACGGGTATGTGTCTGAACTATGGGATTTTACTTGTATTAGTATTACATAGAATGAGTTCTGAGAGTTGAAAGAAATATGGACCTAGTGGGACGATGAGTCAAAGCAGATGTTCTATCGTAATTATGGTGATCTGCCTTACTTGCTCGACATCAAGCTAGATAAGCATCTATTCCGGGCTATGACTCAATTTTGGAATTCTGCTTATAGCTGTTTTACTTTCGGGGAGGTAGATTTAGTGCCCACACTGGAAGAATATACGACCTTGCTTCGCTGTTCGAGATTCCAAGTAGACAAAGCTTATTTTAAGGCTGCCAATGTTCCAACTTTTGTGAAGAAGTTGATGAGTATCACAGGGATGAGTGAACAGTGGGTTACAGCTAGAATCCAAGAGAAAGGTGAAGGTAGATGCATACCTTGGGTGAGTTTGAGTAACCTAATCCTAGCACATCCAGATGAGAAGAAGAAGATCGACGTCTTTGCCTTATGTATTTATGGTTTGGTGATCTTCCCCAAAGCTCTAAGACATATAGATGAAGTAGTTACTGATTTATTCGATTGACTTAACAAAGGGGTCACACTTGTACTTGCGATATTAGCTGAGACGTTCAGATCTTTAAATGCATGTCGAAGAGCTGGTAAAGGTAGATTCATTGGATGCGTACAATTATTAATGGTTTGGTTTCACAGTCATTTTTGGAAGGTTGACAGGGTTCCTTACCGAGTGTTCTCTGAAAGTTATTCTCTCTTAAAGGAGTCCACAACTATGACAAAGAGAGACGATCTATCAGAAGAAAGGTGGATGGAAATTCTTCAAAACCTCCGAGAAGAAGATGTTGAGTGGAAAGCCCCTTGGTTGGTTCCCGATGGAGTCCTTTGTCGGTATGAAAGTTTTGATTGGGTACCTCTGCCTGGAGTCTAGGGAGTTGTTGAATATGCACCATTGCTCGTACTAAGGCAATACAAAGCAAGACAGTTCATACCGGCGACACATGGGTTAGCTCAAAGTGAATTCTCATATAAGGGGGATAATTATAAGAAGAGGATTCAAGAGATTTCTGAGGCTTGGAAGCGAGCTCGCTGTATGAAGATATTGACTGGAGGACCAAAAATAACCCTAGAGTACAAGGAGTGGACGAGCAAAAGGATCAACGATAACATCCCTGGGCCAAGTTTAGAGGGTGCTCGATTGATGAAGGAGTATTTACAAGTGGTCCCATCGAAGATAGAGATTATAAAGTAAGACTTCGAAAGGCAAAGTTTAGAGCTCGGAAAGAAGATAGAGAAGCTAAAAGAAGAAAAGATGTACTTGAGGCTAGATGTGGATGTTCAGAAATCAAAAGCCAAGAAAGTAAGAAAGGAGAAAAGGAAGATCGAGGAAGATCGAAATAGCTTGAAAACAGAATATAAGAAGATGCGATTGACGATGAAGAACGCTGGATTAGGGAAGACTTCTAAACAATGACAACGAGAGGTCCAGGAGGAAAAGGCGAAAGCTGACTATTGGGAGAGGTAGTTTCGAGAAATGCAAGCGCGAAACGAGGCCTTAGAGAAAAATTTGGCAGAAAGTTTAAATGGAAAAGGAGAATTAAAAGCTAGAGTGGCTAAACTTGGACGGTCTCTTCATCACCATCGAAGTCGTAATTCCACGATCGAGTTAAAGTCAAGCCTGAACAAGATCGAGGAAATGAAGGGTAAGATTGAAGAGTTAGAATAAGCATTGCACAGTTGTGAACTTCAGATCGAGCTTCTTGAAATAAGAGAATGGTGTTGGAAGGAAGAGCTTCACCATTCTCAGGATCAAGTTAGAAGTCGAGATTACCTCATGGGTGAAGCAATAGTTCAGAATCGAGAGGTAGCTAATCATCTACAGACTTTGGCATCACAGGCTGATAGGTTAAGCATGAAGTATGAGCTGCAGTCTGATCGTAGTCAAGAGCTAGTTTCCTTTCTTGGGAAAATCAAAACCTTAGGACTTAGGGCGAAAGCATATCTGTAGTCCGTTTGATGTAAAGGATTTTGTTTTCTAATAAAGTTTTCTAAAATGAATTTGAATCAGAATCGATGTCTCTTTGCATTATGCATTTGCATTACATCATAACATTTGCATTCAAGTCCATAGAGAGAGTCTAATTAGTTGAAATTATAACACAGAGAGAGAGAGAGAGAGAGAAAGGGAAGGAAAATCTAGAAGCTGAACATCCTTACGGTACACATGCCAAATCAAGGAAAATGGATCAAAGATTGGAACAATTCCAAAGAGAGATGCAAGACCAGATGCAAGAGCAAATGGAAAAACTCCAACATGAGATGAGGGACCAGATGTTCGAGGCTCAAAAGAATATGTTGAGTCAAATGTCCCAGATGCTGAGTGGGGCAATGGATAAGGGAAAGTGTCCCTTGGTTATTGCTGAAGACAATGAGGATTTTCTTAGGGGATTCACTCCACCACACGTGCAAACACAACCTGAGGAATATCCCAGAAGGCCACCTGTCACAATTAGGCCTCGGCAAGGGCAAGCTGACATTTGAATGCCCATGAATTTTCTAGTTGGCATAGGATCCAACCCAGGGGATAACCCTGCCAATCCTGTTATTCCTGATCTGGACACGGCAGAGAGAGAGGGGATCAGAACTGAATCTTCAAGACAGTTGGAAGATCATTGTAGATGGTTGGAAGAAAAATTCAAGGCTTTGGAAAATGCCAACCATCACCAAGGTATTGACGCAAAGGATTTGAGTCTGGTCCCAGATCTAGTGCTTCCTCATAAATTCAAAATGCCGGAATTTGAGAAGTACAATGGGACTAGTTGCCCTGAAGCCCATATCACTATGTTCTGTAGACGCATGATTGGCTATGTGAACAACGATCAACTATTGATTCATTGTTTCCAAGATAGTTTGATGGGAGCAACGTTTAGATGGTACAATCAACTTAGCCGCGCTAATATTAACTCATGGAGAGACTTAGCTCAAGCCTTCATGAAGCAATACAATCATGTCATAGACATGACACCTGATAGAATCATGTTACAAAACATGGAAAAGAAATCAAATGAAAGCTTCAGGCAATACACGCAAAGATAGAGGGAAGTTGCCATGCAAGTTCAACCACCTCTCTTGGAAAAGGAAACCACCATGTTGTTTATCAACACTCTAAAGGCTTCTTTTATCACCCATATGATAGGAAGCACCACCAAATGCTTCGCAGATATAGTGATGGCAGGGGAAATGATAGAAAATGCCATAAGGGGTGGTAAGATTGAAGTAGAGAAAGTACTAGAAGATCTGCTCCTAGAAAGAAGGACAATGAGGTGAACAATATGAGTACATACAACAAAGGGTACTCAAAGGCATTTACTGTTAACTAGCCGAAAGTAGTTACTGTTGGGCAACAAGGGTCGACAAGACAAGAATTAGGCCCCAGACAATTTTGAAAAGCTCCACTGTACGCCAATCCCGTTGACGTATAAGGAGCTATATCAAAGTTTATTCGAGGCACGTGTAGTGTCCCCATATTATCTACAGCCATTACAACCCCTATATCCCAAATGGTATGACTCCAACACTCATTGTGATTACCACGCAGGAATAGCGGGGCATTCGATAGAAAATTGCGCTGCTTTCAAAAAGTAGTTGAGAGGCTCATCAAGATGGGGATTTTTAAGTTTGATGATACACCCAGTACGGAGAACCCATTACCCAATCATGGAGATAAGGGAATAAACGTGATTGGAGAGAATGTCATGAGAAAGACAAAGGGGGATATTTCAGAGGTGAAAACTCCATTGAGAATTGTGTGGAAAGAAATGGTAAGAGGAGGAATGATATTATCCGATTTCTTAGAAGGAGTTGAAGAACCAAGGAACTACTGTGAGTTCCACAAAGCTCAAGGACATGAGATCCAGGAATGTACTGAGTTTAGGGTATTGGCACAGAGCCTTATGGACAATAAGGAACTGGAGTTCTATGAAGATGGCTCAGGGGAAGGAAACATATATGCAACCGAAGGAGAGTTGACAAATCAAAAAGTCAATTATCCGAGGGTCATTATTTCCCTACCGAGAAACACAGAAGGTAGAGCACAAATCGCGCCTAAAGTTGTAATCTAGAAACCTGTGCCCTTTCCTTAAAGGTTAACAATATGGTACCATGGAATTATGATTGTAACGTGATGACGCCAAGAGTGGAAAACTCAGCTAGCACTTCCAAGGAGGTCCAAATTGAGGGATTCTACACATGAAGTGGGAGGTGTTACGATTCGGTAAACGTCAGAAAGAACCAGCAAGATCAAATACTGTGGCAGTTGGACCAGAGAAAGGACCTGGCGCCCTTATCAATGAACCTGTGAAAGAGGAAGAGCTAAAGAATTTTTAAAATTCTTAAAGCATAGTAAATACAGTGTGGTAGAGCAGCTGAGCAAGTAATTGGCTCGTATATCGGTGCTAGCCTTGCTCTTAAGTTCGGAAATACATCGTGAGGCTTTGATGAAAGTACTGAACGAGACTTTCGTTAATAAAGATATATCTGTCAATAAACTTGACTAATTAGTTAGTAACATAAGTGCTGACAACTTTATTTCCTTCAGTGACGATGAAATTCACCTAGGGGGATGGGATCGACCAAGGCCCTACACATAACTACTCGTTCCAAGGGATATACTCTACCGAGCGTGCTGATCGACAATGGATCAGTCTTGAATGTCTTACAATTATTGACACTGAAGAGGTTGCCAATAGATAGTTCTTACATGAAGACGTGCCAGAATATAGTGAGAGCATTTGATGGCACCGAGAGAAGAGTGATGGGAAGAATCAATATACCATTGTAGATGGGACCAAACACGTATGAAGTAGATTTTTTGATGATGGATATCAAACCCTCATACAATTGCTTGCTAGGAACGCCCTGGATTCATTCAGCAGGGGCAATGCCCTCATCTTTGCACCAAAAGTTGAAACTGGTGACGGATGGTCGACTGATCACTATAGATGCGGAGGAAGACATCACAACAACAGTTACCAATAAAGTGCCATATGTAGAGACAAATGAAAAGGCCATTGAGTGTTCTTTTCGGTCTTTAGAGTTCATCAACGTAAAATTCATTTTGGAAGGAAATGAAGTTCCGGTGCCTAAGATATCCAGAACCACGAGGATGGGCCGACAAATAATGGTAGGGAAGGGAGCCCTACTAGGAAAAGGACTGGGTAGATATCTTCAAGGGGAAGTTCGAGTTCCTATGCTGAAAGAGAAGAGAGACCATTTTGGCTTGGGTTTTAAGCCAGATGTTAGACAAAAGAGAAAGGAAATAGAGAAGAAGCAGGAGAGAAAAAGGGCACAGTTAAATGGGTAATAAGTCCAGTAGGAATCAATGACATTCCCTCACATATCCCAAACCTTTATATCTGGAGGGATAATTCACCCTGAGAGAGGGTTATTAGAAAGTCCTCACATCAATGCCATACACGGGGAAGAAGTTGAACAAAGAAACATGTTGGGCATTCGCCCTTATGAACTTGGAAGCATTTTGAACAATTAGACTGTAGAGGAACTTCCTGTAGCTTTTAGAGATTATACAGACTAATATTCATAACTCTCTTGTTGTTTTTTAGCCTAGGAACAATAATATTTCTTTTGTTAAATAGACTCATGTTCAGAAATTGTTGTTTTAATAAAATACATTTTTGATAATTAACTTGAGCAAATATTCTTTCATTTCATTCTTTTGACTTTCTAATTTCATTCAGAATCTTTTATTTCTCATTCATATCATGTGATTAGTTGTCCTCGAATTCATTTGTTCTTTGTACATTCTTTGGTACCCATCACGGGTCCCTAGATATCCATGATGTGAGCAATGATAATACAGATCCAGAGGTCCACTTTAAGCAGGACATGTGTTTAGTGGAACCTAAGGATTTTGAAGATAACCGAGATTGTGATTTATCTCCAGATTTTTTAAGAATGGTAAAGCAAGAGAAGAAATAGATCTTACCCCATGAGGAGGAGGTAGAGAACATAACCTTGGAGGAAGGAAATGTTGTGAAAATTGGGACGTGCATAACTGAGGAGACAAAACAAAACCTTGTTGAGTTACTACGGGAATTCAAGGATGTCTTTGCATGGTTGTACCAAGATATGCCTGGGCTAAGTACTGACGTTGTAGTACATTGCCTTCCCATAAGAGAAGAGTGCAAGCCAGTTCAGCAAAAGCTACGAAGGATGAGGCCTGATATAGTGTTGAAAATAAAAGAAGAAGTCCAGAAACAGTTTGATGCTGGTTTTCTACAAGTGGTCAAGTACTCAGAATGGGTTGCCAACATTGTTTCTATCCCTGAGAAAGACGGAAAGGTCCGGATGTGTGTAGACTATAGGGATTTAAATAAAGCTAGCCCAAAGGACAATTTCCCTTTACCGCATATTGACACATTGGTGGATAATACGGCAGGATTTTCATTACTTTCCTTCATGGATGGCTTTTCAGGATACAATCAGATCAAGATGCACCCTGAGGATAAGGGGAAAACTACCTTCATAACACTATGGGGTACCTTTTGCTATAAAGTAATGCCATTTAGATTAAAGAATGCTGGGGCAACATATCAAAGGGCCATGGTAACATTGTGCCATGACACGATGCATAAAGAGATCGAAATGTATGTTGATGACATGATTGCCAAATCTCGAACAGAAAAGGAACATATCAAGGTTTTGAAGAAGTTGTTTCTGAGGTTGAGAAAATTTCAATTGAAGCTCAACTCGGCAAAGTGTACTTTTGGAGCTCGGTCAGGGAAATTACTGGGTTTCGTGGTGAGCAAGAGAAGAATTGAAGTTGACTCAAACAAGGTCAAAGCAACACAAGAATTACCTCCACCACGCACTCAAAAGAAAGTTCAAGGTTTTCTTGGAAGATTAAATTACATTGCTCGATTTATTTCACAATTAACTGAGAAATGTGATCCCATGTTTCGTCTTCTTAAGAAACACAACTAGGGTGCATGGGGTGATGAGTGCCAAAGAGCTTTTGACAAAGTCAAACAATATCTGTCAAACGCTCCAGTACTGTCTCCGTCTAATCCAAACAAACCATTGATACTATATTTGTAGGTGTTCAATAATTCTATGGGATGTGTGCTTGGTCAACACGACGAGTCAAGAAGAAAAGAAAAGGCGATATACTATCTCAGCAAAAAGTTCACTGATTGTGAAATGAGGTATTCGTCGATCGAGAAATTATGTTGTGCCTTGATTTGGACAACTCGGAGACTAAGGCAGTACATGCTATATCATACTACCTGGTTAATTTCGAAGCTTGATCCATTAAAATATATGATGGAGTCCACTGGTTTAAATGGAAGGATGGCTTGGTGGCAGATTTTGCTGTCTGAATTTGATATAGTCTATGTGAACCAAAAGGCTATAAAATGGAGTGCAGTAGTAGAATTTTTGGCTAGTAGAGCTTGGGAGGATTATGAACCTTTAGGCTTTGATTTCCCAAATGAGGAGCTGATGTATGATGAAAATATTGAAGATTGTCCGTAGAAGCTAAACTTTGATGGAACATCGAATGCTGTGGGAAATGGAATTGGGGCAATCTTTGTATCCTCTAGTGGTGATCATTACCCATTCACATGCAAGCTGGATTTTGATTGCACGAACAACATGGCGGAATATGAAGCATGCATCATGGGACTTCGAGCAGACTTAGAATGTAAGATCAGGGTGCTAAAAGTATATGGAGATTCTGCCTGAGTAATCTACCGGCTTAAAGGAGAGTGGGAGACAAGAGATCCCAAACTAATTGATTAACGAAAAATCATTCTGGGATTGATTGAGGAGTTTGATGACATTACTTTCAATTATCTCCCACGCGATGAAAACTAGATGGCGGATGCTTTGGCGACCTTAGATTCTATGATCAAAGTAAACAGACCAGAAGATATGAGACCTATTTAGATGAGTATCTTCAAGGTTCCAGCTCATTGTTATGACATAGAAGAGGAGGAAAGAGATGACCACCCTTGGTATCAGGATATATTATGATACGTAAAAAATTGTGAATACCCGGAGTACGCAACTGAGAATGAGAAAAAGACTTTAAAAAGATTGGCCTCTGACTATGTTTTAGACGGGGATATCTTGTACAAAAAGAGGATAGATCAAGTATTATTGAGATGTGTTGATACTGTCGAAGCTAGGAAGATCCTAGAGGAAGTCCATGAGGGCGTTTGTGGAACACACGCTAATGGATTCACAATGGCCAGACAGATAATGAGATTTGGATATTATTGGTCCACCATGGAAGGATATTGTATCAACTATGCCTAGAGATGTCATAAATGCTAGATTTATGGAGACAAAATTCATGTACCTTCATCACCTTTGCATGTTATGACTTCTCCATGGCCTTTTTCGATGTAGGGCATGGATGTTATTGGACCAATCACTGAAAGCTTCGAATGGCATCGATTCAACTTTATGGTAATTGACTGCTTCACGAAATGGGTGGAAGCAACTTCATATGCTAGCGTCACTAAGTCAGCAATCAGTCGATTCTTGAAGAAGGAGATCATTTGTTGATATGGAATGCCTGAGAGGATCATATCAGACAACACGCTGAATTTGAACAACAGCACGATAGTAGGAATTTGTAGTCAATTTGGGATCAAACACCACAACTCGTCTCCATATCGTCCAAAAATGAATGGGGCAGTGGAAGCGGCTAACAAAAACATCAAGAAGATAGTAGGGAAGATGACTGAGAGCTATAAGGATTGGCATGAGAAATTACCGTTTGCACTATATGCTTATCGAACGTCCGTTAGAACCTCTACTTGGGCAACGCCTTTCTCATTGGTCTATGGAATGGAGGGAGTTTTAATACCTTCTCTTCGGGTTTTGTCAGAAATAAAACTTGATGAAGTTGAATGGATTCAGGCTCGGTATGATCAGTAGAACTTAATTGAAGAAAAGAGGCTAAGAGTTATTCGTCATGGTCAGATGTACCAAAAATGAATAATGCGAGCCTATAATAAGAAAGTTCACCCAAGAGAGTTCCATGAGGGGAACCCTGTATTGAAAAAGATCCTTCCCATACAAAAGGATTCCAGAGGAAAATGGATGCCTAATTGGGAAAGACCATATGTGGTGAAAAAGGCTTTCCCTGGAGGAGCACTGATCTTGACCGAAATGGATGGAAAAAGTTTACCCAACCCTATGAACTCTGACTCAGTCAAAAAGTATTTTTCTTGAAAAGGAGAAGAGGCCAAAGTGAAAACCCGCAAAGGGCGCTTTGAGTTTCTAAAAAAAAAAATAGAGAGGTGCCTTGAGACCAAAGGGTTTTGAGTTGAAAACCCGAAAAGGGCGGCTCAAATTCTGAATGGACACACAGTCATCTTGCTACACTTGAATCAACAATAAAATGAAGATTTTGCATATTGGGACATCAGCAAAGTACTTGGGGTCTTCTAAACACATGTTTAGCTCAAGGCAGTCTTCATAAAGTTTGTATATGAATCTCAATCGGCGATATCTGGGGCATCTGATTTTTTTTGTCCTATTCATTTTACTATCTTTGGATTCTTTTTCTTCTCAAAGATATGTTCTCAGTTAGTTTTCTTTGTATTCTTGATAATTTATTCAATTTTAATTCTTTTTTAGATCAATTTACTTGTTACCCATTATTCATAAATGTGTTACATTGAAATAATGATTGACGAACTAATAGTTTCACAAAAAGAAGTTCTACATATTACTTTGGAAATTTCTAGATAAAACAAGGAACCAAAATAGGACAATTGTTTAGAATTTTCATGTGCATAGAAATATTTGAGAAAGAAGAGTCTGGATAGAGACTATTTCTTTGAATTCTTTGTCCAATTGATAAATGGACAAAGTAAATGAGTTGATGTGATGGAAGTAAGTGATGTCATCAGGTCATAACATTCGGGGTGGTCTGATGAACAAAGAAACCCTAAATTGTGGTGGAATGGGTTGAATTCAAAATAAATCCACCCTGAAAATTGCAGATGGGTTAGATTGAAAGTTTCAATTCCCATTATGGTAGGAGGGTACAAGCCTTGTGTTCTTAAGATTCAAGCGGAGTTGACTCAGAAATTACATTGGGGCAAGCTTGTTGAGCAGAACATGATTTATGAATAAGAATGAAGAATAAATGAGTGATAACACCTAGAGTAGGAATCATACTCATAACATTTTTGTATCATAGCAAATTTCATTAGGAGCATTTGATTTATTCCGATCATTGCGTCCTAATCCTAACCCTTTAAAAGGAATCATCTTCATGACATGTTACATGTAGCTAGAAGCATTTGATTCATTCTGATCATAGCATCTTAGTCATGTGACATAAACATACTAAACGGAGTCTACCGGACATGTCCCTCAGTGGACGGTGTAGCAATATTGGTGAAGATCGCATATCTTATCTTCCTGAAGTTGCAGGAAGCAGATCAAAAACACTTTCAGCCTTATCTCCCTAAAATTGTAGCGGAGTAGATTGAAGATAGAAGATCTTATCTTCCTGAAGTTGCAGGAAGCAGATCAAAAACAATTTCAACGTTATCTCCCTGAAGTTGCAGCGGAGTAGACTAAATATAGAAGATCTTATCTTCTTGAAGTTGCAGGAAGCAGATCAAAAACACTTTCAGCCTTATCTCCCTGAAGTTGTAGTGGAGTAGACTAAATATAGAAGATCTTATCTTCCTGAAGTTGTAGGAAGCAGATCAAAAACACTTCCAGCCTTATCTCCCTGAAGTTACAGCGGAGTAGACTGAAGATACAAGATATTATCTTCTTGAAGTTGTAAGAAGCAGATCAAAACACTTTCAGCCTTATCTCCCTGAAGTTGCAGCGGAGTAGACTGAAGATAGAAGATCTTATCTTCCTGAAATTGCAGGAAGCAGATCAAGAACACTTTCAGCCTTATCTTCCTAAAGTTGCAGTGGAGTAGACTGAAGACAAAAGATCTTATCTTCCTAAAGTTCCAGGAAGTAGATCAAAAAACACTTTCAGCCCTATCTCCCTGAAGTTGCAGCGGAGTAGACTGAAGATAGAAGATCTTATCTTACTGAAGTTGCAGGAAGCTGATCAAAAACACTTTCAGTTTTATCTCCCTGAGGTTGTAGTGGAGTAGACTGAGGACAAAAGATCTCATCTTCCTGAAGTTGCAGGAAGCAAATCAAAGATATTTTCAGCCTTGTCTACCTGAAGTTGCAGTGGAGTAGACTGAATATAGAAGATCTTATCTTCCTGAAGTTGTAGGAAGTAGATCAAAGCGGAGCAGATTAAAGATAGTTTATATTGCCTTCTTGAAATTGCAGTAAAGCAGATTGAAGCTATTAGACTTATTGAAGTCAAGATGAAGTTCCAATACCGTTGAAGTTACAGGGGAGTTGGAATCCATTTGAAGAAGACAAAGAAGTCAAGGCTCAGCCAAGACTGGGCAAAATTGGTCCTTTTATATTCTTTGCTCTATTCTCGTTACACGACAATAAGCAAAGAGGGGCAGTTGTAGTGACACATTTGTGCCCGGGCCCATTCCATTCATACATAAGCCAAATAATAAAAATAAACAATGTTTTTTAAAACAGTCCAATACAAACCCAAACAACAATTAACAGCCCAACACCCACTACTCTTGGCCCAAATAAAACCCGTGGCCTGTTACACTTGGCCCAGATCCTAACCCAAATTACACAGCCCAAAGGGGCCCAAAATCTTAAACATTTTTCAATAAGCCTAGGGTTTTCTGAAACCCTAGGCGCCGCAGGAGCCAGCATCCCAACCGTCGTGTCATAATCAGCTCCTCGCACCCCATCAGTCCTCGGTCACGCCGCCAGTCGCGCCGCAGCATGTACGAATCCCCTGCACCATTGCCATGTTCTCCGCCTTCGACCTGCACAGAAAAAGAAAGAACTGAAGCAGAAAGGGCAAAACAGTGGCAAAATCTTTTTATCTCCTTTTATTTTGTTTATTTTGAAGGCTATAAAAGCCTTCAAAAAACTTGTAACAGTCACGAATAGACACACGAGAATAGACAGAGATATACACGAATACACACAGACACACACATAGAAACAAAGAATACCAAAAATCCAGAAATAATATACAGAAATTTTTTTTCGCAAAGGTGATTTTATTTGATTTGGTTTTTTTTTTTTTTTGATACATTCATGCATATACAAACGTTTTAAAAAATAAAAAGGGAGTGTTTACCATTCGAAGACGTCGAAAATTGGAGGTTTTAAGCCTCCGGCCACCAGCCACAGAGGCGCGTGTGGCGCGTGCGGTGCGTGGCCTATGACGTCTAACGACTCCTCCAGACATAGGCGAGGAAAATTCGAGAGCATTTGAGGGCCCTCTGATTTTTATTTATTTTTTAAACGAATGTCAAAATGAATTTTTTTTTTAAGAAATTGACTTATATAGCCTCGTATAAACGACGTCGTTTTTGCTTAAACTGATAAGCACCAAAACGACGTCGTTTTACAATCAGATCCACGTGTTGACCCGATAACCTATGCAGGATCTGCGCATTTTGTTAAAAGGGGCTAATTGCCTCTTTGGTCCTTCCGCTTTTTTAAATATTTTTAATTCGGTCCAATTTGAATTTTTATTACTAAATTAGCCCTAAATATTTTTTTCAATTTAGTCCCTCGGGCTCTTTGAAGGCTAAAATCAGAACGACGTCGTTTTGGGAAGAAGGCATAATTGCCTAATAAGTCCCTACAATGTGACACACGTTTTAAATTAGTCCTTTTATATTTTTTTTATTGCTATTTAGTACTTACTCATTTTAAAACCCTTTTTAATTATTCTAATATTATATTTAGTTATTTGATTATATTAAAATATTAAAATATTCTAATTATTTATATAAAATTCGTATATATGTATTTATTTTTTATGTATTATTCTTTTTTAAAAATGATTATTTATCATTTTATTTGCTTTTTGTAACTTATACATTAGTATTTACATTATATCTTATATATTATATAGTATTATATCTTATATTATTTAATACGAAATTTTATTCTATCTAAAATTACTTATATTGCATAGTATATTATTCATTCTTAAAAATGTAGTTTTATAAATATAAATTATTTATTTATTTTAAAATGAATTTTATTTAGTTTTTTCAATACATATATATATTTGTATTTATTTATTACTTGGTATAGGTTCCATAGTATATTATTACTTGGTATGAAAATTTTCAACCTGCATGAAATGTGTTCATATTTATTTTATTGTTTATTGTATTTGTTTATACTTTATCATGTATTTACAATTGCTATAGTGTAGGAATTATTATTTGTCATATTTTGTATTATTATTTCTTTATTGCCTATATTAAATGTTAGTATATTATAATTGCTTTTGATGTTTAATAATTTGTTAATATGATATTTTCATAAGATCATCGTTTTAAAATAAAATGCATTTTACAAAATTACTATATTTTATCTAAAGGTTTTAAAATAAGGCAATGTTTAGTATTTAGAAATTCGGGAAATAGTGCCCTAACGTGCTGGGTTTCGATTTTCCGTTTGACTAAATAATTAAATACCTTTTTAATAAATTTCGTAAATTATGAGATGATTTTAGTTACGAGGGTTTAAAAATATCGTGCCCTAACGTGCTGGATTTGATGTTTGTATTCTTTCGGAACAAAGAAATCTCAAGTTCTAAATCAGATTGTTCAATTTTTTTTAGTCATATTTTAAATGTTTATTAAATTTCAAACATTTGGACATGATTCTATCGATTAGGTGCTAACCCTTCGTCATACGTAACCGACTCCCGAACCTATTTTCTTGTTTTTCGTGGACCAAAAATCAGATGTTTTAAAATAAAACGTTTTGCAAGGTGATCCAATCACACCTAAGTAAAAAGGGATTGGTGGCGACTCCCACTTTCGTTTTTAAAAGTCGACCCCATTTTTCAAAAAAAATTAAAAATGGTTTCGACAAAGGCAATTACACAATTCATGCAATATTAAAGCATTAAATACCTAATAATGTAATGTTGCATTATTTATACACGAACTTACCTCGGTACCAAAATATGGCTAACTATTCGATTTAGTCCACAACCTTGTTCTTTCCTCGGTTTAGGTCCGGACTCCGTTTCTCTTGATCTATAATAGCAAATTTAGCTCATTTAATTATCACATTGTTCAAATCAGTCCAAAAACCATACTTTGGAAAAATTATAATTTTTCCCCTAAACTTTCACATATTTGCAACTTAGTCCCTAGGCTTGTAAAATGAAATGTGTCCATTTTGTTTGTTACCCAAGCCTAGCTGAACCTAACACATGCTCATAATAGCCCATATTTTCTTTCAAATTAGATTTTTACTACTTATTTTACAACTTTTAAAAAAATGTCCTATTTAGGTGTTTTCATCAAAAATCACTTAGTAGAATATGTTTATTGCACATCAAACTTTCATAATCTACCATGAAATATTGAAACACATGCACGTCACACATGGGTAAATTTTTAAGCATGAACCCTAGCTCAAATAAATGGTAGAAATAGCTAGATCAGTTGATAACAACTTTTAAAACGTAAAGAACATTAAAAACGGGGCTAGGATGCACTTATTATCAAGCTTGGAAGTTGAAGAAAAACCCTAGCTATGACTCTTCTAATTTCTGGCACACACTTGAAGAAGATGAGAAAACTTTGCTTTCTTTTTCCCTTTTTATTCTTTTATTAACCAAATGACCAAAATGCCATTTTTACTAAACTTTAAATTTTTACCTACTCCTGCCCATTTTTGTCCATAAAAAAGAATTTGGGCAAATTGCTATTTAGAGACATCTAATTAATAATCCAAAGCTATTTCATACTTAAAGATTCTAGAATATCATATTTTGCAACTTTTGCAATTTAGTCCAAAAAGTCAAATTGGACACTTATTCACAAAATTTCTTCATGAAACTTTCACACAATCATGAAAACATGTATGGACTCAAAACAATCATAAAAAAATATTTCTACTTCAGATTTGTGGTCTCAAAACCACTATTTCAACTAGACCCAAAATCGGGTTGTTATAAGTACTATGGAATATATGACTAACAAGGGCAATGAGGATGTGTGTAGGGCTTGACGTCAGATTGAATGAATATGCCTTACATAGTTACCTTAAGATAGAATGAATGCTAAGTTAAGTACCTTGTTATACAAACTTACTAAGCATGTAATGCTTACTCTGTTTTATTTTTCCCCTGTCTTAGAGTAAATTGGAAGCTCGGTGAGATCACTCACACCATCCATCGGCCCATGTCGGTATAATATGGTAATTCAATTGCAGTTGTAATGGCATGTATAGGATATGTTGGCCATATTGGCATGTAAACATAAACTATGCTTGTAATCTAGCCATTGGAATGGCTAGTAATGATTGTTTTGATATACTTGTAGTGTCATATTATGTTAGCCACATATATGATAAGTAGTGGATCAAATTATGTCTAACATTAGGACATAACTAAGGTAAGATTGTAAACATGTATGCATGAAATGATATGCCATGATGATGAATGGAATATGCTTGATTAGAATGCTTGAAATGGTCTGGAATTATATGTGATGATATATCAAGTTAAATGATAAAATTAACTTGAATAAAATGCTTGGATTTGTTGGGTTATGAATGCAAGATGTGGTGTAGGATTATGGCAATGATTGGGGTGAGAAATAAAGCTAGGAATGGTTTTATTTTGTCCACACGAGAAGACAAAAAGTCATGTTTCTAGACCGTGTGTGACACTCGGCCTACCCAATGGGCGTTAGCCAAGCCTTTGAGAAATAGTTTGCTCAGAATTGACCACACGGGCAGAGACACAAACGTGTGTCTCAGCCGTGTGGGTGACACGACCTTGAACATGGGCGTGTGAAACCTGCACCTAATTTGAATTAAATTAATTAACCACACGGCCTAGAAAATAGGCGTGCGGCACGGCCATGTAGCACAAGTCAGAGAGCTACCTAGTTTTGACACGGTTTGCAGCACGGGCGTGTCCCAAGGTACACGGGCGTGTGAGCCCTGCACCTTGGAAAAATTTTGAAATGTCACGAAAAATCCTTGGAGTTTCTAGTTAAGTCCTGATAAACCGTAAAAGTAACATATTTTAATCCCACATTTAGCATGCTTTTGGATGATTTATCCCTTGATTTATGTAAAAAGGTGCTTTTAATCCTTTCTTTTCATGTCTTATACTCAGGAAAGCAACTGAGGATGAAAAGAACATAAAACGGCCCAAAATGGAGTAAATGGGCCATATCACGAAATCGACATGGCCTGAACTAAAGTCTACACGGTCGTGCCATGCCAAGCTACTAGAACACGGCCTGACCCCCGATTTACACGGCCATGTCTCATTAAAGAAATTCGAACACGGCTTGAAGTCCAGTCACACGAGCATGTGACATGGCCGTGTCCCTGTCGCTAGAAAGAGCAATTTCACTTGGATTTGGATACTTTGGGACAAAGAAACCCGTTCCAAGAGCCTATATAATCCCCCTAAGTACCAGCTGAAAGGGGGCAGTTAGCTAGGCCAAAGAGCCAAGCCGGAAAGGCCAGATTTGTGGGAAATCACTCGGAGATAGCCAGTTGATCCATCTCAAGAAGCCAAAATTCTACTCAAGACGGTAGATCTCTCCTTTAATTCCTTCAGGGGGTTTTAGAGATTTTTTATGTTTTGTTTTATCTTTTCTCTCGAGATGTTTTCTTTATTCATTATGAACTAAGCCTTTTAGATACCTGAAGGGGATGAAACCTAGACGAATCTTGTTATTCTTTTCTGAATTATATGATAAATACTTAGTTTGTTCTTAATTATGCATGCTTAATCCAAATTTGATGTGCTTAGGTAGAGGAGGAATAGACCCTGCTTAAGGGTAGATCTAGCATAATTAAGCAGACTTGATCGCATGCCTAGAGATAGGGTGATGAGATTTTACCGGAATAGGGTGAAACCTAATATGGGAGTCCATAGATCGATTTACTGCTATTCTAGGGGGTTATTATAAGAGAACGAGAGTTCCACTAATTAACCTAGGGTTAGACATTATTCGCCTCGAGAGAGGGTTTAATATACGTTAGGGAGTCTTACGGATCAAACTAAGTAAATAAATCATATGGTTCAGGGTTTAATAACAAGTGAAGTCTAGGTGGATTCTTTCTAAGGGTATCGTCTTAATCAACTGAGTTTTTCCTAAAGTTATTTTTCCAATTCATCCTTTTTATCTTTGTGTCTTTAGCTTAGTAGTAGATTAGATTAAAACAACTTCACTTAATATTTAGGCTAAATAATAAAAAGAAAGTTAGTATTAGTACTTTTAGTTCCTATAGGTTCGACAATCAGGTCTTGCCTAAGCTATACTACTGTTCGATAGGTACAATTGCCTTTAATCGTTGTCAGAGTTAGTTTCCAGGTTCGATCATTCTCTTTTTATAAAATTTAAGACTCTGATTCCAGCGATCAAGTTTTTGGCGCTGTTGCCGGGGAACTAAAATATTAAGAAAGCTCTATTTTTATTACTTTAGCCATTATTTTTATTTTTCGCAATTTACTTTTATTCTTATTTTTATTTTTTTAGGTTAAATTTTAATTTTGCTAAATTTTCTTTTCTTCTTTCTTTTCTTAGCAGGTACCTCTAGTTTATGACTAGAAGGAACCCGAAAAGACCTTTAGTATACGACAGTGATATTGAAGTGACCGCTCTCAGGAATCGACGAGAAATCAGATGAGCCCTAAACTACACAAAAAGAGAGGAAGAAGACAGATCCAATCCTACTGAAGGGATGGACGAGAATAATCCACAACCACACGATGTGGGAGAAAACAACGCTCCACGTACTATGTTTGATTATGCTAAACCACATTTAATAGGGGCAGAATCAAGTATTGTTAGGCTTGCTATAGTTGCTAATAATTATGAATTAAAGCCTAACACAATACAAATGATTCAACAATTTGTCCAATTTGATGGTTTGTAGACACTCATATAGCTAACTTTTTAGAGTTCTGTGATACCTTTAAAATTAATTGCTTTTTTGAGGATGCCATACGTCTTCGGTTATTTCCCTTTTCATTAAGGAATAAAGCCAAACAGTGGTTAAACTCATTACCACGAGGGTCAATCACTACATGGGACCAAATGACTGAAAAGTTTTTATTAAAAAATTTCCCACCGGCCAAAACGGCCAAATTACGGAAAGATATCTCTTCTTTTGTGCAGACGAATTTAGAAACATTATACAATGCATGGGAGAGATACAAGGATCTCTTGAGAAGGTGTCCACACCATGGTTTACCCTTGTGGCTTCAAGTCCAAACTTTTTACAACGGTGTGAATCCTTCAACGAGATAACTAATCGACTCAGCCGTCGATGGAACCCTAAACAATAAAACTCCTGAAGCAGCCTACGAATTTATCGAAGAGATGTCATTGAATAACTATCAGTGGCAGGTTACAATGACGAAACCTCGATACAGTAACCATGCTATCAACACAAATGGAATTGATGAATAAAAAGCTTGATATTTTGTGTTCTTCACAGGTACATCCAGTCATACAGTGCGACGCAAGTGGAACTGTGGCAAATCCTGAGTACCCACCCTATCAATCGGACACAGAGAGCGAACAGATGAACTATATAGGTAATAATTTCAGATCTAATAATAACCCTTATAGTAATTCTTATAATCCAGGTTGGAGGAACCACTCAAATCTTTCATGGGGAGGTTAAGGAAATCAAGGAAATCAAAGACAACAACCTCCTAAAAACTTCCAAAATCAGCAATATCCGCAAGAGAAGAAGACAAACCTCGAAGAGATGCTGACAAAATTTATTGCAAACACAGAAAACCATTTCCAATAAAATAAGAAAATACTTAAAGATCAACAAGAGTCGGTTGAAAAAGTTACTAAGTCAGTCAGGGAAGTCACTAATGCAGTCGAACAACTTGCAAAGTTAATGTCCGAACGACCGCAAGGACGTCTACCAAGTAACACCAAGATTAACACAAAGGAGCAAATTCAAGCCATCACAGCTCATGATAGTAAAGTGGTACACGAACCAAAAGAGGTAGACGAAGGGAAAATAGAGGTAACACAAGAGAAGCCAAAAACCAATAATCAAGGAGTACCAACCTCGCATACCTTACCTCGAAGTCATGAAAAGAGATGATACAGAGTAATAGTTCGGTAAGTTTCTTAAACTTTTAAAGAAATTACATATTAACTTACCTCTTCTTAGAGCTCTTTTCCAGATGCCAGACTCGAGGAAATTTTTAAGACAACTCTTGACAAATAAACGCAAATTAGATGATGAGCACCACGTGGTATTAAACGTAGCATGTTCGGCAATGTTACAGAATAGACTACCGCAGAAGCAAAAAGATCCAGGGAGTTTTACAATTCCATGTTTAATTGGTAGTTTATCTATTAATAATGCGTTAGCTGATTTAGGGGCAAGCATAAATGTCATGCCTTATACATTGTTTAACCGACTAGGTCTAAGGAAGCCCAAACAAACTAGGATGAGTATTCAATTAGCTGATAAAATTGTTAGAATTCCTAGGGGTATTATCGAAGGTGTTCTTGTTAAAATCAATAAATTCATTTTTCCAGTAGATTTTGTTGTTTTAGACATGGATGAGGATAATTCAATCCCCTTAATTATAGGAAGACCTTTTCTAGCAACTGCCAGAGCTAAAATTGATATCGATGTAAGTGAACTCATACTTCGTATAGGCGACAAAACAATCACTCTTCAAGCTTTTGACTCAGCTAGGACATCAAGTAATAAAGGTACGAACATTAATTCTATTGATAACCAGTTGGTTCAACCTTCTTTACAGGAATCTTCACGAAATCACCTAGCTGAGCCAGATCTTAGACCTCGTGCCCATAAAGAAATTCATGAGGAACAAAGGATTCAAATGAATGATCTAGATGACTGGAAAACACACTTTAAAGAAAAACTAGGGATACACAAGGAAGAACTAGAACCACACGAAGTAAAGCCGAAGGAGCACCCAGAAGAGCTCACAGGGACATTAAATCACTTCAAAATAGGAGAGCAGGTACTGTTAGACAAAACAGATCCGCCCATCACCACAACAGACCTGAAAGCAACGGGAGAAATTCCTCTTGAGGTATGCAACATCTTCCCACATGAAACAGTCGAGGTAAGCAATACAACATTCATCACTCTTAAGGTAAACTCATCTCGACTTAAACTTCACGATAGAACTGAAAGCATGAGGGAAGATATTCAAACTTTTAAGCCTTCCTAATTCAAATACAAGTACAGTCTAGCTTAAGACTATAAACGAGCGCTTCTCGGGAGGCAACCCGAGCATTAACTCTATTTACTTTCACATTTATTTTTAGTTTCTTTCTTTTTCTTCTCTTAGTTTTACAATTTAGATTTAACCTAACAAAAAGTGCAGAATTCAAGACCACACGGTCTTACACACGGTCATGCTCGTGACCGTGTGGACCATTAGAATCCCTGTACTGACATAGCAGAGGTTGTGCGAATCAAATCCCAACCAATTTTGACGTCACAGATCTAACCACTTCCCCATGGGCACCGACAAAGTCACACAGCCGTGCCCCATGACCGTGTGAAGCTCCTAACTTGCCAACCAGGAGTGAACCATGCCCGTGCCTCCCAATCGTGCCAACATATTGACTTCTCTGACACGGGCATGGCTGGCTAAAAAATAGGCATGGTGAAACAACATGCACAGATACACGGCCGTGCAAGGCGGCCGTGTGAATTGACACGGCCTCAAACCATGGGCGTGTACGTGTACAAAAATTGAACTCTATTTAAACCCTCCCTCATCCTTCCCCTCTACTCTCCACCCCTTCTCTTATTCCATCTTCTCAGATTTCTCCATAACAAGTCTCACTAACCCTTGAGCCACACCAAAACCATGCCAATGAAGCATAAAAGGCCAATCTCCTCAAAGGAGAACACTTTACATGAGTTCATGTCAGCAGCTTCATCCAAACAACAAGCCAAGGGTCTTTGAGACCATTTAGATTTTACTTTTCTTTTCTCTTTTGCTTCAATTTCCTTCCCTTTGACAATCTTATGCTTAATTTAGTTTATCTTATTTTAGTTTTATAGTGTCAGGTTTAAAAGGCTGCTAAGGATCACGCCACTTCCGCCACTGCCAGCACCTCCCCAGCCTTAGAGGTTACACCCACCTCACGAACCATCCAACAATAAGGACTCTTCGGTCCATTTATCTTTATTTTTTATTTTGTTTACATTTTTGTTTCCTCTTTCTTTATTTTTCTTATCTTTAATTATATATTTAGTTTATTTTAATTATATATTTAGTTTATTTTAATTAGGTCTTAATAATTCCTGGCTACTTCTCAGTGCGCTACCCAATTTCTTCATCTAGCGCAGGGTCGTCATCCAGACTGACCTCCCCATCCTCCTTCACTTCCGACTCAAGGAATCCATCCAAATTTCAGGGAGTGTTCTTTCCCCTTCTCTTTTGATTTATCCTTTAAATATTATTATCTATCTTTGTACATTAAGGGCAATGTAAATCTTAAGTGTGGGGGTGAATAGTTATCTCGAGAAAATGCCTAACTTTCTGCATTATTCTCAAACCCTGAAGATAAAAATGCCTAACTATTTCATTATTCTCGAATCCTTGAATTTAGTCTTGTTCTTAAGTAACTTCCTCATATTACTAATTATGATGAAATTTCTGATGATTTATGATTTTTATTGACATGTTTTAGAGTAAGTCATTGATAATTGTGCATTGATGATTGAAATTTTTAGAATACTAGAGAATCAAGCATGATAGTTCTATTTTTCAAAACTAAATTTTTAGGTTGTTAACTTGAATTTGAATATTACTTTGAAATTTGAGATTTATGAGGTTGACATCAAAATACCCATAATTTTTGTGAGATTTTGAGCTTTATAGAGCATTTATTCTTTTTCATGCTCACTTTATTAATTATGAGTGTGTCAACATTGAACTGTTATTCTAGAACTTGCCTGGATTATACATGTTGAGACCACAGTTATGATTTGATATACAGAGATGATAAAGGCACCTAGGTTTTAACCCACTTACTCCACTAAAAAGCCTAACTTAATAAATTAACCCCTAGTGAACCCCGTTGATCCTAACAAACCCTTTTTATTGACTTACCCACTAACTTTAACCCAAAACCCTTTGTATTTGTTATCACCATTCCTTTTTAATTACCCTTATATCGAGATTTGATTTGATTAGCTACCTGATTATATTTCAGCAGTTGAATTCATCATTAATTATTAGTTTGGTCTTAAAAAAATTTGAAGTATATTCAGTGTTAGTGTTACGAAAAGAGAGCTTATACAGTTAAAAAGTTTAAGTTATCAGAAGAAAAAGCTCATGTTATTAGTATTAAAAATTTCCAATTGATATAATTATTTTAGATCAGTTTATTCTTCCAGATATGTAACTTGTCAATTCAATCTCGATTCTAACCCTCTAATTCAGCCTTTATCCACACCTTTAACCCTAGCCCCGTTACAACCCTATTAAACACCTTGTGATCTGTCTGTCATCTCATTTTACAGTGGTGGAAATTTGATTTTCAGGCAAGCCTATGGGATTAACTTTTCATGTTCAACTTATTGAGTGCTTAATTTTAACCCTTAAACACTTTGAGTGATTTGAGTGAATCTTTTGTGAGGATGTCAATCCTTGTCGATTTTGAATTAAAGGTAATTATTTAGATGAGGGGAGACACCTACGTTTTCGTGATACAAATGGAGGACTTATCTTGTTTAAATCTTTAGGACTCTTTGAGTTTGAATTGTCCATGTATAAATTATCTATTAATCATGATGAGACATTGTTGATAGGAGTTATGAATTATGGAAAGTTCGTTTTAATTGTAAGTTGAGAATTTTTCTTGAGGACAAGCAAAAGCTTAAGTGTGGGGGTATTTAATAACCATAATAATAACATATTTTAATCATACATTTAGCATGCTTTTGGATGATTTATCCCTTGATTTATGTAAAAAGGTGCTTTTAATCCTTTCTTTTCATGTCTTATACCCAGGAAAGTACCCGAGGATGAAAAGAACATAAAACGGGGCCAAAACGAAGTAAATAGGCCATATCACGAAATCGACACGGCCTAAACTAAAGCCCAAACGGCCGTGCCATGCCAAGCTACTAGAACCCATCCTGACCCCCGATTTACACGGCCGTGTCTCATTAAAGAAATCCAAACACAGCTTGAAGTCTAGTCACACAGGCGTGTGACATGGCCGTGTCCCTGTCGCTGGAAAGAGCAATTTCACTCGGATTTGGATACTTTGGGGCAAACAAACCCATTCCAAGAGCCTATATAAACCCCTTAAGTACCAGCTGAAAGGGGGCGGTTAGCTAGGCTAATGAGCCAAGCCGGAAAGGCCAGATTTGTGGGAAATCACTCGAAGATAGCCAGTTGATCTATCTCAAGAAGCCAAAATTCTACTCAAGACGGCGGATCTCTCCTTCAATTCCTTCAGAGGGTTTTAGGGATTTCTTATGTTTTGTTTTATCTTTTCTCTTGAGATGTTTTCTTTATTCATTATGAACTAAGCCCTTCAGATACCTGAAGGGGATGAAACCTAGATGAATCTTGTTATTATTTTCTGAACTATATGATAAATACTTAGTTTGTTCTTAATTATGCATGCTTAATCCAAATTTGATGTGCTTAGGTGGAGGAGGAATAGACCCTGCTTAAGAGTAGATCTAGCATAATTAAGCGGAGTTGATCGTACGCCTAGAGATAGGGTGACGAGATTTTGCCAGATTAGGATGAAACCTAATATGGTAGTCCATAGATCGATTTACTGCTATTCTAGGGAGTTATTATAAGAGAACGAGAGTTCCACTAATTAACCTAGAGTTAGACCTTATTTGCCTCGAGAGAGGGTTTAATATACGTTAGGGAGTCTTACGGATCAAACTAAGTAAATAAATCATATGGTTCAGGGTTTAATAACAAGTGAAGTCTAGGTGGATTCTTCCTAAGGGTATCGTCTTAATCAACAGAATTTTTCCTAAAGTTATTTCTCCAATTCGTCCTTTTTGTCTTTGTGTCTTTAGCTTAGTAGTAGATTAGATTAAAACAATTTCACTTAATATTTAGGCTAAATAATAAAAAGAAAGTTAGTATTACTACTTTTAGTTCCTGTGGGTTCGATAATCCGGTCTTGCCTAAGCTATACTACTGTTCAATAGGTACACTTGCCTTTAATCTTTGTCAGAGTTAGTTTCCAGGTTTTGTAGCACCCCAAACCCTGCCTAAATGTTATGACCGAATCTGGCATGTCACATAAAAGGGTTATTTAAAAACTGTGTGTTTGTTAAAAAGTTCATATTCTTTTTGAAACTCCGCGTGTTGTGGTTTGTTTATAAAAGCCGATTCATTTAATGCCCGCTTTACAAAGTTGTTATTAATTTGAATAAAATTGTATTTGTTGTGAAAATCGAGTTTAAGTAATTTTGAATAAAAACAGTTTATTATCATTTCAGGAAAATCCCATATTGAACATTAAAAAATAAACAGTAACCAAATTGAAAGCTAAAACCAAATAAAATACCAAAGGCCTTATTACATATCAAAATCCCAAAACTAAAAGTAAGTTTAAATATAAGAAACGAGTTTACGAGAAAACATTGCAGGGCCACCACAAGTCTGCCTCGGCTCCCCAAATCCGCGGTCTAATGATTACCTGAAACATATAAAAAGAAGGGGTGAGTTTACGAAAACTCAGTGTGTGTTTCCCCTTACGAGTGATAACTGGGCCTAAGCCCACAAAAGTAGATTGGGCCTTAGCCCTCACAATAATATACTTGGCCGAAGCACACATAAATCGAATCGGGCCGTAGCCCTAATATCACAGTATAGCAGATAACACATGCCAAATGATGCAAACCCATTCTTTAGTCATATTCGGCCATAAGCCTATAACATAGCATATCAAACCATAGCATATTAAATCACAGTACATATAAGAATGACAATGCAGTCCCAAACCCACCTAGGTATCCATCCTCTACACACCACCCGTACCTGCCAATCACACCGTGGGGATTACTAAATCGACCCTCCATCCGCTATACACCATCGAAGGCAGTCGCTGCAGTCAACTGCACATCGCCCTTATAATCGTGGCAAGGCCACCAGATAATTGTGACAGAGTCACCGGAAAGATAATATGTGACAAAAGTCACCGGATACATAATATGTGACATAAGTCACCGGATAATGTGGTAAAAACCACCGGAACACTTCCCCTTTCTCAATATCACCCGTATGCCCATGCAACATACATATTATTCAGATATTATGCAATGTGTCATGTATGCAAAACATATATCAAATATAAGAATAACATGAGTTACCATCATAATCAGATAGACATAAAACAGCAAAATCAAGCTAATCAACCTCTAAGGGCATAATCGTAATTTTACCTACCAAGGGTATTTTTGTAATTTACCCACCAAGGGTATTTTCGTAAATTTGCACCTGTAATGGCCTTTCTGAAGGCCTAATGTCGCCACTAACGACTCAGCTACCATTTCCGATCATACCGGACGTTTGGGCTTAAAACCCAATTTCGGCCCATTTGGGCCCATACGCTCGTGTGGCCCACCTAGCACGAATCTAGCCACGTATATAAGTTCCACCTAGTCTAGTTCAACATATACTAACCAATCAAACAATTTTCTCATATGGGCCCACGGGCCCATTGGGCCGAACTTCGGCCCATCGAGGCCCAAGCAGCCCCAACCCACATGAATACTACTGATGGCCTCAACTATCGCGTCGAAGCCCCACACGTGCGCTCGCACGCTTGTGTGGCTACTAATGCCGTGTGATCGGCATTTCGGTATTTTGCCGCTCTACAACTAGAGTAGAGAAGTACACACACACCTGATAGGAGTCTGGTGCTAATCTGCGCTCCGACCACTCCTATGCCCAAATGCCCTCCAAGATATGTTAACTCTCCTCCTGGAATGCTCTTTATAAAGCTAGCTCTTCACCTTCATTCTTTGTGTCTTTTCGATGTGGGATCCCTTCGTCAGTAGAGTTTAAATTCAACTGAAACTCTTGCCGTCCAATCCGCAAAATAAATACTCCTTTGCTTCTCACGAGATTCGAACCCAGGCTCCCTTGTCACATAATCCATGCCGCTAGCCACTTTACCACAAGCTCCTCTTGTGTCTTAAACCATGCGCAACTAAATATAAACTATGGCCCAAATTCTAAGATCCAAGTAAAAATAAACCAAAATGCAAAAGCCAAGACTTGAACCTTAGACCTCCTTCTTTCATTGTGGCGTCACCCCCTTATCTCTTATGTGGCATCACTTTGCCACTACACCACACACTCCACTTGTGTCATTTTTCTCCATATTTTATTCTTAAGGCCCACCTGCCAACTTCCAGGGTTTTTTTCACCTAAAACCAAAATTTCCCCAAAGCCAATATTTGATCCCGGAACTTCATAGAAGCCCTCTAACCTTCCAAAATCACTTATCTAATAAGTCTAACTTGCCTTAATGCCATTCTCAAAAATTTTAAATGCTACTACGCCTAAGGCCCATTGGGCTCAATTCTTCTAGGCCCAATTTCGGGATGTTACAGGTTTGATCATTCTCTTTTAATAAATTTTAAGACTCTGATTCTAGCGATCATGTCTCGAATCGATTCTAATGCTCGTATTGGACCTCGAGGGTCCATCTAAGGGATGTCATGAATGATCTAGGTTAATGAATAATGACTGACATGATTTATCTGAGAATGTTCTGAAATGTTCCGGTAACGCTTCGTAACCATATTTCAGCGGCGGATACGGGTTAAGGGTGTTACATTTAGTGGTATCAGAGCTACGGTTATTCAGTTCCCAGACTGAACATGGTATATGTGGAGTCTAGAAATACATGCCATCATATAACCTATGGTAGTGTGATATCTCCCGACTCTGATGAAAATTATTTTGCAAATAGACAGCGATGCTTTCCAACCGAGCTAATTCCAATGACTCCAAAAGAGATAATCAAGTGTCTGAGTAAAATGTTACTGATGATGAAATAGAATTCAAAAAGGTGTGGATAGATGTTTCATAGTACATGAGAATGATAAATGTTATGTTATATGAGTATATACATGAAAGTTAATTTTTGAGGCTTACGATCTCCACCCCCTTACCAGTATAGTCTTATACAATGAAATTTACAAGATTTATATGGATTAAGCATATGAATGTGGAACTAAAGAGTTCAAAGGCTGAATGACTAATGATGTAGTCAAAATGAGAACGGGTTAGTAAGTAAAGACGGTATTAAAAGAGATATCAGATTTTTCTGAGGATTATTCTAATGATGTGATGTCATTGTTAAGGAATAAGTTGTTCACGAGTAAACGACTCATCCAAACATGATATTTACAGAACGGATTAACCAAAAAATTTTCCAGATTAACTCTTTCATTGAGCTGAATAATATAAGATTATTGATGACTTTATGGGTCAGTGGAATAACGATAAAACTGCAAAGATATTTGAACACAGTTGTGATAATTGGGCATATTACAGTAAAATCTCTTGGGTGCTCTATAAGTTCTATTATTCTCAAAGGCATATAAAGTTGTGCATGCACAGATGCAATATTTGTTGTATTGAAAAGCTAGTAAATCATGATAGATGAAATTACTGTAAGTCTGGTTGATTCATGAGTGGTATTGCTCTATCATACTTGGGCTTTCTAATTGATCATGGTTGATATAAGATTGGATGGTAGGGTTCATATGAAATCATTTTATACTTCTACTGATTGAAGCCCTAAATTGCGAATATACAAATTATGTTGTTTCTACAGATGTATACGTGATATTACACTTCTGAATTTTCTCTTAGATATTATCAGTCTCTCCTTTATTTAAACATGGTTTATCTGAGAAGGATATCCATCGATCAGAGTTACATTCATTACCGTAATAAATATTGACTCGATCATGAGGTATGGTGATAAGGATCACAGATTATAGAAACTGTATTACTGCATTGGTTATTATTGGGACCACATTCAGTTCTCCCTCTTATAAATTGAGGTACACTATTAATATTGAAGTGTTGCTTTATCTGTACGACTGAAATGTCGATCATATTAATACACTATGGTTTTGAATCTATCTGATGGTTGTGGCTTTAGAAAAGCTCAAAGCTTTAATGTTAATAATTGAAATAGTTGCATTGATGACAAAGTTATTACAGAAAGATGTAAGATTTGAATGGAATGATAAATGTTAGTAAAACTTTGATCAGTTGGAAGCCCTGATGACCTAAACCTCAATTCTGGTTCAGTCTGAACTGGGTAAGGAATTTATTATTACAGTGATACGTCATTGAATAGACTAAATTGTGTGTTGATGAATAAAGGTAAAGAAATGGTCTATACTTCTAGCCAGATAAAACTACGGGAAAATAATTGCCTGAAATGTGATCTTGAGCTAACAATTATTGTGTTTGCACTGAAAATTTGGTAACAGTATCTACATGGTGAAAATATCATATAAGTACTGATCATAAAAATTTGAAGTATCTGATGTTACTAAAAGATTTGACTTTAAGATTGCATATATAGCTTGAGTTGTTGAAAGATTGTGATTTGATAATTGAATATCACTCGGAAGGAGCGAATGTGGTTACAGATATTCTTAGTAGAAAATCTCTGTATATTTTGCAAGCCATGGATATTGGATATGATTGTTTGATAATTACTTAATTTTAGCTGAGTATAGAGCTAAACCGGTGTCTCTACAATAGATCAGTGAAACTCAAAAAAGTGATAATGAGTTGTGAGTTAACTGGGTATAGTGTGAAATAATTTCTGAATCAGAATTCAAAATAGATTCGGTAAATGTCTGTTAACCAAAGACATAGTTTGTGGACTGAAGAAATTAGAGCTTGTATTGGAAATTTTGCATGAATGATCACAATGGTACTATGCTTGTTTATTAGGAGAATGATAAAATGCATAATGATTTGAAATAGATGTATTACCCGAAAATGAAATGTGGTATTTTGAAATTGTACATAAATGATGGATGTACCAGCAAGTTAAGGATGAAATTTACAAGATGGTTATAGTTAGAGAAAACACCAATGTGGAAATGGGACAAAGTTACTATGAATTTTATATCGGAATTATTCCTGTCTATGAAAAATGAAAGACAGGATTTGAGTAACTGTCGATTGTTTGACGAAGCCTGCACATTTTATTCTGGTATGAATGAGTTTCTCACTTGATAGGTTGCTTGAACAATTTTTTTTGAAAGTGTCAGATTACATGATGTGCTAGCTTCTATTTTTTCTGATAGAGATCTATATTTCATATTCCAACTCTAAAACAAGTTACAAGAAACTCTGGCTATACGGTTACATTTTTGTATCGTATTTCATTTTCAGACGGATGATCAGTCTGAACATATGATTCAAATTTTGAAAGTTATGCTTTGATATTGTGAACTTGAATTCAAAGGTAATTCAAAAGGAATATTTGCTGTTGGTTGAATTTGCTTGTTATAATAGTTAACAGTCAAGTATAAAATTATATTGTATGAGGCTTTATATGGTCGCAAATGTAAGATTCCGGTGTTTTGGACGGAGTTCAGTGAGAAAAGATACATGTAGTAGGTTTAATTCTTTAAAACCGAAGAAAGGTGAAAGTAATCTGAGATAGTTTAAAAGTAGTATTTTATCATTAGAAAATCTGATGTGGATCTAAAATGATAAGAAATAGAGTTTCTAATAGTGACAAGGTATTTCTGAAAATTTACCAAGAAAGAAAGTTATTCAGATTGGCTGTTTAGGCAAAAATTGAGTCTGCGACTTACTGAGTCATATGAAAATATTGAAAGGAATTGGACTTATTGCGTATTGATTTGCATTATTGTCAGAGCTTGATAGAATTTATAATGTTTTCCTGTAATTATGTTATGATGGTAACGATCTAATCCATCACATGTTATTTCTCCGATAGATATTAAAATTCAGCCTGACCTGATTTATAGTAAAAGATTGATTGAAATTCTGACATGTGAAGTAAAAGTTTTTG
Source organism: Gossypium bickii (assembly GCA_025503065.1). Classification (NCBI taxonomy): domain Eukaryota; kingdom Viridiplantae; phylum Streptophyta; class Magnoliopsida; order Malvales; family Malvaceae; genus Gossypium; species Gossypium bickii. The sequence continues at coordinate 44,196,781 of CP106716.1, forward strand.
ATAGTGGCATGATATAGAGGGAACTACCTAGGAACTGGAGGAAACTATGAGAAAGAGTAATGTCTGAATCTCTTTACTGGTAAAATTTTCGAGGACGAAAATTTCTTAAGGGGGGAGAGTTATAACAGCCCAAATTTTGGTGAAATCGGAATACTGGTTTCGAGACCACAAATTTGAGTTGAAAATAAAATTTATTTTTATTTTATTATATGGTCCATATTGTGATAGATATGATATGCGAAAATTTTGAAAAGAAAATTCTATTGATTTAGTGTTTAATTACAAGAAGGACTAAATAACATAAAAAGTGAAAGTTGAATTCTAATAGCTACAAGGATTAAATAGCTATGGAAAACAAAAATTAAGGCCCGTATATGGTAATTAGACCATTAAGAAAAGTATGTAAATTTTTCTTGGTGACTCATCCATGGAAAATGAGAAAAAGGCTAGGGACTAAATTGGAAAGTGAAAATACTTATTAATAAAAAAAATATGATAAAAGATATCATCTTATTTTATGTCATCTTCTCCCCCAAAATAAACATGGAAACCCTAGGAGAGAGGGAAGAGACTTTCATGGCCAATTTGGATAAGTTTTGTTGTCCCATTTTTAGTAATTTTGATATTTTTGGAATCGGGATAGCTTAATCTCTCTATTTGGAGGATTAATTTGAAAAGTTGTTAAAGTATGAAAATGGGTCGTGGATGTATATGTTGGAAATTAGAAATTTATGGTAGAAAATGAAAGATTATTGATAGATAAATAACTTTTACAAAGTGATTTTTGATGAAACATGATTTAGGGACTAAAATGAAAAGTTGTAAAAAATTGATGAAAAATTTTGAAATTTTATGAATACATGTGCTGTAAAATTTGTAATGGGGCTTTGGTTAGGCTTGGATTAGGGAGTAATTTGCACAAGTTTCATTTTCCGAGCCTAGGGACGAAAATGGAATTTATGGAAATGTTAGGGGCAAAGTAGTAATTTTGCCTAGGATGAAAACTTAGTCCACATGAATGTAAAATATGATAAATTGATGTTAAATTTACTCATATAGATCTGGATAGACCAAATTCAGAGTTAGAACGAGGAATGAGGAAAATATCGGATTAGTAGATTGTACGTACACGAACCTTTGTCGAGGTTAGTTCGTGTAACTAAATTGTATATGCTTTTATGATTGATTTAAATGTTGTGTTTGTGAATTTTATCAATGTCATAAATATGTTAAATGATCACCTACTCGATATAGCCTAATAAATGAAAATGCCCGATAAAATGGTAAATGAATAAAATGTTACTTGTATGCTTGACATGAATGTGGAATGTGTTTTACTCAAATTACATAAATGTTACAGAGGTATGAAATAATCAAATGCTCGATAATGCTTGAAAAGTGTTTAAATCTCGGTTGAATAAATGGAAAATCGATGGATATGTGATTTCCCGAAACGAAAGAGGTCCTGCATTTGTTGCAGATAGGATTTAGCTCGTATGAGTAATCCTTCGACCTCAATTCTAATAGGATTTAGCCCGAACGGGTAACCCTGATATAAGTCCTCTTGAGCATATATTATATATTGGATTTAGCCCAGACGGGTAATCCAGATAAAGCTACTTAGATTATATGTCATAAAAAGAATTTAGCGTGGACTGGTAATCCTATTGTGTACATGTGTGGCTCGAGAGTGTACTTTATGAGATAGTACCTTATGGGTACCATTGAATATGAATTGACGGATCCTGATTTGTACACATCGAGTGTACTACCTGTGTATCCATCGATATTTCGAATAAATTCAATAGCTAAAGTTTTGACAAGAGAAAAGATGAATTTAAGACAAATTGACATGGAATGGTGTATATGATATAGAAATATGACATGAAAGAATATTACATGAAATGCAAGAAAATGATGATACATGACAAGTGGTATATAAAATATGAGATGATGATATTTGTACATGGAAACTATTTGATGAGAATGTTCATTCTTGATTATAGACTTATACACCTAAAGTGTACTAATCGTGACTTTGATATTCCAAGTAATATGTGTAAAGTTCTGATGCGAAATGATTTGAACTCGAAATGAACTATTACGAAATTATACTCTAAATAATAAGATGACTTATGTGTGTTGAATGAATACGTGATGTGGAAAGCATAGGTGCTTGGAAACTTGATTATTGTTGAGCCCATACATGTCTTGATAGTACTATGGAATATATGACTAACAAGGGCAATAAGGATGTGTGTAGGGCTTGAGGCCAAATTGAATGAATCTGCCTTACATAGTTACCTCAAGATAGAATGAATGGTAAGTTAAGTACCATGTTATACGAACTTACTAAGCATGTAATGCTTACTCTGTTTTATTTTTCCCCTATCTTAGAGTAAATCGGAAGCTCGTTGGATTGGAAGCTCGGTGGAGATCACTCACACTATCCATCAGGCCATGCCGGTATAGTATGGTAATTCAATTGCGATTGTAATGGCATGTATAGGATATGTTGGCCATATTGGCATGTAAACATAAACTATACTTGTAATCTAGCCATTGGAATGGCTAATAATGATTGTTTTGATATACTTGTAATGTCATATTATGTTAGCCACATATATGTTAAGTAGTTGATCAAATTATGTCTAACATGAGGACGTAACCAAGGTAAGATTGTAAACATGTATGCATGAATAGCTTGGGTTAGAGTTGTAGAAATCCCTTTCTGCTTATTCTTTTTCACGCCAGAATCAAGGAAAAGGTGTGTTCAGGAGGGACTCTGTTGGATGTGTTTGGATGAAGTCAACTTATTCAAAATTGGTGGAGAAGAGAGATTTTAGGCGGTGGACTCATTCAAACTCGTTTGAACGAGTGGAAGAGAGGATTTTGTGGAGAAAAAGGAGGAGTTTGAGAAGGGAGTGTGATAGCCGAATTTGAATGGGGTAGGTAAGTGTGCAATCAGTTTTGGAGAAGGGTAAGGTAGTGTGCCGAATTTGGGTTGCTTGGGGTGTGGATTTCGGCACTTTGTTGTGGGTTCATTGACATTTCGAGTGAGCTTTCTTCCATCTCCTAGTATGCCACAAGCACTTTCACAATTGCACTTGTACACATTTTAATTCTTTTCCCTATTCTCTCAAAAGTGCATTGATCGACTGCTCTCTCAAACCCCTTCACGTTTTCTTCTTCTTTAGTTCTTTAGTGAGCTGAAATCAACACTCTTACTTCCATTCGACATCTGTCTTTCTTTCAATCTCCTTGTGCCGAAACTTTTTTCTTTCTCCTTTGCCGAATCCATCCATTCCTATCCCATTTTCTTCTTCATCTTTTCCACTTTCAAAAGCCGAAAACCTTGAGTTCTCTCTGCTTTTTCTTTCAAAGTGATTGGCTGAATACCCTTAGCCTCATTTTCTTCTCTTCTCACGTATTCTAATCCTCTTTGAAGTGCCGAATCTATCTCTTTCTTTTGGGTTATAGCCGAATCTTCTAGTAAGTAACTTTTTTTTCTATTCTTGATTGATTTGGTTAATGCCAAAATCCCACTTGTCATCCTCTCTTCTATTTCTCCATTTGTTATGGATCCAAATCTTAAACTCTTTTGTTGTTCTATATTGGTAGCCGAAATCTCTAACATCACTAGGGGGTGCCGAACTTTGGTGATTGGTGGCCGAATCTGTCAGTAAGGTAAGGGGGTAAGTGTTTTACGGTTTCGACATCTCCTGTTGTGATTAATATCGAAGGCTTTAATCCAATGATAGTGGTACTTGGCCGATTGTAGGGAGGGGTGCAACCTGATTCAGTGGATCTTCGGGATTTGGTTGCCGATCTAGGTAAGGGTTCTAGCGTTTCAAGATCTTTTCCTTATTCTTTCAAAATCCGAAGGCTAATTATTTTTGTTGCTAGTGCCTGGCCGATTGTAGAGGGAGGTTCATCGTGTTGCTTCGGGATTTGTTGGAAACCAAAAGGTGTTAAGGTAAGGATGCTATCTTGGTGCGACATATCCTTCGAGATTTTGTGATTAAGCCGAATGACTATAATCTTAAAAGTATGATGTTGGCCAATTGTAGGGAATGTGAAGGCAAATGTTTCGGGATCTTCAGGTTCCATCGGTTAGGAATAGATTGTGGTTTTGGAATTTCGCTAGATTCGCAAGTAGTCAGGTGTGTAATGCTTACACACTTCATTAGTATTATATGTTTATTGTGGTTACTGTTAAAAGCCGAATAGCCATTGAAACCGGTAATTTGCCTTGTGGGCATGAGCGTGGACTCCGGGTAAGTCCTCTGTTATATGGATTTCGATATATGTTGTCATGTCACTGTATAATGCTATGCCATGAGTTATTTGCATCATTACATGATTTTATGCTATGGATGATGTGAACATGATGATAGGATTGTTGAGAGGAGGGGGAAGAATGTTTTGGACTGTCACCAGTGGTTTTGACCACACGGCAGGTTGGCCCCGCTTTTGATACTATATTTGTGACTAAGTCCCAGTGGTTTTGACCACACGTGTGATATTTGTGACTACGGTCACCAGTGGTTGTGACCACACATGGATATTGTGACTCGTCCCAGTGGTTTGGTACCACAGTGGGTTGGCCCCACATGTTGATTCCGGGATTGTCATCAGTGGTTTTGACCACACGATGGGTTGGCCCCATCACTTGATTTGTGACTATGGTCACCAGTGGTTTTGACCACACCTATATATATTTGTGACTTTGGTCACCAGTGGTTTTGACCACCAGTGGTTTTGTCCACACGGGGTAGACCCAAGAGTTTGGATGGTTAGGTGGGTTGCATGATTTGCATGTTTTACTCATGATTTGTGTAAGTGCTATTTTATGGGGTTGGGGATTTATACATTAAGTCTCGGTGATTCACCCCTTCCCTTACATTTTGCAGATGAGGCATAGATCGCAGATATGGAGCTGGGGAGGACTCGAGGTGGCCATGCATCTTAGTTTTGGGTTTTATCTTTAAGTTACTATTTCGGTTTTATTTCCTTTAACTTTGGTTTTGGACTTGTAATAAGGCCGCTAAGTTATTCTTTTTGGTTTTTAATTACTTGATTTTATGTTAATTATATTATGCATGTGTTTAATAACTTGGCTTGCTTAAAAATCAGGTACAAATCAATGTTTCAGGTTTATACCTCTAATCGGTATTTTCAAACGTTACAATCGGGTAACAATGTACACAAGATGATAACAAAGTTAACTTAAAAGATTTTCACACCTAAGTTTTCCAAGCTCAAATACAAAACGGTTTTAAATTAACTATGATCATTTCACTTGGAAAGAGATTTTCGGGTTTTCAAGACATCATATTGTTTTCAACTATAGATACACAAGATTTCTCCAAACTCAAAGCGATAAATGAGTTTTCAACGAAAATAAACCGGTAACTTGTTCTCTTCAAAATAGTTTCACCCTGTAACATGTCAGATTAAGTCGTGGTGTATTGACCGGGTCTGGGGTGTTACAATTTTGGTATCAGAGCTAAGTTCAAGAGCTCGGCTGTGGGCTCGAGGCCCAAAAATGTTTTTGTAATGTTTTATGGGAAAAGTATGGTTGGATAAGCATGGCATCAAGTCTCCGGCACCGACCCGCCCAAGTAAGTACCCCAAATTGTTGCTTATTGATGATATGATTGTGATAATGTTGGCATGACTAATTAGTAGTAGGAAATACTTTAGAGACTTGAACTGTAGGATGGTATGAACTCGCGAAACAAACTTTGCATTAAACTTTTCGTAAGACTGTACTTTAATAAACAGTGGAATAAAGTCTAATGCATAAAACTTATAGTCAGATCAATTCATGAGTGCACGTGCACGTGGGCGTAATACACGTGGATGAGGTAGGGGTAGGATGACAGTGTCAGAACAGGTAGAGTCTGGACATGGGTCGAAAAACGAGGTACCACCGCCGCCAGCTGTGGGCGCAGAATTTCAGGATCAGACGGGTGGTGATGACGCAGTGTCGCAGGCGATGCTGCGGGTGCTAGAAAGGGTCACCAGTGTAGGCATCGGAGCAGGAGCTTAGAAATCTGTGTCTGAGCGACTCAGGGCTAATGGTGCAGAGGTATTCAGAGGTGTATCCGGCGTGGCACCTAGTACGGTGGAATATTGGCTGGAGGCGACGGAACACATCATGGATGACCTGGACTTTTCGGCTGAGGAGAAGCTGAAGGGTATAGTGACTCTTCTCCAGGATGAGTTATAGCACTGGTGGCTCACGGTTAGGGATGGAACAGTGGCTGACGACATCACTTGGGGTTTCTTTAGAGCATCCTATCAGAGGAAATACATTGGTGCTAGCTACATTGATGCGCAGCGTAAGACGTTTTTGAATTTGGTTAGGAAAATAAGTTTGTATCGGAATATGAGGCAGAATTCCTCCGGTTGAGTCAGTATGCGCGGGGTATTGTGGGCACAGAGCATGAGCGCTGTGTCAGGTTTGAGGATGGATTGAGAGATGAGCTGCAGATGTTGATTACTCCACAGCAGGAGAGAGAATTTGCAGTCTTGGTCGAGAAGGCTAAAGTTGCTGAGGAAGTGAAACGATTTGTAAGACGCAACCAGGATAAGGGTTGGAATAAAATGAATTCTGGGTCATCTGGGTTTTCCGGGAATCAACAGAAAAGGGTTAGATATGGTGGGAGGCCTGCTGCTGCTAATACTCAGTGGCCGCCACGGTGTGCTCGGTGTGGGAAGTCTCACACGGGAGAATGTTGGACTGAAAACAGAGGGTGCTTCGAATGTGGGTCAATAGGGCACCGAGTGAGGGATTGTCCACAGAGATCAGCTAGGCTTCATCCTGGGATCGAAATCGCATAACTCGCTCGGGAGGGATGATCAAAGAATCGCAGAGGGGCCGTGGTTCAGCCAGAGGAGGTAATGGTTCTGGTAGGGGCCACGGAGCACCGGGCAGAGGTGCAGGTAGTACAGAGGCGAGACAGCCTGGGTTAGTCTACGCAGTGAGGCGTCGAGAGGAGGGCGATGTGCCGGACATCATAACCGATACGTTCTTAATCTTTAGACTACCCTATAATGCCTTGATAGATGTGGGTTCAACGCACTCGTATGTTGCCAGTAGCATAATGGAAACCATGAACTTAGACTCTGAGATCACTTCTAGGAAGATGACAGTAATAAGCCCTCTAGGTCACTGAGTAGAAATAAGTAAACTATATAGGGATGTACCCTAGAACATCAAGGGGTCGTGTTTTTGGCTGACTTGATGGAACTGCCATTTGGGGAGTTCGATCTAATTCTCGGGATGGATTGGTTAGTGAAGTACCAGGCCAGTTTGGATTGCGCAGCTAAGCGCATGGTATTAAAGACAATGGAAGGTGAAGAAGTGGTGATGATTGGTAATAGGAGAGATTACCTATCCAATGTTGTCTCTGCGCTGAAGGCTGAGAAAATGGTGAGGAAAGGTTGCGAGGCATTTATGGTGCATGTCTGTGCTTTGGAAGCCAAGGATTCAGCTGTGGAGAGTGTTCGAACCGTGAGGGAATTTGCTGATGTATTCCTAGAGGAACTTCCGGGTGTGCCTCCGGACCGTGAGTTGAGTTTGGCATAGATCTGCTACCAGGAACCGCGCCAGTATCTATTGCCCATATAGGATGGTGCCAAAGGAATTTTTGGAGTTAAAGGCGCAGATTCAGGAATTGTTAGACAGGGTTTCATCCGGCCGAGTATATCTCCTTGGGGAGCGCCTGTGCTCTTTGTTAAGAAGAAAGACGGTTCAATGCAGATGTGTATAAACTACCGCCAGCTGAATAAGTTGACAATCAAGAACAAGTATCCATTGCCCAGGATAGACGACTTGTTTGATCAGCTTAAGGGTGCATCGATTTTCTCTAAGATAGATCTTAGGTCGGGGTATCATCAACTCAAGGTGAAGGACGCTGATATTCATAAGACGACGTTTTGTACTCGTTATGGGCACTACAAGTTTTTGGTAATGCCGTTCGGGTTGACTAATGCGCTGGAAGCATTCATGGACATGATGAATCGGGTGTTCCAGCCGTATTTGGACCGATTCATCGTAGTGTTTATAGACGACATTTTGGTGTACTCGAAATCTGAGGAGGAACATGACGCGCATCTCCGGATGGTTCTATAGGTTTTGAGGGAGAATCAGTTATTCGCCAAGTTTAGTAAGTGCGAGTTCTGGCTTAAGGAGGTAACTTTCTTGGGTTATGTAGTATCAGTTGAGGGGATTAGGGTGGATCCTCGTAAGATCGAAGCAGTGTTAGATTGGAAACCACCTAAATCGGTTGCTGAGATTCAGAGTTTTCTGGGTTTGGCAGGATACTACAGAAGGTTCGTGAAGGGTTTCTCCTTGATTGCAGCGCCATTGACTAAGTTGTTAAGGAAAGGGGTTACGTTTGTGTGGTCTGAAAAAAAAGCAAGAAAGTTTCGACAAGTTAAAGAAGATTCTGACTGAAGCTCCGGTTTTGATTCAGCCTGAGGCAGGAAAAGAATTCACGGTCTATTGTGATGTATCACATACTGGCTTAGGGTGTGTGTTGATGCAAGACGGAAAGGTGGTCGCTTATGCGTCTCGGCAATTAAGGCCTCATGAGGGAAACTACCCGACACATGACTTGGAGTTGGCTGCAGTGGTTTTCACCTTGAAATTTTGGAGGCATTACTTGTATGGGTAAAAGTCGATAGTCTGCACGGATTACAAGAGTCTGAAGTACCTCTTGACTCAGAAAGATTTAAATTTGAGGCAGCGAAGGTGGATTGAGTTGTTAAAGGACTACGACTGCTCGATTGAATACCATCCGGGTAAGGCTAACTTAGTAGCTGATGTGTTAAGCCGTAAGGTGGTAGCAGACCTGAGAGCGATGTTTACTCATCTTAGTTTATACGATGTTGGGAGTCTTTTGGCAGAATTGCAGGTAAAGCCATTTTGGGTTGATCAGGTTAAGAAGAAACAGCTGGTAGATGAGGTTTTGAGTGCTCGGAGGTTGCAAGGGCAGAATGGTGAATCCGACGGGTAGAGTTTGGGCAGTAGTGGAGCACTGTGTTTTAAGGGAAGGTATGTATGCCGAAGGACGTTGAGTTGAGACAGCAGATTCTTCAGGAGGCTCATAGCAGCCCATACGCTATGCATCCTAGAAGTAGCAAGATGTATCAAGATTTGAGGGAACAGTTCTGGTGGCCAGGTCTTAAACAGGAAGTAACTGAGTTTGTGGGCAAGTGTTTGACATGCCAGCAAGTCAAGGCCGAGCATCGCCATCACCAGTCCGTCATATGACCGGTAAAGATTCCGCAGTAGAAGTAAGAAAGGATTACGATGGATTTCGTCAGTGGGCTACCCCTTACGCAACCCCTTAACATGTCTTCTAGAATCTGGATTACCCTTTCAGATTATCCATCAGACTGCGGTTGAAAAGCCGTGCTGAAATCCAACCTCGTACCCAATGCCTGATGCAAAGCTTTCCAGAACCTTGACGTGAACCTGGGATCCCTATCCGAGACAATTGACACTGGCATTCTATGCAACCTTACTATCTCTGCCACATACAACTTGGCTAACTTCTGGAGCGAATAATCAACCCAGACTGGTATGAAATGAGTGGATTTAGTCAGACTGTTAAAAGCTGAATAGCCATTGAAATTGGTAATTTTCCTTGTGGGAATGAGCGTGGACTCCGGGTAAGTCCTCTGTTATATGGATTTCGATATATGTTGTCATGTCACTGTATAATGCTATGCCATGAGTTATTTGCATCATAACATGATTTTATGCTATGGATGATTTGGACATGATGATGGGATTGTTGAGAGGAGGGGGAAGAATGTTTTGGACTGTCACCAGTGGTTTTGACCACACGGCAAGTTGGCCCTGCTTTTGATACTATATTTGTGACTAAGTCCCAGTGGTTTTGACCACACGTATGATATTTGTGACTACGGTCACCAGTGGTATTGACCACACATAGATATTGTGACTCGTCCCAGTGGTTTGGTACCACAGTGGGTTGGCCCCACATCTTGATTACGGGATTGTCATCAGTGGTTTTGACCACACGATGGGTTGGCCCCATCACTTGATTTGTGACTACGGTCACCAGTGGTTTTTACCACACCTAGATATATATATTTGTGACTTCAGTCACCTGTGGTTTTGACCACCAGTGGTTTTGACCACACAGGGTAGACCCAGGAGTTTGGATGGTTAGGTGGGTTGCATGATTTGCATGTTTTACTCATGATTTGTGTAAGTGCTATTCTATCGGGTTGGGGATTTATACACTTAGTCTCGGTGACTCACCTCTTCGCTTACATTTTACAGATGAGGCATAGATTGCGGATATGGAGCCGGGGAGGACTCGAGGTGGCCATGCATCTTAGTTTCGGGTTTTATCTTTAAATTACTATTTCGGTTTTATTTCCTTTAAATTTGGTTTTGGACTTGTAATAAGGCCGCTAAGTTATTCTTTTGGGTTTTTAATTACTTGATTTTATGTTAATTATATTATGCATGTGTTTAATAACTTGGCTTGCTTAAAAATCCGGTAAAAATTAATGTTTCAGGATTATACCTCTAATCAGGATTTTCAAACGTTACAATCGGGTAACAATGTACACAAGATGATAACAAAGTTAACTTAAAAGATTTTCACACCTAAGTTTTCCAAGCTCAAATACAAAACAGTTTTAAATTAACTATGATCATTTCACTCGGAAAGAGATTTCCGGGTTTTCAAGACATCATATCGTTTTCAACTATACATACACAAGATTTCTCCAAACTCAAAGCGATATATGAGTTTTCAACGAAAAAAAATTGGTAATTTGTTCTCTTCAAAACGGTTTCACCCTGTAACATGTCAGATTCGGTCGTGGTGTGTTGACCGGGTTTGGGGTGTTACATATGGTGATAGGGATCACAGATTATAGAAGTTGTATTACTACATTGCTTATTATTGGGGCCACATTCGGTTCTCCCTCTTATAAATTGAGGTACACTATTGATATTAAAGTGTTGCTTTATCTGTACGGTTGAAATGTCGATCACAATATAGCACTATGGTTTTGAATCTATTTGATGGTTTTGGCTTTGGAAAAAACTCAAAGCTTCAATGTTAACAATTGAAATAGCTACATTGATGATATAGTTATTACTGAAAAGATGTAAGACTTGAATGAACCGATAAATATCAGTAAAGTTTTGACCAGTTGGAAGCTCTATTGACCGAAATATTAGTTCTGGTTCAACTTGAATCGAGTAAGGAGTTTGTTATTACAAAGATGTAATATTGAATGGAATTAGACTGTGCTTTGATGCAGTAAGGCAAAGTAATAGCCTATACTTTTAGACAGTTAAAAACCACATGGAAAGAATTACCCGATACATGATCTAGAATTGACAGCTATTGTTTTTGTGTTGAAATTTAACAACACTTCTTATTTCGTGAAAAATGTCATATATTCACCGATTGTAAAAGTTTGAAGTATCTGATGTTGCTAAAAGATTTGACTTTGAAACTGTGTATATGGCTTGAATTATTGAAAGACCCTGATTTGGGTAATTGATTATCATTCAGGAAAAGTAAATATGGTTGCTGATATATTGAGTAGAAAACTCTTTGTTTGTTTTACGAGCAATAAATACTCAATTGCTATTGTCTGATGAAAGAATAATTTTAGCTGAGTATAGAGCTTAACCGATGTTTCTACAATAGAACAGTGAAACTCAGAAAAGTGATAATGAGTTGTAAGTTAAATGAATACAGTGTGAAATAATTTATGATTCAGAATTTCAAAATAGATTCGGTAAATGTCTGTTATTCAGAGACAGAGTCTGTGTACTGAAGAAATTAGAGCTTGTACTGAAAATTTTACATGAATGGTCACAGTGGTACTATGTTTGTTTATATGGGGAATGATGAAATGCATAATTATTTGAAAAGAATGTATTAGTAGCTCAAAATGAAAGGCGGTATTTTTGAATCTATATTTAAATGTTGGATGTATCAGCAAGATAGAGATGATACTTTTTAAGATGGTTATAATCAGTGAAAATACTGAATTGGAAATGGGACATAGTTACTATGAATTTTATATCAGGATTCTCCCTGTCTATGAAAAGAAAGATACTATTTGAGTAATTGTCGATTGTTTGATGAAGCCTGCACATTCCATCTTAGTATGAGTGGATTTCCCACTTGATAGATTGCTTGAATGATTTGTTTTTGAGATTGTCAAATTATATGATGTGCTAGCTTCTGTTATTTTTGATAGAGATCTACATTGCATATTTTGATTCTGAAACAAGTAACAAGGAACTTTGGGTACATAGTTACATTTTAGCACGGTATTTCATCCTTAGATGGATAACCAATCTGAACATATGATTCAGATTTTAGCAGATATGCTTTGATATTGTGTACTTGAATTTGAAGGTAACTGAGAAAAGTAATTGTCTTTGGTTGAAATTACTTATAACAGTTAACAGTCACATATAAAATTATACTGTACGAGGCTTTATATGATCACAAATGCAAAACTCCGGTGTTTTGGACGGAGTTTAGTGAGAAAAGATACATGTGGTAGTTTTGATTCGTTGAACCCAAAGAGAGATGAAAGGGACCTGAGATGGTTTAAAAGCAATATTTGATCGTCAGGATTCTAATGTGGATCTAAAATGAAAAGAAATAGAGTTTTTGGTGGTGACAAAGTATTTCTGGAGATTCACCATGAAAGAAAGTTCCCCAGTTTGCCCGTATAGGAAAATTAAGTTTGTGGTTTATTAGCTCATAAAGATTATTGGAAAGAATTGGACTGGTTTCGTATTGATTGGTATTATTATCAGAGTTCTATAGAATTCATAATGTTTTTATGAGTATATGTGTTATGACAGAATCGATCAAACCCATCATCTGTTATTGCTTTGATAAATGTTAAATTTAGCTTGGCATGACTTACAATGAGTGACTGGTTGAAATTCTGGCATGTGAAGTGAAAGAAATGAAAAGTATAAAGCTATCTTTAGTGAAAGTTCTTGGAAAATGATATGATATAGAGAAAGCTATTTGGGAACCGGATAGAAACATGAGAAAGTAATGTCTGAATCTTCTTATTGGTGAAATTTTCGAGGACGAAAATTTCTTAACGGGGGAGAGTTGTAACAGCCCAATTTAGGTGAAATCGGAACAGTGGTCTCGAGACCACAAATCCGAGCCGAAAAATAAAATTTATTTTTATTTTATTATATGATCCATATTATACTAGAAATGTCTTGTGAAAATTTTGAAAAGAAAATTTTACCGATTATGTGCTTAATTACGAGAAGGACCAAATCACATAAAATGCAAACGTTGGATTCTAGAATCTAGAAGGATCAAATAGCTATGAAATTCAAAACTTAATGTCCTTATATGGTAATTAGACCATAAATAAAAAAGTATGTAGATATTTTTGGACGATTCATCCATGGAAAATGAGAAAAAGGCTAGGGACTAAATTGGAGAGTGAAAATGTTAATTAATTAAAAAGATGAAAAGAAAATAAAAATCATATTTTCTCATATTCCTCGCCAAAATAAACATGGAAACCCTAAGAGAGAGAGAGAAGAGACTTTCATGGCCAAATTGTGTAAGTTTCCTTGTCCCGTTTTTAATAATTTTGATATTTTTGGAATCGGGATAACTTAATCTCTCTATTTGGGGGATAAATTTGAAAATTTATCAAAGTATGAAAGTGGGTCATGGATGTATATGCTAGAAATTAGAAATTTATGGTAGAAAATGAAAGATTATTGATAGATAAACAACTTTTACAAAGTGGTTTTTGGATGAAAACATGATTTAGGGGCTAAAATGAAAAGTTGTAAAATTTGATGAAAAATTATAAAATTTTATGAATAAATGTGCTGTGAAATTTGTAATGGGGCTTTGGTTAGGCTTGGAATAGGGAGTAATTTGCACAAGTTCCATTTTCCAAGCCTAGGGACGAAAATGGAATTTATGGAAAAGTTAGGGGCAAAATAGTAATTTTGCCTAGGGTAAAAATTTAGTCCACATGAATGTAAAATACGATAAATTGATGTTAAATATACACATATAGAGACGGATAGATGAAATTCGGAGTTAGAACGAGGAATGAGGAAACTGTCGGATTAGTAGACTTTACGTACACGAACCTTTGTCGAGGAAAGTTCGTGTAACTAAATTGTATATATTTTTATGCTTGCTTTTAAATGTTGTGTTTGTAAATTTTATCAATATCATATATATGTGAAATGATCAACTACTCGATATAGCCCGATAAATGAAAATGCCCAATAAAATGGTAAATGAATAAAATGTTACTTGTATAGTTGACATGAATGTGGAATGTGTTTTACTCGAATTACATAAATGTTACAGAGGTATGAAATAATCAAATGCCCGATAATACTTGAAAAGTGTTTAAATCCCAGTTGAATAAATGGAAAATTGATGGATATGTGATTTCCCGAAACGAAAGAGGTCCTGCATTTGTCGCAAATAGGATTTAGCTCGGATGAGTAATCTTTCGACCTAAATTCTAATAGGATTTAGCCCGGACAAGTAATCCTGATCTAAGTCCTCTCGAGCATATATTATGGATTGGATTTAGCCATGACGGGTAATCCTGATCAAACTCTTTAGAGCATATGTCATAAAAAGGATTTAGCCTGGACTGATAATCCTGTAGTATATATATGTAGCTCGAGAGTGTACTTTATGAGATAGTACCTTATGGGTACCATTGAATATGAATTGACAAATCTTGATCAGTATGCCTCGATTGCACTACTTATGTATCCATCGATAATTCAAATAAATTCAACGGGCAAGGTTCTGACAGGGGAAAATATATATCTAAGACAAATTGACATGAAATGGTGTATGGGATATGGAAATATGACATGAAAGAATATTACATGAAATGCAAGAAAATGATGATACATGAAAAGTAATATATGAAATATGAGATGATGATATTCGTACATGGAAACTATTTGATGAGAATGTTCATTCTTGATTATAGACTTGTACACCTAGAGTGTACTAATCATGACTTTGATATCCCGAGTAATATGTGTAAAGTTCTGATGCGAAATGATCTAAACTCGAAATGGACTATTATGAAATTATACTTGAAATAATGAGATGAATTATGTATGTTGAATGAATACATGACGTGGAAAGCATATGTGCATGGAAACTTGATTATTTTTGAGCCCATACATGTCCTGATATTACTATGGAATATATGACTAACAAGGGCAACGAGGATGTGTATAGGGATTTAGATCAAAGTGGTTGATTATACCTTACTTACTTACCTCAGATAGGATAAATGGTAAGTTAAGTATCGTGTTATATGAACTTACTAATCATTTTATGCTAACTCTATTTTTTTCCCCTGTTTTAGATTAATCGGAAGCTCGTTGGATTGGAAGCTCGGCGGAGATCACTACACTATCCATCGGCCCATGTCTGTATAGTATGGTAATTCAATTGCGGTTGTAATGGAATGTATAGGATATGTTGGCCATATTGGCATGTAAACATAAATGATGCTTGTAATCTAGCCATTGGAATGGCTAATAATGATTGTTTTGATATACTTGTAATGTCATATTATGTTAGCCACATATATGTTAAGTAGTTGATCAAATTATGTCTAACATAAGGACGAAACCAAGGTAAGATTGTAAACATGTATGCATGAAATGATATGCCATGATGATGGTTCGAATATGCTTGAAATGGTTAGTAATTGTATGTGATGATATATCAAGTTAAATGATAGAATTAACTTGAATAAAATGCTTGGATTTGTTGGGTTATGAATGCAAGATGTGGTGTAGAATTATGGCAAAGATTAGGGTGAGAAATGAAGCTAGGAATAGCTTTATTTTGTCTACACGGGTAGACACACGGGCGTGTTTCTAGACCATGTGTGACACATGGCCTGGTAGCACGGGCATGTGGTCAGGTCGTGTGTGCCCTGCATCTTAGTTTTGAGAAATAGAATGCTTAGAATTGAGCACACGGGCAGAGACATGGGCGTGTGTTTCAACCGTGTGTGCCACAGGGCTTAGAACACGGGCGTGTGTCTTGGCCGTGTGAAACCTGCACATAATTCGAATGAATTAATTAACCACAAGGCCCAGCACATGGGTGCGTGGCATGGCCATGTGGTGCAAGTCAGAGAGCTACCTAGTTTTGAACACGGCCTAGAACACGGGCGTGTCCCAGGGTCACACGGGCGTGTGAGCCCTACACCTTGGAAAATTTTAGAGTTTCGAAAAAAATTCCCTGAGTTCTCGATTTAGTCCCGACTTGATTTTAATGCTCGTATTGGGCCTCGATGGTCCATTTAAAGGACATTATGAATGACCTCGGTGAATGAATAATAACTTGGCTGAATTAATCGATAAATGTTTTGAATGTTTCAGTAACACTCCAAAACCCTGTCTCGGTGAGGGATTCGGGTTAAGGGTGTTACAATGATTCCACCATAAAACTTTCACAAGAGGAATCCATTTTTTCCTCAATCTTTTGATCTCGTGGTCCAAAATTTGAATTGGTTCTTCGTCATATGAAAAATCAGGTCTCACCTCGACCTCATCAATCAAAATCACTTGAGATGGATCAGAATGATATCTCCTCAACATAGAAACATGGAACATGTCACGAATGTGATCTAGTTCTGAAGGTAACTCTAACTGGTAATGTAACAACCCGTTTTTAGTCAAATCAGAACAGTGGTTTTGGGACCATAATCTGAAGTTGAAATAATTATTTTATAATTATTTTAATGTTCGTGGCATGATCATATGTTTGTGTGAAATTTTCATTAAGAAATTTTATCGTTTGATTGGTTAATTTGATAAAAAGGACTAAATCGCGTAAACTATAAAAGTGGAGTTCCATTAGCTAAAGGTACCTAATAGCTATGGGACTTAAAAGAGGAGGTCCTTATATTGTAATTAGACCATTAATATCATGAGTGAACAATTATGGACAACCATTATATGTTTTTAATGTTTAATTAGTAAGGTTAATATTGTAATTTGGTAATTTAACTTAAATTAAATAAAACAAAACCAAGTTAATTGTTGGCATCATCTTCTCCACCGATTTTTGGAAGAGAAGAAACACCATTTTAGGGCTATCATTTGGCTAAGGAATTTTTGCATAATTAAGGTATGATTTTTGTCTCGTTTTTAATTATTTCTACGTTTTTGAGATAGTTCCAACTTATTCTTGCTAGCCCAGGAGCTAATTTGCAAAACTATTAAAGATTTTGAATGTTTCTATTGATGAATATGTGTGGTTTTTGATGATTGATGATAGATTTTGAATGTTTGTTGTTAGTTACACAAGTTTTGTAAAGTAATTTTGAGTAAAAATGCAAAATAGGGATTTGATTGTGAAAATGTGGTTAAATATATGAATATGAAAAATATGGGCTGCTAGGGGCCTTATAGTAATTCAGCTAAGCATGGGTGTTGTGAAATTTGCATGAATTTGTGATTTTGTGTATTGAGGAGTAAATTGTAGAAACGTGAAACTTTAAGGGCAAAAGTGTAAACATGCCTAAATGTGTGTTTTGGACTTAATTGAATAAAGTAGTGACTGAATAAGCTAAATTTGATATTATATAGATCAAGAAAGGAGAAATACGAACTTAAAACGGGGAAAGACTAAAGTTACGAAATAGATGACTCGATTCGCCATTGTAGCATCCGAGATAAGTTCGTATGTAATAACCATTGTTACAATTATGCTTTAATTGTTTTGATATTGCATAATTCGTGTATATGAGATAATAGTCATGTTTGACGATGATTCGGATATATATATGGCACTTTGTAACAACCCAAACCCGGCCCAAACGCTATGGCCGAATCTAGTTTGTTACAGTGGAAAATATTTTTGAAAAAAAACCCCTTTTTTTGTTTTCTTAAAATCAATTTAAGCTGTCGAAGACCTTTCTTTTTAGTGATCTTGCTAAAACCATACTTAGTTTTAATTGAAAATTTAAAACAAGTCAAGTTATTATAAAAAAAAATTACTAATGTGCCCGATGGCTCGATAAAAACGTTTGCGAGTTTAGTTTAGAAAACCCTTTCATCTCATTTCATAAAGAGATAATTAAAAGAATTATTCAAGCATAGTATAAAATAAAAATAAAATACTAGGAGGCCCTATTACATATAAATAAAATTTAAATCCACAATCCCATGATAAATAAGTTGAAATTCAAAGTCTGTAAAAATTTAACTCCAATGCATGGCCACCTCGAGTCAACCTTGCCCATATCCGCGATCTACTCGTTACTGAAAAATGTAAAGGAGAAGGTGAGTCACCAAGACTCGATGATGTAACCCTTCTCCCGAATTAAGTAATTTCATACACAACATGTAACAATTAATGTGCATAATATCATGTACCCATCCTAGCCAACCATACGCCATCTGCTCTACCTGCCCGTTGTGGTACCAAACCACCGGTGGTGCCAAACCACCGTGACATATAGTCACAATGTGCTACCAAAAGCACCGGTGTCCGTGAGACACAAATCGGGTGATGGGGCCAACCCATCGTGTGATACCAAATCACCGCGGACAATCCCATATCTCAAGTGGGGCCAACCCACGGTGGTATTAACCACGTGGACAAGTCGCTATGAGGTACCAAACCTCCGAGGTACCAAACCTCACGTGACCGTAGTCACGCAGTGTTACCAAAACACTTGGTGCCCGCGGACACGATCATCTCTTGCCCTCCACTCATCAACCCATATCAAATCATTGTATAACAGATCTCATGTCATCACATATTTAATCAACATATAGTAAACAACGTCATGCTTCCCAAAAGCATTATTATCAATCTCATACTGACAGAGACTTACCGGCATCCTCGCTTGTACCATTAAGGCACTAAATCCATATCTACATAAGACAGATATTCACACAACAGGCATTCAATATGATTTATTAATTATTACAAGTGTGTATGTACACACCTATCACCAACGAGGAGTCTAAATCCCGAAAGAAGAGTCGGCCACCCTAAATCCGCTTGTCCCTATATTCGGCCATAATAGTGTTAGTGATATGGGCCATTCGGCCAAACCAAATAATTCTTTTAGGGTTGTTGCTTGAACCCGAATCTTTACCTTTGTTCTCTCGGTTACTAACCACAAAGACTTAATTTCTGAATCTGCTTAATCCACTACCACCGATTAGTAAATAAGACTAATAGCCTTCGGCTTAATTGAATGTCAAAATAAAGAGATCACTCTTACCACCTTACTTCCAAAATCGATTGCTAGAGGTTGGGGTTTAGATTTCTTGTTTCCAAATATCTCGGAGTACCTAGGAGAGATCGTTTACAAGAACATTTAGAAGCCTTATTAATTATTGCCAAAATCGACACTTACCCCCCTCCTCTAATGGAAATCGGCAAAGAACAGGGAGGGATAAACCATGAAGTTTCGGCACACTTACCTTTTCTCAAGACCGTTTGAAGAAGAAGTTGAAAGAGATTTCCCCTTGCTTAAGATTCGGTTAGAGAGTTTATCAAAGGGAAAAGTAAAGAGTTCGGCTAGTGTGGAAAAAGGTGAGAGTAGGAGAGGATTCGGCTAGAGGTTTGAGAGGATGGAAAGAAAAATAAAAGAAGAATAAAGAAGGAGGGCTAGGGATTTCTGCAAGTAGTAAAATGAAAAAAAGAAAGAAAGGTGCTAGGCTACTCCTTTTATAGACATTCGCACCCTCCTCCTAGTAGCCTTGCCGTCCACACCACTCCACCAAGGAGTTTAAAATTCGCCATTACCTAAAACTTCTCTTGGCCATACATTTGCATTAATTCAAATTTAATTTGAATTAATCTCCATTAATCAATCAAATAATCCACTTAATCTAATAATATCCCTAATATCCAAATAATATCCCTTTTAATAAAATCCTTAATATCCATATAATAATATCCTTTATTAATCAAATAAAACCCTTGATTATCCTTATAATATAATCCTTTAAAAGCTCATATTATCTTCTAATAATATTAATAAAATAAAAGAGTTTGAAGAGAGAAAGTCTCTCCCATGTGTCAGCCAAATAAGTAACAAAAAGGGAACTCATGACTCGAACCAGCCTCCCTTGTTCCCCTTGTGGCGTCACATGTAGCTCTTAAGTGGGCTTACTTTGCCACTTTTCCAAGGCCTCATTAGTGCCCAAATTCCTTCATATATTCTTATAACACACTCCTGCTAAGGCTCCTCGCTTTTTAAAGTTAAGAACTAAAATTTTCTACCAAACCGAGACAACTCAAGGCCTTAATTTAAACTCTCTTATTCCATAAATAATATTTCAGAGTTCATACATAAGAAAATAATGAAATTTCAAATAGCCCCGCTTTTGGGATGTTACAGCTTCTACCCCTTAAAAATAAATTTCGCCCCCAAATTCCTTGGTCGAAGAGAGGTGGGGTATTGTTTGTTTCATCACATCCTCTGCTCCCACGTAGCTTCCTCTGTACCATGGTTCCGCCACAAAGACCTTCACCAAGGGCACTGTTTTCCTACGTGAGAACCTTCACATCTCGGTCCTAAGATCCGAATCGGTTCCTCTTCAAAAGATAAATCGGATTCACCTCGATTTACGCCATCGCACAACGTGGCGAAGGGTCTGATCGATACCGTCTCAGCATGGATACGTGAAAGACATCATGGATCTGGTTCAGTTCGGCCGGTAACTCAAGCTGGTACGCCACTGGTCCAACACGCTTAATCACCGTATATGGCCCGATAAACCTTGGGCTTAGCTTCCCTTTCCGTCCAAATCTTAACACTTTTTTCCAAGGCGACACTTTCAGAAAAACCTTGTCTCCCACAGCATACTCCATCTCCTTGCGTTTTAAATCCGCATAGGATTTTTGCCTATCCGATGCTTCCTTAAGACGAGACCGAATTACTTTGACTTTATCCTCCGTCTCTCGCCACCAACTCGACCCCAAAATCATGCTGTTCACCTAGTTCCGTCCAACATGTCGAGTACGACACTTCCTTCCATCTGATGGCCTCATACGGAGCCATCCGGATACTTGCACAGTAGTCGCTGTTGTTATAGCGAACTCCGCTAATGGTAGAAATTCCTCCCAACTACCACGAAAATCCAAGACACAACCTCTTAACATGTCCTCCAAGATCTGTATCACCCTTTCTCGATTGTCCGTCGATCGTGGATGGAAAGCGGTACTAAAATCCAATCGCGTACCCATAGCTTGATGTAAGGCTTTCCAAAACCTTGACGTGAACTCGATCCCTATCCGAGATGATTGATGTTGGAACACCATGCAATCTTACTATTTCCAGACGCGTGCGACTTAGCTAGCTTCAAGAGAGAAATCCATCCTCACCGGTATGAAGTGAGTGACTTAGTTAAACGGTCTACTATTACCCAAATCGCGTCTTTCTTCTTGGCGGCGTAGGGGTAGTCCACTCGACGAAATCCATAGTGATCCGCTCCCACTTCCATTGGGGAATCTTCACGGTGGTCAAGCAACCCCGATGGCAACCGATGTTCAAACTTAACTTGTTGACAAGTCAGACACTTACCAACAAACTCTGTCACCTCGCGCTTTAGCTTGGGCCACCAAAACTGCTCTCTAAGATCCCTATACATCTTGCTTCCTCCCGGATGCATCATGGAGAATCTTTTGCCTCAACTGCACATCCTTTGGCATACACGCTCGCCCTTGAAAGCATAACACTCCATCACTAGACAGGTTATATCCTTCCAAACCACCATCCTGAACTTGTGCTCTCTTAGCATTCAACCCTTCATCCACTAATTGTTTTTCCTTAATTTCCTTCATCCACGTCGGCTTAACTTGAAGTTCTGCCAAGAGGCTTCCATCATCATATAAACTCAACCGAGCAAACATTGCTCTTAAGTCCGTCACTACCTTCCGGCTCAACGCGTCAGCTACCACGTTGGCCTTGCCCGGATGATACTCGATTGAACAGTCGTAGTCTTTTAAAAGTTCGATCCATCGACGCTGTCTCAAGTTCAGATCCTTCTGAGTCAAGAGATACCTCAAACTCTTGTGATCTGTGTAGACTACCGACTTCTCCCCATATAGGTAATGCCGCCATATCTTTAGAGCAAAGACAACTGCCGCCAATTCCAAGTCATGCGTTGGGTAGTTCAGTTCATGTGGCCTTAACTGCCGTGATGCATAGGCTACTACCTTCCCCTCCTGCATCAGCACACATCCCAAACCAGTATGGGACGCATCACAATACACGGTATACAACTTCCCCGCCTCGGGTTGCACCAACACCGAGCTAGTCCAAAATTTTCCTTAGCTTATCGAAGCTTTCTTGCTGCTTCTCCGTCCATACAAATGGAACACCTTTCCTTAGCAGCCTTCACAATCAGCGGTCTTTGCGATTAAGGAAAATCCTTCCACAAACCTTCGATAATACCCCACTAGACCCAAAAACTTCTGATCTCCGCCATCGACCTAGGCGGTTTCCAATCCAACACCGCTTCAATCTTGCGAGGTCCACTCTAATCCCTTCTCCGACACCACGTGACCTAAGAAAGCTACTTCCCTTAGCCAAAATTCGCACTTACATCGAATTTGGCATATAATTGCTTCTCCCTTAGTACTTGCAACACTATTCGCAAATGCTTATCATGCTCCTCCTCCGTCCCGAGTAAACCAAGATGTCGCCAATGAATACCACGACGAATTGGTCTAGGTAATCGCTTGAAATACTCGCTCATCAAGTCCATAAACGCCGCCGCGCGTTGTCAACCCGAATGGCATTACCAGAACTCGTAATGTCCATACCGAGTTCTCATCTTGCCGTCTTATGGACATCAACTTCCTTCACCTTTAGTTGATGGTAACCCGACCTAAGGTCTATCTTTGAAAACACCGAGGCACCCTTCAGTTGGTCAAACAAGTCATCGATCCGAGGCAACGGATACTTGTTTTTGATTGTTAACTTGTTTAACTGACGGTAGTCGATGCACATTCGCATGAACCCGTCTTTCTTCTTGACAAATAGCACAGGGGCTCCCCACGGAGATATGCTTGGTCGAATAAACCCCCTATCCAAGAGCTCCTGAATTTGAGCCTTCAGCTCCACCAATTCCTTTGGTGCCATTCGATATGGTGCTATCGACACAGATGCCGTTTCGGGTAGCAAGTCTATACCGAATTCAACTTCCCGATCTGGAGGCAGACCCGGAAGTTCCTCTGGGAATACATCAGCGAATTCCCCTACCGTTCGAACCTTTCCAACTACTGACTCCTTAGCGTCCAAAGCACAGATTCGAACCAAAAACGCCTGAAACCCTTCTTGACCATCTTTTCAGCCTTCAAGGCCGACACCACATTGGATAGGTAATTCCTTCTATCACCTATCATAACCACTTCATCACCTTCAGCCGTCTTAAGAACCATGCGCTTAGCCGCGCAATCCAAGTTCGCCTGATACTTGACCAGCCAGTCCATTCCAAGGATCAAATCGAACTCCCCGAAAGGTAGTTCCATCAGATCGGCTACAAATACGACCCCTTGGAGTTCTAGGGGTACGTCTTTATAAAGTTTGTCTACTACTATAGAGTGTCCCAGGGGGCTTAGCACAGTCA
Organism: Gossypium bickii; assembly: GCA_025503065.1. Lineage (NCBI taxonomy): Eukaryota > Viridiplantae > Streptophyta > Magnoliopsida > Malvales > Malvaceae > Gossypium > Gossypium bickii. Next base: position 44,220,470 of record CP106716.1, read on the forward strand.
CCTTCCTAAGAGTAGTCTCAGAGTCTAGGTCCATAGTTCCTACCACACTACTAGCAATGTACGAGTGCGTCGAACCCACATCAATTAATGCAACATAAGGTAAACCAAATATTAGAAACGTCATCGGCATGACGTCCGGTCGTCTCCTCCTCGCGACGCCTCACAGCATAGACTAAGCCAGCCGCCTAGCCTCAGTGTTACCCGAACCTCGGCCCGAAGTTCCACGACCTCGGTTGAAACCATTGTTTCTCTCGCCATTACCCCGACCCTCTATGGTGGTCCAACATTTCGCCCGAAAGCGATTCTCGCCTCTTCCGGGTGATCCTTAGTCGCTTTTTGAGGACGGGCCCACTTACCCGATGCTCCAAAGACCCACACTCAAAACAACCTTTGTTACTGGACCAACAACCTCCCCAATGGGTTTTTCCACAATGTTGCACCGAGTCGGCCTTTGATTAGTAGCCGTGGGCTTTCCTCCCTGATTCGGCCCACTCTGCCTAGCCCGCTCCTGAGCATTAGTGCTACCCGATCCAGCTGACCCAATTCCTCTTTTCTGGTTATTCTTACTATAGTTTTGCCTTACAGCCTCCTTAACCCCTTCTTCTACCACCTTGGCTTTCTCCACAAGAGATGAGAACTCACGAACTCGCTGCATGGCAATTAGTAATCTCGGATCATCTCTCGAGCCCGTCCTCAAAGCGGACACACAAGCGCTCATGTTCGGTGGCTACGATTCCTCTGGCATACCTACTCAGCCTTAAAAACTCCACCTCATACTCGGCCACCGACTTAGTTCCTTGCACTAGACCTAGGAAGGCTTTCCTTTGAGCATCAGTGTAACTAGTGCCCACATACTTCTTCCGAAAAGGCCGCTTTAAAGTAGTCCCACGTGAGATCATCACCGCGGCTCCATCCCGGTATCACACCACCACCGGGTACGCTTTATCCTTTAGAAGCGACACCGCCCCTTTTAGCTTCTCCTCCTCAGTTAGGTCGAGATCATCCATGACCCTTTCCGTAGATTCCAGCCAATTCTCTGCGGCACTGGGTGCCACTCCTGAGACACCACGGAATACCTCGGCCCGTTAGACCGACTCGCTCGAACAGACTTCCGAGCTCCCAAATTCCCACCACCCGGCCACCATCTCCAAAACTCGCAAAACAAATTTTGCGACACGCCTCACCACCGGCCCGGTCCTCGCCTCCTCACCGAAAGTAGGAGGTGGTGGTGGCGGTGGTACCTCGTTTTCAGAACCTTGACCCGACCTGACGGGCTCAGACACCGTCATCCTACCCCTACCGCGTCCACGACGTCCACGTCCTCTAGAACTCATTCTATCTACTGCGCTTTAATCTGATTAAGAGAATTTTATGTGTTAGCATTTGTTTCACTTTCTTATTCACGAAGAAATTTTATGAACAGAATTTAATTAGGGATTCTTTCAAGCAAACAAGGTTTCAGTCTTCTATCCTAGTTTACACAAAAGAGTTCATGCATCCATTCCTTAATACTTTCCATACCTATTCACTCTTCGGACATTTCTGCCCATTTCTAACCCAGGGGTATTTTGGTAATTTTGTCAATCAGGGGCAATTTTGTCATTTTGATAAATCAGGGATATTTTCGATAGTTGTAAAACTGTGAGGGTCTTTTTTTTTTTGAAAGTTTTTCTTTCCAAATAGTGATGTTGGTAAAGTTCTCCAAAGATCAGGGTCATTTCGGTAATTTCCACAAATTGAGGGCGTTTTCGTAATTTTCCAAAACCAAAATATTTCTGTGTTGATTTTCAAAACTAAGTTGTTGGATATTTGTAAAGTAGTTGAAATTTTTGAGCAAAACCATTGAACTGATATTTTATGAGTCAGGGGCGTTTTAGTAATTTTACCCCTAAGGGCATTTTTGAAATTTTCCACACATTTAAGTTTTTCGAAGAAAACCTTGTAAAAATGATATCCTCAAATTTAAAAAGAGTCATTGTAAAAATTTTGAAACATTAGGGTTGTTGTTGTTTGTTCTTTTTGAAAACATGGCTAGTTCCTTTCGGGTTTTAGTCATTAGGTTTAGCCTATGACCGAGCCATCTTGATCGTGGGTGAACCAAGGCTACGCACTGTGCAGATTCGAGTGAAGAGGAGGTGGGTCACGCGGACCGCTTAAATACCAAGCTCTCACCGAACCTTTCTGACATGCGCACGCAGGTTGCCACACCACCGAGCCCTCTCGAGTTAGGGTGAACCGGCTACGCACTGTGGATACTGCGAAGAGGAGGTGAGTCACACGGATCGCTTAAATACCAAAGCTCTTTCCGATCCAATCCTCGACATGCGTGCTGGGGTTACCACACCCTAGCTCACCGCTAAGTCATAGATTGGTTTAGTTCTTTAATGTCTTATGTTTGGTTCATGTGTTTGAGTAATCTAATCCTGGGGTTCAAGTCCTATAAGTCTATCTACGTTCCATACTTCCTACCCTTCTCTACGTAATATAATTCACCAAGAGGTTCGAAGTACTTACTCAGGCGGATCGGTCTTGGAGACTCGGGCCATGCTGTTCAAAATCCAAAAAATCATTTCATAAGGCCTACTAAAGCATTTACTCTGCCTTGGGCCCCCACAGCCGAGCTTTGAACTGGGCTCTGATACCAATTTTGTAACAACCCAAACCCGGCCCAAACGCTATGGCCGAATCTAGTTTGTTACAGTGGAAAATATTTTTGAAAAAAAACCCCTTTTTTTGTTTTCTTAAAATCAATTTAAGCTGTCGAAGACCTTTCTTTTTAGTGATCTTGCTAAAACCATACTTAGTTTTAATTGAAAATTTAAAACAAGTCAAGTTATTATAAAAAAAAATTACTAATGTGCCCGATGGCTCGATAAAAACGTTTGCGAGTTTAGTTTAGAAAACCCTTTCATCTCATTTCATAAAGAGATAATTAAAAGAATTATTCAAGCATAGTATAAAATAAAAATAAAATACTAGGAGGCCCTATTACATATAAATAAAATTTAAATCCACAATCCCATGATAAATAAGTTGAAATTCAAAGTCTGTAAAAATTTAACTCCAACTGCATGGCCACCTCGAGTCAACCCGGTTCCATATCCGCGATCTACTCGTTACCTGAAAAATGTAAAGGAGAAGGTGAGTCACCAAGACTCAGTATGTAACCCTTCTCCCGAATTAAGTAATTTCATACACAACATGTAACAATTAATGTGCATAATATCATGTACCCATCCTAGCCAACCATACGCCACTGCTTACCCCGCTGTGGTACCAAACCACCGGTGGTGCCAAACCACCGGTGACATATAGTCACAATGTGCTACCAAAGCACCGTGTCCGTAGACACAAATCGGGTGATGGGGCCAACCCATCGTGTGTGATACCAAATCACCGCGCGGACAATCCCATATCTCAAGTGGGGCCAACCCACGGTGGTATTAACCACGGGGACAAGTCGCTATGAGGTACCAAACCTCTGGAGGTACCAAACCTCTCGGTGACCGTAGTCACAAAGTGTGTTACCAAAACACTGGTGCCCGTCGGCACGATCAATCACGCCCCTCCACTCATCAACCCATATCAAATCATTGTATAACGGATCTCATGTCATCACATATTTAATCAACATATAGTAAACAACGCCATGCTTCCCAAAAGCATTATTATCAATCTCATACCGACAGAGACTTACCTAAGATCCTCGCTTGTACCATTAAGGCACTAAATCCATATCTACATAAGACGATATTCACACAACAGGCATTCAATATGATTTATTAATTATTACAAGTGTGTATGTACACACCTATCACCAACGAGGAGTCTAAATCCAGAAAGAAGAGTCGGCCACCCTAAATCCGCTTGTCCCTATATTCGCCATAATAGTGTTAGTGATATGGGCCATTCGGCCAAACCAAATAATTCTTTTAGGGTTGTTGCTTGAACCCGAATCTTTACCTTTGTTCTCTCTATTTACTAACCACGCACTTAATTTCCTGAATCTGCTTAATCCACTACCACCGATTAGTAAATAAGACTAATAGCCTTCTCGCTTAATTGAATGTCAAAATAAAGAGATCACTCTTACCACCTTACTTCCAAAATCGATTGCTAGAGGTTGGGGTTTAGATTGCTTGTTTCCAAATATCTCGGAGTACCTAGGAGAGATCGTTTACAAGAACATTTAGAAGCCTTATTAATTATTGCCAAAATCGACACTTACCCCCCTCCTCTAATGGAAATCGGCAAAGAACAGGAGGGGATAAACCATGAAGTTTCGGCACACTTACCTTTTCTCAAGACCGTTTGAAGAAGAAGTTGAAAGAGATTTCCCCTTGCTTAAGATTCGGCTAGAGTTTATCAAAGGGAAAAGTAAAGAGTTCGGCTAGTGTGGAAAAAGGTGAGAGTAGGAGAGGGATTCGGCTAGAGGGTTTGAGAGGATGGAAAGAAAAATAAAAGAAGAATAAAAAAGGAGGGCTAGGGATTTCGGCAAGTAGTAAAATGAAAAAAAAGAAAGAAAGGTGCTAGGCTACTCCTTTTATAGACATTCGGCACCCCTCCTAGTAGCCTTGCCGTCCACACCACTCCACCAAGGAGTTTAAAATTCGGCCATTACCTAAAACTTCTCTTGGCCATACATTTGCATTAATTCAAATTTAATTTGAATTAATCTCCATTAATCAATCAAATAATCCACTTAATCTAATAATATCCCTAATATCCAAATAATATCCCTTTTAATAAAATCCTTAATATCCATATAATAATATCCTTTATTAATCAAATAAAACCCTTGATTATCCTTATAATATAATCCTTTAAAAGCTCATATTATCTTCTAATAATATTAATAAAATAAAAGAGTTTGAAGAGAGAAAGTCTCCCCAAATGCAGTCCAAATAAGTAACAAAAAGGGGAACTCATGACTAAAACCAGCTCCCTTGTTCCCCCTTATGGCGTCACATGTAGCTCTTAAGTGGGCTTACTTTGCCACTTTACCAAGGCCTCATCGCCCCAAATTCCTTCATATATTCTTATAACACACTCCTGCTAAGGCTCCTCGCCTTTAAAGTTAAGAACTAAAATTTTCTACCAAACTGAGACAACTCAAGGCCTTAATTTAAACTCTCTTATTCCATAAATAATATTTCAGTAGTTCATACATAAGAAAATAATGAAATTTCAAATAGCCCCGTTTTTGGGATGTTACACACTTAGTGTGCGATTCGAGATAGCTTCGGCTATGTAAGGCACTTAGTGTGCGAGATTATAATAGCTTTGGCTACGTAATGGCACTTAGCGTGTGAGATATTGAGTATTCGACAGTAATCTAAAAAGGTATGAATTTGTTACAAATTTGTACAGGTATGTGCATGTAAAGTATAAGATTCAAATAGAAGAAGTTATGAATTTGCATATAAGCATATGATTAAGCATATGGAAGGTTTGTTGTTATCATGAATTACATGTTAAATAGTTCAAATTGATGACTTATGTATTATGATTTGTTTGAGTATATTTCGTACGAACTTACTAAGCTATAAAGCTTATTTTGTTTATTTTTCCCGTGTTTTATAGAGAACTCAAAGCTAGCTCGAATTCGGGAATAGTAGGAGACATTGTCACACTATCCAATCATCACTTTGGTACTTGTGAACTTATGGTTTGGTCATATGGCATGTATAGGAACTTTGTGTCATGTTGATTATGTTTTGGTAATGATGTTGGCCAAATAAACTGGCATTGTAAATGTTCATATTTTAATTTGTATGTATAGCCATGAGATTTGGCTTAATTTGGTGGATTTGGTTATGTGTTTATTTGTGCATATATCATTGATATTGAGTTCATGGATGGATATGTGAATGACCATATTATGAAGTTTGCGGAATTGGTATCATACTTATAAATTGGTACAAAATGAGGTATGTTAGGTAAAGGTTTAACTAGTTGGTTGGTATATGAATTTTAGTATGTTTTGGTTGAGTAAACTTGAGATATAAGCATGTTGGTTGCTAGTATTGGAATTGGTATGAATTAGCCTTGTTTGTGGCTAATTTGGATGTTTATTTATACTATGGTTTGGTGCCATTTTGATTGTTTTGGTTTTCTTATTATGCTATGGTTTTGTATCATTTGGGTAGGTGAAGATGTGTACCAAATGGGGTGGCAAAATGGCTAGGTAAATAACCTATCTTTTTCCACACGGGTAGAGACACGGGCGTGTGTCTCAGCTGTGTGTCTCCTGGTGTTGAAATTGAAATGAAGTTAGTATGTTCCACATAGTCTCACACAAGGGCATGTGATCGGCTGTGTGGCACAAGTCAGTATATCCCGTAATTGGCACACAGCCTAACACACGGGTGTGTGACTTGGCCATGTTGCATACGTCAGTATACCCTACAGGTTTGGCATGGCCTAACACACGCTTTGCCACACACACAGGTGTGTGTCGCCACCACTCGGGCGGCACACAGTGCTAGAGACACGGCGTGCATGTGTAATGATCCGGTTTACACACTAGTCAGAACAGTGGTTTTGGGACCACAAATCCGAGTCTATATAATATTTTAATATTATTTTCTATGTCTTTGATAAGTGGTTAAGCATGTGGTAAAGTTTCGTACGTTAATTCGTCCGTCTGCGTGTTCAATTTGACAAAAGGATTGAATTACATTAAATGTGAAAGTTGCTTGGTATTTGTTAAAGTACCAATGTGTTGTGGCTTTGTAAAGGTGAAGGCCTTATGAAGCAAATAGACCACTATTTATTTGGTGGATGAACAAAAGACAAATATGCCCTTATTATATGTTTGTTTTGATTATTAATTGAATAGATACTTTAGTAAATGGATTAATAATATATTATTAATAAAACAAATAAAAAAGCTAGTGGATGTGTTCATCCATTCTAGCCGAAAATACCTAAGAAATGTGTATGTTTTTACTTCATTTTTTGATAATTTTTACTTTTTTGCAATCGTGCATTGTCTACTATCAAGCCCATGTTTCAATTTGATGAATTGATGTTGTTCATGAAATGTGTCATTGATGATATGTGGAGCTTTGTGTTGATTTATGGTGTTAAATGAAAGATTTGAGCTAGATGACCATACATTGTTCTTGAATTTTTGATGAATTTAGTTAATTAGGGCTAAATTGAGAAAATATTATTTTTGAGGACTAAATTATAAATTTGATGGAAAATATGGGCTTGTATGATATATATGTGGATTCTGCTAAGCTTGGATGTGTGATGATTTTGTGAATTTGATGTTTTGAGAAAAATGGACTAAATTGATAAATTATGCAAATGTGAGGGTTAATTTGTAAATAGCCCTAAATGTGTGTCTTTGGATTGAATTGAATGAGTTAGTGAATAAAAGGGTTAATTCTGAATATGTACAGATCAAGAACTGAGGAAAACGGATCGCGGGAAAGCGAAAGTAACCGAGTAGCCGTTTCCGTTTCTGTTAAATCGAATCTGAGGTAAGTCATTATGCAAATAAACGTATTCGTATGGAATTATATATGTTCTTATGACTATTGTTATCGATGAATAATCATGATATGATCTGTTCATGAATTTTGAGCTAAGGATTACTTAGTGACAATATCCGATAAATCCCGTATGAACCTAAGAATAGATAGGATTAGCTATGTCATGACATAGGTATCTGTTCTATTTTATCATGTAAGACCTCATCTAGGACGTTGGCTTTGATTTGAAATGTCGTGTAAGACCTCGTCTGGGACGTAGGCATCGAAACGAGCTTTACGTGTAAGACCACGTCTAGAACGTTGGCATCAATTTGATCTTTACGTGTAAGACCATGTCTGGGACATTGGCATCATATTGGTTCGTGTAAGACCCTATCTGTGACAGTGGCATCGATATTTGAGTGCATGTAAGACCTCGTCTGGGACATTGGCATTGTACGACTAGTCCGAGCTTTCTTAGTATCCTACTAGATTCCTTACGGTTCAACAGACAAGTCTGTGATATGAAATGGCCATGTAAATAGTGAATCGGTTTCAGGTACGTTGATTCATACACTAAGTGTATATATAAGGTAAGTTCCTATGTGATCTTGCTATGATGATTATGTACATTTGAATAACAATATGCAATGTGTTAGTAAGTGTGAAAGAGCTTTGTGTTTATGAGACTTTTGAATTGATGAATGTGGCAAATATGGCCTAATACATGGACCAAAGTATATATGTGAAAATTTACTAAGTGATTTAAATGTGCTAATGTATCTATGAGTATATATGCCTTCTATGTTAAGTTTATTTGTATAATGATTTACTAAGCTTTTGGAAAGCTTACTCTATATGTGCGTTTTCTCTGTTTAATAGGTCATCAAAAGCTGCTAAAGGCTCGGGACCGTCAAGAATCGTCACCACACTATACAACTTGTTTTTGGTACATTTTGAAAATATATTTTGCTAGATATGGCATGTATAGGCTAGTCTTTTGTATTTGTAAATGAAGTGAATTTAGCCATGTGATTTGGCTAGTTATATGTTGGTATTATGTTTAAATGAATGTGGTATATGAGTATACTTTGTTATGGTTGAAGCATGTGAATTGGTCAAGTTTTTGGGTAAGCATTTGGATGAATTATACTTGATATACATATGTTTTGATCTTGGAAGTTGGCATGGTTGAAATGGATATTGAATGGTTAGATTGAATGGTTGTTTTGGTTGTCTAGTATGCATGTAATGTGTTGGTAAATCTTGCTTGTAGGTATGACCCTAGTGGGTGGCATTTTGGCCTTGAAAATGGCCTATAATGTCACACAGTCGTGGCACAGGGGCGTGCCTAGTGACCGTGGGCTAAGTATATATCTAGCACAAGAGTACACGGCCTTGGCACACGGACGTGTCTACTGCCTAGTAATCGTGTGATTTTTGATAGGATCGACCACGACCTGGGTACACATGTGTGCTTAGTGGCCATGGAAGATAAGTCAGTTTCAACCACGGGGGTGTCTAGCAGCCATGGGAGGCACATGGACTGTCCACACGGGCGTGTAACCCCTGAAACTTAGAAAAATTTTAAATTCTTGAGAATATCTATATGTGTTTTGGTTTAGTCTCGACCCGGTTTATAAGCATGTTTTTGGTCTCGTTGACCGTATTAAGGGACATTATGTTTGAAATTGATGGATGAATGTATGAACTTCTGAATATGTTTCCGATCGGTCCGGTAATGCCTTTAACCCTAGTCTGACGTCGAGTCCAGGTTAGGGGTGTTACATTTGGTTGGTATCAGAGCTACGGTTTAGTCGATTCTCGGACTAGCGCAACGTGTCAGAGTCTAGCTATACATGCCATATATCTGAATCGTGATAGTGTGATGAATCCTAACATATAAAATGTGATTTCTATATAGCAATGGATGCCGAAAGAGCCGTAGCTGACGACGTAGAGAGTAATGCGCCTGCTCCCACGCAAGGGACAGCGCCCTGTAATTCGAGATCAGCTACGAGTAGTCAAGAGGGAGAAGCTAAACAAGCTTTATTCCAGATGATGAGTGAGTGGTTCACTCAATTTGTAAAGAATAACCTGACTGTTTCACAACCCCCGCCCCTGGTTAATCCCCCTCAAACATCCGATATACCTCTGACTGCAAATCTGAATCCGTGAAATAAGCCTACAGTTGACAAGATTCGTAAGTATGGGGCCGAAGAGTTCTGAGCTACTAATGATGATGATACTGAAAAAGCTGAGTTCTGGTTAGAAAACACGATCCGGGTATTTGATGAGATGTCTTTGACTCCGGAAGAGTGTATAAAGTGTGTTGTATCATTACTTCGAGATGCAGCCTGTCAATGGTGGAAAACTTTGATTTCTGTTGTTTTGAAAGAGCGAGTTACATGGGACTTCTTTCAGATCAAGTTCCGAAAGAAATACATCAGTGAAAGATTCATCGATCAGAAACGAATGGAATTTTTGGAACTAAAACAGGGTCGAATGACTGTTTCAGAATATGAAGGAGTGTTCGTGAGACTGAGTCAGTATGCTCGGGAATGTGTATCATCTGAAGCGATAATGTGCAAAAGGTTCGAAGATGGTCTTAATGAAGACATTCGTTTGTTAGTCGGGATTTTAGAAATAAAAGAGTTCGTTACACTCGTTGATCAAGCGTGCAAAGCTGAGACACTAGGGAAAGATAAAAGAAAAGCTGAGTCTGAAGCTCAAGATATGAAAAAGAGATTTCAGAGTAAATCATTTCAGTCTTCTCCGAAAAGATTCAGAGATGATCAAAGTCGTTTCTAGAGATAATGGGGGACATTCGAACTGAAATCGAGCTAGATCACAAATGAGTTCCAAAACCCCAGCAACTTTAGTGCCAGTGTCGGTAATGTCCTGACTGAGAGACCTGAATGTAAACATTGTGGAAAAAGGCATCCGGGAAGTTGTAGACTTAATGACAGAGCTTTCTTTAGATGTGGATCACTTGATCATTTTATCCGTGATTGCCCTGAGTCTGTCGAGCTAGAGACTGTTCAGAATCTAAGATCTGATAATGCACCTGTGAGAGGTAGACCTTTGAAGAATGTAAGAAATGTCAGTGGTAGTCAGAGAACCATGAAAGACAATGTTGCCAAGTCTGAAGCTAGAGCGCCTGCCAGAGCGTATGCTATCCGAGCTCGAGAGGAAGCTTCATCTCCAAATGTTATAATGGGTACTTTTACACTTTATGATACTTCTATGATTGCATTGATAGACCCTAGTTCTACGCATTCGTATATATGCATGAATTTAGTATTCAGTAAAACTTTGCATGTAGAATTTACTGAGTTTGCTATAAAAGTATCGAACCCCTTAGGTAAAAGTGTCCTTGTTAACAAAGTATGAAAGAACTATCCATTAATGTTTCGAGATATCTGTTTCCCTGCTGATCTGATGCTTTTGCCATTTGATGAGTTCGATACTATTCTAGGTATGGATTGGTTATCTTTGCATGATGCTGTAGTAAATTGTAAAAGAAGGACTATTGATTTGAGATGTCCGAATAATGAGATAGTACGAGTTGAGTCTAATGATTTGAATGGATTGTCTGCTGTGATATCTGTTTTGAAAGCTTAAAATTATGTGAAAAAGGGTTATGAGGCATATTTCGTTTATGTGATTGATTCAAAAGTGTCTGAGAAGAAAGTTGTTTCAATACCTATTATTTGTGAGCATTTTTATGTGTTCCCTAAAGAGTTACCGGGTTTAACTCCGATTCGGGAAGTTGAGTTTGGTATTGATCTATTGCCTGGTACTACACCTATACCGATAGCTCTATATAGAATGGCACCAACAGAGTTGAAAGTGTTAAAGTCACAGTTGCAAGAATTAACCGATAGAGGGTTTGCTAGACCGAGTTTCTCGCCTTGGGGTGCTCTTGTTCTATTTGTGAAAAAGAAAGATGGCACAATGAGGATGTGTATCGAATATCGTCAGTTGAATAAGGTGACTATAAAGAATAAATATCCGTTGCCCCGAATAGACGATTTATTTGATTAGTTAAAAGGAGCTACTATATTTTCTAAGATTGATTTGAGATCGTGATACTACAAGTTGAGAGTTAAAGATTCAGACATTCTGAAGACTGCTTTCAGAACGAGGTACGGGCATTATGAGTTTTTAGTTATGCCATTTGGACTAACCAATGCTCCTGCTATTTTTATGGATCTGATGAACTGAATTTTTAGACCGTACCTAGATCGATTTGTTGTGGTGTTCTCACTCTTACTAAACTTGTCATATAACTAATTATCTCGTAAAATGTGTAAAACCGTCCTCAAGTGCCCAGCATGCTCATTCTCATCAGGAGAGTAAATTAATATGTCATCAATAAAACAACAAATTTATCCAAGTACAGATGGAAGATACTGTTCATCAAATCCATGAACACTGCAGGGACATTTGTTAAATCGAAAGGCATGACTAAAAATTCATAGTGTCCATACCTTGTCCGAAATGCATTTTTTGGCACATCTGAATTTTGGACTCTCAACTGATAATATCCAGACCTCAAGTCTATCTTGGAAAACATAGTGGCTCCCTTCAATTGGTCAAACAAATCATTGATCCTAGGCAACGGGTACTTATTCTTTATTCTTACCTTATTAAGCTGCCTATAATCTATACATAATCTCATAGAGCCATCCTTCTTCTTCACAAATAATACGGGAATAGCCCACGGAGAATAACTTGGCCTTGCAAAACCTTTATCCGTTAAATTTTGTAACTTTGCCTTCAATTATTTCGACTCGGTTGGATCCATCCTATACGGAGCAACCGAAATGGGGGCAGTACCAGGGGCTAACTCAATACCAAATTCAATCTCTCTAACCGGAGGCAACCCTGGTAATTCTTTCAGAAATACATCTGGATACTCACATACTACCGATACAAATTCAATTCTTAACTCAGACTCTTTAGCATTCATCATAAAGGAAAGATAAGCTTTATATCCCTTTCTTATATATTTCTGAGCAGACATAATAGAAATCACTACAGGAAATTTGTTCTGTTCATCTGGTTCAACACGAAAAGTATCCTCATTTTCACATTTCAATTCAATATATTTCTTTCCACAGTTTACTAGCACATCATGAGTAGTTAACCAATCCGTACCAAGAATTACATCGAATTCTTCAAACGGCAATAACATGAGATTAGCTGGAAAGTAATGACCTCTAATCCTCAAAGGGCAATCTTTGCATACTTTATCAACTAACACACATTTGCCTAGGGGATTTGACATTCTTATCACAAATTCTATAGACTCTACAGGCATGTTCATACTAGATACTAATTTCATGCAAACATATGAGTGGGTAGATCCTGGATCAATTAAAACAACAACATGAGTATCATAGAGAGAAAATGTACTCGTAATCACGTTAGGGGAGGATGCCTCTTCGCGAGCGTGAATGGCATAAGTTCTCGTAGGTGCTCTACCCTCAGATATTGCAGTCTGCTCTCTAGGTGTATTCTTACTATTCGTTCCATTTCTCAAATTTCTCTGTGACCTTCCCGTAGCAGTACTTCCAGATGTTGCACTCTGGGATTTCTCTTTTTCAACCATCTCCGGGCAATCTCTAAAAAAATTATCTGGGGATCCACACTTGAAACAAGCTCTCTTGTTTGCTCGGCACTCCCCGGGGTGACGTCTGCCACACTATGGACATTCTAGTCTACTTGGTCGAGCATTACCAACATTAGAAATTGAAGTGGTCTGAGCTTTAAATCCCGAGTACTGGTACTCTTACTTCTGTTTGAAAATCCAACTGAAGTGGCTGATCGAGTAGTGAACTCACTTGATTTCTTGGATGAGGATTGAATGACTTACCCAATTGTCTCTTCCTCAAGTCACGAGACTCGATTTCAGCCTTTCTTTTCTCTTTGGCCAACTCCTCGGCCTTGCAAGCTCTATCTACTAACACCACAAATTCCTTTAGTTCTAGGACACCAATAAACAAGCGAATATCCTCATTTAACCCATCCTCAAACCTTTTACACATAATGGCTTTAGTTGATACGCAATCTCAGGCGTATTTACTATGCCTTACAAACTCACGTTCATATTCGGTTACTGTCATTTTGCCTTGTTTTAACTCAAGGAATTTCTTTCTTTTCTAGTCAATGAATCTTTGAATAATATACTTCTTCCGAAACTCTTCTTGAAAAAATTCCCAGTTAACCTTCTCCCTTGGTACCACCGACACAAGGGTGTTCTACCACTAGTAGGCCGAATCTCTTAAGGGAGAGATGGCACATTTCATGCACTCTTCGGATGTGCAAGACAATTCATCAAATAGCCTAATGGTATTTTCAAGCCAGAATTCTGCTGTTTCTGGATCATCATCTTTATTAGCTTGAAATTCCTCTGCTCCTATCTTTCAGATTCTATCAACAGGGGGCATCTCCCCTCTTACTACTTCTACAACTTGGGGACCGGGTAGACTGAGAAATAGGTGGGGATGGAGGGGGTTGCGTGTTCAGGTTCATTTGAATCAACGAACTCTATATACCAGGCATTCTTCATGTGGAGAAAGGCTTCCCTAGCCTCTTCTCCTCCTCTTTGACTCACAGTCGCTGGTCTATTTTCATTTTTAGTCTACACTGTCCCTTGGGTGGGGGCCGGCGTGTTGCTTTCTACATCATCTGCCATTGCTCTGTCAAGATCCATTTTCTATATGAAAACATAATTTAAATCGTCAGGAGTCATCACACTATCATTAGGTAAATACTCATACGTATGGCATGTATAGTTAGACTCGTGCATACGCTACGTCAGTCCGAGAATTGACTAAATCGCAGCTCTGATACAACTAATAGGATCGACGTTTCAACCATATAGATAGAACTATAACACTCCTTACCCGTGTTTAATGTCAGAATAGGGTACAAGGTGTTACCTAACTTGAACACATACTCACATACATTTCCGGGTCATAAAAGTGCGTTCAAATTTAAACATTTCAATCTTCATATTAAAGACCCTAAATGAGGCCTCGAGGCTCAAAACACACTTTAGAAATGGTTCGGGTTCAAACCGAGTTCTTTAGAAAAACTTTGGAAAATATAACTAAAAACACGGGCACACGCCCGAGTGGATGTATGGCATGCCTGTGTGATTTAATAACATGGCCATGTTGACAGATCGTGTGATTCACAAGGGCTAAGCATGTAGGGGCAAACCCGTGTCCCATGCCCATGTATTTTATTATCTCAATTCAAACCTACAGGGGTTTTCACACGGCCATGACACTCCCGTGTCTTAGCCCGTGTGTGAAAACCATAACATTTTGTTTCTGACGTCATCATCTCCATATGGTCACACGGCCAAGACACATGCCCATGTCCTTAGACAGTGTGGCGAATTAAATTCCTAAATTCAGGTGCAGACTTCGCATGACTTGGACACACGCCCATGTCCTATGGTCGTGTCTCCTACACGGTTGAGACATACGACCGTGTCTCAGCCCATGTGGTTACTACTGCGCATTCTGATTTGCCAACTTAGAATGTAGGGGGACACACGACCAAACCACATGCGCATGGGCAGATCGTGTGTCACACACGGCTTAGACACACACCCGTTTATCTACCCGTGTGGACAAGAACAAGGCTATTTACCAAGCCCTTTCTGTCACCCCTACTCGCAACATCATAAGCCACATCGAGCAACCTATTTATTCATGCATATCTATACCAATTACTCAACCATGCAAGCGCATACATGATAAACATCATCATTTTCATATAACAATAATGAGTAATAGCCATCAACCATGGCTTTATACAAAATGAATTCATCTCCAAATTAAGCCAACACATTTGGCCAAAACAATATGACACTTTACAAAGACTAAGTCCCTATACATGCCATACTAAAAAAGATAAGTCTAACTATACCAAATATTCCAATCGATAGTGTGATCGAGCCTCTAACTTCCTTCGATTCCCGAGCTAGCTTGGCAATACTATAAGAAATGGAAAAGAGAGGGGTAAGCATAAAGCTTAGTAAGTTTACTTGAAATAAATAGCAACATAAAGGCTTATGATAACATCCATACATTACTTTGAGCAGTAACATAAATTCTCAAGCACATTGTCATAACTTACTCATGCTTACTCTTATCAATCACATATCATATATCGAGCACATTTCTCGTAAGTTACTAACATGTACCTATATCACCTCATCACATAACTTTAGCACTAATTTTATCTTCAACATAAACTTAACTCATTATCCCGTTGAACCACATGGAATACTTTATACACAAAAATAATCATACACGTAATACGATGCCAATACCATATCCCAGATATAGTCTTACATGGGATCGTATATCGATGCCGATGCCATATCCGAGACATGGTCTTACACGGGATTGTATACGATGCCATGTCCTAAACATTCTTACACGATTACATACCGAAGCCAGGTCCCTGACATGGTCTTACATAGAATTACTGCTCGATGCCGATGCCATATCCCAGAAATGGTCTTATACGGGATCTCTTTTCGGTGCCGAGGCCATGTCCCAGACATGGTCTTATACGGGACCTCCTTAATCTCATGTAGTGACAAAGGTATATTTGACATTACTAGGGTTCAACCGGGACTTCGACTTAACAAAATTTCATTATATTTTCATCTAGACATCATTAACCCATTTCATTGAGATAATATACATTTCTCATGCTATCAATCATTTAAGAACATAATAACATTATGTAGCTTTACTACACACAAACTTACCTCGGTACCAAAATATGTATATTTGTTCGATTTAGTCCACCACCTTGTTCTTTCCTTGATTTCGGTCCGAACTTCATGTTTCTTGATCTATAATGACAATTTCACTTATCTAATCATCATACAAATCAAGACATTTTTTAAAAAAAATTCTACTTTGGCAAAATTACCATTTTGCCCTTATACTTTCACAAAATTACAATTTTACCCCTAGGCTCGTATATCGATTCTAATCAAATTTCCTCCTTTAACAAGCCTACCTAAACATTTATTACTCTTATAGGAAATCTCAATACCAATTATTTCACACATTTACCACCTATTTTACAACCTTTACAAAAAGGTCCTTTTTAGGTGTTTTCATGGAAACTCCTTTCACAAAAGTTGTTCATTTAACAACCAAGACTCATTTTCTTCCATAAAATTTCAGCAAACAACACTAATTCCCTCATGTAAAAACCCCAGACTTTCAACCATTTTGCAAAATAGTCTCCTCATTAGTTAGCTCAAGTTACAAGGGTCTCAAAAGTACAAGAATTATTAAGAAAGACCACCAAAATCACTTACTTGCAACGGTGAGAAATTGCTAAAAATTTTAGGCTTCCAAAACCCTTCATTGGCTGATATTTTTGGTGGAAGAAGATGAAGGTGAAAGGTGATATCATCTTTCTCTTTATTTTATTTATTTCCTTCAATTAAGTCACCTAATTCACCTACTTTGACCAATTTTGACATTTCTTGTCCCCTATGGCCAGCCAACACTCTATCAAGGGCCTAATTGCACATTAAGGACCTCAAATTAAGGTTCTATAGCTATTTAACACCTTTAGCTTGTAGAACAATACTTTTGCACTTTATGCGATTTAGTCCTTTTTTCGCAATTAAACATGAAATCGCTGAAATTAATTCACCAAAATTTTCATGCACTCATATAATCATGCTATAACACATCAAAAATTATTAAAACTAATTTTTCAAACCTCGGTTTAGTGGTTGCAAAAGGACTTTTTGACTAGCCCCAAAATCGGGTTATTACAAGAACAATACCTTAATATCAATAGTGCACTCCAAAATAGAAGAGGAAAACCGAAAATAGTCCTAATAACAACTAGTGCAGTAATACAAATTCTATAATTTGAGATCCATATCATTGAGCTCCCATGATCGAACTAGGATTTATAACAGTAATAAATATAATTACCTCCAGCCAATGAATACCTTTTACAGATGAACCATGTTTGATAAATTAAACAGTAAGAATGATAAGAAAACTGAGATAATGAAATCTAAGATGTGAAGCTATAATGAATTTTTGAGAATAATAACCACATTGAATGGTAAAGACATCAATGATATCCCAGAGAAAAATCCAGAAGAAGAACATCGCTTCTACGTACTAGAAACAGTCGTGATAGAGACAATATAAATTTCATATATGTAATTCAGAGTTGCACCCAGTATAAGTAGAAAATAGCATCATATGAGTCTTATCATCAAGTCTTCTATTAAACATAATGGATTAGAAAACTAAAGAAAGATTGAGAAATCCTGATCATGAATCAACTAGAGTAATAATAATTCCTTCTAACATTATGATTAGCTAACGTTATCTTATGGTAAGAATCACCTCTGAAAAATGAACAGTTACATATATCTCTGAGAATAAAAGAACCTACCAAGAAGAGATTACTATAAAATACTTGATTATAACAGCTGTATTAAGATATCTTTCCAATTTTAACACTATCCCACTAACTACTATAGTCATCAATGATCCCATATTATCTCAATAACTAAAGAAATCAATTCAGAAGAAATTCTAGTTAACATGTTCTTTAAATACCAGACCTGAATAAGTATATTACTCGTGAATAAATTTTTCCTTAATAGCGACATTGCATATCCCGAATAATCTGTAGAAAAATATAACATCTCTTCTAAAACTCTCTTTACTTGCAAACCCATCTTCGGCTCTAGCCGCATTAATACTCATTCATCTATTGAACTCTTTAATTTCACACTTGTAAGCTTAATGAATATAAATCTTGTAAACTCTATTGTATAAGACTGTACAGGTAAGGGGGTGAAGGTCATAAAACCTCAAAATTTGACTCTCATATATACAGACGTATAACATAACATTTATCATCAACATAATCATTATAATCATTCGACATTTTCAATTATAAAACAGAAACAAACAAATATATTAGCATCCAATCCCAACTCGATATGACTCAATTATGGCATGTACCTCTAGACTCAATTTTGAGCTCGATTTAGTCCGAGAATCGACTAAACCTGAATAGCTCTGGTACCATTAAATGTAACATCCCTTAACCCTTATCCGTCGCTGAAATAGGGTTATGGAGCATCACTGGACTTTTCAGACCAAATAATAACATTACATAATTAATCAAACATAAACATCATAATTTAATTAATATACCCTCATAGGTACTTAATATGTATTATCCACAACAATTCAATAAAACCTCATTCAAGCCAATTTCCAAATCATATAAAATTTTCAATCTATGTTTTGCCTATTCATTCTTACTTTGCAATAAGTTTAACATACCATTTTATAATGCCAACATAACATATATATACATATAACTATCCAATATCAACTTATAATATCATTTACAATCATTTACCAAACTCACATATATAAGACATCCTAGGTACATGCCATTACCAAAAAGAAATGTACTTCACCACTTTGAGTTCGGGAACAGCTTTGGATGCTGATTTGGCAATTCGACTTTAACCTAACCTGCGCACGAAAACAAACCGTACGCTAAGTATAAACTCAGTGGTATTTCTATAATCCGAATATTGTTTAAATAAGAATTTATAGGATTTATAAACTATCCAATCATATATAACCATAAACATTCAAATAAATAATCAATTTTATAAATACATCATCCAAAACCCTTCCGATTCTCATCTCTTACCATACCAATAACAATTTCATAATTGCTATTCAATAGCCTTTCTCAATAGAATACACAATTCAATTTCAATATCCATTTCCATCTCATGAATCTTCGATTCATACAATTTCAAGCATTTCATTTGTATACTTCATTTCATTGTCCATTCGAATCTGTATTCAATATCACTCAATATCAATCAATTGGCCAAACCATTTATTTACCCCTATCAACACGACTTAGACTTTGGCAGATACACGTATCCAACCAGAACACACCAGTACGGCACTTAGTGCATCATCGGCCATGCCGTAGTAAAATAATTCGGTATTCAGTACCTCATCAGATTTATCCGAAGTAATAATACGACACCAAGTGTCTCATCGACTCAAAGTTGAAGTATCCCTGAACACTTCTAATCCTATGGCCTGCCAACTATATCCGACTCAACCCGATATAGTTAATAGGGTTTTCAACTCACTTTTCAATTATAATAAATATCAAATGTTCAAATTTCACAATAATCACATATTCACATCAATTTTATCACATTCCAAATCAATCCATTTCATTTGTATAACACAATACAAATAATTCTCACATTATTCACTTACCATAATATTTAATCAAAATTCAACAATTTATAACTAAACTCGGATTATAGAAATACAAACCAAGAATTCCGAGCTATTCCACATCGACTTTATCTTTCCCCTTTTTAGTCGAGGATTCTGGTACAAGGTTAGATACGAAATTAAAAAAATTAAAATTCATCAATACAACACAATTCAATCTCATATTAAATATTTCAATTTTTATCTAACATTTGCCTAATTTCCAATTTAGTCCTTAAATCGAGACTAACTTTATTTCTCAAATTTAATTCTTTATTTTCATGCAAATTCCACTTTAGACTAAATTCAACTCCCTATTTTCACATAAATTCTTAAATTTTGAATTTTTGATAATTTAGTCCCTATTACTCAAAATTTCAAATTTACTCTACAATTCAATCATTTTTTTTCATTTCTAACTTAAAATTCTATCAATTTAGTCCCTAATACTCTAATTATTCAACATTAACAACATTTAAAAACTCAATAATTTCTAAAATTTTGACATGGGTTGTAACAGCCCGATTTAGGGGCTAGACGGAACTGTGATCTCGGGATCACTAATCCGAGATTAGAGAAGTTTATTTTCATGTCATTTTATGGGTAAGAGCATGATGGTATATGTACATGAGAATTTTGGTACTTTAATTTTAGCGATTTCATTTTTAATCGCGAAAAAGGACTAAATCGCATAAAGTGCAAAAGTTCCATTCTATATGCTAAAGGTATCAAATAGCCATAGAATGTTAATTTCAATTTAGCCCTTTATAAAGGTTTGGCCGGCCATAGACTAGCATAGGAGGCAAATTTGTCAATGTTGGTCAAAGTTGGTGATAGTAGGTGGACTAATTGATAGTTTAATATTAGAATAAGGAAAGAAAAGATATCATCTTTTCTCCTTAACTCTTCCACAAAAATTGGGTAGAAAGCTTCAAAAATTTCAGCACACTCATCTCTTACCAAGTAAGTGTTCTAATGATCTTTTCTTGAAAATAGTTGTACTTTTGAGACCCCTAAAGCTTAAGCTTTCAAATGAGGGGACTATTGTGCAATATGGGGAAAAGTTTAGAGTTTTTCCATGAGAGCTATCATTTTTATTTGCTGCATTTTTATGGAAGAAATCGAGTCTTAGTTGTTAGATGAACAACTTTTGTGAAAGGTGTTGTCTTAAAAACACCTAATTGGACCTTGATGAAAAAGTTACAAATTTGTAGTAATTATGTGAAATGTTGAGTTTTGATGATAGTTATAAGAGTATTAAATGTTCACCTATGCTTGTTGAAGGTAAACATGTGATTAGAATTAATTTCTGAGCCTAGGGGCAAAATTGTCATTTTGCCAAAGTCTAAGGGCAAAATAGTAATTTTGCCTAAGCATGATTATTGAAATGCTTTATTTAATGTGGTGATTAAAATGAGAAAATTGCTATTATAGAGCAAGAATAACCGAGAATTTGCCTCGATCAGGGAAAGAACAAAGTCTTGGAGTAAACCGACGAGTTAGCTCATTTTGAAATCGAGGTAAGTTTGTATGTGATTAATGCAACATTCATGTTAGCATAATTGAGAATGCTTGGTATCATATTGATGCATGATACTCTACTAAATTGAGTGATGTTGAATGTGATGTTGAAGTCCTAGTGGAGAATAATGAATATGAAAAGGCTATCATCAAGATATGAAATATATAAGGTCCATATAAGACATGTCCGGGACATGGCCTCAGCACCAAGTTGAAATCCTGTATAAGACCATATCCGAGATATGGCTTCGATAATGAATATGAAAATCGTATAAGACCATATCCGAGATATGGCATCGATACTTGATGTGAAAGTCTATATAAGACCATATCTGGGATATGGCATTGGCATTTAGAAGTGACTCCATGTAAGACCACCTCGGGGATGTGGCATTGGCTTCGTACCTACATGAATGACAATGAATATACGTCTTTGACTATCCCTAGTGATTAATGGGATAAGTCGATGAGTTTAGAAGTAGAAATGAGAATTGTACTAAAGTCATGTGAATGAGTGAATACAGGTACTCGTTAAGAAGTCACAAAGAAACGATTACGATGTGTAGCACAGTATGTGTTAAATAAGGGCAATTGTAAGTAAGTATGGCAAGAAGCCTATGACTTGTGTATGGTTAGTTAATGCCTTGGATGGATTACATATATTGAGCTTATTGTTGCTATTTATTTCCATGTAAACTTACTAAGCTTTATGCTTACCCCTTTCATCGCCCTTTCTCTTTGTAGTATTGACAAGATAGCTCGAGGAACGTGGACGTAAGTGTTCGAGAGTCACACTATCGACATCACTTTGGTATTATTTTGAGTATGGCATGTATAGGACTCGTGTATTTTGATTAGTTGTAATTGTTAGTCAAAGTGTTGGCTATGTATGCTACTAAAGTCATTTTGTAAATGGTCTTAAGTTAGGCCAATACTTAGCAAATCCTATTGCTTGAATGAAGATGAAATTCTTGAAGTATATGCCTTGTGTTTGGATGTACCTTTGGGTTTTCAGTTATGTTGACTTGAATTGAAGTATGTATATACGCAACTTAGGGTGGCAAAAAAAGGGCTTGTTAGATAACCATCAAATTGTCCACACAGGTAGACACACGGGCATATGTCTAGGTGTGTGTGACACACAGTCAGCCCTATGGGCGTGTGGATCGACTGTGTATCCCCTTGTATGCTAGAATTGCAAGTCAGTAAGCCTTGTAGTAACCACATGGGTAGAGGCATGGCCATGCGTGTGGGAGGCACGACCTAAGACATGGGCGTGTACCCAGGCCATGTGAAGTCTGCACATTAATTGTGGAATTTAATTCGACGCACAGGTAAAGGACACGGGCGTGTGGCTTGGCCGTGTGACCATAGTGAGTTGATGACATCATAGTCAGATTGCCAAGGTTTTGGTACAAGGGCTAAGACACGGGTGTGTCAAGGCTGTGTGAGGGACACAGGCCAGGGACACAGCGTGTGTCCGGCTGTGTGAAATTGGTTAGGATTGACCACGGGTGGAAGGCACGGGCATGTCTTAGGGGCACTCAGGCTTGTCCCTAGACTAACACGGGCGTGTGGCCCCTATTTTGAAGAAAAGTTTTCTAAGGTTGTAAAAGTTTTCGGATAGATTCTGAAATCTCTTGGAGGTATGTTTAGGGCCTCGTGGGCCAAGAATGATCTAGTGATGGGTTTAAATGAAATTTTATATCCCTATTTTAGACGTTTAAGTGAGATAAGTTAGGTAACGCCTTAAACCTATTTTCGGCTTTGGACACGGGTAAGGGGTGATACATTTATTGGTATCAGAGCTATGATTTAGTCTATTTTAGGACTAACATAGCATAAGTACGAGTCTAACTATACATGCTATATGTAAGAGTTTCTGAGTAATGATAGTGTGACGGCTCTTGATGTTTAAAAAATCATGTTTTATGTAGTATATGGATTTTGATCCAGACCAAACTGTAGCCGATGATGCTGGGAGTAATGCGCCGGCTCCCGCTCAAGGGACCACGCCAGCTAATAGTAGACCCGAGACCTTGGGTCAGGGAGAAGAGGCCCGAGAAGCATTTCTCCATATGATGAGCAACTGGTATACTGAGTATACCTGAGCAAATCCTAATGCTCAACCCCCTCCACCTCCACCTCCACCAATTCCCCAACCCGCTCCAGTAGCTCCTCAAGTGGTTGAAGTAGTGAGAAGAGAAAGACCTCCGGTCGATAAGATCTGGAAGCAAGGAGCCGAGGAATTCCAGGCCAGTAAGGATGATGATCTGGAGAGGGCGAAATTATGGCTCGAGAATACCATCAGGGTATTCGATAAGTTATTCTGCACGCTTGAAGAGTGCTTAAAGTGGGCGGTATCTCTTTTGAGAGATTCAGCCTATCAGTGGTGGAGCACCCTTATGTTGGTGGTACCAAGGGAGAGAGTTAGCTGGGAATTCTTCCAAGAGGAATACCGGAAGAAGTACATCAGCCAGAGGTTCATCGACCATAAGAGAAAGGATGTCAGTGACTGACTACGAACGGGAGTTCGTAAGGCTTAGAAAATATGCCCAGGACTGCGCGTCTACCGAGGCTGTCATGTACAAGAGATTTGAGGACGGGCTGAATGAGGATATCTGTTTATATATTGGAGTCTTTAAACTAAATGAATTTGTAGTGTTGGTGGATAGAACCTGTAAAGCCGAAAAGTTGGCTAAAGAGAAGAGAACAGCTGAGAATAAATCCCGTGACTCGAGTAAAAGGCAGTTGAATAAGTCCTACCAATCCTCATCTAGAAATTGAGGGATTTTACTACTCGATCAGTCACTTCAGCGGGGTTTTCAACCCGAAGTAAGGGCAAGTAGTTTTCGAGGTCGAAAGGGCAGACCACATCAGTTGCTAGTGTGGGAAATGTTTGACCAAGTAGACCGAAATGCCCTCAGTGTGGCAAGCATCATTCTGGTGAGTGTCGGGCTAATGAGAAAGCTTGTTTCAAATGTGGGTCCTTAAACCACTTTATTAGAGACTGCCCCGAGGTGGGTGAGAAAGAGAAGTCTCAAAATGCAAGGTCGAGAAGTACTGCTAGGGGAAGACCACTGAGAAACTCGGGAAATTATATGGGTAACAAGAACCCATCCAGAGAGCAAGCAACTAGAGTTGAGAGTAGAGCACCGGCGAGAACATATGCCATTCGTGCTCGTGAAGAGGCATCTTCCCCCGACGTAATCATGAGTACCTTTTCTCTCCATAATACTCATGTTATAGCTTTAATTGATCCGAGATCTACCCACTCATACATATACATGAAATTAGTCTCTAGCATGAGTATGCCTATAGCGTCTATCGAATTCATCATAAGAGTGTCTAATCCTCTAGGCAAGTATGTGTTGGTAGATAGAGTTTGCAAAGGTTATCCTTTAAGGATTAAGGGTCACTATTTCTTGGTTGACCTTATGCTATTGCCATTTGATGAGTTTGATGTTATCCTTGGGACGGATTGGTTAGTTACTCATGGGGTAATTGTGAATTGTGGGAAGAAGCATATTGAGTTGGAAAATGAAAATGGGAATCTTATTCGTGTTGAATCAGATAAGCCAGATAAAACACCAGTAGTGATATCAACTTTGTCGACTCAAAAGTATTTAAGGAAAGGGTACAAGGCTTACCTTGCCTTTGTGTTGAACACTAAAGAGACTGATTTGAGAATTGATTCGGTACCCGTAGTATGCAAGTACCTAGATGTTTTCCCGAAAGAGTTGCCAGGGCTACCTCCGATTAGAGAGAATGAATTTGGAATTGAGTTAGCTCCAGGTACTGCCCCTATTTCTATTGCTCCATATAAAATGGCCCCAACTGAGCTGTAGGAGTTGAAAGCATGGTTGCAAGAGTAACGGATAAAGGTTTTGCTAGGACGAGCTTTTCTCCGTGGGGTGCTTCCATTTTATTTGTGAAGAAGAAATATGGTTCTATGAGGTTATGCATAGACTATCGGCAACTTAATAAGGTAACTATGAAGAATAAGTACCCGTTGCCGAGAATTGATGATCTGTTTGATCAATTGAAGGGAGCCACAGTTTTTTCCAAGATAGATTTGAGATCTGGGTACTATCAGCTAAGAGTCAAGGACTGGATGTACCGAAAACCGTATTTAGGACTAGGTATGGCCATTATGAATTTTTGGCCATGCCTTTTGGTCTAAAAAATGCTCCTACGATCTTCATGGATTTGGTGAATCGTATTTTTCAGCCATACTTGGATAGATTTGTTGTGGTGTTCATCGACGACATATTGATCTACTCTTGAGATGAGAACAAACATGCCAAACATTTGAGTATGGTTCTACAAGTTTTAAGAGAAAAACAATTGTATGCCAAGTTTAGTAAGAGTGAGTTTTGGCTCAAGGAATTGGGGTTTTTGGGGCACATTGTCTCAGGAGATTGAATTAGAGTAGACTCGAGTAAGATTTCAGCAATTGTTGAACGGAAACCACCGAGGAGCGTAACTGAAGTAAGGAGTTTTCTAGGCCTAGCCGGCTATTATAGGCGTTTTGTCAAGGGGTTTTCCATGATAGCTACCCCGATGACGAGACTGTTGCAAAAAGATGAGAAGTTTGTATGGACAAAAAAGTGCCAACAGAGTTTTGAGAAACTAAAGACGTTGTTGACCGAAGCTCCTGTTTTGGTGCAACCTGAACTGGGAAAAGAATTTGTGGTTTATAGTGACGCATCCTTGAACAGATTGGGTTGCGTACTTATGCAAGAGGGTAAGGTGATTGCATACGCCTCTAGGAAATTGAAGCTGCACGAGAAGAATTATCCGACTCATGATTTAGAGTTGGCCGCAATTGTGTTTGCATTGAAGATTTGGAGACACCATTTATATGGTGAAAGGTGTCGGATTTTAACCGACCATAAAAGCCTACAATATTTGATGACTCAAAAGGAATTGAATTTGAGGCAACGAAGGTGGTTAGAGTTGATTAAGGATTATGAGTTGGTAATTGGCTACCATCTGGGAAAGGCGAACGTAGTCGCAAATACTTTGAGCAAGAAATCATTGTTCGCACTGAGAGCCATGAGTAATCAGATGGCTTTGTTGGATGATGGTTCCATTTTAGCCGAGTTGAGGGCTAGACCATTATTCCTCCAATAGATTTGTGAAGCTAAGAAGAAAGATAACAGCTTGCAAGCCAAAAGAGTTTTATGTGAGTCGAATGTTGAGTCAGACTTTCGAGTAAGTCCTGATGGATGCTTGACATTTCGAGATAGGGTTTGTGTACCCAAGAATGATAACCTTATTCGTAAGATCTTACATGAAGCGCATAGCGGATGTTTTGCTGTGCACCCTGGGAGTACAAAGATGTACAATGATTTGAGGAAATGGTATTGGTGGCCTGGTATGAAGAAAGACATTTCCGAGTTTGTATCAAGATGTTTGATTTGTTAGCAAGTGAAGGCTGAAAACCAAGTACCTTCGGGTTTACTTCAGCCCATTATGGTTCCTGAGTGGAAATAGGACCGTATTACCATGGACTTCGTGACAGGCTTACCATTGACTCCAAAGAAGAGAGATGCAGTATGGGTAGTGGTTGATACTCACGAAGTCAGCCCATTTCATACCAGTACGAGTCGACTATTCGCTTGATAAATTAGCAGACTTGTACATGTCAGAGATAGTAAAACTTCATGGTGTACCGTTGTCGATCATTTCAGATAGATATCTAAGATTCACGTCATAGTTTTGGAAAAAGTTGCAAGAGGCCTTGGACACAAACTGACGGGCATTCGGAGAGAGTAATTCAGATACTCGAAGACATGCTTCGACGTTGTGTTTTGGAATTCCAAGTTAATTGGGAGAAATACTTACCGTTGGTGAAATTCGCCTACAACAACAGTTTTTAGTCAAGTTTGAAAATGGCGCCTTATGAGGCATTATATTGGCGTAAGTGCCAAACGCCATTGTATTGGTTAGAACTCAGAGAGAAACAGATACACGGGGTTGATTTGGTTAAGAAAACTGAAGAGAAAGTAAAAGTGATAAGTGATTGTCTGAAAGTCACCTCAGATAGACAAAAGTCCTATTCAGATTTAAAAAGGAAAGAGATTGAATTCAAAGTCAGTGATAAAGTGTTCTTGAAAGTATCGCCTTGGAGGAAAGTCCTCAGATTTGGCCAGAAAGGCAAGTTGAGTCCGCGTTTTATCGGACCATATGAAGTTATCGAGAGGATAGGACCGGTAGCTTATTGGTTGGCCTTGCCACCTGAGCTAGAAAAGATTCATGACGTCTTTCATGTATCCATGTTGCACCGATACCGTTCGGACTCTTCGCATGTCATAGTACCGAAAAAGGTTGAGATACAACCGGACTTGACTTATGGTGAAGAGCCAGTTAAGATTTTAGCACTAGAGGTCTAACAGTTAAGAAGCAAAAGCATAGCCCTAGTGAAAGTTCTATGGCAAAGGCACGGAATAGAAGAGGCTATATGGGAGCCCGAGGAAATGATGACAAACCAATACCCCAACCTTTTCGCCGGTAGGATTTTCGGGGACAAAAATCCTTAAGGGGGAGAATTGTAACAACCCAATTTAGGGGCTAGTCAGAACAGTGATCTCGGGATCACTAATCCGAGATTAGAGAAATTTATTTGTATGTCATTTTATGAGTCAGAGCATGATGGTATATGTACATGAGAATTTTGGTACTTTAGTTTTAGCAATTTCATGTTTAATCGCAAAAAAGGACTAAATCACATGAAGTGCGAAAGTTCCATCCTATAGGCTAAAGGTATGAAATAGCCATAGAATGTTAATTTGATGTCTTTAAAAGGCAATTTAGCCCTTCGAAAAGGCTTGGCCGGCCACAGACTAGCATAGGAGACAAATTTGTCAATGTTGGTCAAGGTTGGTGATAGTAGGTGGACTAATTGATAGTTTAATATTAGAATAAGGAAATAAAAGATATCATCCTTTCTCCTTCACTCTTCCATGAAAATTAGCAGCAAATAGAGGGTAGAAAGCTTCAAACATTTCAGCACAGTCATCTCTTCACAAGTAAGTGTTCTAGTGATCTTTTCTTGAAAATAGTTGTACTTTTGAGACCCTTAAAGCTTAAGCTTTCAAATGAGGGGACTATTGTGCAATATGGTGAAAAGTTTAGAGTTTTTCCATGAGAGCTATCATTGTTATTTGCTGCATTTTTATAGAAGAAATTGAGTCTTAGTTGTTAGATGAACAACTTTTGTGAAAGATGTTGTCTTGAAAACACCTAATTGGACCTTGATGAAAAGGTTACAAATTTGTAGTAATTATTGAAATGTTGAGTTTTTATGATAGCTATAAGAGTATTAAATGGTCACCTAGGCTTGTTGAAGGCAAAAAATGTGATTAGAATTAATTTCCGAGCCTAGGGGCAAAATGGTTATTTTGCCAAAGTCTAAGGACAAAATAATAATTTTGCCTAAGCATGATTATTGAAATGCTTTATTTAATGTGGTGATTAAAATGAGCTAAATTGCTATTATAGAGCAAGAATAACCAAGAATTTACCTCGATTAGGGAAAGAACAAAGTCTTGGACTAAACCGACGAGTTAGCTCATTTTGAAATCGAGGTAAGTTTGTATGTGATTAATGCAACATTCTTGTGAGCATAATTGAGAATGCTTGGTATCATATTAATGCATGATACTCTACTAAATTGAGTGATTGATGTTGAATATGATGTTGAAGTCCTAGTGGACAATAATGAATATAAAAAGGCTATCAGAGATAGGAAATAGTTAAGGTCCCATATAAGACCATGTCTGGGACATGGCCTCGACACTGAGTTGAAATCCTGTATAAGACCATATCCGGTATATGGCTTCGGTAATGAATATGAAAGTCGTATAAGACCATATCCGAGATATGGCATCGATACTTGATGTGGAAGTCCATATAAGACCATATTTGGGATATGGCATTGGCATTTAGAAGTGACTCAATGTAAGACCAGCTCGGGGATGTGGCATTGGCTTCGTACCTACATGAATGACAATGAATATGCATCTTTGACTATCCCTAGTCATTAATGGGACAAGTAGATAAGTTTAGAAGTAGAAATGAGAATTGTACTAAAGTCATGTAAATGAGAGAATACAGGTACTCGTGAATGAGTCACGAAGAAACGATTACGATGTGTAGCACGGTATGTGCTAAATAAGGGCAATTGTAAGTAAGTATGGCAAGAAGCCTATGACTTGTGTATGGTTAGTTAATGCCTTGGATGGATTACATATATCGAGCTTATTGTTGCTATTTATTTCCATGGAAACTTACTAAGCTTTATGCTTACCCCATTCATCACCCTTTCTCCTTGTAGTATTGCCAAGATAACTCGAGGAACGTGGATGTAGGAGTTTGGGTATCACAGTATTAACATCCCTTTGGTATAACAATTTAAACGTATTTTGAGTATGGCATGTATAGGACTCAAGTATTTTCTTAAGTTGTAATTGTTAGTCAAAGTGTTGGCTATGTATGCTACTAAAGTCATTCTATAAATGGTCTTAAGTTAGGCCAATACTTAGCAAATCCTATTGCTTGAATGAAGATGAAATTCTTGAAGTATATGCCTTGTGTTTGGATGTGCCTTTGGGTTTTAAGTTATGTTGACTTGAATTGGAGTATGTATGTACGCAACTTAGGGTGGCAAAAAAGGTCTTGTTAGATAGCCATCAAATTGTCCACACGGGTAGACACACGGGCGTGTGTCTAGGCCATGTGTGACACACGGTCAGCCCTATGGGCATGTGGATCGACCATGTGTCCCCTTGCATGCTAGAATTGCAAGTCAGTAAGCCTTGTAGTAACCACATGGGCAGAGACACGGCCTAAGACATGGGCTTGTGCCCAGCCGTGTGAAGTTTGCACATTAATTGTGGAATTTAATTCGACGCGGGCTAAGGACACGGGCGTGTGCCTTGGCCGTGTGACCATAGTGAGTTGATGACGTCATAGTCAGAATGCCAAGATTTTGGTACATGGGCTAAGACACGGGCGTGTCAAGGCCGTGTGAGGGACATGGGCCAAGGACACGGGCGTGTGAAATTGGTCAGGATCGACCACGGGTGGAAGACACGGGCATGTCTTAGGGGCACACAGGCGTGTCCCTAGACCAACACGGGCGTGTGGCCCCTGTTTTGAAGAAAAGTTTTCTAAGCTCGTAAAAGTTTCCGGATAGATTCTGAAACCTCTCGGAGGTATGTTTAGGGCCTTGTGGCCAAGAGTGAGCTAGTGATTGGCTTAAATGAAATTTTATAGCCCTATTTTAGACGTTTAATCGAGATAAGTTATGTAACGCCTTAAACCTGATTCCAGCTTTGGACACGGGTAAGGGCTATTACATGGGTCGGGTAGTATTTAATACCGAGATTCTAAAAACATAAAAATTACAAGAAAGAGGGACTAGATTGATTAACTGATTGAAGTTGGAAATTTTGAAACCCTTGGCCCTTCGTCTTTCGCCTTTCTCCCTTTTTCTTTCCATTTTCTATTCTATTTCGTTTGGCTCTCTGTTTCTAATTCTTTCTTTTTTTATTTGTTTGTTTTATTATATAATATAATATACATACTTAATTATTAAGTAAACCTATTTTATTATAATATCTATCAAATTTTACACATGGTTTTAATGTTATGATGTTGACCATTGGCATAATTGCTCTTTTGGTTCCTTTAATTTTTCTTTAATCTATAATTCAACTCTTACCCTATATACAATTTAGTCCTTATACCTAATTACTTTTAATTCAAGCAAATTCACTTAACCGAAACCTAATTAACTACACAACTAGCTTCATAAATATTTATTAAAAATATTTACGAATCCGATTTACGAGAATGGTGTCCCGAAAATGCACTTTTTTTAATTTAGTCATTTTCAATTAATTATATATCGAAACGTTAAAATTTCTTAACAAAACTTTAATACCACATTAATGACACTCCGTAAATATTTATAAAAATATTTACGGCTTAGTTTATAAAAACAAGGTCCCAATATCTAATTTTCTAAAACCACTTGAAGTTAATAAATCACTTATATAACATAAATTATCAAATTAAAAACCCTTTCTAAAAAAAATCACATTTGACTCGTAAATATTAAATAAATAATATTTATAAACTTACTCGTCGGATTTGGTGGCCCCGAAACCGCTGTTTTCGACACCACTAAAAATCGAGCTGTTACATTTACCCATTTGGCAATCCCTTGGGTTCAATCATTGGAATATGCTAGTGTTCCATTAACACTACAAATATTGGAACTAACACTGTACGCTTGCAGTTAAAATCAAGCTCTAAAAGTTGTATTATAAAATTGTTTGTTTTTTCTGCGCACGTGTACAAGCGGTCAATAACTGAGGTGTGAAGTTGTTTTCTAAGGAATTTAAGATGATACGTTGTGAAAAAGGACAACGTATGCCTCATATCTGATAGAGCCCGCAACATACTCGCTGTTGTGGAACATTAAGAGAATGGATGGACTCCTCTACATGATTACCATTTTTTTTTTGCATTTGACATGTTGAAGCAAACTTTATGTAGGAATTCAAGAATTGTAACACCCCTTACCCGTATTCAACGTCGGAACAGGGCTCGAGGCATTATTGGACTTAGAACACAAGTATTCATACAATTCTGAGTCATAAATTTGCGTCCAAATTAAAACAATTCATATTCAATAATAAAGTCCCTTATACGAGCCTACGAGGTCAAAATCATGATTTAGAAGGGGTTCAGGACTAAACTGAGAACTTTAGAAAATTTTACAAAACTTAGAAAATTTTTCTTGTTACAGGGGTCACACGCCCGTGTGGTTCAAGGGACACGCTCGTGTGCTAGGCCGTGTGGTCAATTTGATTTTCATAATTTTTCATAAAATAGGTGCAGACTTCACACAGCCGGGGCACATGCCCGTGTTCAAGGCCGTGTAGCACACACGGCTGAGAAACACGCCCGTGTCTCTACTCGTGTGCTCAATTCTAGACATTTTGTTTTGTAACAATTAAGGTGCAGAGGACTCACGGCTGAACCACATGCCCGTGGGATAGATCGTGTGTCACACACGGCCTAGGCACATGCATGTGTGTCTGCCCATGTAGACAAAATAAGGCTATTTACCAAGCCATTTGCCACCCTTTTAATGCACTCACCTACATAACATAACATAGCACCAATTCAAACTTATACATAAAATCAAATCATCCATAACCAAGACATCAACACATCATTCACATGCTAACATCTAACATACATAAACATCACATAACTTATCAACTCAAATCAATGAAGTTTCCTCATTCATAAAAGGCATCATCATATGATTATACCTATACCAATATTAGCCAATTTCAAATGGCCTTATACGAAATGAACTTCTAACCAACATAAGCCAACACATTTGGCAAAATTAATTATGACCTATAACAAAATGACCAAGTCCCCTATACATGCCATAATTCAAAATGTTGAATTCATTGATACCAAAATAATGGTTGATAGTGTGAATGGATCTCCGACGATCTCCAATCCCGAGCTAGCTTGGTGACACTATAAGATAAGGGAAAGAAATGGGAGTAAGCTATACAGCTTAGTAAGTTCATATGCTAATACTAAACAACATTAATTATACATCTATCATATGCATGGCATAACATGTAACACCCCTAACTCATATTCATTACCGGAATAAGGTTACGAGGTACTACCGATCAATGCATAACACATAGCTTACATTTATCAACCTCAAGCAATCAATCTCATACATCTTTCAATACAATCACGTTGTCCCTTATGAGGGCCTACGAGGCCTTAAACATGCTTAGAAATTTTGAAAAACTTAGAAATTTTTCAATCATATAAGGGTCACACGCCTGTGTCTTAGGCCGTGTGAAAACAAGGCATACATACTGAATTGCATCACACTGCCGAAGACACACCCGTGTACCAGGCTGTGTGAAATCTGGAGAGTATACTAACTTGGATCACACGGCCAACCACCCGCCCGTGTGTCTAGCCCGTCTGCCATACGAAATGGCCACACACGCCCATGTGCTAGGCCGTGTGCCATTTAGGGGGTATACTGACTTATACCACACGACTAGTCACACGCCCTTGTGTGAGACTGTAACACCCCAAACCCGGCCTAAACGTTACGACCGAATCTGACGTGTCACATTGAAGTGTTTTTTGAAATCAAGCTTTGCTAAGAGAAAACCATTTTATTTTTTAAAACAATTTCCATGTTTGCTATTGTTGGTTTCTTAGTTTAAAAACTCGCGGAAGCAACTTTAATCAATGTCATTTCTCGAGTTTGAAAATGTTTATTTGTCTTTTAACACAGTTATTATTTTTGAAAACTTATTTGTATCAGTTTGGTAGTTTCAAAATAAGAAATTAAACCCAATTAAAAGAAATTAAAATCACCAGAGGTCTTATTACATAAATATCAACCCAATATAAAAATTTAAATAACTAGATCTAAAATAAACTATTAGCGAACGTATGGCCACCTCCGAGTCCCTCGCAGCTCCAAATCATCTAAGGCTAGGGATTACCTGTACAGTTAAAAGAAAAGGGTGAGTTACAAGAACTCAGTGTGTAATCCCCTATCATGCAATAACAGTCTGGACCTGAGCCCTATTCAGTAACAGTATAGCGTAGGCCTTAGCCCCTTTACAGTAATCAATGTGGGCCTAAGCCCAATATAGTATTAATATGGTGCAAATATATGTAACCCATCCCAATCCAACCAACACACCATCCATACCAACCACCACACATGTGGAGATAAAATCGACCCACCCAGCCAACACACCAATATCGCAGTATAGCTGTCAGTAATAATAACGCAGCAGAGTCGATAGAATGATATATGTGGCAAAGCTACCAAGATATGAGTATTGCGTGCGTATGCGATTAC
This sequence comes from Gossypium bickii, assembly GCA_025503065.1. NCBI lineage: Eukaryota > Viridiplantae > Streptophyta > Magnoliopsida > Malvales > Malvaceae > Gossypium > Gossypium bickii. The sequence goes on from CP106716.1 coordinate 44,254,777, forward strand.
GATATCGCGACAAAGTCGCGATGCCGATATTTGTGGTAAAGCCACCAGTAACAATATACTTCCTCCATAACAGTATCCCAACCCCATGCAGTATGTCACCATAAATCATACGTATATGCAGAACGTTATACTCAGTAACAATCATAAACAAATGATGAACACATCAGTCATTTTACTCTTTAGAGGTATGTTAGTCATTTTACTCCTTAGGGGTATTATAGTCATTTTACTCTTTAAGGGTAATTTAGTCAATTTACTCCTTAGGGGTATTTTAGACAAATAACAACCTTTCTGAAGGTCTACAGTCGCCTTGAGCGACACAGATAACATATATGGTCAAAACGGTGTAAATGGGCCCAAAGCCCAATATTTGGCCCAAGTGGGCCCACACGTTCGTGTGGCCCATTTAGCCCAAATTCAGTCACGGCTATGCGAACGATATAGCCTAGTCTAGTATTTTTCACTTATCGTGGATTTATTCTATGTGGGGCCCACAAGCCCATTGAGCCCACAAGGCCTATTTCAGCCAAACGATGCCCATGACGGCCCAAGAGTACGAGAACGCTCGTGGTGGCCTCTACAATCTATCGCCTATGACTGTGAGCTCGATTTACCACACGAGCAATTGCACGCTCATGAGGCCTCATATGCCGAGGTTTTGGCTTTTCAGCTTTTGCCGATTCGCAGAGGAGATAGTATGATTACACACTTGTTTAAGCAACCGTTCCAAGTTACTTAAGCGCCCAACCTATATTCATTCCACATATAGTTAGTCTTTCATATATTACTGTTTAAAGCACTTAATTCCTAAACAATAATCCCTACCAACCTTGATTGAGTACCATGCAATCTGCTCCTTTTAGACCGCTGACTAAGACAATCGTATGTCTCTTGCCGATTTACTACCTAACAACAGATCTTATTAGAAAGGATCAATTGTAAATGTGGCTTAAATCCACGAATACTATCTTCTCAAAAACAAATGAATATTCGGCCTACCCAAAAACAAGGTATCGAAATTACCTTAAATAACAGAAGAACGGACCTCGACGGCTTGGTAACCCTTGCACCCCTTCACTTCTTGGGAACACATAACCCATCGATCATCATATCGCAAAGAAGGAACAAGAACCGCAGTCAGAGAGCATATGGAGAAGAACATTCAGCTTTTTAGAAAATGATTAGAGAGAACAGATTTGAATGAAGGAGGTAATATGGACACTTACCGATTTGCCAGGAACACTTGCAGAACTAAAATAGAGAGGGGATAGTGTTGAGTTTCGGCTAAAGTAAGAACCACCCAGCGAGGAGAAGAAGCCGAATCGAAAAGGGAGGGGAGAACTTTCGATCATAAGCCGAAAAAGAGAAAGAGTCATAAGAGGCTAGGGTGATAGGTTCGGCTGAAAGAAGTCAAAAGGCAAGAAGGGATGAAACAGACAGTTGGCCAAAACTTGAAAAGAATAGAGAAGAAGGGGAGGTTTCGGCAGATCTTGGTACAAAAAAAAAATGAGAGAAATGGACTCAAAAAAATACTAGATTACTTTACCAGAATGGTAGGAGTCGAACACCCAAAATGCACAAATGGCCACTTTCAAATTCGGCACAAGAGAGTAGAGAAAGAAAAGAGCCTTAACATTTTTAGAAATTGGTGAAAAATTGACCAATCCGAGAGAAAACCCCTTAGCCGAAATTCCATATCCCAATTCGGCACCAACATTCCCCATACACTTCAACCTCCTTGATTCTCTCCATAACACTCTTCTTAATCCTCTCTATGATTTGCTCCTACATTCTCTCCATGACCGATTCAAACACCTCTTCAACAATGTTTCAGTCTAACTCTTCCACCTACCCAGCTCAAGCAGCAAAATAAACACTCCATTACGTATTCCAAGACTTAAACCTTAGACCTACTGATAAACCGTAAAAGTAACATATTTTAGGCCCACATTTAGCATGCTTTTGGATGATTTAAGCCTTGAAATGTGTAATTTTGTGCTCGTAATCATTTGTTTTCATGTTTTATACCCAGGAGAGCACCCAATGACGAAAAGAACGAAAAACGGGCCCAAAATAGAGTAAATGGACCATATCACGAAATCCATACGTCCTGGGCCCAATCCACACAGCTGTGCCCCATTCAACAGGCTAGAACACGGCCTGGCCATGACTTACACGGGCGTGTGCCATGGGCGTGTCCCTGTATTAGGGAAGAAGAGTTTCATTCAGATTTGGATACTTTGAGGCAAAGAAACACATTCCAAAGCCTATTCAAACACCCTAGTAGGAATTCTACTTGAATTAGGATACTTAGGGGCCAAGTAAGGCATCTCAAAGTCTATATAAACATCCAAAGGTGCAACTTGAAGGAGAGTTCAGTAGAAGCAGAAACCCAAGACTTTAGTCAGGGGCCATCCGACCAGGCCAAAGAAGGTAGAGTTATGGAGATTTACTCGAAGATAGCCAGTTGATCCATCTCAAGAAGCCGAAATCATACTCAAGACGGAGGAACTCTCCTTCAATTCCTTCAGGGAGTTTTAGGGACTTCTTATGTTTTGCTTTATCTTTTCTTCTGAGATGTTTTCTTTTATTGTTATGAACTAAACCCTCAGAGACCTGAGGGGGATGAAACCTAAGATGAATCTTGTTATCGTTTGCTGAACTATATGATAACTATTTGACTTGTTCTTAATTATGTGTTCTTAATTCTTTTGTTGATATTTCAGGGATATTAATTCAAGTATGATGTGCTTAGGTGGGGAAGCAAAAGTCCCTGCCTAAGAGTAGATCTAGCATAATTAAGCGGAGTTGATCGCGCGTCTAGAGATAGAGTGACGAGATTTTGCCGGATTACGGTGAAACCTAATATGGGAGTCCATAGATCGAGTTAATGTGATTCTAGGGGTTTTAATTAGAAAGAGATTTCAATTAATCTACCTAGGGTTAGACATTATTCGCCTCGAGAGAGGGTCTAATATACATTAGGGAATCTTACGGATCAAGTCAAATGAATAAATCGTCTGGTTCAGAGTTAGATAACAAGTGAAGTCTAGGTAGATTCTTCCTTGGGTGTCGTCTTAATCAATTGGTTTTTCCTCAAGTTATTTTCCAAATTTCATTCTTCTTTGTATTAGAGTCGTTAGATTAATTATTAGTTAATTTTAGATTTGATAAACAAATCCCTTATTTCTTAGGCTAGATGATAGAAAGAGAGTTAGTATTAGTACTTTTGGTTCCTTTGGGATTCGACATTCCGGTCTTGCCTTAACTATACTACTGTTCGATAGGTGCGCTTGCCTCAAATCGTTGTCATAGTTAGTTTCCAGGTTTGATCATTCTTTTTATAAATTTTAAGATTTTGACATCTCAAAAACAACGATCACCTATCATTACTCTACACGCCACTTGCCACTAAGCTACAAGCTCTTCTTGTGTCATAAAACAAGTATTATTACTAATAAGGCCTAAGTGCCAATGTCCAGGTTCATTTAAGAGAAAACTAAAAATTTTGCAAGAGCCAAGACTTGAACCCATGCTTCTCACACACTCCCATACACACCCAAATCACTTCGTCATTCAAGCAAACAAGCAATTTATGTCAAAACATGCAAAATTACATACCCTAAATTTTTAGGGCGTTACAATTCTACCCCTAAAAGAAATTTCGGCCTCAAAATTTACCTGGTCAGAATAAGTGAGGTAATAGTTGTCGCATCGCCTCCTCAGGTTCCCACGTGGCTTCCTCGGTACCGTGATTTTGCCAAAGCACTTTAACCAGTGGGATCGATTTCTTCCTTAGTACCTTAACCTCATGGTCTAATATCTGTACTGGTTCCTCCTCAAAAGTCAGATCTGGCCTAACCTCGATCTCCTTGACTGGTACTATATGTGTGGGATCAGAATGATAACGCTTCAGCATGGAGACATGGAACACATCCTAAATCTGATCTAATTCTGGAGGCAACTCAAGTTGATAGGCGTCTGGTCCCATACGCTTCAGTATACGGTAAGGCCCAATGAACCTAGGGCTAAGCTTACCCTTTCGCCCAAACCTCAGTATCTTTTTCCAAGGAAAGACCTTAAGAATATGAAGACTGCCACAAAATACTCAATCTCTCGGTGTTTAAGGTCTATGTAAGACTTTTGCCTATCAGACGCTTCCTTCAACCGGTCTCGAATCAGTTTTACCTTTTCTTCGGTATCAAAAACTAACTCTGGCCCCAAAACTCGCCGCTGCTTTCGCCCATTTCGGTCCAACGGTAGGAGTACGACACCTACGACCATACAACGCCTCATGCAAATGCGATTGCCATTTGAATACTGGACTAGTAGTTGTTATTATATGCGAACTCTACTACTGGGAAATAGTCTTCCCAGCTGCATCGGAAATCAATAACATAACTTCTTAACATGTCCTCCAGTATCTGAATCACCCTCTCTCTCGGTGACCATCACATGCGAGGATGGAACGCAGATCTTCAAGTCCAACCTAGTACCCAAAGCCTTGTGTAATTTCTTCCTGAACCGAGATGTGAATCGAGGGTCTCTGTCAAATATGATTGAAACTGGTACCCCATGTAGTCTCACAATCTCAGCCACATACAACTTTGTCAGTTTTTGCAATGAGTAATCAGTGCGGACTGGTATAAAATGGCCAGATTAGTCAACTGGTCTACAATAACCCATACCAAATCCTTCTTAGTAGACGTTAAGGGCAGCCCACTCACAAAATCCATGGTTATTCTCTCCCACTTCCAAAGTGGAATCTTAACTGGCTGCAGTAACCCTGAAGGCAGTTGATGCTCAGATTTAACTTGCTGACATGTCAAACACTTACTCACAAAATTAGTAACTTCGTGTTTCAGCCCTGGCAACCAGTACAGCTCACGAAGATCTCGGTATAACTTGTTTTCGCAAGAACACATAGCGTATGGACTACTATGCGCCTCTCGTAGCATAGACTGCCTCAACTCAGAATCCCTCGATACACAGACTCTCTCATGGAAACACAGTACTCCTTCACCATTCAACCCAAAATCTATAGTCTCTCTATTTTCAACTTGTCAAAAATGAGAAACCAGTGACTTATCCACCAACTATTTCCCCTTAATTTGCTCAGTCCACGTCGGTCTTACTTAAAGCTTCGCTAACAAGCTACCATCATCATACAAGCTGAGACAAGCAAACATTGCTCTCAAATCAGATACATCCCTACGGCTCGTGCGTCAGGTACCGCGTTAGCCTTACCAAGGTGATACTCAATGAGTAGTCGTAATCCTTAAGCAGCTCTACCCATCTTCGCTGCCTAAGATACAGCTCCTATTGAGTGATGAGGTACTTGAGGCTCCTGTGATCTATGTAGATAATACATTTTTCATCGTATAAATATTGCCTCTAAATTTTCAGTTTGAATATCATCGCGGCTAACTTTAAGTCAGAATTTAGGTAATTCGCCTCGTGAGGCTTAAGCTGACGAGACGCATAAGCAACCACCTTACCCTCCTGCATCAGTACACAGCCCAATCCAATGTGTGATGCATCACCGTAGATAGTAAATTCCTTCCCAGACTCTGGCTGTATCAAGACAGAGCCTCAGTCAGAACTTTCTTCAGTTTCTCAATACTTTCTTGCTGCTTATCAGTCCAGTTAAACGGTACCCCTTTATGCAACAACTTACTCAAAGGTGCAGCAATTAAGGAAAACCCCTTAACAAAATGTCTATAATAACTTGCCAGACCCAGAAAGCTTCGATTATCAGATACGGTCTTAGGTGGTTTCTAGTCCAGTATGGCTTCAATTTTTCGAGGATCCACCCTAATCCCCTCGGCAGACACCACGTGACCAAGAAATGTCACTTCTCACAGCCAGAACTCACACATGCTGAATGATAAATCGTAAAAGTAACATATTTTAAGCCCACATTTAACATGCTTTTGGATAATTTATCCCTTGATTTATGTAAAAAGGTGCTCTTAATCCTTTCTTTTCATGTCTTATACCCAGGAAAGCACCCGAGGATGAAAAGAACATAAAATGGGCCCAAAATAGAGTAAATGGGCCAATTCACGAAATCGACACGGCCTGTATAACATCCTTAAATCGGGGTTCTGCATTTTACTTGTGTGCACGTGATGATATGTCTATTATGTTCATTTATCATGTTCTGGGGTCTAGTTATAACCCTAGGTTAGGCTTGAGTTAGGGCTAAGAATTTTTTTTTTAGCACTTAAGAAAAAGGAGCTAGGTGAGATAGGGGTTAAGAGAATTTATTGGGGAAATCTTGACATAAGAAATCAATTGGAAAAGTGGCAAAGAGACGCCACTTAAGCACCAGGAGGATGACGCCACATGCAGGGAGGGAGTACCTGTGTTCGAGCTGCAGAAATCCCTTCTCTGCTCTTTCTTTTTTCACGCCACAAGCTAGGAGGTGGAGTGCTCAGGATGGACTCTAGGAGATATGGATGGAGAGGAGAAATTTGAGGAGTTGACTCGTTCAAACGAATTTGAACTGATGGAAGGGAGGAAAGTTAGGAGTTTGAATTATTTCAAACTCATGTGAAGGCATTGGCCGAATTTTAGGCATTGGGGGAGAGGGTGTAATCAGTTTTGGGGTTATGGGGGAGTGGCCGAATGTGCTTTGGGTTAGTAGCTAAAATCGGCAAAGCTTGGAAGGTCTTGCTCTTTCCTTTTTGTTGTGTTTTGTGTTTAGTGTCAAGCCGAAACCTCAAATTGCACCCCTCTCAATATCTCTTTTCTCTTTTCGGCATTCTAGGCACTTGGCCGAACCACCCTTGCTGTTTCTTTGTAAAAGCCGAAACCCAAGTGGCATTCTTCCTCTTTTCTTTTGGTTGCCTATTGCCGAAACCTTCTTTTCTAGTGCATTCATCTTCTTCATCTCCACCATCTTCAAGAGTCAAAATTTGCTTACTTCTTCTTCTTTTTACTTATTTTGTTCAAAGTCGAAAGCAATAATCTCCTTTCTATTCGATTTCTCTTCTCAAAATACTTGTGCCGAAATACCCAACTTTATTCTCCTCTTCCATTCGACAGCATCATCCCCTGTGTTTTCTTCTTCATCTTGATTATTCCCAAAAGCCGAACCTTCTTGGATAGCCGAACCTCTCTACTCTTTACTCTTTTCTTTTGTATTGTGTCCATAAACCCCTCCCTTCTTGCGTTTCTCTTCATCACCTTAAGTGCCGAAATCAAGGTTGCTTTTAGGGACATAGCCGAATCTTTTGGTAAGGGATCTCTTCTCTTCTTTTTGATCGATTTGAGTAATGCTGAACCTCTTCTGTCCCTCTTTTGATATTTCTTCAATCGCGGTAATCAAAATCTTAACTTATTCCTGTTCTATGTGATAGCTGAAACCTCTAAACACAAATAGGGAGTGCCGATCTGTGGTGTTTAAAGGCCAAGTCAGTTGTTAAGGTAAGGGGGTGACAAACTCTTTTGGCTTTGGATTCATGCTATGGCCGAATGGCCTTTGGTTTCTCAATTGATGTGTGAAACCGATTGCAGGGAGGGCTATAGCCAATTAAGGTGAGTCTTCAGGATTTGGTTAATAACCAAATCGACTTAAGGTGAGTGCTACATTTGGGACGACATCTTTTTGGGATTTCTAGTTAAGCCGAATAGGGCTTTTGATTACTAACTAAGCATTGGCCGATTGTAGGAGCAGTGAGGGTATACGTTTCGGGATCTCGTAGTATCGCGTAGCTTCAGGATTTCTCATTAGATCTACAAATAGTCAGGTGTGTAAAACGCTTACACATTTTATTAGTATAATATGTATATTATGTTACTGTGATAACTATTAAATCAGTGAATGTGCCTTGCGGGCATGAGCTTGGAAACCGGGTAAGTCCCCTGTTATGTGCTTCACGATATATGCATACTCATGTTATGTTAATTGCTATGCGATGCCTTATTGCATGACATATGATATTATGACATGGATGATATGAGCATGATTATGATGGGATTTATGAGAGGAGGGGGATGATTTAATTGGACTGTCACCAGTGGTTTTGACCACAAGATGGGTTGGCCCCATCATTTGATTTGTGACTACGGTCACCAGTGGTTTTGACCACACTATTATTATTATTTGTGACTAAGTCCCAGTGGTTTTGACCACTAGTGGTTTTGACCACACTATTGATATTTGTGACTACGGTCACCAGTGGTTTTGACCACACATGGATATTGTGACTCGTCCCAATGGTTTGGTACCACAGTGGGTTGGCCCCACACAATATATTACGGGATTGTCATCAGTGGTTTTGACCACACGATGGGTTGGCCCCATCACTTGATTTGTGACTACGGTCACCAGTGGTTTTGACCACACCGATATATGATATTGTGACTTCGGTCACCAGTGGTTTTGACCACACGGGGTAGTTAAAGGAGATTGGATGGCTAGGTTATGGGTTGCATAATCTGCATGCTTTACTGATGATCTGTGTAAGTTGTTGAATTATCGGGTTGGGGATTTATACACTGAGTCTTGGTGACTCACCCTTTCCCTTACATTTTGCAGATGAGGCATAGGTCGCGGATATGGAGCCGAGGAGGACTCGAGGTGGCCATGCATCCTAGTTTGGTTTAACTTTAAACTACATTTTTGGTTTCATTTATTTCTTTTAAATTTGGTTTTGGGTTTGTAATAAGGCCGCTAAGTTTTACTATTTTGGTTTTTATAATTTGCTTTTATTTTGATCATACTATACATGTGGAAAGTAATGACTTGCTAAATTAACCGGTAAAAAGTAATGTTTTTTTCAAATCTATATCTTTTCGGGTTTTCCAAGCGTTACCATCGGGTAACAAAGTTCACATAATAATAAGAAAGGTAACTTGGATGTTTTTACAACTCAAATTTTCAAACAACCTCAAAGGCAAATGGTTTTTAACTTGATTATACTCGTCGCGCTCAGTTATTGAACAAGTATCAAATGTTTTCTAAAATTGGTATTAGCAAAAAGGGATTTTCAAATATGGGTTTTCTCCAAGTTTCAAACAACTATAAATCAATTCCAGTATCATTTTAACCGGGGATTACTAACCTTTTAAACGACAAAAAGAGTTTTCTTGAAAATTTCCCGATACACTTGTGTTTTCAAACTGTTTTCACTCCGTAACATACCAGATTCGGTCGTGGTGTGTTGACCGGGTTTGGGGTGTTATAGCCTGAACTTTAAGCCACACGACCGTGCCACGCCAAACATCTAGAACACGGCCTCTGCCTCGATTCACATAGGCATGCCTCATTAAAAGTCCAAACACGACCTGGCCACGATTCACACGGGCGTGTGCCATGGCCGTGCCCCTGTCGCTGGAAAGAGCAATTTCATTTGGAAAAGGATACTTAGGGAGAAAGAATCGCATTCCAAGAGCCTATATATACCCCCTAAGTACCACCTTTGAAAAGGCGTCAAAGTTAGGCCAATGAGCCAAGCCGAGAAGGTCAGAGTTAGGGAATAACGCGAAGATAGCTAGTTGATCCATCCAAAGAAGCTAGAATTATACTCAAGAAGACGGAATTCTCCTTCAATTCCTTCAGGGGATTTTAGGATTTTCCTATGTTTTGTTTTATCTTTTCTCTTGCGATGTTCTTTTTATTCATTATTAACTAAACCCTTAAGATACCTGAAGGGGATGAAACCTAGATCAATCTTTTTATTTGATTTTTAAGTTATATGATAATTACTTAACTTGTTCTTAATTATGTTGCTTAATCCAAATCTAATATGCTTAGGTGAAGGAGGAATAGACCCTGCCTAAGAGTAGATCTAACATAATTAAGCGGAATTGATCGAACGCCTAGAGATAGGGTTACGAGATTTTTTTGGATTAGGGTGAAACCTAATATGGGAGTCCATTAATCGATTTACTGCTATCATAGGGGGTTATAATAAGTGAATGAGAGTTCCACTAATTAACCTAGGGTTAGACGTTATTCGCCTCGAGAAAGGGTTTAATATAGGTTAAGGAGTCTTACGGATCAAGCTAAGTAAAAGAAATCATATAATTTAAGGTTAGATAACAAGTGAAGTCTAGGTGGATTCTTCCTAAGGGTATCGTCGTAATGAACTGAGTTTTCTTTCAAAGTTATCTTCCTATTCGTCCTTTTTTTCTTTATGTCCTTAGTTTAGTCTTCGTCAATATAGTTTAAAGCAACTTCACTCTATTTTTAAGGCTAAATAATAAAAAGAAAGTTAGTATTAGTACTCTTAGTTCCTTTGGGTTCGATATCCGGTCTTGCCTAAGCTATACTACTATTTGATAGGTACACTTGCCTTTAATCATTGTCAGAGTTAGTTTCCAGGTTCGATCACATTCTTTATAAATTTTAAAACTCTGGTTTGTCTACCCTAACCAACTATCCCAGTGGACTCAACACAGTCAGTTCATTAACAGTACTCTCACACATGATACCTAATGTGCCAGACACAGTGCATGCAATATATGAATGCGTAGACCCTATATCAATCAGAGCGGTGTATGGTACATTATGAATCAAGAACGTACTAGTTATAACATCTAGAGCGTCACCATCCTCTCGGTAACGAGCAGCATATGCCAGAGCTGGTTGCCTCGCTTCAATGTTACTAGTACCTCTGCCTGAGGCTCCACGACCTCGTCCCATACCATTTCCACCTCTGGCCTACCCACGGCCTCTCGGTGGCTGCTGACCACCTCTCACTGGTTGAACGTAACCCTATCCTACTACTTACATTTGAACAGGCCTCTGCGGACAATTCTTAACCTGATGATCCATGGACCCGCATCTGAAGCACTCCCCAATCCTCTTTCAGCACCCACCCTGGTGAGATCTCACACAATCAGTGCAAGGCTGCGGCCTAGTAATAGCAACAGGAACTCTAGTCTGAACCGGCCCATCAAACCTGGCCTTCTTAATAGGCCTCCTAGAAGAACTTAAGGGCCCAAAATCCCTCTTATTTCTGCCCTTATCTTTTTCATGATTCTGGCGCTCCGAGCGCTTCACTTCTTCAGCAATCTTTGCCTTTTCTACAATAGCAGCAAAATCTCTGCGGAGCTATCAAAACCCTTAACTTGTCTCGAAAGCCATCCTCAAAACGCACACAGCATTCATACTTAGTTGCTACTATCCCTCGAGCATACCAACTAAACCGCAAGAACTCTACTCATATTCTGCCACTGTCTCAGTCCCTTGGATCAGGTTCAAAAATTCCCTTCTTCGGGCGTCTACATAACTTGCGCCCACATATTTCCCGTGGAAAGCCGCCTTAAAGAAATCCCTCGGCCTGCGTACCCTCTCTCACGGTGAGCCACCATTGGTAGGCCTCATCTCGCAGTAAGAACACTACCCCTTTCAATTTTTGCTCTGTAGTACAGTCAAGGTCGTCTATTATCCATTCGGTAGCCTCTAACCAGTACTCTGCCACATTTAGGGCTACACCAGAAATACCCCTAAAAATTTTTGCTCCATTAGACCGAAGTCACTCTGAAATTGACCCTCGGCCCACTGTTCCAGTACTAGCTCCAGCAACCCTCTCTAGAACGCGAAGCATCGGTTGGGACAGGGCATCATCCCCAACTGCTCGATCATAAGACCCGTCTCAGTTACTAGTGAGGCCGGTGCTTCGCCAACAGGCATCTGGCCCGATGCCGACGATCCGGCCTGAGCACTTCCTCGGCCTTTACTGCGGCCTCATGTACCCCTTCCGCGAGTACCTCTTGTGCTCATTTCGATATGCGCTTTATCTATTTCAGAAGTCTTATGAATCAGGTTATAATTTCAGTGATTAGTAACAAATGTATTATGAAAAAATAGTCATTAGGGGTTGGTTTTTGCAGATCGAGGTCTCACTACAGTTTACAGTCTCCTACGGTCTCAGTTTCCTTCTATCTAGAGTTTCACCAGAATTAGAGAACTTACAGATTTTGCGTCGGAGACTCGGTGTGCCACACTTGTACATCTTTCAAAAATGTTTCAACTCTTCAAAATCTACTTTCAAAAAAACTTTTCAAAACCCATTCCACAGTCGAATTTTGCAATCGAGCTCTGATACCACTAAATGGAACACCTCAAACTCGGCCTAGACGTTACGACCGAATTTGACGTGTCATATCGAAGTGTTTTTCAAAATCAGGCTTTGTTAAGAGAAAACCGTTTTATTTTTTAAAACGATTTCCATGTTTGTTACTGTTGGTTTCTTAGTTTAAAAACTCAAGGAAGCAACTTTAATCTATGTCATTTCTCGAGTTTGAAAATGTGTATTTGTTTTTTGAAACAGTTATTATTTTTGAAAACTTAGTTGTATTAGTTTGGCAGTTTCAAAATAAGAAATTAAACCCAATTAAAAGAAATTAAAATCACCAGAGGCCTTATTACATAAATATCAACCCAATATAAAAATTTAAATAACTAGGTCTAAAATAAACTATTAGCGAACGTGTGGCAACCTCTGAGTCCCTCGCAGCTCCAAATCATCTAAGGCTGGGGATTACCTGTACAGTTAAAAGAAAAGGATGAGTTACAAGAACTCAGTGTGTAATCCCCTATCATGCAGTAACATCTAGGCCTGAGCCCTATTCAGTAACAGTACAGAGTGGGCCTTAACCCCTTTACAGTAATCAATATGGGCCTAAGCCCAATATAGTATTAATATGGTGCACATATATGTAACCCATCCCAATTCAACCAACACACCACGCGTACCGACCAACACACCATGTAGGGATAAAATCGACCCACCCAGCCAACACACCAATATCGCAATATAGCTGCCAGTAATAATAACGTAGCAGAGCTTCCAGTAACAGTATATGTGGCAAAGCCACCAGTATCAGTATTGCAGCAGTGCTGCCAATACCAGTATCGTAGCAAAGCTGCCTCCATAACTGTATCCCAACCCCATGCAATATGTCACGTCATAAATCATACGTATATGCAGAATGTCATACTCAGTAAAAATCATATACAAATCATGGACACATCTGTCATTTTACTCCTTAGGGGTATTTTATTCATTTTACTCCTTAGGGGAATTTTAGTCATTTTATTTTTTAGGGGTAATTTAGTCATTTTTATCCTTAGGGTATTTTAGTCAAATAACAACCTTCTCAAAGGTCTACAATTGACTCGAGCGACACAGATAACATATATGGTCAAAACGATGTAAATCGGCCCAAAGCCCAATATTCAGCCCAAGTGGGCCCACACATTCGTGTGGCCCATTTAGCCCAAATTCAGTTACGACTATGCGAACGATATAGCCCAGTCCAGTATTTGCCACTTATTATGGATTTATTCCGTGTGGGGCCCATGAGCCTATTGAGCCCACACGGCCTATTTCAGACAAACGAGGCCTATGACGGCCCAAGAGCAATTATACGAACTTACCTCGTATTAGGAATTAATGGATCGGATCGACTATTCAACAACCTTGCTTTTCCCTCGATCTAAATCCAAATTCTTTCTTTCTTGATCTATATGAATTCAACATTGACTTATTCAATCACATGCCCTTTCAATTTATTCCAAAACATACATTTAGGCATATTTGCACTTTAGCCCTTAAACTTTCACACTTTTAACAATTTACTCCCTATTTCACAAATACACAAAATTCATATAATTTCATTTTACTTTAGCTTAGCCGAATTACCTATAGGTCCCTAGCAGCCCATGACTTTAATTTATTTCACATTTCAACCCCTCAATTTACATATTTCACAATTTAATCCCTTTTTGACATTTTTGTCAAAAATCACTTTCCAACATATGTAAAACTATCATCAAGCTTTCATATTCTATCATCAATCATCAAATTACTCAAGTATTCAACAATGGAAACTCTCAAAATCTTTAACAATTTCAAAATCTAAGGTACGGGCTAGCTAGATTTCAAAGCAACGATCACAAAAACATAGAAATCATCAAAAACGAAGCTCAAACCGTACCTTAATTAAGCTTAATGTGTGCCGAACCCTAATACATCTTCTTTGGCTTCTTTTTCTTTTTATAATCGGTTAAGATAAAGAAAAATAAAGACAATATGGCTTTTGTTTTATTTTTAATAACTTAATAACTAATTTACCATAATATCCTTTAATATAAACCATTAAAAATCATTTATGCATGGCCATCTTTGTCCACTCACCCTTTTAACGGTCTATTTACAACATAAGGACCTTAAAGTTAATAAGCCATAGCAATTAAACACCTTTAGCAAGTAGAATGCAACTTTTGCATTTTACGCGATTAAGTCTTTTTTCTCAAATCGAGCAATTAAACGATAAAATTAGCTCACAAAATTTTCACACATACATGCTGTCATGCTATAAAAACATAAAAGAATATTAAAAAATTTTGACATCGGATTAGTAGTTCCAAAACCACTGTTTCGATTTAGCTAAAATTGGGCTGTTACAACTCTCCCCCCTTAGGGATTTTCGTCCCCGAATATCTTACCAGTGAATAGGTTTGGGTATTGGTTTCTCATAGCATCCTCAGGTTCCCATTAGCTTCTTCAACCCCGAGTCAATGCCATAATACTTTCACTAATCAATTTTGTTATTTCTAATCTCTTTGATCTCACAAGCTAAAATTCGAATCTATTTTTCAGTATATGACATATCTGGTTGAATTTCAACCTTGGTCAGGGAAATGACATGTGAAGGGTCAGATCGGTATCTACGTAACGTTGATACGTGAAATACATTATGTATCTTCTCTAACTCAAACGGTAAAGAAAGTCGATATGCCACTTGCCCAACTCGCTCAATAATCTCATACGGTCCGATGAATTGTGGACTCAATTACTCTTTTCGACCAAACCGTAATATCTTTTCCCCGATCTGAAACTCAATATCTTTCTGGTTTATGTCTGCGTACAATTTCTGTCGATCTGAAGCAGTTTTCAAACTATCATGAATCACTTTCACTTTTTCTTCTCTTTCTCTGATCAGATCAACCCCGTGAATCTTATTCTCACTAAGCTCAGTCTAGTACAACGGTGTTTGACATTTACGACCGTATAGAGCTTCGTACGATGCCATCTTTATACTTGATTGAAAACTATTATTGTAAGCAAATTCAATCAGCGGTAGATATTTTTCCCAGCTACCTTCAAACTCAAGAATGCAACAACGTAACATATCCTCAAGTATCTGAATAACTCGCTCGGATTGTCCATCCGTTTGTGGGTGAAACGCAGTGCTAAAATGCAGCTTTGTACCTAAAGCTTCTTGCTATTTCTTCCAAAATCGTGAAGTGAATCTCAGATCTCTATCCGAAACAATAGATAATGACACTCCGTACAATTGAACAATCTCTGAGATATACAACTCAACCAATTTATCAAGTGAATAATCCGTACGTACAAGAATGAAATGAGTCGATTTCGTCAATCTATTAACAACAATCCAGATCACATCTTTCTTTCTCAGAGATAAAGGCAATCCCGATATAAAATCCATTGTTACTCTATCCCATTTCCACTCAGGAATCATAATAGGCTGTAATAAACCTGACGGCACTTGATGTTCAGCTTTAACTTGCTGACAAATCAAACATTTCGAAACAAATTCTAAGATATCTCTTTTCATGCCATGCCACCAATAAAACTGTTTCAAATCATTAGACATTTTTGTGCTTCCCAAATGTACTGATAAATAGCTACTGTGTGCTTCATTTAGAATCTTCCTAATGAGTTCAAAATTCTATGGTACACATATTCTGTCACGAAACATCAAACAGTCATTAGACCATATTTAGAATTCAAAATCAAAAGTTGACTCACACTGAGCTCGTTTTGCTTGCAATTCATTATCAAATTTTTGAGCCTCACAAATTTGCTATAGAAATAACGGTCTCGCTTTCAACTCGGCTACTATTGAACCATTGTCAGACAACGCCAATTGTGTGTTTAAAGCACGTAAAACAAATAAGGACTTTTGACTCAACGTATCAGCAACTACATTTTCTTTTCTCAGATGATAGTCAATCACTAATTCATGGTCTTTTAGCAGTTCTAACCATCTTCGTTGTCGCAAATTCAATTTATTCTGAATCATCAGATATTTCAAACTTTTGTGGTCGGTATAAACATGACATTTCTCACCAAACAAGTAATGGTGCCAGATTTTCAATGCGAACACTATCGCGGCTAATTCAAGATCCTGCGTCAGATAATTCTTTTCGTGCAGTTTCAGTTGTCTCGAAGCATAAGCTACAACTTTGCCTTTCTGCATCAAAACACAACCCAGACCATTTAAAGACGCATCACTAAAAACTACAAATTCTTTACCCGCTTAGGTTAAACTAACATCGGTGCCTCTGTCAATAATACTTCCAATTGTTCAAAGCTTTGCTGACACTTTTCTGACCACTCGAATTTAACATCTTTTTGAAGTAATCGTGTCATCGAAGTCGCAATCATTGAGAAGCCTTTCACAAGTCGTCTATAATAACCGCCTAGTCCCAGAAAACTACAGACTTCGGATACATTTCTCGGAGGCTTCCAATCTATAATCGTAGAAATTTTGCTTAGGTCAACTCGGATACCCGCTGTAACAGCCCGAATTTGGGGCTAGTCGAAACAGTGGTTTTGGGACCGCTAATCCGAGGTTGAAGAAAATTATTTTGATATTATTTTATGTGTTATAGCATGTTTATAAGGATGTATGAAAATTTGGGTGCATTAATTTTGGTGATTTCATGCTTAATTATGAAAAGGGACTAAATCGCATAAAGTGCAAAAGTTCTATTATACAAGGTAAAGGTGTCTAATAGCTATAGAATATTAAATTGGAGGTCCTCAAAGTGCAATTAGGCCGTTAAGGGTGTGTTGGCCGGCCATAAAGACAAGGAGACAAGAGCATTAAATTTTGGTCAAAATTTGGTGAAATTAGGTAATAAAAAATAAATAAAATAAGATAAATGAAAGAAATATCATCTTTTTACTATTCATGCTTCTTCTACCACCAAAAATTGAAGGGAAATTAGCGTTCTTGGAGTTCAAATTTTTAGCAAAAAAAATCTCTTGCAAGTAAATGGTTTTAGAGGTTTTTCTTGATAACTTTTGTACATTTGGAACCCCCAAAGCTTAAGCTAGCTAATGAGGGGATTATTTTGCAAAATGAAAGTTTAGGGACTTTCCATGAGAGTTTTCATGTTTTTTGCTGAGTTTTTATGTAAGAAAATGAATGCTAGTGTGATAAACCGTAATATGTACATATTTTAATCCCACATTTGGCATACTTTTGGGAGATTTATCCCTTGAATTGTGGAATTTGATGCTCCTAATCCTTTAATTTCATGTTTTATACTTAGGAGAGCATCGGAGGATGAAAAGAATGAGAAACGGGCAAAAAATAGAGAAAATGGGCCAAAGTAAGAAATTCACACAGCCTGGAGAAATCCACACGGCCGTGCCTCTTTAGAAGATTCAAACACGGCCTGGACTCGATTTACACAGGCGTGTCACACGGGTGTGTCCCTGACGTGACCTGTTTTAATTCTACTCGAAAAAGGGTACTTAGAGGCAAAGAAAGATATTCAAAAAGCCTATATAAACACCCTAGAAGGCAACCTAAAGGGGGGTGTTCAGGTAGGCAGAGGAGCCAAGCCAGAGAAGCCCAAATTGTGGGATTTACTCGAAGACAGCAGTTGATTCAACTCAAGAAGCCGGGATCATACTCAAAACAGAAGATCTTCCCTTTCATTTCCTTCAGGGGGGTTTAGGGTTTTAAGTAGAAAGAGATTTCAATTAATCAACCTAGGGTTAGATGTTAGTAGCCTTGAGAGAGGTATTAATATAAATTAGGGAATCCTACGGATCAAGTCAAGTGAATAAATCATCTGGTTCAGAGTTAAATAATAAGTGAAGCCTAGGTGGATTCTTCCTCGGGTATTGTCTTAATCAATTGGTTTTCCCAAAAGCATTTCCCCAATTCACTCTCTGTGTCTTCGCATCTTTAGCTTAGTAATTAGTTAGTTTTAGATTAAACAATGATTCCCTTAATTCTTAGGCTAAATAATAAAAAGATAGTAATTACTAGTACTTATAGTCCTTGAGGATATGATATTTATGGTCTTCCCATAGCTATACTACCAAACGATAAGTGCACTTGCCTCAATCATTGTCATAGTTAATTTCTAAGCTCGATCATTCATTATATAAATATTAAGACTTTCAGACACGATCAAGTTTTTTGGCACCGTTGCCAGGGACGAAGATATTAAGAACACTTGATTTTTATTACTTTAACCATTATTTTTATTTATTTTTATTTTTCTAATTTTTATTTTCCTTTCTTTGCTTCTGATAGGTTTTTCTAGTTTATGACTAGAAAGAACCCGTCAGGACCCTTGATTTTTTACAGCGATATAGAAGGTACCGTTCGCAGAAACATAAGAGAAATAAGGTGAAGCTTACAATACATAGAAGAAGAGCAAGGGAAAGAAACTAATACTACGGAATAGATGGCTGATAATAATCCGCTACCTCCGGTGGTGGCTGAAAATCATGCTCCTCGTACTATGTATGATTATGCTAAACCTAATTTCACAGGAACTGAGTCAAGTATTGTTAGACCTGTTATTGCTACAAATAATTTTGAACTAAAACCTAACACAATTCAGATGATACAGCAGTTTGTTCAGTTTGATGGTTTGCAGGATGAAGATCCAAATAATCACTTGGCGAATTTCCTAGAATTTTGTGATACTTTCAAAATAAATAGCGTTTCTGATGATGCCATTCATCTTCGGTTGTTTCCCTTTTCATTGAGGAACAAAGCTAAACAATGGTTGAACTCGTTACCATGATGATCAATCATTACATGGAAACAAATGACCGAAAAATTTTTGTTAAAATATTTTCTGCCAGCAAAAATGGCTAAGTTGAGGAATGATATCTATTCTTTTGTGCAAATGGATTTAGAGACACTTTACTATGCATGGGAAAGATACAAGGATCTTTTGAGAAGGTGCCCACACCATGGGTTACCCTTGTGGTTACAAGTCCAAACCTTTTATAACGGTGTGAACCCCTCAACCAGGCAATTGATTGATTCAGCCACCGGTGGAACCCTAAATAACAAAACACCTAAGGTTGCCTATGAATTCATTGATGAGATGTCACTGAATAACTATCAGTGGCAAGTCACGAGGACAAGGCTAACAAAAGCCACCAGTGTTTTCAACCTCGACACAGTAACCATGCTATCAAATTAGGTAGAGATGTTAAATAAAAAGATTGATGGTTTATGTGGTTCTCCGCAGGTACATCCAGCTATGCAGTGCGAGATGAATGGAGGAGGGATGAGAAATACAGAATATCCACCTTACAAACTGAGCACTGAAAACGAGCAAGTTCACTATATGGGTAATAATTCTAGACCTCAAAATAACCCTTACAATCCAGGTTGAAAGAACCACCCCAATTTCTCATGGGGTGGTCAAGGAAACCAAAGACAACAACCCCTCCAAGGCTTCCAACAACAAACCTACCCACAAGAAAAGAAGTAAAACCTTGAAGAGATGCTAAAAAAATTCATCGTGGTGTTAGAAACTAGTTTCCAAAACATCGAGACAACACTTAAAAATCAACAAGCATCGATTTAAGGGATCGAGAACCAATTAGGACAGCATGCTAAGTTGATCTTAGAATGACCACAAGGCAGCTTGCCAAGTAACACAGAAACAAACCCAAAGGAGCAACTTCAAGCCATAACAGCTCATGATAGTGAAGGGTTAGATGAGCCCAAATTAAGGCACGATAATGTGGTAGAGGAAGGTAACATTGAGGTAAGCCATGACAAACAAAAATCGGTAATTAAAGAATACCAACCTCGTGTGCCATACCCCAATGCGATAAGGAAAGACAACACAGATGAACAATTCAGCAAATTTCTTAAACTTTTAAAGAAATTTTAAGAAATTACATATTAACTTACCGTTTCTTGAAGCTTTTTTGCAGATGCCAGATTCAAGGAAGTTCTTAAAAGAGCTTTTGACAAACAAATAGAAGTTAGACGAAGAGTCGCATGTGGAACTAAACGCAGTGTGCTCAGCAATTCTACAAAATAAACTACCATGAAAATTAAAAGATCCAGGGAGTTTTGCAATTCCATGCTTAATTGGTAGTTTATCTGTTGATAATGCTTTAGCTGATTTAGGGGCAAGCATCAATGTTATGCCTTATAAAATGTTCAAACAGTTAGGTCTAGGGAAATCCAAACAAACTAGGATGAGCATTCAATTAGCTGATAAAACTATTAGAATTCCTAGAGGTATAATTGAATATGTACTCATGAAAATTGACAAATTCATATTACCAGTAGACTTTGTCGTTTTAGTCATGATGAGCACAATAATATTCCTTTAACTTTAGGAAGACCATTTTTAGCAACTGCTAGAACTAAAATTGATGTTGGTACAGGAGAACTCATACTTCGTGTAGGTGATGAAACGATCACTCTTCAGGCTCTTGACTCGGCTAGGACATCAAGCAATCAAGGTGAGAAAATAAATTCCATTAATGACCATTCGGTTAAACCTTCTTTTCAGGAACCACCACGGAACTACACACCTGAGCCAGATCCTAGACCCCATACCAAAAAGGAAATAACTCATGAGGAAAGAATGCTTCAGATCGATGAACTAGACGAGTTGAAGACACATTTCAAGGAGAAACTAGGAATACACGAAGCAGAACCAGCACCATTCCGTGGGACAAACAAATTTAAGATCGAAGATCAGGTATTTTTAAATAAAACAGACCCTCAGATCACCACTTCAGACCTTGATACAAATGAAGAAATACTTTTGAGGTACTGAATATCTTCCCACACGGAATAGTTGAGGTAACCAATCCCAAGTTTGGCACTTTTAAGGTAAGCGCTACTCGACTCGAACTATATAATAATCTTAGAATTGATAGGAGGGGTGAGGAGTTTAAACCCCTTAAACCACCATGAATGTGTAAATGAAAGGTAAGTCTAGCTTAAGACTATAAACGAGCGTTTCTCGAGAGGCAACCTAAGCACTAACCTCATTAATTTTCTTATTTTTATTTTTATTTTTACTTTCAGCATCTAACTACAAACTAACCAAATTAATGAAACACAGATTTCCATACCACACGACCTTACACACGGGCATGGCCGTGGCTGTGTAAACATCATAGATTTCCATACCAGTGTGGCAGAGATAGTACAAAATAGGATGAAAATATCTCCAAGCCACGGGCTCCGACTAAACACCACCGCCGTGTGATATAGCCATGGTCGACACTGTTTTATCAAACATGGGCATGGCAACCTGCACACAAGCGTGGGAGAAACAGATGAAGCACAACACAGTCGTGCGATACGATCATGTGACCTAACACATCCAAGGTACACGGGCGTGGGAAATCACCAGATCCTCATTTCTATATAAACCCCCTTTTCTGCACACTTTCCTCACCAAACCCCTTTCCTCTCAACCCTAGCCTCCATAATTTCTCTTCACCATCCTTACCACTATCACTCAATGCCCAAAGGCAAGGCCAACATTACCATTTCCATGTCGAAGAAGCAAACGGACCATAGCACAGTCTCCCCGTACGAGACCGAATTACGTAAGTTCATGCCGGCCGCTTCATTGATTCACCGAGCCAAGGACATTTGATTCCATTTAATTTTTCTTTTTCTTTTCCCTTCTTCTTTATTTTACTTCTCTTTATTTCTCTTTTGCTTAATTTAGTCTATTTTATTTTTTTTCTTTGATTTAGATTCTAAAGGCTGTTAGGGAATCATCACACCACGCCCTTAAAAATCACACCCACCTCGCTAACCATCTAACAATAAGGACTTTTCAGTCCATTAATCTTTTCTTTTAATTTTATTTTAATTTTTACACTCTTTCTTTTTATCTTTCTTTTCTTTAAATTTATAATTCGTATATTTTGAATTATTCTTATTAATGCCTGGCTAATTCTTCACGAGTTACCCAATTTCTTCATCTAGCGTAGAGATTGTTGGCGGCCACCATAACACCACTAGAGACTCCTCCTCTAACTTATCCTTCACCTCCGAATCAAATTTCTACACTTCCAACTCAAGGAATCCATCCAAAATTCAGGAAGTTTCACTTCTCCCTATCTCTTATGATTTCTTATATATCTTTGCACATTGAGGGCAATGTACATTTTAAGTGTGGGGGGTGAATGTTATTTTAAAGAGTTCCTAACTTTTTGCATTATTCTCAAATCCCTAAATTATGTCTTGACCTTAAGTAATTTTCTTATTTTACTATTAGAATGAAACTGCTATTGACTTATGATTTTTACTGATATGTTTTGGATTAAGTCATTGATAATTGTGCAGTGATGATTTAAACTTTAGGAGACTAGAAAATCAAGCATGATTAGTCTATTTTCAAAAACTAAGAATTTTGGTACGTTGTCTACCTGAATCTAATTATTACCTTGAAGTTTGAAATTTACAAGGTTGATATCAAAAGCCCATAATTTTTGTGAGATTTTGAGCCTTTTAGAGCATACATTCTTTTCTTGCTCACTTTATTGATTATGAATGTATCAACATTGATTTGTTATTCTAGAACTTGCTTCGATTATACATGTCGAGACCACATCATTGAGTTGATATACAGAGATGATGAAGGCACTTAGGATTTAACCCACTCGCTCCACTAAAAGCCTACCCTCACAATTAACCCCTAGTGAACCCCTTTGATCCTAACAAACCTTTTATTGACTCACCCACTAATTTTAACCCAAAACATATCTTGTATTTGTTATCACCATTTCTCTTAACTACCCTTATATCGAGATTTAATTTGATCAGTTGCCTAACTACATTCTTTATTTCAATTGTTAAGATCTATCTATTTGATTTGTTCTTAAAAAAAACGAAGAATATTTATTAGTTCTATGATTAAATGAGCTTATACGTTTAAATTCCACATCTTGAGAAGAAGCTCGTATTATTAGTAATGAAGTCTAATTAATGTAATTATTCGAACCATAGTTCATCTTTCTAAGTTAGTTAATTTGTTAATTCAATCTCGATTCTAACCCTATAATTCAGCCTTTATCCACACCTTTAACTCGAGTCCCATTACAACCCTTTTTAAAGACCTTTTGATTTGTGTATAATCTCATTTTATAGTGGTGGAGATTTGATTTTCAAACAAGCCTATGGGGTTAACTTTTCATGTTTGACCTTTGAGTGCTTAATTTGAACCTTAAACACTTTGAGTGATTTGAGTGAATCTTTAGTGAGGATGTCAATTCTTGTCAGTTTCGAATCAGAGGTAATTATTTAGGTAAGGGGAAACACCTATATTTTTGTGCTATAAAAACTATGACTTTGACTATTTGATTCTTTAGGACCCTTCTACTTAAATTATCAATGTATAAATTATCTATGAATTATGATGAAACACTATTGATGAATATTATGAATTGAGGAAGTTCATTTTAATTGTGAGTTGAGAATTTTGCTTGAGGACAAGCAAATGCTTAAGTGTGGGGGTATTTGATAAATCGTAATATGTACATATTTTAATCCCACATTTGGCATACTTTTGGATGATTTATCCCCTGAATTGTGGAATTTGATGCTCCTAATCCTTTAATTTCATGTTTTATACTTAGGAGAGCATCAGAGGATGAAAAGAACGAGAAACAGGCCAAAAACGGAGAAAATGGGCCAAATTACAAAATTCACATGGCCTAGAGAAATCCACACGACCGTGCCTCTTTAGCAGATCTGAACATGGCCTGAACTCAATTTACACGGGCGTGTCACACGAGCGTGTCCTTGATGTGACCTATTTTAATTCTACTCGAAAAAAGGTACTTAGAGGCAAAGAAAGATATTCCAAAAGCCTAAATAAGCACCCTAGATGGCAACCTAAAGTGGGGCGTTCAGGTAGGCAGAGGAGCCAAGCTAGAGAAGGCCGAATTGTGGGATTTACTCGAAGACAGCCAGTTGATTCATCTCAAGAAGCCGGAATCATACTCAAAACGGAAGATCTTCCCTTTAATTTTCTTCAGGGGGTTTTTGGGTTTTCATTATGTTTTGTTTCATACTTTCTTCTGAGATGTATTCTTTTATAAACATGAACTAAACCCCTTAAATACCTGAAGGGGATGAAACCAAAGACGGATCTTGTTATTATTTTCTGAACTATATGATAAATACTTGATTTGTTCTTAATTATGTGTTCTTAATTCTTGCTTTGATATTTCAAGATATTGATTTAAGTATTGATGTGCTTAGGCATTGGAGCAAAAGTCCCTGTTTAAGAGTAGATCTAGCATAGTTAAGTGGAGTTGATTGCACTCCTAGAGATAGGATGACAAACATTTATCGGGTTAGGGTCAAACCTAATATGGGAGTCCATAGATCGAGTTAATGCAATTCTAGGGGTTTTAATTAGAAAGAGATTTCAATTAATCAAACTAGGGTTAGACTTTAGTAGCCTCGAGAGAGGTATTAATATAAAATATGGAATCCTACGAATCAAGTCAAGTGAATAAATCGTATGGTTTAGAGTTAAATAACAAGTGAAGTCTAGGTGGATTCTTCCTCGGGTATTGTCTTAATCAATTGTTTTTCCCAAAAGTATTTCCCCAATTCACTCTCTGTGTCTTAGCATCTTTATCTTAGTAATTAGTTAGTTTTAGATTAAACAATGATTCCCTTAATTCTTAGGCTAAATAATAAAAAGATAGTAATTACTAGTACTCTTAGTCCTTGAGGATACGATAATCTTGCCATAGCTATACTACCAAAAGATAGGTGCGCTTGCCTCAATCATTTTCATAGTTAATTTCTAGGCTCAATCATTCATTATATAAATATTAAGACTTTCATACATGATCATATTGGGTTAAAGAACAACTTTTGTGAAGGGTGTTATCATGAAAACACCTAAATAGGACTTATTTGTAAAAATTGTAATTGTGTAATAAATGCATGAAATAATTGGTTTTATGAGTTATTGTACGAGAAATGAATGTTTATCTAGGCTTGTTTAATGAGGAAATGTGATGAAAAACGATTTACGAGCCTAAGGGTAAAATCGTAATTTTGCCAAAGTATAAGGGCAAAATGGTCATTTTTGCCTAAGTGTAAATTTTGATGTATCATGAGTTGTAAAGTGATTGAATGAGTAAATTTTATTATTATAGATCAAGAAGAGCGCGAAAACAACCTTGACCGAGGAAAAGGCAAGGTTACGGACTAAACCGTCGACTAATACATTTTGCACCGAGGTAAGTTTATGTGTAAACGATACATATTTAATACATATATTGTTACTTATTGATGCATTGTATGAATGAGATCAATTATGAGTGATATTGATTGATATTGGTAGATAGTGATTAATTCTCGTATGAACCTCGGAATAGATATGTAAGTGTGGAAAAATATCCCTAATAATTATTTGGTGGGCTGTGTGCGATACCACCGTAATTATCCTTTTTGGTGGGCTGTGTGCGATACCATCTTATTACTTATTCACGATGGGTTGTGTGCGATACCATCGTTTATATTATCATTTGGTAGGCTATGTGCGAAACCACTGTAAATATTCTTGTTGGTAGGCTATGTGCGATACCACCCTATCATTGATTAATGGTGGGCTGTGTGCGAAACCACTGGTACTTAGTATTATTCCGAGGGGTTCATCGAGAAATTGTTTAAGTAAATGTTTCATGTTGCTTTGTGGCGATGAGTGCAGGGAATGTGTACAAATAAATGTGAGCAATATAGTTGATATATGGTTGGAATGTGGTAAGAGATGAAATGAGTAAGCATGATTATGGAAATGTGAATTGTTCTTGATTAGTTTGTAATGTTATTGATTAATTAGCATATGTTATGATGCTTATTGTTTACATGTAAACTTACTAAGCTTAAAGATTACTCCCTTTCTTTCCCCTTGTTTATAGTGTCAAGGAGCCAGTTCGGGATACGAAGATAATCGGAAGATCACCCACACTATCAGCTCATCTCGGTATATTTAGACTTAGCATTTTGAGTTTGGCATGTATAGGGGCTAGACTTAGTGAAATGTTTTGTTGTTTTGACCAAGTGTGTTCGCTCTTTTAAAGATGAACTCTTTTATATATTGTCATAGTTGATGGCTCATTATTACTAATTTATGAAAAGCTGAGATTATTCATGAAGGTGTATGTTGCATGATTAAGTTGCTTGGTAAATGGTTGAATGGGATTTATATTGTGTGAGTTAGGGTGATAAAAAAAGCTTGGTAAATAGCCTTGTTCTTGTCCACACGGGTAGGCACACGGGCGTGTGTCTAGGCCGTGTGTGACACACGGTCAGTCCCATGGGCATGTGGCTGGACCGTGTGTCCCCTGCATGTTAATGTTACAAGTCAGTGTCGACCACGGGCTAGGCACACGGGAGTGTGCCTAGGCCGTGTGCCCCTTTATAAGGTTGTCGACGTCATAAATAGAATACCCAAGTTTTCACACACGGGTGAGGACATGAGTGTGTCTAGGCCGTATGGAGGACAAGGGCATCTGTCCGGCCGTGTGAAAACCCCTGTAGGTTCGAAATGAAAAATAAATTCCACACGGGCTAGGGACATGGGCGTGTGTAACCATACGACCTTCCCACACACCCATTTCACATGGGCATGTGGCCCCGTTTAGGCAAAAAATTTCTAAGTATACAAAAGTTCCGATTTGATTCCGAGGCCCTCTGTTTGCATGTTTAAGGCCTCGTAGGCCCATAATGAGGATGGTATGAATGTGAATAGGAAGTTTTCAGTTGGAATGAAATTTTATAGTCCAAAGCTGTATGTTCAAGTAAGTTAAGCTTAGTAATGACTCATACCCTGTTCCGGCGTTGAATACGGGTAAGGGGCATTACATCTGCTACTGAAACTATATGTCCCAAAAAACCGACCTCTCGTAACCAAAATTCACATTTACTAAACTTTGCAAACAACTGTTTATCTTTCAAAGTTTTTAATATAATTCTCAAATGTTCAGCATGCTCAGATTCATCACGAGAATAGATCAAAATGTCAACACAACTACAAATTGATCTAAATATGGCCTGAAAATCCAGTTCATCAAGTCCATAAAAATAGCAGGTGCATTTTTTATTCCAAAAGGCATAACAAAAAATTTACAGTGTCTGTACCTTGTTCTAAATGCAGCCTTTGGCACATCTGAGTATTTCACTCGCAACTGGTAATAACCCGATCTCAAATCAATTTTCAAAAACACTGTTGCCCCTTTTAACTGATCAAACAAATCATCTATTCGCGGCAAAGGATATTTATTCTTGATCGTCACTTTGTTAATCAATACACATTCTCATAGTTCCATCTTTCTTTTTCACAAATAACACCGGTGCACCCCAGGAAGAAAAACTTGGTCTAGCAAAACCTCTATCCGTCAATTCTTGCAACTGAGCTTTCAATTTTTTTAACTCTTTCGTGTCATTCTATACGGAGGTATCGATACCGGCATAGTTCCTGGTACTAATTTAATACCAAACTCAACCTCTCTGATAGGTAGTAAACCCGGTAATTCTTCAGGAAACACATCTGGATACTCACACACAACTGGTATTGATTCAATATTTCTTTTTGTTACTTTCGTATCAAGAACATAAGCAAGGTAAGCTTCACACCCCTTTCTCACAAATTGCTAAGCTAACATAGTCGAGATCACAACTGGCAAGCCATTCAAATCATCAGATTCAATTCTAATAGTTTCATTGTTCTGGCATTTCAGTTCTATTGTCTTTCGTCTACAATTCACTATTGCATCATGCATTGTTAGCCAATCCATACCCAAAATCACATCAAATTCATTGAACGACAACAACATCAGATTAGCCGAAAAATAGAAATCCCGATGCATCAACGGACAATTCTTGCAGACTTTGTCAACCAAAACACATTTGCGTTAAGGGTTTGATACTCTAATCACAAATTTAGTAGACTCTACATGCAAAGTCTTACTGGATACTAAATTCATGCATATATAAGAATGAGTTGATCCTGGATCTATCAATGCAATCACATTAGTATCATAGAGAGTGAAAGTACCGGTGATAATGTCTGGCGATTATGCTTCCTCTCGTGCACGGATAGCATAAGCTCAGGCCGGTGCTCTAGCCTCAGATCTCACGGTAGAGTCTCTCGTCACCCCTCAACTACCATTCATATTCCTAGCATTTCTCAATGGTCTTCCTCTAGCCGACATATTACTCGGTCTTGCATTCTGAGATTTATCTTTCTCAACTATCTCAGGACAATCCCGGATGGAATATTCATGCGAGCCACATCTAAAACAGGCTTTATCATTCAATCTATACTCTCCAAAATGTCATTTTCCACAACGTCCACATTTCGGTTTATTTGGTCTAACATTACCCACACTAGCCACTGACATAGCTGGAGTTTTTGAATTCGTAATTTGCTTCCCACGATCTCTATTAGAGTATTCCGCCAGGATATTTGATCGACTAAACAAATCTCGAGATTTCTTTGATAAAGAGTGATAAGGCTTACTCATTGATCTTTTTCTCGAATCTCTAGCTTCTGGTTCTGCTTTTCTCTTTTCTTTACTAAGATCCTCGGCTTTACAAGCCCTTTCAACCAGAACAACAAATTCTTTCAATTCAAGAATTTCAACTAATAATTTTATATCTTCATTCAACCCGTCAGTGAATCGTTTACACATAATCTCCTCAGTTGACACATACTCTGAAGCATACTTGCTTAACCGTTCGAACTCTCTTTCATACTCGGTGACAGTCATGCGGCCTTGTTTTAACTCTATGAACTCTTTATGCTTTTGATCAAGGAATCGCTTACTTATGTATTTCTTTCGAAACTCTTTCTGAAAGAATTCCCAGGTCACTTGTTCTCTCGGTATTACAGACACCAAGGTATTCCACCATTGATATGCAGTGTCTCTCAGTAATAATACAACACATTTAATACATTCTTCAGGAGTACAAGACAATTCATCGAATACTCGAATCGTATTTTCGAGCCAGAACTCAACTCTTTCAGCATCATCATCAACAATAGCCTAAAATTCTTCAGCTCCATGTTTATGAATTTTATCCACTGGAGGCTTGTTCACCCGTATCGGATCTACAACTTGAGGAACAACAGGGATTTGTTGAGGTATAGGTAAGGGTGGAGGTATAGGTACGGGTGGTGGTTGTTGAGCAGTTGGATTAGTACGAATGTATTGAGTAAACCATTCGTTTATCATCTGGAAAAAGGCTTCTTTAGCCTCACCTCCGGGACTGCTCGACACGGGTCTAGATTCAATAGGCGCTGTCCCTTGAGTGGGAGCTGGCACATGACTTTCTACATCATTCGCTATAGCTCGTTCAGGATCCATTTCTATACGAAAACACAGTTTAAACTATCAGGAATCATCACATTATCGTAGAGTATATATGGTATGTATAGTTATACTCTCACACATGCTACGTTAGTCCTAGAATAGGCTAAGCCGTAGCTCTGATACCAATAAAATGTAACACCCCTAACCTGTATTCATTACCTGAATAGGGTTACGAGGTTTTACCGATCAATACATAACACATAGCTTACATTTATCAACCTCAAGCAATCATTCTCATACATCATTCAATACAATCACATTGTTCCTTATGAGGGCTTACGAGGCTTTAAACATGCTTTAGAAGTGGTTCTGGACTAAACCGATAATATACAAAAATTTTAAAAAACTTAGAAATTTTTCAATCATATAAGGGTCACACGCCCGTGTGAACAGGCGGTGTGCCTCACACGACTAGTAGACACGACCGTGTCTTAGGCCGTGTGAAAATAGGGCATACATACTGACTTACACCAGACGGCCGAGGACACGCCCGTGTACCAGGCCGTGTGAAATCTAGAGAGTATACTGACTTGGGTCACACGGCCAACCACACACCTATGTGTCTAGACCGTGTGCCCTACAAAATGGCCACACACGCCCATGTGCTAGGCCGTGTGCCATTTAGGGAGGTATACTGACTTATACCACACGGCCAGTCACATGCCCGTGTATGATACCCTGTGGAGCATACTGACTTCATTTCAATATCAAAACCAGGGAACACACGGCCGTGTAGCATGACCGTGTGTCGCACACGGCTGAGACACACGCCCGTGTAGACAAAAATAGGCCATTTGTAAAGTCAATTTGGCACCCTTTTTGCACATACCTCCACAAGCTCTAATGGCATCATTTTAAGACACAAATATGTAGCCAAAACTTCATCAACCAATACATAATCATCCAATATTCATTTCAACTAAACTCAATACTCAATTCCATACCATTTACCTATTCAGATACCAATCAATTCATCTTACTTTACTAAGCATAATTCACATATATAATTCATCTAACTAAACCAATTCAAATATACATAATTACTTTAACTCCATCCGCTCAACATAGGTCTATTACCAAACATTAAAAGTAGAACTATTTGCACATTCATAAGCATCATCAAGTTCATCATCTTATGCCAACTTAAAAGGCCAAAATACACATCCATCAAATAAACCATTTTGACACAAGCCTATACATGCCATATACCATATATACATAGCTTCAAAAGTACCAAAATAGATTATCGCTAGTGCGATGAAGTCTCTGACGATTCCCGGATCCGAGCTAGCTTCATAGAACTATAAAACATGGAAACAATTAAACAAACTAAGCTTTAAACTTAGTAAGTTCGTATGTGAACATGAAATAATCACAACATTCACTAGCAATTCAAAATGGATTATATCATAAACATTTAAAGCATCAATTCACAAGCTATCATAAAATTTATCCATAACATCATTCATAAGTTCTCACTTCATATATCTCGATACTTGAATAATCTTCCGTACGTACCTGTATCGATACATATCTATTTCTCATCAATACTTTTATCAAACAGTTCCGATTTACAAATGCTTTCGATACAAATTCATCGATTTTTTCGATGCCATAGTCCCACTATGGTCTTACGCATACATTGCCAAGGCCTTGCCGTGATCTTTCATTCACATGCCATAACCCGGTTATGGTCTTATTACTCAATTGCCGTAGCCCAGCTATGGTCTTATTCGGCAACTTGCCTTACTCAATTCGTACATTTCATTTAATACCACAACATTTATTCAATAGAATAATTACTATCTCAATTTCATCCATTCAATAAATAGATACACATTTCAGTTCAATTATACGAACTTACCTCGTATTTGGAATTAACGGATCAGATCGACTATTTGACAACCTTGCTTTTCCCCCGAACTAAATCCAAATTCTTTCTTTCTTGATCTATATGAATTCAACATTGACTTATTCAATCATATACCCTTTCAATTTATTCCAAAACATATGTTTAGGCATATTTGCACTTTAGCCCTTAAACTTTCACACTTTTAATAATTTACTTCCTATTTCACAAATACACAAAATTCACATAATTTCATTATAGTCTAGCTTAGCCGAATTACCTATAGGTCCCTAGCAACCCATAACTTTCATTTATTTCACATTTTAACCCCTCAATTTACATATTTCACAATTTAATCCTTTTTTGACATTTTTGTCAAAAATCACTTTACAAAATATGTAAAACTATCATCAAGCTTTCATATTCTATCATCAATCATCAAATTACTCAAGTATCCAACAATGGGAACTCTCAAAATCTTTAACAATTTCAAAATCTAAGGTACGGGCTAGCTAGATTTCAAATCAATGATCACAAAAACATAGAAATCATCCAAAATCGAGCTCAAATCGTACCTTAATTAAGCTTAATGTGTGTCTAACCCTAATGCATATTATTTGGCTTCTTTTTCTTTTGATAATCGGTTAAGACGAAGAAAAATAAAGATAATATGGCTTTTGTTTATTTATTATAACTTAATAACTAATTTACCATAATATCCTTTAATATAAACGATTAAAAATCTTTTATGCATGCCCATATTTGTCCACTCACCCTTTTAATGGCCTATTTACAACATAAGGACCTTAACATTAATAAGCCATAGCAATTAAACACCTTTAGCAAGTAGAATGCTACTTTTGCATTTTACGCGATTAAGTCTTTTTTTCTCAAATTGAGCAATTAAACGATAAAATTAGCTCACAAAATTTTCACACATACTTGCTGTCATGCTGTAAAAACATAAAATAATATTAAAAAATTTCGATATCAAATTTTTGGTTCTGAAACCACTGTTTCGATTTAGCTAAAATTGGGCTTTTACATAAATGAATCAACATAAATGTCATTAAAACTTCATGAACATAACATACTCAATAATATTCTTACCAATAAATCATCATATATCGAATCTATTCCCATTGAGTTTTTCGTATATACCTGCACTAACTCATAACGTAATCACATACTTTCTCATCTTTATCATATCTGTTGAACCACTTGGAGTACTATCGGATAAATGGAAATCTTTGCAGATAAGTGCCACTAATGTAGCCAATGCTACCACAAATCTCATAACACACACAAGCTCGCTCTCGAGCTATCCTCAGGCCTGCTCACACAAGCTGTCAATCAAGATGTAGCTACGTGGTGCTGCTCACACAAGCTGTCAGGTACCCACAATATATGTCGGTTTACCCAGCCACCGGTAGGACGTACATGACCAGCACCCAGGACACATAAATCACATAATTACATGGGTTCCTAGTGACATGTCATTTGTATTCTAATCTATTCCTAAGGTTCAATCGGGATTTCTCTCTTATTGAAACTTCGTCAAATATGCTCGTAGAATCAATCATACAATCCATGCAATATCAAAAGACTAAGATACAAATATAATGTTGCATTATTAACATACAAACTTACCTCGGTACGAAAATAGTGAAAATGGACCTAATCGTCAAACACTTTATTTTTCCCCCAGTCTAGGTCCGAACCTCATTTTTCTTGATCTATAATAGAAAATTTAACTCATGTAATACTATCATTATTCAATTCCGTCCAAAAATCACATTATGGCAAAATTACATTTTTGCCCTTATCTTTTCAACTTTTTTACATTTTAGTCCCTAGGCTCGTAAAATGATTTTCATTCAATTTCTTCATTACCCAAGCCTAGCCGAATCTTTTTCATGCTCATAGCAGCCCAATTTTTTATTTATTCACATTTTTACTACATATTTTACAACTTTTACAAATAGGCCCTTTTAGGCATTTTCATCAAAAATCACTTAGTAAAAGTTGTTTATCTAACATCAAACATACACAATCTACCATTAGACATAAAAATATGCAAATATCTAACATGGGTAAAATTTTGGACTTTGATTTTCTTTCAAATTAGTCCTTGAAATAGCTAGAGTAGGTTGCAAGGATCTCAAAAACATAAAAATCATGAAAAACGGGGCAAGAACGGACTTACAATCGAGCTTGGAAGATGAAAAAACCCTAACTATGGACTCCTCTTGTGAATTTCGGCCAATGGACTAATTTGATGAAGATTAACATCTTTTATTTAGTAAATTTTGTCTTTATTTACCATTTTACAAAAATGCCCTTAATTCCAAACTTTAAAATTTCACCTAGCCATGTCCATTTTTGTCCATACTAAAGTATAATGGTCTAATTACCATTTAAGGACCTCCAAATTTAAAATTTCATAGCAATTAGACACCTCTAGCTTCTAGAACACACATTTTGCACCTTTTGTAATTTAATCCTTTTAACTAAATTGAGTGCTCAAACGTCAAAATTTTCAAACGAAATTTTCACAAAATCGTTCCATAAAACTGTAATCCATAAAAATATAATAAAAAATTAATTTTTCTGTGTCAAATTTGTGGTCCCGAAACTACTGTTCTGACTCGACCCAAAATCAGGCTATTACAAGAACAAAGATTGGCGTAAAGAAGTTGTTAATGTTAATATTATTTATTTATTATGTTTTGAGGTGTAGTTGAGATGTGGTTTAAGTTTTAGTTAACAACACATTTATTTATTTGTGTAATAGGATACAAACTTGCTAGATCTCGATTTCAGGAGAGGTATGGGGCTTTATGCTCATATGACGATAGAACCAAATCATGGTTGGCTCAAATAGAGGTTGAGCAATGGACTTAATGTTTCGATAGAGGACGAAACTATGGCCAGATGACCACAAGCCTTGCCAAGGCTACTAACTCTATTTTGAAAGGGACACGGCATCTTTATATAAATGGTGAAAGAAACTTACTACAGGATAGGTACTCTTTTGCTTAAATTGGGAAGCAGTTTGAGGCAATGATGTACGGTGGCCACACATGATGTAAAATATTAATTGATTCTATGGAGGAAAACCAGAATAAGTCAAGCACGATGTTGGTGAATGGATTCACTCGGAGGGATCAAACTTTCATAGTTTTTGAAATGGTAAATGCATGAAAGAGTCATTACAGGAACATACCTCGTACATTTGCATCATAGATGGTGTGATTTTGAGAGGTTTCAAGCTCTCCAATTCCGGTGTGCACATGCAATTGCAGCAGTTGCTTGTTGTCACATTGATACAATAAGCTATGTCGATGAGATTTACAAGTTAGAGACAATCCTCAAAGTATATCAACATGAGTTACATAGACTACAAA
This sequence comes from Gossypium bickii, assembly GCA_025503065.1. NCBI lineage: Eukaryota > Viridiplantae > Streptophyta > Magnoliopsida > Malvales > Malvaceae > Gossypium > Gossypium bickii. The sequence goes on from CP106716.1 coordinate 44,289,459, forward strand.
ATGTTGCATACTGACCAACTATTCCAAATAATACAAAGTTGTTACCAAACTCGTTGTTACATAGAAATCCAAAAGGGCAACCAAAATCATCTCGTATCCATACTAAAATGGATATTAGAGAGGAATGATAATGTAAGCACTATTTGTTTTGTAGAAACGAAGGTCATAATCGGAATAGTTGTTTAAATATTCTAAGGCAGGCTAGGGGTGAAACTTAGATGATCTGAGATGTGGATAGTAAAATATATTGTTACAACCTTCATAGTTATTTAAATGTCTTTTTTAATGTATGGATGACGGAGGTTGCAACTTAATATATTCCAATAATGGCAATTCAACTCATTAATCACCTACAATATACTAAAATATTAATCACATAACAATTAACTAATGTAAAAAGTAAAATGAAAAAAAATCACAACATAAAATTAAAATGTAAGAAATAAAATGTTCAAAATAAACCAATAAGAACTTAAAACAATTGAAAAAATAAAATGAAAAATAAATTCTTAATATATTAACAAATTAAAGTTCATAGTGGACAAAAAAATTCACAGCTCCTGCTTATGTCAAGGTGTGGTTAAATGGTAATGACAAGGAGAGGTTGGATTCTTTGTGGTCGTTAACGTTCCTCAAGCTAACCATTGTCATCGCTATCATCATCATCACGCGTTTCAACCGTAGGATTTGGAGTACCATAGTTGTACACGATTGGTCAAGTTATTGTACTGGTATTCTAGCCACTAGACCCAACTTTGAACGGGTCCATTGTTGGAGCTGTTGATGTACCAATATTCCATCCATTGAACCCAGCTTCTTACTGGCTCATGAATCAACATGTTGGTGTATTCATAAACCCCACTTCGTATCTAACAACCCCAGGATCCGACATTGGTGGATATTGTGTAAAAAAAGAGTAGATGACATATTTATTTAACTATAACCAATGTGTGTGTTTTGGGTTGTCATCCACACACAAAGTGGAATGTGTGCATTTCAGGTCACCAATGTTCAACCAACATTGTAACCAATACTTGAATCATTTTCCAATGTTGTATGAGAGTATGTTGAAAACCCTGACATTAATAAGATATGACAAAATGGTTGGATGCAAGTCCTCGATGCCCAAATTTCAATATTAGATGTTGTGCCTCCTTCCAGTTGCCTCTCCCTCTAACGATGCCTATAATGAAATAGATATATTAGTTGTTTCCAAATTTTTAAATAAAATAAAAAATAACTTCTTAATATAAAATTTTAAAAAGATTCAATTTTTTGCATGTAAAGAAATTTTCAGTTACAAGATTTTACCAATTGATCAATGTGGGATGAAATATGTCTACCTTCGGTTCTCAACAAATTTCCTCCACTTGTCATTGTTACAGAATTTGTAATTTATCTCCACTTAATAACTAACATTTAAATTGACAATAAACTAAATATAACAACATAATAACGTTTAAAAAAATATATTAATATACTTACAATAAAATATATATACTTGTACAAACACTTAACAAACAATATATATAAATTTATATTAATCTACGATACAATAAACATAAATCTATAACCAATTTTATAATTAAAATACAAATAGTTTTTCAAATACTTAATAAAAAAACCTTACTATAAACTTAAAACAAAGAAAAAATACATAAAAATAATATTTAAACTAGTAATAAACTATATTTTTTTCAAACAATTACAAATAATATATATAAATATCAATATATCAATATATCAATATACTAATATTGAAATTAACAGTAATCTCAAAAGTAATACTAATAATTAACATTAAAAATAAAATATTCTCACTTTAAAAATTTCTTTATATTTATTAATATTAATAAGCATAAAACAATTAAAATTTACAAAAACTTAAAAATATCTTATCATTTAGGGTCTATTTGGACAACATATATATAGTAATTGAATGAGATTACATTCTCTTGTAATTACAAAGAATGGTAATTTCCTGATGTGTTTTGTTGATAGAGTATAATTACATTGTAATTCTTTATGTCATGTTTGGTAGTACAAATTATAATTGCACAGCTATATAATTTATATTTTTAAAATTATTAATTAGTATAAAAAATTATTAGCACGATAAAAAAAAATTCTAAATAAGTAACAAACTATAATCAAATCATCAAATGTTTTATGTTAGTCCAAAAAAGTAGTTGATAATACAATCTCTAATAAAAATAACAAGAAAAATAAACATCGTATGCAATTTTATATAATTGTTCTAGTGTTCTAAATTTGTTGAGCTATTTCCTCTTTAAAATTTAACATAAGTTCCTTTTTCACCAAATTTTATCCTTGACTAAGTTCATCATCTTTGTAACATCCTAAAAATTTGAGTATCAATATGTTGTTTGTCTTTGGTGTTAGCTCGGGTATGATTTTATTATGTGCTAAATATAGTTTTGAGAAGGCTCGGGTTTACTTGGAATTGGAATAAATTTTAGTAAAGAGTACTTTAGTGTAGAGAAATCAGGTGACCTTGTAGTTGAGTTAATTGACTGATAAAAGATGGCATAAGATGAGTAGTTGGCAAAGTGGTGATGGCGCCATAAGTTGGACTTGAAGGGATAGGTTCGAAACTCCTAGCATGCAAATTTGGAGCTTTTATTTTTGGTTTTTCCTAGCATGTGTCGGCCAAGCATCAATTATGGATAAGATGGACTAAATTTTTTTATGGTAAAGAGACTTAAGGTTATGGTAAGCATGTATTAAGAGATCGAATTGCTTGATTTTAGGGATAGGATTTCTTAAACTTTGGAAAAGTGGAGGATTACAAGGCATGTATCAAGGTGGATGTTTTGGAAACTATTTCATGGCCATTTTGACCATGAACATGGACGGCATTATGGACAAAAGGGGGGGGGGAGCCGAAATTTGGTGTTTAGCTTGGGGTAGGATGGTAGCTTGTTAGAATTCTTTTGGTCATTTTTGTTTTGTTTGAAGACATTTTTCCTCCATTCATCTTTTCTTTCCTTTAGCCGAATGTATTGGTAGAAGAAAGCAACTTTTGCTTTATTCCTTTTGGCCATCTTTTTGACCATTTGATCATTTCTTGCTAATCATTTTAGTGTCTTCCTCCTAGTGCCGAAACTACCAACATAAAAAGGCCATTCTTTTTCCTTTTTCCTTCCCCATTGCCGAATGTACCTTTGCTCCTAAATTCATCTCTTTTCTTTCCCTTTTTCCTCTTGAAAGCCGAATCATCATCATCTCTTTCTTTCATCTTTTATTTTCTTTTCAACCATACCTTCTTCATTATTTTTCTCTCATGGCCGAATGTTAGTTTACTCCATTGCCGAATCATTTTTCTTTTCTTTGGTTATTCATAGTCGAATATCCCATTATACATAAGTATTCTTATCAATCATTTCTTTTTCAACCGTGGACAATAGGTAAGAGTTTCTTTTTAGTTTATATTGGTTATTAGTTGCTTTGGCCGAATCTTTATGGTAGTAAGAAGAATCTCTTTATGGTAGTGGAGAACCAAAACTCAAGTGTTCGTGAGCATTGTGAATCGTTGGAATCGATCTAGAGTTTATTCAAGGATTCTCATATTGATATAGATGGATTATAACTCGATTTCAATTTAGGGAACGTTATCGCTCGATTTACATATTGTGGAACAAGGATATTTTGTGGTAAGGCAATCTCACCCTTAAAACCGTTAGTCATAATTTCGATATATTATTAGTCGGACTAATAATCTTTTGTCATTAGAGACAATCAAGATAGGGACGAAAAGGGCGGTGAATAGTGTCCAGAAGAGGGGTGGTTCCGCTATTCCCCCTAAGTTAAGCGAAGGGCTATTTCGGGAATCCGAGATTTTTCACCGGGTTGTGGACGCTCATCCAAGGAGAATCAATTGTTTGAAGTCGTTCGTACTCCCGAACCTTTGTTTGTTCGTGGATTTTCATCGGGTAACGAACCATCAATCAGGGAAAAACCGCATATAAAAGTGGTTCGAAATTATAAGGGTAAAGTCTAGATCGTTATTTCTAAGATTCAATTTGTAAATAAATTGTAGTGTCCTAATTTATCGTGATGCATTTAGGTATTGACGAGTGGGAAAGTCTAGTTCTTACAGTAACCAGGTGTGTAACTTCACACTTATCGCGGGTTAGATATTATACCGTAAGTATTGGGTTAAAATCGTAAAGATAACAAAATCAGCAAAAACGTAGTAATTAACACTTTTGTGTAAATGTATGAAAACAATTAAAGTCGTGGAATTTATGAAAAACTACTAGATCGTTAAATGGGCCGAAAAACTGCTAGATCGATATATGGGCCAAAGTTCGCTAGATTGCTAAATGGGCTAAATGCTATTTTGTCTTATGGGCCCAAATGAAAATTTAAATATAGACTCATATGTATTGTGGGCTTCTTGTTAAATTATTATATGGATATAGATTGTTATGCATACATGATTGCATGGGTTGGGATAATTGATGAAGAGAAGAAAGGCTCATTGCCAAAAATCTAGTTCGGTGGCTCTCTGCCACAAAAATTTTAATGGCTTAATGCCTCTAGTTCGTGACTTTGTCACAATCTAGTTCGGTGGTGCACCACAATATTATTTAAAATGGCTTTATGCCTACGATTGGTGTGTTGGCGGGGTGGGTTGACTTGATCCCCACAGGTGTGTTGGTTGGTACGGGGGTGTGTAGCGGATGGATATTAGGTTTGGTTGGGAAATTTCATTTTACATGCATCTCATTTATTATAATGTTAAATCTGTAATTGGGCTCAAGCCCAAAATAATGTCTCGATGATCTGGCTCAATGAATGTGGTAAGTGAGTTACACACTGAGTTCTGAGTAACTCACTCTGTTTAATTATCCATTTCAGGTAATGGCAATTGATGGAGGCTTGGGCCGAGGATGACTTCATGGAGGCCATACTACGAATATGGGTTTTATAAACTATGAACTTTTATTCAGTTATTTCTTTTAATTACTATTTTGGGTATGATGTAATAAGGCCTTTATTAATATTTTATGGATTTTTATGTGTGGATGAATTTAGTTTTGTTTTAAAACATTAGAGATGCTTTAACTATTCTTGTTTTCAAATTCCTTTGAACTCTTTAAAAAATATTACTTTAAGGTTTTTAACAATTAAATACTAAATGATAAGATTTCAATCTAGTATTTCTTAATTCATCGGTTGTTAAATCATTTTTCTTAATTTCAACTAAACATCACTTTCAAAAGGTTTTGTAGAATTGTTTTACCTAAAACATTAGAGAATTAAATGAATAATAGATCTGTGTAACAAACCAAATCTTGTCTTAACGCGTAGACCTGGTTTGGGGTGTTACAATCTTAATCTGTATCATTAAAATAATCAAGATCTCTTTTTTCCATGTACTCTTTGAAGTATAGATCATCCTAAATCCACCAATGAATGAGGCTATGAAGTATGCAACTTGTTAGTGCAATCCAACTTTGTTTTTTTAATGCTATGCTAAGGTAATGTTAATATTAAAAATATTTTTTAAAACAACAAAAGTCCTCTCAAGTCTCAACTACATTTCAAAACCTTAAATGTCTCAAATTAAAGAGTTTGTAAGTCATTTCTAGCTTGTGTCTAGCTCTATTTTCTCAAATGATATCTTACCCCACGATATGGTGTAAGAAAACCTTTTTTATTTGCATAATTAACATCTAACATGTAATATTTGGGTCCAAATAATTTTTTCATGCATCCTAATTTGTACTGTTCCAATTTCAGATATTTTACATGGAGAGTTATTCTTCATCAGCACAACTCCACCTTCAACTGAATTGTACGTGGAGAAGCAGACCCTGTTGGGACACATGTGATAGGAGAACCTTGAATATAAGATCCATTCGGAAGTAAGATGAGAGCTTTCACTTGTTGACACAAAAAATAAATCATCACCCCTATCATTAGCTACACCAGCATTGTCGACTTTCTGCTTATCTTTCTCGTCGTTTTTAACATCCTTTTTTATTTTATTTTGAAGTTTCCAACATTCTCCCTTAACGTGGCCTACATTTTTTTACAATAGCCACAATATTTGTCACGATTTCTGGATTTGGACCTTACTTTAGACCTGTTTTTCTGGTTTGTTGTCTACCTCTTGCAATTAGAACTGAGCCTTACCCGTTTGGTTTTTTGTTTGGGCCTAACTCATTGTCAAATTTATCCTTACTCAGAAGATTCCCCTTTACATCCTCGAACAAGAGATGATCTCTCTCATAAATCAAAGTTTCCCTGAAAGTTTTATAAGAAGAGGGCAAAGAGAATAACAATAACATAGCGTGATATTTGTCACTAATCTTTGCTTTGAGATCCTTTAAGTCATTAAGAAGGGTAACAAACTCGCTAAGATGAGTTTTGATGGACTCACCTTCGACCATTCTAAACGTGTAGAGACGTTGTTTTAATACTAACCTGTTGGCTAGAGATTTCGCCATATATAAAGCTTCTAGTTTTTTTCCATAATGCAGACATTGTTTTCTCCTTCAAAACCTCCTATAACACGTTATTCGTGAAGCATAATTGAATAGTAGATAGAGCCTTTACATTGAGCTATTCCCATTCCGACTGATTCATATATGCAGGCTTCTTCTCTATAAAAACCTTTTTCAGACTGTTCTGAACCACTATTACCATCATTCGAACTTGCCACAAAATGAAATTTGCAATTCCGTCAAACTACTCAATATCGAACATTGATGCTGCTATCTCTAAACTGGTTGACTACGAAATTGAACTAGCTTTGATACCATTTTGTAGGAGATAAACCTGATTAAACAATGAACAAAAATAAGAAAATAAGAGTCGAAAAGATCAAACACACAAATTTTTCGTGGAAAGATAAAAAACCAAGGGCAAAAAGAGATTTCATTATAATAAAGAAGAGTACAAATGATGGAGAGAATTAAAAGAAAACCCAAAGCCCCACAAAAAAAACCCTTTGAAAACAAAGAACCAAATTCTCTCAATCTAAATATTTTTGTTGTGTAAAACCTAAAGTAACTAAGGCCTATTTATAAGCTGAAATTCGTAGCATATATGACTACAACTCTAGGTTAATTAGAGTTTAAGTGGGAAATTAAAAATATAGTTTAACTAGAAGAAAAAAAGCCAAAATAAATTTTGGTTAAAACAAGAGGCATTCTCCCACAATAACCAATTACACCCAAAGCAATTACTAAGTGGTTTTCCAAACAATACCGTAAATAAAAAAATAAATCAACTATTCTACAAACAGTTAACCTTTAATCAAACAATATAACTAATAATAAGCTATAATATGTCAATATACCAATATTTTCCCTTTAATATAAAAAATAAACTAATTTTTTTTAAAAAAAAGTTAACAATTATAAATGTTAATATATCAACCTTTTAAAAAAATATACACCAAAATATAACAATCTAGTAAGATAATAACATTTAAAATTTATATATATATATATATATATATATATATAACAATAAACATCCCATTAATCTCTAAATTTCACATTTGTCAACTAATTTTTTTTTTTTAAAAAAAGCTTACTTGTTAATGATGGATTTGTAGAGAATTTATTACAAATATGTTGTGTTGGAAAGAAAATTAGAGAAGAAAAAGATGTTGGGAGAAAATGGGAAAAAAAAAACTGTTGGGAGAAATTGAGGGAAGAAAATTTTTTGATAAAAAATATTAGAGTGATTGTCCATTTATGTTCACAAAACTAAAAAGATTAAATTGCATAAATTTAAAACTGTTATTCAAAAATAATAAGTAACCTATAGTTACCTACCTCAATTATTTGTCGCATGCTTAAATATTTTTTTTTACTTATGCATGTTAGTATACTTTTTTTTTCGCTTCTTTCATGCATGTTTGTTCACATTTTCATTATTTTATTTCTTCTGCTATATGTAAACAAAACACTGCATTTTCCTACTTTCTTTTTTTTTATTAATTTTTTTCATGAATGCATGCTACTATTGTTCTACATTTGTTTTCTTTCTTGAAATTTCCTACATGCTCACAAGCTTCTTATTGTTGCGTGGAAAAAAAATAAGGGAATAGTGAAGTTGGGCCCGTAGAGTGCCAACTTCGTTGATTTCACTAATTAATTCTGTTCACTCAAATAATCAATTCAAAATTACCAAGAGGGGGTGAATTGACCTTTTAAAAATTTTGTGGTTGCTAAGAAAAAAGATAGAGACAATGAGCATGTCGATATATAGTGATTCAGCCCTAATTGTCTACTACCTTAGCTTTCCACAACTAAGGAGTTTCCCAAATTCGTTAATTTGACAACCTTTGAGGATAAGGTTTAATCTTACAAACCTCCTTAAGGTTTCTACCCAAACCTTAAGACACAAGCCCTCTAAAAGTGATACAGATAAGCAAACAAAGAAAAAACCCTTACAAGATCAGAATATTTGCAAATTAAGCTCAATTATAAAGAGAAACACTTGAGCTAAATGAATATAATGAAATCTCACAAGTGTGTTTAAAGAAAATTGTTGAGAATTGTAAGTTAAATTTTGTTTTTTATTGATGTTTTAGCTTGATAATATCTCTTGTTATTGTAGGACCTTTGGAAGCTAATATTTATACCGCCTAATTGATTTCCAACCGTTGTGATTGTTGGAGAAATGAATAGAGCAGTTGTGAATGAAATAACCAGTGCATTTAATTCACTTGCAATTACGAGTATCGATACTTGCTAACAAGGTATCGATATTTTTTGCATTTAATACAAAATTCAATGACCGTTGGAGCTAAAACTATCGATATTGTAACCTCCCAAATCCGGTCTAGACGTTATGACTAAATTGAGAAGGCTACATTAGCCACCAAAATGGCTAATCTAACTTACATCTCTTTTGAAGACATTAAATAAACTCATTTTTAGAGAAAACTGTAGTTGTGCTTTGAGTTAGCTTCATTCATTCATTAGGTTGTGTATACTTAGGATTCATTTTTTTTTTTTTTTGATAGTGTTGTTTTAAAAAAACCGTTTGCTTGTCACTCTTCTTAAAAAACACTCGATGTTAAACTAATGCAGCGGAAAAACCATTTTTCAAGTCATTTTGAAAACTTAGTTCCCTTATCGATTTGTTTTTCAAAAATGGTTCTTTTGCAATGCAACGGAAACTAGGGAACAATATCAAATTTTAATTAAGCCCGATATCATGCATTATCTGGTTATTACGCTTGAGTAATCCATGCATGCAAAAATCCCAGAAAAAAAGTTACCAAGCCACAGACCATAAATAATTAACAATTACAAACCAAAACTAATATCAAATATAGTGAAACAGATTAGCTTTAACAGAAGAAAATAGAATCATCATAGGAATTTCATATCATTACATAAGCATTATCAATATCGATGTCAAACGGTATATGAGCATGAGTCATCATTCATTCGAGTAACAATCATCAATTTTGATACCATTCAATACAACAAGATACAACACATATCATAAATCAATAATATTCAAATATGTTGTGAGCATGATGCAATGCAAAAAGTTTCCTACCCATACCATCCGCTACACACCACGAGTTCCCCAGAATCCGTCATCCAAACTCCAAAACATTATGGGCTTAAGCTCGTTGTGGTTAAAACCACCGATAATAATATTTAGAAAATTCTACTAGTAAAAATGCGATAAATCATCATTCCCCTCGGTTCTCCAGGTGCAGTGCACTGACTATGAATAATGCGGACTTAATATGTTGTTGGTACTCCACAGAACTCCTCCGTCAGCCACAAAATCCCAACCCAATGCATATGCAATATGTCACACAATCTCATACATAATCATATCTTAATACTTTTCACATTCATTCGACATGCTCAGCATGTCCTCAACAATGATATACTTTCAGTAAATAGAAACTGTGTTCCAATCTTTCAAATTACCATTGTGTTAGTATCAATCAATATAGTTCAATTTCACATAATTTACGAATTTTCATTGTGTATAAATAGCACCCTTTTCAGTACACAATATAACAAATATCTACATAAGCTTAATATGTCAACACATTATATCATTCAGTCAAACATTCTCATATCTCATAACTCAAATATGCAATTACAAACTCAATCTAATATTCATAGTATCAAACTAGCAATTTTGCCAACATGTCAATCTTTTAAGGCTCGAAACATACCTGGTTCGGCCACTCACAAAATCAATAATTTGGCTATTAAGTCAATCCAATCAACAAGCTAATTTATCAAATATAAAAATATATTTAACATTTTCAAACAATTTTATGAGTTTAGGACCCACACCTTATTTTTTGCTTCCTTGCAGCACACTAGCGAATCTTTCAATTTTCTTTAATAATTCCTTAAACGAACCTAAACTAAAATTCAGTATAAATTCAATCAACTTACCATTAAACCAGCCCCAAAACACCCACTAATGAGTTCAAACCAATCGTTGAAATTATAACTATTTTATGAATCCAAACTAGTTAGATTCCCTACACTATATCGATGCAAATCGTACGTACAGTCGTTCTTCGCCTTTACGGATGATTTGGGCATTTGGGTCAGCACATAATTCAATAATATACTGAAAAATAAGTAGCTAATTAATGATTAAATTCCTTCATTTAATCAATTCATAACCTTTACCCAACAACTATGTCGAAATAACAAACTAATTACCCTTAATTGCACTTACGCTTCACGATTTGTAGGTTCCAAATGACCAATCGATCAAAAACATTTTTCCCTAATTGAAATGGGTTTAAAAGCTGATTATGAGAGTTCAAGAACTCAAATTAGGGCTGAAAAACTATAGGCAAGAACCAAGAAACAAAACAGCCCCCTTTTCTACACATATGCGCACACACCACCACCTATGGTGGCCAACATTGGGGCTGAAATTTAAAACGATTTGAGATCTCATTAAAATCTGGAAAAATGTCTTTGAAATCATTTAAAATATCCCAAATTCAAGGTCTGGAAATTTAGGTTTTTAATTGAAAAAAATTAATTAAGAAATTGAAGAGAAAAGAGACCTTACCCAAACTAGTCGAGAGAAACAACAATGACACTTTCTTGGCAATATTTGGGATCGATCTTGGAGTTCAGGATTTCAGATTTGGGGTTGATTTTAATGAGGAAAAATGACAGCAATATTGTGGAGAATATGTTAACAAATCTTGTAGCAAAAAGAAAAAAAAAAAGAGAAAGAAAGAGATGGTATAACTAGGTGTAGGCGATGATAACAATAGAGGAAAGGAAAAAAAAATTAAAATCAAAGAAAATGAGAGGAACGGCTAGGGCAATGAAGAGGAAGATTAAAGATTGATTATTAGTCAAATTTTAATATCTATACCTAGGTTAACCAGGCTTGGATGGCCCGCACATTAAAATAAAGGGTTTTTGTCAAAAAATTAAATTATTTGCATGGGAAGGGAATTGAAGTTAGGACCTTAAGAATAAATTCATTAATGTTTAACCATCAAACCAATAACTCATTTTTAATATAATTTTGAAATATTTATTTTAAAAAAACAAGGCATGTCACATATTAGGGTTTAAGGCAAAATTAGCAAAATAATAAAAATGGTGAGAAAGAATAAACTTGAACTTGGGTTTCAAGGAACACTTCACTAACAGTTAACCAACAAACCAACCTCATTTATTATTTCCTAAAAATACATAGATAATCTCAAAAAATTAGGGCATAGCCACTCTCTCTCAATTTCCAACCTCGATTCTACTAACTCTCGATTTTTGGGATGTTACAGATACTAGTGGACTTTTATCGATACCATATGAAAAGTATCGATACTGGATCGATACTTAGCTGAATTGATTGAGAAACAGAATGTTTTTAGTACCGATTTTTGAAAGGGCATCGATACTTTGCAAACTATTGATACTTAACCAAAAAGTATTGATACTTTTTGGCATACAGCTATACTGACTTGTTTTAAAAACAACTTAACTTTGATTGAAAATTTCTAACTTGTTTGAAATCATTTTAACTTAATTTAAAAGTTAATTCACAAGTTTTCTAAGAGTTCAAAGTAATAAGTTTAAAATTTTATCTCTTAGACCTCATTTAAAAAATCATTTTACTAATTTTGTTTAATTTTAGCTTTTATTCAAAAATATTTTAATTTGTTATATCGGAATATTATTAAATAAAGTTTGATATAACAAATTTAATACATCAATTAGTTTATTATTAAATAAACATCTAAACTAGTATATTTGAAATAAAGAAAACCCTATTTCACCCTGTCGATGGTATTCACGATGATGATCCTATATATAAATGAGCCAACCTTTGAACAATTTTTTTTTTTTTTGAATTGAGGTCGATATATATTCAATAATAATAACAACATTTTTATTTCAAGTTAATAATAAGAAATTAAAAATTATTAGTTTAAATAATAAAGTGAGTTTTCAGGTTTGCCCAAGTCAACCGTGAATATAGTATACCAACTTTTTTTTTTTTTTTGGATAATACAAACTAATGATTTTTTTCTTTTGGTTATTTGTTATAAAGATTGATCTGAACTAAAACCACAAAACCTTTATTACGTTAGTCTGTGTTTTTTTTTACCATAAACTCTGTGGACAGAACCAAACCCTCCCGACTTTAACTAATTCGACAACCAAACCCTCTTATCACAGAATAATCCCACCTCAACAAATAAATCCCATCATAAAGTAAATAAAAATTTTAAAAGAATTATGTAATAAATATATTTATTAAAAAATAAAAATAAAAATTAATTGATACTTTAGTTACAATGATAAGAATAATTATTTATAATGTCTGCTAATTATTTCATTTTGATTAATATTATTGATTTATTATATAAAAATAAAAATATTCTCATAAAAATATAACAATTTGTATATAAGTATGCATTTTAATAATTTTATAACTGATTTGATGTCGGATTGATTCATGACACCACTTCAATAAAATATTTAAAATAAGTATATTATATATATATATACTAAATTTTGTCATCTCGACTCTGTGAAAGAAAAAACATAATAATAAAATTATATTTATAAAAAATTTAATAATTGAGTTATAGGTGAAATATTAAAATGTTTATATTTAATTTTTTTAGGCTTAGGTTGAATTGTTAGTCATTATATTTTTAGTTGTTTTATTTAAATATTTCATGTAAAAATAATAAAAGATAAAAATATTATAATATTAATAATATTGTTATTTTATTAAAATATTTTAAGGAATTTTTTCACTAAGTTGATATTGATTTAAAGACACCGATTTAATAAAACATTTTATACAGATAGATAATTATTATCTCATAAAGTATTAACAATAATAACGAATTTTGAAAGTGTTTCAAAGTCAAAATTACTTTGGCTAAATATATTTTTTTAAAAGGAAAAATTGTAAATTTAAAGAATATTAATTATTAAGTTTTTTTTTAAAAAAAAAAGTGTGATGAGCAAATGCTAAATAAATCAGCTAGGGGCATAAAAATGAAACGATACTTCATTAACCTATATTTTTAAAAAAAAAAAAAAAAAAAAGGGATTTCTGTTATAAACCGCGTAATGTTGCAGACAAAAACCGATTTCTCCATAATTTCCAAACCAAAAACTCCATTGCCCATTGCCATCCAATCCTTTTGGAACATCATTGTACGTTGTTACCCCCTCATTTTTACTTCTCTTTTTGTTGTTGTTGTTGTTGTTAAAGGAACATAGGTTTTCCTCTCCTTTTCTTCTTCAATTTTCTTTCATTTCAAATTTGATCATTTCTTTCTTTTCAGAATGATTTCTAGCCATGCGTTGGTTTCAGAACATTTCGTTTTCTTCTTCTTGTTCTTCCAGCAGCAGCTCCGCCTCCTCCGGATCTTCTTCCAGGAAACATTTTGAAGATAATATTAATAGTAATCAGCGTAACCAGAATCAACGTCCTAAATCCAGTTACCATTACTTGGGGCTTCGCATTTCGGGAGCTAGGCTGCGAAGGCAAAAGGAGCCTAACCGTCTCCCCGAGCAGGAACCTCCAAAGAAGGAGGACCCGCAGGCATCGCCGCTGTCCGCTGGTTGCGATGCTCCGTCATTGTCAACTTCTCCGGCTTCGAAGACAACGTCGTCGGCGTTGGCGGTGCCATTGCCGCTTCCGCTTCCGCTTCCTGAAGGAGACGCGGAGCAACGGTTTTCGTCGCCCAAGGAAGTTGGACATTGTAAAGGTTTGGAGGATAGAGATTCAGAAAAAGCAGATCAATCTATTTTTTTGGTTTCAAGGTAGTCTTTTATTTGTTTTTTTTTTTAAATTAATATTTACTTAGAAAGTTCTTGGCCTGGCCCTGCTCCTGCATTAATAGATGCCGTTAGAATTTATTTTTCAAATACATTGAAAACAATATATATAATTTCTTAATAGTTTCTCATTTTCGAAACCATTTGCATGTCTTTAGTTTCTTTCTGTGAATATTTTAGAAACGAATGATATCTTCATAATTGCAATGCTATGTGATTCATAATCTAAATGTTAGAAACAAATTATGAGCTAAAGGATGATTTATTCATAAGTGCAACACTACTTGGTTGATAATCTAGATGTTCAATCTGAAATTTAGTTTTGTACTTCATTTAGGTTTTAAATTTATAGTCATTGTAGGCACTTTTGATAACTTGTTTGACTGGTTTTCAAGAAATTTACAGTTTTCTAATTTATCCTATTACAGCGTGTTTGCATGTTGTGACTCGAGGAAGAAGACAAAGAATGTTGAAACAGTATCATCCTCTAGGGTGTTGCAACAAGAAGTGAATAAAGGTGATAGTTCTCATGATGAGTTTATGGTGCATTTTCCTATAAGCAGTACTCCAACGAGTCAGTTTGGAAGTCCTGTAGCCACCCTACAAAAAATGAGTGCCACCGATGTGTTTCCGCATTTCATGGTTCCTACAGGCAATCAAATCTGGTATGCACCAGAGATGAATGCATTAGATGTTGCAGCGCTTCCTCCCCGAGCATTCCATGATTACAATGCATTTACCACTGATAACACTCCGCTGCACAGTCCAAATAGAAGTCCTCATCGAAAAAATAGAAGCCAAAGTGGACCTCCTTCTCCAATGCATCAGAGGTTGTCACTTGGGAGTATTGAGATCTCATCATTGCGTTCTGAAAGTAATGGCCCTATCTCTGTGCATCCGTTACCTCTTCCTCCAGGAGCAACCGTGGCTTCCCCACCATCTTCCATTCCCCAAGTTGCTAATAAGCCAGAGTCATTGCCAATGAATTGTCGATGGCAAAAGGGCAAGCTTATTGGGCGTGGGACATTTGGAAGTGTTTATGTTGCCAGTAACAGGTATACAAGTTCTATGTATCTTTGCCATCCATTGCACTAGCTATCAGAACACTAAAAGAGATTCTTGTTTCTGACAGAGAAACTGGAGCTTTATGTGCAATGAAGGAAGTTGACATATTTCCAGACGACCCGAAATCTGCCGAGTGTATAAAGCAACTAGAGCAGGTTTTTCTTTTGCAAACATTACATTTATTCACTCTAGGAGGATAAAAGCGGTGATGACCTAATGCCGTTTGTTTCTTTGAATGTCTTCCTAAGCCATGACTACTTTCTTTATTGCAGGAGATCAAGGTTCTTAGCCACCTCAAGCATCCAAATATAGTGCAGTATTATGGTAGTGAAATAGTAAGTTCCAGTTGCATGTTAGGAGTTCATCTCTTCTTCTTGCTCCACTTTTGTCTTAAGAATTTCCAATAAGGAATATAAATTACCATATGCAGGTGGAAGACAAGTTCTATATATATCTGGAGTATGTTCATCCTGGTTCAATTAATAAATATGTTCGTGACCACTGTGGCGCCATAACAGAATCTGTTGTTCGCAATTTCACTCGCCATATTCTATGTGGGTTGGCTTACCTGCACAGCACAAAGACCATCCACAGGTACAAAGCAGTGTCCTGATTTTTGGGTTAAAAACAGCCAATTAGAGTAAAAAAAGTGAATGACATCTACTTGCTTTTGTCCAACTCAAATATTAAGCATGGAAATGCTAGTTGTTTGAGGAGAGGACAGAACCTATTTTCGTATTTTAGCATGAAATATTGGTGGCTTCCTATGCTGTTTACCTTTTCTATTCAGGGATATTAAAGGGGCTAATTTGCTTGTTGATGCATCTGGAGTTGTCAAGCTTGCTGACTTTGGGATGTCCAAACATGTAAGTTTCATATCTTCCCCTTCTCTTTGGGTACATGTAAATAAATAATTAGTAGCCTCAGATAAGGCATGTAAATTAGTAGCCAAAGGATCTTTTATCAGCTGATGTCACACAACAATAAATAATTTAAGGGAAAAGATATGTTGCAATTCATCCTCCCAATTGCAGTCCTTTATTGGACATTTTAGTTAAGCATAAAAGAAGTGATTAATATAAATGGACACAAGCACAAATGAAGAAGACAGATTAAATCTATGTGTGAAAACTAGAGTTGATTAGCTTGGTGTGGCAGATGTTGTTGTCATCATCATCACAATTTGCCTCTCATCACTTACTGTTACTCCAAGTCATCTTGATTCAAGGTCTTTCGTTAGCTATTATTTTTTCTGATTCTGCTTGAATAATTCTGTATCGATTCCGTTGCAGCTTAGTGGACAAAGAGCTGATCTATCTTTGAAGGGAAGCCCTTACTGGATGGCTCCAGAGGTACCATCTCGTAATTGTATCATCGAATGATATCTGTATTTTAACATACTGACATCATTCGTTTCCCTGCAGCTCATGCAAGCAGTGATGCAGAAAGATAATAGTTCTGAGCTTGCTCTAGCTGTTGATATTTGGAGTTTGGGATGTACAATTATTGAAATGTTCACTGGTAAAGCACCATGGAGTGAGTATGAAGGGGTAAGCACATTATGTATCTTAATTCACTTAATAAATCAGCTGAGCATTGGAGAAATTTTGACCATTCTAACTTCCCATTGTTGCATGAGATGAGGAAAAAGAAAGTTGGTTATGTGCTTCTCATAATGCTAATGATCATATATTCTCTGCCCTGCAATCATTAAAAATTAAATGTTCCGCAATTATGTGCAAGGAAGGACAAGTTCAATAACTTGGTCTGGTTTGTTTTTAAATAAAAGACATTGCCAACTTCTTCATGTTCTCTTCTTTAATGCAGGCTGCCGCTATGTTCAAAGTGATGCGGGATACCCCTCCCATACCTGAAACATTATCACCCGAGGGGAGGGATTTCCTGCGATGCTGTTTCCAAAGAAATCCTGCAGAGAGACCATCTGCAAGTGTGTTACTAGAGCACCGATTTGTCAAAAGCTCACTACAGTCGGGTGCCTCATCGAGCTCCTCATCCTTTAATGGGACAAAAGTCATGGTAAATAACAATGCTTACCCTGTTGTTTCCATTGGCTTATGATAATTTATTTAATAATTAGTTTAATATATGTAGGATGCACCTCTTAGTCCAGGAGAGCGATCTGAATTTAAACTGGCTCAATCGCCAATGCAACAAGGCCTGCAAAGTGCAAAAACTGTTGACTCCTGACTGGTAAGAGTTACATTTTTCCTTGCCATCGAGCTTAATACTTTTTTCTTTCATTTTGCATATTGTAACTGCTGAATTCAATCGAATACTTCCTTTTTCTTGATCTTCATGCATTATTCTTTTTCTCCAGTGAGACTGCACAACGATCTCATTACAAGCATTCGGAGTTAACAGTGGCCCCACATTATTCACCTCGTTCAACCCTTGAAGTTCCTCCTGTTTTGTCTTCCTCATCCTCAGGCCCAAATACTCGTCCTCCCATCCTTTCTGGCACCACTAATAGATCTATCAACCAGGAGTGTAAGAAAAACCATATCTTCGGATAACATTGAAGGAGGAAACATTGTACATTATTTTCAAGGTTTCTCTGATAAGCAGCTTCAAGCATTGCATTGGAGACAACAAAAAGCCACCATCCAACATGTGGCTGTGGAGAACTGGACTAGAAACTCCCTACCTGATCGCTATCTTCAATGCCTAATCGAAGTTCCTGAAGCCTGTTGTCATCCTTGAAGCATATCTAGAAACAGGTCGTTTTTGTAAATTATGGAGTATTTTTTAGAGCCACCAAATTGAGAATGCTTACATGTATATTCTTACAGAAGTTGACATTTCTAATCTTCACAAGTCGAATGAATTAGTAGATTTTAGAAAGTGTAAGTTAGCCATATATATCAATCTTTTCTTTTCTTTTTTTAATTCCCGCATCTTGAGCGCCCTGCAATGCATTGTTTGAGCCATTTTAATGTTTTTGAATGATCTTAGTTTGTGGTATTTGAACTGAAATGCAGACATGAAACTAGTGGCGTTAGCATTTTCTACCCTACTTTAATGACCATCTTTACGCAAGAGTAGGTTATAATTGTGCAAGCCATGAAGTGTTGAATTTCCTTTTGGTTGGGGATATAGAAGGCCAAGAAGAGAGAAAGACAAAGAAAGGCATTTGGGGATCAATAAAATGACTTCAATTTATCCGATTTCGACTTCATCCCTACATATAAGTTTGGGAGGGTGAGTTAAATGCTCACCCTTCAAATTTATAATTACTTTTTAGATATTTTAATTGATAGCTTTAATTTTTTTTTTTCCAAAACTTTATTCTTTTAAGGATTCAAGCAAAATTTATAGATTAAATTTTGAAATTTTCTTATGAGATTAAACTTGAGAGATAAAATCTTTGAATAAATTTTTCTGTTCTTAAAAGTTTTTTTTTTTTTTTAATAAAAATCTGAAGGAGCATGAAGATTTGAACAAAACAAAGCGACAAAGCAAACTCCAAAGGATAAGACTTCAACAAAATAATGCATCACCTTGTAAAATGATTTGACAATCTTACTGAGTTACAATTAAATCAAATAAAAAAAAAAGGAAAAAGAGAAACACCAAAGGCAAAACACCAGAAACCTAGAGATCACAGACAATCCACAACTCAAGAAGGAAACTAGATAACAGTTTGTGTATGCTTATGAGGGTTTCATTAGTTTCTCTTGACCTTAATTTCTTTTTTTCTTTTTCTTTTTTTTTTTTTTTTTTTTTTGAAAATGTATAAGAAAAACTATGAAGCTAAGAACATCTCTTGTCCGAAACACCTTGCTTTCGCTAAGGAATCAATGACCTCGTTGGCTTCATGGAAGATATTTCTAAAGACCACGTTACCAATTTCCTAGTTTGAGTGAATCGATCTTTGAGCAAATATCCCAATATGTCTAGGGCCGAGACTTCACATGTGTACACCAAGTAAGTAGATGAACAAAAATCCGACTCAATAATCAAAATTTTCCTCTCCCTTCAAACAAAATTGGAGAATGATTCAAGTGTAGTCTTGAACACCATAATCTTTGCAAAATTGTGATCACTAATCCTAAAGGGCATGAAAACATAGCCAACATTGACCGTAACATTTCATATAACACCGCCACAATCTATTGCCAAATTGGACTAAAGAAAAGTAGTTATGACCACTCGGTATTCTACAAACACTCAAAAGAAAGTATATTTTGCTAGTAGTGTATATTGATGACATTTTTATTACAGTGAGTGATGAGGCTGGCATTTTGTCTTTGCAATCTTTTACTCATACTAAATTTCAACCAAAATACTTGGGAAGTTTGAAGTATTTTTTTGGGTATTGAAGTCATTAGAAGTAAGAAATGTATTTTATTATATCAAAGGAAATCAGCAAAAACTGAAAAATTATGGTGTAAGCCATGTAGCACACCTATAAAGCCTAATCTACAACTTATGAAGAAAGATGGTGATTTATTTAAAGATCTTAAGAGGTATAGAAGGTTAGTTGGAAAGTTGAATATTCTGTTACCATTGTAAGTCAATTAATGTCCTCACCAATGGTGAAACATTGGGCAACTTTGGAAGGAATTCTTGGTTATTTAAAGGGGTCTAGTAGACACGGTCTTTTATATAAGAACTATGGGCATGCTAACATTGAATGCTTCTCAGATGCAGATTTGAGCAGGGTCTAAGAATGATAAGAGATCTACTATCAGATATTGTGTTTTTGTATAAGGAAATCTAAGTTTTTGGAAAAGTAAGAAGCAAAAAGTAGCATCTAATTGAGTGTAGAGTCAGAATCTAGAGTTATGGCACAATTTGTGGGTGAAGTCGTATGGTTGCATCAACTACTAAGTGAAATGGGTTTCAAGACATTGTTGCCAGCCAAATTATGGTGTGATAACCAAGCTATTCTTCACATATCTTCTAATCTTATATTCCATGAATGAACTGAACACATCAAAGTTAATTCTCATTTTGTTTGTGAGTAGATTCAACAAAAGCTTATCTATAGCTTATGTTAAAACGAGAACATTTAGAAGGCATCTTTACAAAAGCTTTTAATGGAGCTTGAGTTGATTATATTTGTAATAAATTAGGCATGATTGATATTTTTGCTCCAACTTGAGGGGGAGTGTTAGAGAATATCTTGTGTAGATATAAATATATAGCACATTTATAGGGATTTTATTTTGGTCTCTTTCTTTTTACGTTAAGTTGTAACAAATATAAATATGTATCTTATTGTTAAATGGAAATAATCTTTTTCACTAAAAATCAATCTATTTTCTATCAAATCTCTTTCAATTTCACAATTTCACTATAGGTTGGGATGACACACTTAAGACTCAAGAATCTCCAACAATCATGGAAGCTTTTAAGTAATAACCACTGGAGGGAGGCTATAATAAGAAAATGGCAACTTGAATGAAGTAGGGAACATGGTTTTTACAACCACTACTAAAAGGAAGAATTTTGGAAAAAAATCCGGTTCGAAAATAGTTTTCTTGCACAACAAGAAATAAAAATTTTAAAAATCGAATCGGTTTGTGATATTTATAACAATAAACCCTTTATCGAAATCGCACCTGTGTGTTTTGCTAAACGGATCCTTGTTATTCCTAGCTTTTAACTGAACGACCTTCTCTGTCATTCTTGTACCACGAGCTGTGTTCGAACGATTTGAATCAAACACAGAACTAGAAATCATTTTTTTTACTTTCAGTATGAAAGAAAAATCTCTTCTCAATAAAACTGGTAGAGTAACAATATATTAGAGAATGAACTCTCACTATTTTTGGGCAGAGTAACAATATCTTAAAGTTGTATATTTCGCCCTACCAGTGCCATCTATTTATAGGGACAAGAAGTAAAACCCTTTTTGAATTGTAGAAGTCTATTTCAAATTACAAAAACGAACTCCTAGTCTAACTAGAAATATAGGCAGCAACAACTCTAGTTAATTATAGTAGGGTTTGTTGTCCCTCTCTTAACCATGAGGAGCTTCTAGGCCTCTTCCATATCATGTCCAATTATAAGTACTTCTTAAAATTTTAACCTAGTACTTTATAATTCGATTCAACCTGATTTTTTTCTATTTACCAAAATAAACATCTCAAATTAATTTAAATTAATTAATTTCTCAATTAAATAATTTTCTCAACCCAATTTTAATTCTGTTAAAATCATGGCAACTTTACCATAAAAGAATCTATGAGAAAATATATTTAATATTTCTACATTCAATGGGTTCATTATGACCAAATGATTTATTTCCATTTTCAAACTTTATTTAATTAGAAAACCATAAATTCATTTCCATGTCATTTTTATTTTGGAAAAAACCACATTCATTTCCAAATGTTTCTCATTTCTCTATTTCTACCATTTTTGTTCATTTGATTCAACATACAATTCATTTTTGGTTTCAAAGAGCTAGCGGAGGGACCAATTGAACATATGCGATTAAGGCTCAAATGATTTATAATTAAGTTTCAGCTTTTCACCTATTAATTTATAAACTTATTCAGTCACGAAAGTTATTCCACTATAGTATCATGACTGAGCTCTCCCTAACGACATATCATTACGACAATAATCTTGTCATATGTGTGTTACCCTTATAGGATATTCTTAGTCTCTTTGGGATAAATTTATTCTCCCAATATGATCCTATTTTATCTCATGGTAACCATTACATCTTTCTTCATGAAAATTCAATTACCATCAAATAGTAATCAAGTCATTCCTCTCAAAGACGAACGACCTGTGGCCACGTATCAACCATGTAATGCCAATAAGAAGATATTCTTTACCCCTGTCTTGGGCTATGAATTCTACTATTGTGAATGACGCTACATACCGTAGATGTCATATACTCAATGCACCAGCTTCCGATTCCTTATCTATTTGAACTCAACCTTTTATTTACATCAAAGTATACGAGTCATGCAAGCATAGTCTATCATCCACTCAATATTTGGGTATATCACACTATGAATATCACAAGTGAATAAATCCATAATTGAATTTAGGATCTATTCTTCTTGGGTCCAGTTCGATGTACTGTCAGTCCAATCAGTCATATCTATGTCTCTATCTTTTGGGAGTCATCCGCTCTGATTCTTAAGACAAGACATCTCCCCAATTAGACTTGATAAATAGCATATTAGTCTTTCAATGAGATTACTCATTTTTTATTAGACTAAGGTCATGTTTAGGTTCTTCTACTAATATAAATTGTCTTTTCATATTACAATCTGACCACGCAATATCGCTTAAACATTAGACTACCAATGAGTCAATATTTGTTTATATTTTACTTTGCATGCAAAAACCATATGAGGACAATTATACAAAGTATATTAATGTAATCAATGAATTGTTTTATTAACCAATCTGTTCGAAAGAATTATAAGTTTACAAACGAATATACTACACTCAGGGAGTAGATCCAACAAAGGAAAGAAGTAGGGTGTAGATGATGTTTAAAGTGAATAAGTGTGCATAATAGCATGTTACAAGGTTAGGATAGTGGCAAAAGGATACTCCTAAACAATTGGTTGTGAATTTAAAGAAACATATAGCTAGTTGTTAAAGACTATATAGCGAGGGCCATACTCACTCTAGCAATGACAAACAAATGAAAGTACATTGCCTTCTTAAATAGGGTGCTTAAAGAAGATGTTTACATGTCCCAACATCTTGGATTTTAACAAGAATTCTAGAATGGTACACAACCGGTGTACAAGCTATATTTATTGTTAACGAAGTAAGTCAGTGTATGTGTCATGGGTTGCACATGGGAGCCCGCAACCATGGCACACTTGTGTGATCTATCAAGTTCAAGGGAGGTCATTTGGCCCAATCGGACTGGCTCATTGTTTGGAGAGATTGAAGGTCCATCAAAAAAGCTTGGAAAATATAAAACGTAATATTCAAAGATATGCAATCTTAGATATAATATGTAAATCTTAGAAGATATGATTCTGTAATATTAGAGATTTAATTTGTAGATAGCTTTTAATCTTAGTCGTTGATGTACTTTGATCTATACCGTTAAATTTAGGGAGGCTCAACTATAAATAGAGGGCTCTCCCCTTCATTGTAAATCACTTTATTCTTGGGTAATAAGAATTCTTGAGAGCATTCACTCAAAAACTTCTCTTTTGTGTTAGCTTTTTTGTGCCTTTGTTCTTTATTCATTTTTGTTCATCTTTGAATTGCTTCCACTTTGTGTTGGTTCCTTGGAGGAATTCTATTGAATCCTCAATTATTTGGAGTTAGGCTGACTTAGGCCTTTTTTTGCGAAGGAATTGCCTAAGGCCGCACGGATTGCAAGGCAAAAAATCTAAATTCGTGACAGTTGGTATCTGAGCTAGAAAGATGTCGAAAAAAATAGTTGAACATAATGAACCAATAGAGACCCACGGAAGGACTAGGAAGGCTAATCGATTGAGGGACTTGCATCAAGTGGTCAATCTTGAAGAGTCCGTGCGGGACATAAAGGAGACACTCGAGATGGTCGTGCGCCATATCGAGGATTTTAGCTCAATAAGGGGGATTTTAAATACTTTGTGTGGGAGACTCTCAGATCCACTTCAGACAAGCTGACTGTAAGAGATGATGCTCTTGAGGCCATGGGGATGGCCTTGAAGGAGGAGATTATTGAACTCAAGGCATAGCTCACTATCTACACGGATGCCTTGGAAAGTGGGATGTTAACTTTGGGACCAAAGCAACGCAAGATGGATGTTCCAAAATGCAAGAAGTTTAAAGGGGCTAGGTTTGTGAGAGAAGTGGACAACTTCCTATGGGAATTGGAGCAATACTTTCGAGCGATAGGCATCGAAGATGATGCCACTAAGGTAAAAACTGGTTTGATTTATTTTACTGATGTTACTCTCATATGGTGGCGACATAGGTCCATGTATGAGAAACATGGAGGAATGACTATTGAAACATAGAAGGCAATGAGAGTTGAAGAAGCAATTTTATCCACAGCATGCCAAGAAAGAGGCTCGGGCCAAGTTGCGCTGGCTTACGCAGCAAGGCACTGCTCGAGATTATGTTCGAGAGTTCAGCGAGTTTATGCTTCAGATCTTATACTTGAATGAAAAGGAAACGTTCTATTGGTTCGAGGATGGACTAAAAATGTGGGCAAAGTAAGAGTTGCGTCGCTAAGGCATCACTAAACTTACTGCAGCCATGGCTGAGGTAGAGAATTTCTGCGAGTTTGGCGGAAGAAAGTCTGATAATCATGAGTCTTCCAAGCCCAAATTCAAATCTAAGGGCAATGGTGAGGGAGACAAAGACAAAGTGAAAAACAATGGTGAAGGCTCAAAAGCTAAGCAAGATAAGCCATGGGAGAAAAATGGGCCATTGAGGTGCTTTCTTTGTCTAGGCCTACACAGGATGAAGGACTATCCAAAAAAGGTTGCCTTCAATGCCATGGAGGCACACAAAGAGTCCGAGCAAGACATCAAAAATCTAAATGCAATATTTGGTGGTGTCGAAGACAAAACAAGTAATGGCTTGATATTTGTGGACATCACTGTGGCTGGTAAAAGATTGAGTGCACTTGTCGATACTGGTGCGTCTGAGTTATTAATGTCCGAAGAGATGGTGAGGGAACTTGGTCTCAAGATTTAGAAAGATTTGGGTCGAATCAAGACAGTGAACTCAGAAAGTGTCTCAATATCTAATGTAGCAAAAGGAGTGGAACTCCAACTTGGCGAGTGGACCAGTGGCAACCATTAAGGTAATACCACTTGATGATTATGATTTTGTGGTTGGATTAAGCTTACTTGAACGGATTAATGTGGGTATTTTTCCTTCTGGTAATTACATGGTGATTTCTGATTCGAACCATCAATGTATGGTGAGAATGAAAAGAAAAGGAAGCATGGGGGAAAAGACACTGTCGGCGATCCAATTTGCTAAAGGAGTACGTAGAGATGAAGTTTTTTATTCAGCCACCTTAAAGGTTGACGAAGCCGTGAAACCCGTTGATGAAATCCCAAAGGAAGTGGGCCAGTTATTACAATATTTTCAAGACGTGATGCCAGCAAAATTGCCCAAAAAGTTTCCACCTAAGAGGGGGTGAATCACAAGATCGAGTTGATGCCCAACAGTGAGCTGCCAACTAGGGCCCCATATCTGATGTCTCCACTGGAGTTGAAGGAGTTGTAGAAATAGTTGAAGGAACTTTTAGATATCGGATTCATTAGACCATTTAAAGCCCCATTCGGTGCACTAGTGTTGTTCCAAAAGAAGCACAATGGGTCTTTAAGATTGTGCATCAATTACCGGGCCATAAACAAGATCATTGTGAAGAACAGGTATCTCATTCCCTTTATTGCAGATTTTTTCGATCAACTTGGTAGTGCAAGATGGTTTACTAAGTTAGATTTACGATCGGGGTACCACCAAGTGAGAATAGCCAAAGGGAATGAGCCCAAGATCGCCTGTGTGACTTGGTATGGGACTTATGAGTTTCTTGTGCTGCCCTTCGGGCTGATGAATGCTCCAACCACATTCTGTACCCTAATGAATAAGGTATTGCAACCTTTCCTAGATCTTTTTGTGGTTGTTTACCTTGATGACATTGTGGTGTACAATAAGTCACTTGAAAAGCATGTGGGAAATTTAAGGGAGGTGTTCCAAACCTTGCTTGAGAATGAGCTATATGTCAAAGAGGAGAAATGTTTATTTTCCCAGCGAGATGTGCCAATTCTAGGCTACATTGTGGGAGGTGGCAAGATTCGAATAGATGAAAGAAAAGTTCAAGCTATTGCTAATTGGGAGCCACTAACCAAGGTAACAGAATTATGGTCTTTCCTTGGGTTGGCGAACTACTATCGATGCTTCATTGAAGGCTACTCCAAAATAACTACACCCTTGACGGATTTTTTTGAAAAAAGGTAAACTGTGAGATTAGGACCCTCGATGCAAGAATGCCTTTATCTGAGTGATGCAAGCAATGAAGAGTGAGCATGTACTTACTTTAGCGCATTTTTCAAAGGCATATGAGGTACACATGGATGAATCAAACTATGCAATTAAGAGAGTTTTGATGCAAGATGGGCATCCAATTACTTTTGAGAGTCAAAATTTTAATGAGATAGAGTGGAGATATACGGTCCAAGGAAAAGAAATAACTGATGTGGTACATTGTTTGCGCACATAGAGGCACTATTTTGCTAGGTTCCCTGTTCGTGGTATTCACTGATAATGTTGCAAATAGTTATTTCCTAACTTAGAAAAAAATTTGTCTCCCAAGCAAGCTCATTGGCAGGTTTTCCTAGTGGAGTTTGATTTTAGCATGGAATACAAGCTAGGGAGTGCCAACACTGTGGCTGATACGCTTAGCCAAAAGATGGAGTTTGCGACAATCAGCCAACCCGATAATCCTCTATTGGAGTGTGTTCGAGAGGGATTATACCATGATCCCACAACTAAAAATTTTATCGAGCTTGCTAAGGATGGGAAAATAAGGCAATTTTGGGTTGAAAGAGAATTGTTATACACCTAGGGACATCGTCTTTATATGTGTCAATATGGGAACTTGCGTAAAGAAGTCATGAATGAATGTCATGATTCAAGATAGGCTAGACATCCAGGTAGGCACCACACTTTGGCTCTCTTGGAGGATCGTTTTTATTGGCCTTATATGGGTGATGATATGGAAACCTATGTGAAAACTTGTTTAGTGTGCCAACAAGGTAAAGTTGAGCTGAAGACTCCTACCGGTTTGTTAAAACCTTTGCCCATTTTGGAGTGCCTATGGGAGAGTGTATCATGGACTTTATTATGGGTTTGCCTAAATCTGATGGGTTTACAAGCATTTTGTTGTGGTAGACAAGTTTTCAAAGTATGGAACCTTTATTCCAGTGACCAAGGAGTGTCTTATTGAGGAGGTAGCTCATTTGTTCCTTAGACATGTGGTGAAATATTAGGGAGTCTCACAATTTATCATTAGTGATCAAGATGAGCGATTCACGAGCTAGTTCTGGACTAAGTTGTTCAAGTTAATAGGCTCAGACTTAAACTTTTCCACTAGCATGCATCTGCAAATCGATGGGCAAACTGAACGAGTGAATGTGTTGTTGGAGACGTATCTTTGGCACTATGCGAGTGCCACACAAAGGGACTTGCCAAAGTTGTTGGATGTGGCCCAACTTTCTTACAACTTAGAATGAAATGGGGCTACAAATCAGATTCTGTTTGAGATAGTGACAGTGCAACAACCACTTACACCCAATGCTATTGCAACTCGCTATGCAAGACCAAACCCAGCAGCTTATCAATTTGCAAGGGATTGGCAAGAGTAAAACTATTTAGCTAGAGCTTGTCTGCAAGTAAGTGCAACAAGAAGTGGTCGAATCAGAATCAAAGGGATGTGTAATTTCAAGTTGGTGATTTAGTTCTTGCTAAACTACACTTGATTTTGCAAAATAATGGCGTGCACCAAGGGCTTGTGCTATGGTATAAGGGACCCTTTCGAGTTGTGAAAAGAGTAAGCAAAGTGTTTTACAAGCTTGAGTTTCCTACAAAGCTTAAAGTCCCCTCAGTGTTCCATGTAAGTATGCTTAAGCCATTCCATGAGGATCAAGAGGATCCAAATTGAAGAAAGTCTGAATGAGCACCAATGAGGGTAAAGGTCTCATACGATCGAGAAGTTGAAAGCATCGAGTTAAACCGTGTGATCAGATGAAAGTACTATCGACCGAGGCATGAATACTTAGTTTGATAGAAGGGATTTCCGAACAGTGAGGCAAGTTAAAAACCTATCGAGGCCTTGTGGAAGTTCCAAGGCAAGATAGACTGGTTCCATACGGAGAACGCGACGAGGGTATCGCTAGAATAGATGGGGGAGAATGTCATGGGTTACGCATGGGAGCCGTAACCATGGCACACTTGTGTGATCTATCAAGTTCAAGGGAGGTCATTTGGCCCAATCGGACTGGCCCATTACTTGGAGAGATTGAAAGTCCATATACAAAGCTTGGCAAATATGGAACGTAATCTTCAAAGATATGCAATCTTAGATAAGATATGTAAATCTTAGAAGATATGATTCTGTAATCTTAGAGATTTAATTTGTAGATAGCTTTTAATCTTAATCGTTGATGTACTTTTATCTGTACCGTTGAATTTGGGGTGGCTCAACAATAAATAAAGGCCTCTCTCCCTCATTGTAAGTCACTTCATTCTCGAGTAATAAGAATTCTTGAGAGCATTCACTCAAAAGCTTCTCTCTTGTGTTCTTAGCTTTTCTGTGGCTTTGTTCTGCATTCATCTTTGAATTGCTTCCGCTTTGTGTTGGTTCCTTAAAGGAATTCTATTGAATCCTCAATTGTTTGAAGTTAGGCTGACTTAGGCCTTTTTGTTTTTGCGAAAGAATTACCCAAGGCCACACGGATTGTAAGGTAAAAAAATCTAAGTCCGTGACATATTCACAAGCCTTGTGACACGCTAGATAAGTGTAAAAAATATGGATAAGTGCCTTCAAGGTACCATTGATTGTGGCATTCCTTTTCAACTAGCTACAACTTTTAGATTTACGATATACACAGATGTTGATCGAGGAAGTCGTATGGAGAAAAGAAGGTACATGTCTAGGTATGCAGTGTTTCTTGTGGGCAATCTCATCTCATGGAACTCTAAGAAAAAGTCTGTGGTAGCACTTTCCATGTCTAAGTGTCATGGGGCTAGAGCTTTAGTCTCGTAATCTGTGTAACTTTAGATTATTCCTTGATTTCAAATCCACCTAAGTCAACATAACTCTCACAAAGTGAGAATTCCCGATAGAAGTTCTCCAAGGCACCATAAATAAAGCGAAAGCAACTGAAAACAAAAAAGCAAGAAAAGAATAGAAAAATTCCACAAGAAAGTAAAAGCACACCAAGTACTTAAGTAAATGCTCTCAAAGTATCTCTATTACTTTGAAGGATTACACCTGAGTTCTAACAAATGAGAGGGAAAGCCTTTGTTTATAGTTGAGCTCCCCCATATCCAACAGTCCAGTTTGCTTTACATCAACCGTCAAGATTAAAGCTTATCTACGATTGAAATTGTTAAGGGATTGACTCAATCCTTTAAGATTAAAAAAAAATCAAATCTTATAAGATATCTAATCTTCTAAGATTAGTTTCCATATTTACCATGGCAATGCTAATTTCCATAAGTGTTTCACTAAGCCACCAAGGCATTAAGTAGATGGGCTTCTCCACATGTTCCATGAATTGGGCCAGTGTAAATGGGTCAAATGAGCCCCATTTAATCGATTAGCCTTCATGGAACAATCTGCACATTCATCATGGGATTTGATCCTCAGGTTGTGGTATTCTCCCCTATTCATTCTCACAAAGCCTTCGTTGCCTCCTCGAGATGACACTGGTTTGAATCATCTTGTAACCTTCTCAAGGCCTCAACTGATTCCTTACTAGTATCTTTTTCAGGTAGTCCTGCCACTCGGAACACTTTCCTCGACTTCTGTTCTCTCCTAACTCGAACCACTCTTACTTGCCCACATTATGGCTTTCCCTATTTGGTATCCCCTTGATCCTTACAACTAGGCTTATGCATGCTCACAATAAACATTGGGTTAACCTTGCTTTTTCCTGCCAACTCCAATTTGTAAGCCCATTGGCTTACCCATTTTAGAACTCTAAAAGGGCCCCTATGTCTTTGCTAAGCCAATGATAAGTCATAATGTAAAACACTAGTTAAGTGTTCGAGATGTACCTTGCATGTTGAATTTACTCCCTTTGACTGCTCAGTTTGCATAACTACCTTAACCTTCAAAGTTTGATGCACAACCCACGTCTCTCATAGGTGGTAGCCCCACTGATGACATTGGTTAAACTTATCTTAGAACCTTCCCAATGCCTCAATTGATTCCTTGCTAGCCTCTTTTTTAGGTAGTCTTACCCTTCAGAATACTTGCCTCGATTTCCGTTCTCTCCCAGCTCGAACCATTCCTCTCCTTAGTACATCTCATTCGTAAGATCCCTACTCTTACTTACCTACATTGTGACTTTCCCTGATTGGGATCCCCTTGATCCTTACAACAAGGCTTAGGCATGCTCACAATGAACACTAGGTTAACCTTGATTTTTCCTGCCAACTGCAATTTGTAAGCCCCTTGGCTTACCCATTTCAGAACTTTAAAAGATCCCCGTGTCCTTGCTAAGCCAATGATAGGTCATAATGAAAAACACTAGTTAAATGTTTGAGATGTACCTTGCAATTTGCATTTACTCACTTTGACTTCCCAATTTGCATAACTACCTTACCCCCAAAGTTTGATGCACAACCTAGCTCTCTCATAGGTGGTAGCTCAACTGATGACTCAATAGATTTCATATCAATTTCTTGCTCCTCTAGCATGTCCAAGGGGATCTCTATAACACTCCTCTAATCTACCAATTTAATGTTCTTTCCACCATGAACATCCTTGGCTAGTTGGATTGCCGACAATACCTTGGTTCCACCTTTCATGTCTCGACTCACCAGCACAACGCATGCTTGTTGATGAGTACACAAGATACATATACAATAGACAAAAGGAACTAACAAAGAATCAATTTGGTCAAGGAATGAAGTCGTAATCATCTAAATAAATTACCTCAAAATCTTCCTTGCCTTTTCGCTCACCGATTTGTAGCTCCACTCCTTGTGATACTCCCACAATTGGGACCTCTTTGGAATAAACCATCTTGATATTCTTGGTCAATCTGCTAACTGAGAGACCAAGCTTACCCATGAATCTCTCTAATATAAACAAGTAAGATGCCCCTGTATCGACAAAAGCACTCCTCCTCTAGCCTACGATGTTGATGTCTACAAACATCAAACCTTTCTACTTACGATTCCTCATCACGTATAATATAGATTGTTATGGACAGTCCCACACTATGTGTGTAACCCTTCAAACTAGGCCTAGATGTTACAGCTTAATCTAAGTAATTACATACGCCATAAAGATGGCCAAAACGTTTTTATAAGAAAAACTCACTTGTCTTGAAGATATGTCATTTTTAAAACATCGTGTTCATTTTAATAAAAATTTATTTATTCTTTTTTTAATTTAAAATATTTGTATTGTAACTTAGTTTTGAAATCATAAATTTGCAATGGCTAATAATCACTAAAACATCTATTGACTGTTTAAAAATCATATAAAAAACAATTTATGCAATATTATCCCAAAATGTCAAAATAAAAATCCTATGCCACAGTTCATAATTTAAAAATAAAGTCCAAAAAGTGATTAAGATAACCCAAATTAAAGACTATAATAACAAAAATCCAAAATGAACTCATATGGTTCGTAAAAGTCCCACATTATTTGAAAAAAAAAATCCATGAGCAAGAGATCATTAATCTAAGAGCCCCTCCGAAGATCCGAATCTGAGCCTCAATTACGAGAATTACCTGAGACATACGCATAACATGGGTGAGCTTTAAAAGACTCAGTGTGAGATCGTCACAAACATATATTTCAACACGTAGCAGAACACATCCCAATCAAATATAACTTTCACAGAATTCACATATCATCGGATTTAATGAAAATAACAAGTTATGCTTAAGTAATCACAGTTAAACTGCAAATTGGGATTTCCTACTCATCTCCACATAATCACAGTTAAACTGCAAATTGGGATTTCCTACTCATCTCCACATCGTTATGCAGTTTAACTATGCAATTTAACATAGTTAAATGTTGATTTCTGAGGATTTCCTACTCATCTCCACTACACACCAATATCGAGTTCCCCAGAACTCGTCCATCCGGTAACACACCATTTGTGGACAAGCCACCACATAAATACCGATAAATGGTCACACAACAGATCATGGACAAGCCACCACATAATTGTCGATAACGACCACATAATCACAGTTAAACTGCCACATAGCTTCCTCTTTTCACAATCCCACCCCATGCATGTGATATGGCCATTTTAACACATATGTTTAACTTTCCACATTTTTCACATATTCATTCTCGTAACTCATATTTCTCAGTATTTACACATATGCATGTATCATGCTCATATTTTCACATATCACATAGTTTTCACTTTAGCATGCTTTAATATACATATTTATATTAAAACATGGATGTTAACATACACATACATATATCACATGTTTAGATCATCACATATCAATTTAGCCATAAATCACATAACATAGAGTTGAAATCAACATTACATACATCACATATCACAAAACATAGATTTTCACAATACTTAATAGTTTAGGACACTAACTTGGATTCCTTTTTGATTGAGTTTTTGAATTCCACTCGAGTACTTAATGTACTCACAAATTAATTAATTAATTAATTAACATTTTATTAAAGTAAATAACATTATATTTCACTTAAAATGAGAGTTAGATCCCACACCTTAATGTGTAGATTTGATTGTCATAATCCTATTAGAGGAGATTTCTGTAACACCCCTTACCCGTATCCGATACCGAGACAGGTTACGAGGCGTTACCTATCTTAACACATGCATATATACAGTTTCAAATCGTAAAAGTATGTTCAAATTAAAAAATTTTAAATTTCCTCTTAACATCCTTAATATAGGCCTACGAAGCCCAAAACGAATCTTAGAAATGTTTCAAAATAAAAACGAGTTCTTTAGAAAACTTTGGAAAATATTACTGAAAACAGAGGCACACGCCTATGTGGAAGTGTTAAATGCTCGTGTTACTTGATAACATGGCCACGTTGACAGGTCGTGTGATTAACACGGCCTAAGCATATAGGGACACACCCGTGTCCCACGCCCGTGTGGATTTATTATCTCAATTTGAGCCTATAGGGGTTTTCACACGGCCTGACACATGCCTGTTTCTATGGCCCGTGTCCCTCATACGGCCATAACTCGCACGTGTCTTGACCCGTGTGCAAAAACCTTGACATTCTATTTCTGACGTCAGCAACCTCATATGGTTACACGGCCAAGGCACACGCCCGTGTCCTTAGACTGTGTGGCGAATCAAATTCCTAAATTTAGGTGCAGACTTCGCACGGCCTGGGCACACGCCCGTGTCCTATAGTCGTGTTCTCCACACGGTTGAGACATACAGTCGTGTCTCAGCCCGTGTGGTTACTACTAGGCATTCTGTTTTGCCAACTTAGAATGTAGGGGGACACACGGCCAAACCATACGCCCATGGGGCAGACCGTGTGTCACACACAGCCTAGACACACGCCCGTATGTCTACCCGTGTGGACAATTATAAGGCTATTTACCAAGCCAATTGCCACCCTAAAAATCAACCACACTTATACCACTTCAATGCAACACACATCATGTTTATACTTTACTCATTACTCATCCAATTTCACAAGCTTGCACTTCATGAATTTCATCATCATTGAATAGATATAACTTAACTAGTGTTGGCCAATTCCAATGACCATTTACAAAATGAATTGAGTAACATTAATAGCCAACATCTTGGCTAACCAATATGACATATAACAAAATAACCAAGTTCCTATACATGACATACCCAAAATAATCAAACTTTACTATACCAAAAGAATAGCTTGATAGTGTGAGCCGAGCTTCGACGTCCTACGATGCTTGAGCTAGCTTGGCGAAACTACAAGGAAAGGGAAAAGATAGGGAGTAAGCATAAAGCTTAGTAAGTTTACATGCAATAGATGACAACATAAAATCTTATGATACATTCATACTTTACTTTAAGTAATAACACAAGTTTTCAAGCACATTGACATAGCTTACTCATGCTTACTCTTACCAATCACATATCACATATAAGACTTATTTCTCATGAGTATCTCATATGTACCTGTATCACTTCATCACATAACTTTAGCACTTTTACCATCTTGAACATAAACATAGCTCTTTACCATCTTTAATGTAAACTTAGCTCTTTACCCGTTGAACTACTTGGAATGTCAAAGGATATCCGTAATTCGTCATGCACGTAGTAAAATGCCAATGCCATATCCAAGATATGGTCTTACATGGAATCACATGTCAATGCCGATGCCATATCCCAGATATGGTCTTATACAGAATCTCACATCGATGTTGACGCCATATCCCAGATATGGTCTTATACGAGATCGTATATCGATGCCATGTTCCCAGACATGGTCTTACACGATTTTCATATTCAATGCTGATGTCATATCCCAGATATGGTCTTATACGAGATCTTAATTTGGTGCCAAGGCCATATCCCAGACATGGTCTTATACGGGACCTTACAAATCTCATGTCTTGACGATGGTATCCTCTCACTTCCTAAGGTTCAACCGAGACTTGAACATCATAAATTTTCATCATATTCTCATCGAAACATCATTGATCAATTTCATAGAAATAATATACATCTTCACGAAATGTCAAGCATTTTTTTAAAAAAAAACATGATGTTGAATTATTACACACAAACTTACCTCGGTACCAAAATATGCCAATTTGTAAATCTAGTCTGAAACCTTGCCTTTTCCTTGGTCAATGTTAATTCCACGTTCTTCTTGATCTATAATAACAAATTCACTCATTTAATCACCACATAAATCAAGACGTTTTAAAATTTCTACTTTGGTAAAGTTACCATTTTACCCTTAAACTTTTACAAAATTACGATTTTACCCCTAGGCTCGTAAATCGATTCTAATCAAATTTCCTCCTCTAACAAGCTTAGCTGAACATTTATTACTCTTATAGCAACTCTCAATACCAATTATTTCACACATTTACCACCTATTTTAAAACCTTTACAAAAAGGTCCTTTTTAGATGTTTTCATGGAAACTCCTTTCACAAAAGTTGTTTATTTAACAACCAAGACTCATTTTCTTCCATAAAATTTCAGTAAAAACACTAATTATCTCATGTAAAAACCCTATAATTTCAACCGTTTTGCAAAATAGTCCTCTCATTAGTTAGCTCAAGCTACAAGGGTATTAAAAGTACAAAAATTATAAAAAAAAAAAGACCACCAAAATCACTTACTTGCAAGGGTGAGAAGTTGCTGAAAATTTTAGGCTTCTAAAACCCCTCCTTAGCTGATATTTTCGGTGGAAGAATATGAAGGTGAAAGGTGATATCATCTTTCTCTTTATTTTATTTATTTCCTTTAATTAAGTCACCTAATTCACCTACTTTGACCAATTTTGACATTTCTTGTCCCCTATGGCCGGCCAACACTCTATCAAGGGCCTAATTTCACATTAGGGACCTCCAATTAAGTTTCTATAGCTATTTAACACCTTTAGCTTGTAGAACAATGCTTTCACACTTTATGCGATTTAGTCCTTTTTCGCAATTAAGCATGCAATCGCTAAAATTAATGCACCAAAATTTTCATGCTCTCATATAATCATGCTATAACACATAGACTAATATTAAAAATAATTTTCTCCAACCTCAGATTAGTGGTTACGAAACCCCTATTCTGATTAGCCCCTAAATCGGGCTGTTACAATTTAACTTGGATCTAAGCTGGTAGATGAATCTATCGCATCAAACACATATTTTAATTAGATCTATCAGATTTGATTTTTAACATTTAAAATTTTAATTGGTCGAAATAGTTCTAGCCATCACTTACCCTTAAATCGAGACTTAGATTCGTTATCTTCGTTATCACACTAAGGATCTCTTTGATTGGCATTGTTTGGTCATTCAAGTTGATACGAAATCACAGTAGTGTTTATGTTAAACCAATAAAAAATAACTTGATGATATTATCACCCTACACCATTCAGCTAAACATTGGTATTTCTAAAATGAAGAATTTTACGAATCGAACAACCTTACACTTGATTTAATACGGGATGATCGAAGAATCGAGAATGGAATGAGATCGATGTTTGAGTGATCTAGAAATAATAATAGAATGAGTGGAAGAAAAATATGAGTTTTAGTAACTAAGGAATTGGCAAAAGAAATAGGAAGCAAAAAGGAAAATTTTGGTCACTGGCAGCTCAGCGGTGGTCTAGCTATAGAGAAGCGGCAGTCTAACGGTGCTAAGAAAATATTAAAAAGAAGAGGTTTTGGTCACTAAAATTGGAAGAAAGGGGAAAAGAGAAAAATAAGAGAAAATAGGTGGAGGAGGAAGAGACCCGAGGTGGTTCGTGACTGCTCGTGGCGGTGGAAGGAATGAAGAGTGAAAAGGGGCAGCGTCTATGGTGGTTAGGAGGTCTTTGATCGTGGTGGAAAGCTCGGTTGTGGTGGTTGGAGAACAAAATTTAAAAGGAGGTGGTGGTTCTATTTTGATTTGAGAGAAAAAGAAGATGAAGAAAATAAAAATAAATGGAGATTAGGGTGCAAATGAGGGTGGTGGACGACACAAGGGGTTTGTGCAGCTTGGTCAACCATGGCTAGGTTCATTGTATCACAATCTTATGGAAAGAGAAGAGGTTTTGGCAAAGGAGTGAAATAATGAGTGAAAAAAGGGATGTGTCTCACAACATAAGGCAAATTTGACTTGCTAAAGGAGGAAAGGAATCCTCCATATATGGCAACAAGAGGGGTGGACATCAAGGCTTGAATGCACATGCCAATTGTGTGCAAAAATTTAATTCAAAAAAATGAGAACATGGGGGTTTGAACTAGGGACTTCTAGGATAGTTAATGAGCTTCTTTCCACTAATCCACAACATTTCCTTATGTTCATTTTTGCGCAAATAATTTAAGACATATGAGGTGGCAGTTTCACTATATTACAATTAATAGAAAAATGGGATGTGACAACTCTACCCTCCTTAAATGAAAATTTTGTCCTCGAAATTACTTGTTTGGGAAAAGATGAGGATATTACTATTGCATCACATCTTGTGGTTCCCAAGTATTCTCACTAGAACCGTGATTCCTCCATAAAACTTTGACAAGTGGCACTTATGTCCTCAACATTTTGACACCGCCATCAATAATTTGCACTTGTTCTTCATTAAAAGTGAAGTCATGGCGAACCTCTATCTCATCAACCGGAATCACATGAGAAGGGTTGGATTGATATCATTGCAACATAAACATTTGGCAAACATCGTGAATGTGATCCAACTCTGAAGGTAAATCCAACTTATAAGCCACTGGTCCAACCTTCTTAATGATGCAGTAAGGTCTAATGAACCTCAGAATCAACTTTCCCTTGTGGTCGAATCTCAGTACCTTCTTCCAAGGTGAAACCTTAAGGAAGACTTGGTCACCCATATTATACTCAATATCCCTCATCTTTAAGTCGGAGTAAGACTTTTGTCGATCTGATGCTACTTTCAATTGATCCAAATAATTTCCACATTGTTCTTAGTCTCTTGAAGAAAATCTGGTCCCAGCACTTTCTTCTCCACCAAATTTGTCCAACACAAAGGTGCTCTACACTTGCGCCCATAAAGTGCCTCAGACGGAGGCATCTGAATGCTCGACTTAAAACTATTATTATAAGCAAACTCCAATATTGGTAAATGCTCCTTCCAATTACCTTAGAAATCGATTACACATCCTTCTAACATGTCCTTGAGAATTTGAATAACTCTCTCAGATTGTCCATCAGACTGTGGACAATAAGCAGTACTGAAATTCAATCTCATACCCAGTGCATAATGCAGACTCTTCCAAAAACGTGACATAAAGCGAGGATCTCAATTGGAAATAATAGATACCGATACTCCATGAAGTCTTACAATCTCAGTGATGTATAATCTTGCTAGCCTCTAGAACGAATATTTGGTGCGTATTGGTAAGAAATGGGCAAATTTTGTTAATCAATCCACAATCACCCACGTAGAGTCATTCTTGGATGACGTCAACAGTAACCCACTAACAAAATTTATGGTGATACACTCTCATTTCCACTGAGGAACTTAAATAAGCTGAAGTAAACCCAAAGGGAATTGATGTTCAGCCTTGACTTGTTGGCACGTCAAGCATCTTACCACAAATTCTGTCACATCACGTTTTAGTACCGACCACCAATATTGTTAACGAAGATCCCTATACATCTTACTACCCCCAAGATGTATAGCATAAGGACTTTTATGCGCTTCTCAAAGTATGGACTGCCTTATCTCAGAATCAAAAGATCCACAGAATCTCCCACGATAACACAAAACTCCTTCAGATTTATAAGCAAAATCTGAAGTCTTACCCTCTTTAACAAGTTTCACATAAGGTTCTAAGGACGAATCTGAAATATGCTTCAGTCTAATCTCCTCAATTAAAGTTGGTCGCACTTGTAACTCCACACGCAAACCACCATTATTAGATAAACTCAACTCAGCAAACATTGCGCTCAATTACAACA
Source organism: Gossypium bickii (assembly GCA_025503065.1). Lineage (NCBI taxonomy): Eukaryota > Viridiplantae > Streptophyta > Magnoliopsida > Malvales > Malvaceae > Gossypium > Gossypium bickii. The sequence goes on from CP106716.1 coordinate 44,328,157, forward strand.
CGGACTTCCTACTCAACGTATCTGCCACAACATTAGCCTTACTTAGACGGTACTTGATTGTACAGCCATAGTCTTTTAGAAGCTTGATCCAATGCCTCTGTCTTAAGTTCAACTCCTTTTGGGTGAGGAGATATGTAAGACTCTTATGATTTGTATAAATGGCACATTTCTCCCCATAGAGATAGTGCCTCCATATCTTAAGAACGAAAACCACAGCAACCAACTCTAGATCATGAGTTGGATAGTTGCACTCATGTGGTTTGAGTTGCCTCGAAGCATAAGCCACAACCTTCCCATCTTACATCAACATATAGCCAGGACTAGAATAGGACGCATCACTATAGACCACATAGTCCTTCCCGGACTCAGGTTGGATCAGCACAGGTGCCTAAGTCAAAACTGCCTTAACCTTCTCAAAGCTAGTTTGCTGCTCATCAGTTCACTTAAACGGTGCAATATTTCTCAATAACTTAGTCATCGAAGCCACAATCAATAAGAATCCTTCCATAAACCTCCTATAATAGCCAGTAAGTCTAAGAATACTTCGGATCTCACTAACATTCTTAGGTTGCTTCCAATCTAGGATAGCCTCAATATTTTTTGGATCCACATGAATACTTTCAGTAGATACTATGTGTCCCAAAAACATAACCTCTCAGAGCCAAAACTCGCACTAATTGAGCTTCGCATAAAACGTTTTCTCACGTAAGGTTTGAAAGACTAACCTTAAGTGCTCCTCGTGTTCCAACTCAAATTTGGAGTAGATCAGGATGTCATCAATGAAGACTACAATGAACTGATCAAGGTAAGGTTGAAAAATTCTATTCATTAAGTCCATGAACGCAGCAGGAGCATTCATAAGACCGAAGGGCATCACTAAAAATTTGTAGTGCCTATACTGAGTCCTGAAAGCAGTCTTCGGTACATTAACCTCCTTCACTTGCAACTGGTAGTATCCTGACCTCAAGTCAATCTTAGAGACCATATGAATATTCTACAATACCACACTATCCACATTCATATCCAAGATGTACGCGAGATAGGCGTCACATCCCTTACAGACCAATTTCTCCACTACTAAGGCGAAAATCACATTAGTGAGATAATTCTGACGCTCTCCAACCATGATTATCTCATTCCTAAAAAAAGTCATCAAAGTAACTCATTTATTTTTGCAATCTAAGATGGCTTGATGCTCACTCAACCAGTCCATTCCTAATATGAGATCGAAATCTCCGAAGGGTAGTTCCATAAGGTCAGCAGGGAATACCTCACCTTGCACTTGCAATGGAGATCGCGCATAGATTTTATTTATATGCGCAGATTCTCCTAAAGAACTAAGTATGGTGACATCACTAGAAGTTTCCTTTACTAGAATACCCAATTTTTCAGCCATCACGTAAGACACATATGAATGGGTAGAGCTAGTATCTATCAATGCAAAATAAAGAATAGCATTAATAGTAAAGGTACCTGCTATCACATTGGCAACATCATGATCCTCTCGGTGTCTGGCCATATACACAAGTGTTGGTTGCCTTGCATCAACTTGGTTAGCACCCTGACCCAGTGCTCACTATCTCTGACCCACATTACCTCCTCTATTTTTCCCCTGAACTCACTGTGGCTACTGACCAGCTCTCTGATTCGGTGCACGATTCTGACCCTATGCTTGCATCTGCTTATTTAGTCGAGGACATTTTGGGATCTTATGGTCTAGTGACCCACATTTTAGGCATGCATCGATGCCTCGCCAACACTCACCTGGATGTCTCTTGCCACAAGTTGCACAATTCTAGATCCTGTCTCCCGCTGCGATAAAGTTCTAGCAGGGTCGGTCATCTCTGGCTCGCTTAACTGGACGCGGAGCCTGTCCACTCGAACTGGAGTCTCTCTTAGCAGGAGCTCTTACTTGCTCCTTTCATTCGCGCTGAATGTGCCTAACCTCCTCATAAATTTTGTTCTTCTCTACCAAAGCTTCGAAGACCCTCTCTTGCAGTGGAGCCACTTGCATCATCAAGTTGGATCTAAGCTCAAATTCAAATTAGGAGCACTTATCTTGCTCATCAACCACCATTCCCAGTGCATAAGGGCTGAGCCTCAAGAACTTCGCCTCATAATCAGCCATATATACTACCTTGCCTTAGCTCGATAAATTCAAGTCTCATGTGTTAGAGTATGCCTAAAGACCAATCATGATATGATTTTAATAACATACTTATTTTACCTCGTTTATTAATTTAAGGCATAGCCTTTATTATTTTAGTTTATTTTCTGTGTACATAAATAAATTGTTTTCTAATAATTTCCTAAGAATAATATGATTATTCTTAAAAATTCTTTAGTCGAGTATTATTGTAGGCTTGGACAACAATAATGCATTAAGACTAACGTGTACTTGATTGATGACAAAGTCTTGTCATTGACATGAGATGTCAAAATCAATACATGAGTATGTGTGTTAGAGAACAACATATTAGACTGACCCACTATGAGTATATTTCTTGGATTATTATTTAATAGTCACAACATTACTCATAGTGATTACTATGTATATGATCATCAGCCTTGAGATCATCATTATCCCAACATTGTAAGTCGTATATTTTGATACAGTCTAACATCCACCGTAGCTGGTTGTTCTATAAAGGCTGATGTTGGATATACCACAATCTATGTAGTGGGATATGGTCGATCAATAGAGAATTTATCCCTCTTAAATAATGAGAGCAATATCCTAGGTCACTTGATTAAGTAAGAATAGAAATGTATGACTATGCTTGAATAAGTTGATATGAGATATGATACTTATTTTTTTTTCATAGTCTACTCAGGATATTAAGAAACATTAAATAGAATATAGAAGTGTGACTATTCCATGACTTGTGTCCATTCTAGATATAAAGGACAAAAGAATTTAATACATGAAGGTTTAATCACAGAGAGGTTATGTCGAATCATGACTTCTTGTAACTTAGGTAGCGATGATGCATTTCTAGATGCCACTCATTGTTTGTAACATTAGAATCGTTCTAGTATTACTACTAATGTTACAATAACCTACAGGGTCACACCCTATGGTTGAAATGAACGGAATCCAAACATAGTTGATATTGTGTTTAGCTGTCAACATGAATTAAATTGATTATAAAATTAATTTATATATCGAATGAATTATATGTACAAGTATGTTGTACACATAATGAAAAATATGGTTAAATTAATATATGAATTTGATTCGCATAAAATTTAACCAAAAAAAAAGTAATTTACCGAAATCCTTATTATATTTATTGTAATTATAATTTAGGATCGAATATTATAATTACTGAAATCGTAATTTTCTTGTCAAACATTATTATAGTTATGGTAATTATAATATTTGGTTAATTATTATGATTTGATTCATATCAAAATATTAATGATTCCCAAAATAGGAAATATAAGATTTTTTAGAAAATAATATACCTGATATAAGGGATGTGTGACGTCTAGCAGTCTTCAAGCAATTTTTTTCTCTGAAAAAGTTTTAGACAGTGCTTACCGTTCGTTGTAACACCGAGTAGATTACGTAGAGGTCGAAACATTTTCATAGCGGCTTGGAATCGACATACAATCGTGTAACCTGCTTCAACAATTAAAGGTAATCATTCATACCCTTTTCATCCCAATTTATTCCTTGCACATGGATCCCTTGATGTAACACCCCTTACCCGTATCCGAAGTCAGAACCGGCTTTGAGGCATTACCTTACTTATCACACTTAACGTCTCGAAACGGGCTATAAGATATCGTTGTTAGACCTATCGCAAAGCTTAATCTTGGCCTACAAGGCCCTAAACATACCTCCGAGAGGCTTCGAAACTAATCCCGAAACTTCTACGAACCCAAGAAATTTTTCATCAAAACAGGGGCCACACGCCCGTGTTGGACTAGGAACACGTCCATGTATCATTTCACACGCCCGTGTTCGTTGCCCGTGGACGACACTAACTTAAATCACATGGCCTAGACACGCTCGTGTCTTCTACCCGTGGAGCTCTCTGACTATGACATCATCAACCCTTAATTAGCACACGGCCAAAGCACATACCCATGTGGCTGAGCCGTGGTCGCCTCTGATTAATCCACACGATTGGTTGCACTCCCGTGTGCTTCTACCGTATGGCGATTTAAATTCCAAATCCTAAGTGCAGACTTCACACGCCCTAGGCACACGCCATGGGATGACTGTGTGTCATGCACGGCCTAGACACACAGCCATGTGCCTACCCATGTGGACAAAAACGAGGCTATTTGCCAAGCTCTTTGCACCCCTCTAGATCACACCACATGAATATATTCAACATATCAATAAACAACTCATAATTTGCAATATGAACTACCATGAATAACTTCATCTTTTCATATATAACAAGGTGAGCCATCAACCATGGCAATATACAATATAGTTATCTTGATAAGGGGCCAACATACCTTTGGCCAAATAACAAAATAATCTAACTAGTCTAGCCCTATACATGCCACATACAAAAATCACTAAGTCTAAATATACCAAGGTGAACTGGTAGTGTGGGCGAACTTCTGATTATCGGAGTATCCCGACTTAGCTCTTAAACTCTATAAACAAGACAAAAGAAAGGGGAGTAAACTTTAAGCTTAGTAAGTTTACACGTAAACAAATAACGTCATAGAATGAGCTAAACAACGATTAGTATTATACTAAACAAAAACCATCTACGTTCAATTCATGCTTACTCATTCCATCCCTTACCATATTCTCACCACATCACAAGCTTAATGCTTGTTTTCATTCATTTGTATACCTGCACTCAGCATCACAATTTCTCATGATCCAACCACAATGTCAAACACTCGGTGGTTTCGCACTTAGCCCACCATCGATCGTTAATAGGGTGGTATCGCACATAGCCAACCAAAAAGGATATTTATAGTGGTCTCGCACATAGCACACTAAATAATACAACAAACGATGGTATCACACATAGCCCATCGTAGTTAAGTAATAAGGTGGTATCGCACTTAGCCCACCGTCAAGTGTTGTCATTACGCGTTAATATGACTATTCCGTCATTTATATGGAACCATAGAATGACTATCAAAATCGATCCACTTGAACCATACATGTTCTCAATCATGCCATGCACCAATCAACCACAACAATGTATGTATGTAAAATGTATAGTTTACACATAAACTTACCTCGGTGCAAAACGCGTTAACTAACAGTTTAGTCCGTAACCTTGCCTTTTCTCTGGTCAAGGTTAATTCCGCGCTCTTCTTGATCTATAACAATAACTTCATTCGTTTAGATCATTCTATGATCATAATGAATCAAAATCTACACTTAGGCAAAATGACCATTTTGCCCTTGTATTATGGAAAAAATTACGATTTTGCCCCTAGGCTCGTAAATCATCTCTCAACATATTTTCTCATTAAACAAGCCTAGCTAAACACTTATTACTCTTACAACTACTCACAATTCCAACTATTTCATGCATTTATGACACAATCTCAATCTTTGCATTTAAGTCCTACTTAGGTGTTTTCATGCAAACACCTTTCACAAAAGTTGTTTCACAACTCCCTAACATTCATTTTCTTCCACAAAAACTCAGCTAACCACATAAACACTCTCATGGCAAGTCCTTAGACTTTCAACCATATGACAAATTAGTCCCCTCATTAACTAGCTTAAGTTTTGGGGACTCCAAAAACAAAAAAATCATCAATTAAAACCACCTAAATCACTTGTAGAGAAAATGAGTTGCTGAAATTTTCAAGCTTTCAAAGCCCTCCCTTGGTGATATTTTCGGTTGGAGAACAAGACTAAATGAAAAGATGATAACTTTTGCTTATATCATCTTATTTTATTCATTTTACCAACTAATATCACCAACTATTGACCAAATTAAATGCTCTTGCCTCCTATGCATGCTATGACCGGCCAACTCACTTAAACAAGGCTAAATTGCACATTTGGAACCTCCAATTAATAATCCATAGCTATTTGGCACCTCTAGCAAATAAAATAGAACTTTCGCACTTTATGTGATTTAGTCTTTTATCATAATTAAGCATGAAATCATTAAAATTAAAACACCAAAATTCTCACATAGCCATATTTTAATGCTATGACACATAAAATAACATTGAAATAATTTTCCTTAACCTCAGTTTAGTTGTCTCGAAACCACTGTTCTGACTAGCCCCAAAATTAGGTTGTTACACTTGATGTGATAGCTAGATTTAATTTTTTACTGTGCCATGGGGTGTACCGGTGATTTCACATGCTGTCCTTGATATATCTCACTTCTACATATTTCTTCTAGAAGGCCTCTAGAAAATAATCCCACGTCAAGTGATCGGTTTGGGTGGCTTCACAATGGCCTGCCACCACTGATAGGCCTCATCATGTAGCAATGACACTGTAACACCCCAAACCCGACCGGGACGGACCTGCCCAAATTTGAAGCATTACATTAGCCACCTAAGTGACTCTCCGACTAACAACCACCCAAGACACACACTGACCTTATAACACCTCGATCTTATCTGAATATTAGTTATTTATTAACGCGAAAGCTAATTATGAGCCAATTTTAAACTTTTCCTAGGTAATTTAACCTAAGGGTATTTTTGCCATTTTACCTCCTACGGTAAAACTAACCTGATTTTAGATCTAAATGTTTACCAACCTTCTTTTAGTCAAAATTATGCAAGCCTAAAAATTCCAGCTTAAATTGAGTTCGTTTGCTATGTCTAATTCAAGTTTTACTATTATGGACTAAATTGTAACGAATGCAAACTATCAATACCTATTCTAAATTACAAATTAAGTGTGTTTCTATCGAATTTTAACCATTACGAGACTTGTCCTAAAATTTCACCAAGTTTCCTTATCATTTAAGGCTCTAATTAGACTAATCAATTTTTAGGACTAAATCGTAACTTAAATAAATTAAAATACCAATTTAAAAAGATAAAAATTTAAACCCCCAAAAACCCACATGGCCGTGTGTCATTAAATGACTGTATTCGTGTAGCAAAAAACTTGTAGGCATATCGTACACGCCCGTGTGTGATAGGTCCAGTTTCTACACTTCCGTGTCACTTACCCACACGGTTGTGTGCAACCCCTCACACGCCCATGTGGACAAGCACACACTTGTATGAAAACCACTACACCTATTTTTGTGAAAAAATCATTTTAAAACCTGATTTTACATATTTAAATGGCCAATTTAACCCGATTTAACTATGATTAACTAACATACATATACACACAACTTCAATTGAATTTATTGACATCAAGTAAGCCTCAATTAAATAGAATTAGACAATTAATTTCATGCACATCAAATACTGAATAAATCAAACAAGTGGCATACCTTAGTCGCTAGTAAACCACTCTATGGAAGCTTCAATTAAATAATGTTAGTAAAATTTCATGCTTCACACACCGTGTTATCAATCACCATGTTATCAAGCAACAATACACCGTAAATCATTCAATAATTAAACTCAAACATGCCTCAAAGTTATTATAAAACCATCCAAAATAAATGTCCAAAGTCCAAAGTCCAATTACAACCAAAATCAAACTAATTCTCGAGAGTTCCACAATGCCCGATTACAGTTTCTAAAATGTGTAATAAAATCACTACCAAGCTTAAAACTCTTGGAACTCCCTTGCTCGACTCCTCAGCTCCTTAATCTCGATGATTATCAATACGAATTGTGAGTTTTAAAAAGCTCAATGAATGTTAATAAAAACGACTAGTAAATTAACATCCAATTCATGCTTAATTCACAACCAATCATTCACTAATTGTCAGCCAAAATAATTAAACATGTCAATTTAATTTCCATAAGCATTTTCAATACCAAAAATCAATTATTTATGGATTCCAATCATCAACTAATATAGTAACAATCACACATAAATATATTGGCATACATTTCTTATGGCTTAATCAGGTGATCATACTCCGGATGAATGGATCTCCAAACTTCCACAAATATCAAATATAGTCCACCGATTTGAGTGGGCCGAAGCACACATTCCCTTATAGCGCCTCAAATAACCCATTGAGTGGAGACTCATGCTCAACACTTCCTTATCTACTCCAAACAAATCAATCCACCTAGAGTTATATGCTCACAATGTCACACATAAAGGTGAGTACCCACAAATCCTAGGCCATGCCAACTCTATCCAATGGATCCACCATGCATGTTTTCAATATATTTAGTCAAACATAGCATATAAATCAGTCACTATTGTGCTCAATTTAATGTGACAAGATGCTTATGTGTAACTTGTAACATAGCCATTTAGCATCCAATTAAATCAAGCAATTCATTTGTCAATTTCTTATATTCAATTACCAATTGTAACACCATCATGATAAAAAATTTCAGTACATATGTTTTAAATCATCCTTAAAATTAATTTAATTAAATAGCACAACACCACCCAAAAGCTTACTTACCATTTCTTTCAATACAAATTCAATTTTTGCACATTTAACATCAATCTTGCAAAATCAGTCATTCAACCATAATTAATTAATTAAAATCATTAATTAAGCTACTAATTAAACATAATTGAGGGTCAATTTACCAAATTGCCCTTAGAAACACTCACCACACAATTTTATTCTATCACAACAGGTGATCAACTAAGCAATTCCAAGCTTCAATTTCGGTTATCTCGATCCTCTTCAAGATTCGGAGCTTCAATAGAGGTAAAATAGACATTACCACCTTTCCAATCCTATAATAAACACAGTTTTTAATCAACTATACTAATCGAAATTCTCTCACAAAGATACCTTACCGGATTTGTATCATCAAGTCAAAAACTCGATTCCTCACAAAATCGATCTCTTCATCCCTCCTAATCACTTCCAAACATCAATACTAGACCAAATACACATATATCAATTTCACATTTAAATCAATTTAACAAAAATCCAGAAAATTGGTTCATGAAGATGATGAAATTTAGATTTCTTCAAATTACCTTACAAATCATGTTTAATTTTGATAAATAAGAACAAAAACGTTTTAACAGATCCATTTTGAGTTGGAAAATCCATTGATTTGTGGATTTCCTCTCAAAATTCAAGGGCCACCATTAAAGAACTATGTGCTCTTAGAAGAAGATGACATTGATTAAAATCCTATAATTGACTTTCAATCATGTAAAAATGTTTCTAATATTCATAAAAAAAGTTTATAAATAATAATTACCTTTGATTCGTTCTAAATCCGTTGATTGAAAATCTTGATTTAAGAAGCTTGAGAAATTTCAGAATACTTTTGGATACTTTCAAGAATAAGTTCGTGTGAATTGAGAGAGTATTTTGAGAAGAAAATTGGTTGGATCTATTCTCCGGTGATAGATGTTTAAAACCATGCAAAGAAAACAAATTTTATAGCTCTCTAATCTAATGTAAATGGTGTGAAAAGTAGGCTAAAGATGCATTGTGTTTAAAACTGAAACAACCCACCAGAAATTTAAAAATTGGGAAATTTGCCTAATGGCCACTCCCATATTTTCCTTATTTTACCATTTAATCCTTTCCTTCCAAAATTTTGAATTTTAAGGTTTATTTGCCAAATAAGTACTCCAAAATTTCCCTTATTTTACAATTAAATCTAATTTAATTAATATTTAAATTTAACACAAATTAGGCCCATAAATTAAATTAAAATTTACTAGAAACCCCATAAATTCCTAGTTTCACACTCGGAACCCAAAAAATACACCTGAAACTACTACACCCGATTTAGCGATATTACAAACACAGTCCCCTTAAGCTTCTATTCAGGGGTACACTCTATATCGTCAAGAATCTGCTCCGTAGCCTCCAACCAATACTTAGATACAATAGGGGTCGTCCTTGCAACGCCTCTAAATAGTTTGGCCCTACTCGATCAGAGCCTCTTAGCAATAGTGCCACGATTATTAGCACCAATTTGGGCACCCACTACTCATTCCCAGGCTCTTCCTGGCTCTTGGCAACAGTGGGTGCACGGTGTACATTCTCTGTAGCTGGCTTAGGGATTCGCACCTAAGACACGGATGAGTCGGTTTGGCTCATTCCTCTGTTCTAACACTACGAGTACTCATTTTAAGTTTCATGCAGGCTGTCAATAGAGATAAGTTTTATCGTTATCACTTGAATATTTCAATCGTATTTTTAGTTTTATCACTTTATACGAGTCTCACTATTTATTATTTTCATGGTCTAAAGTTGTCTCAGTCTAAAGTTTTCTATAGTCTCCTATTGTAACGCCCCGATTTTGCTTAATTTTGGCTTTTGTAATTTTGGCATGAATGAGTGTCTGCTTCAGTGGTTATGTGTTCTGAGTGTGTGCGGGAAGTTCCAAGTTCAAGTCTCAACTTGGGTAAATTTTGGTATTTTTATGAATAAAGCCCAAACTTTGGTTAGTAAGCTTTTAAGTAAAAGTGTGTAGATAATTAACAGAATGGGCCTGCTGGTCTGGTGGCTAAGTGGAGTGTTGAGGTTGTTGGAGGTTAGGAGTTTGAATCCTTGCACAGGCAAGAGATGTACTTTTGCTGCTAGCACCGTGTAGGTGTTTGAGTTGGACTAAAAATCTAATAGTAAGGAGAGATTTGGGGAGATGATAGGGGGAATATCAGAAAATATGTTCACTTTTCCTCTCGCTCTCAAATTCGTCTCTCTCCTTTTTTCTATTCAACTTTTCTTTCTCAAAAACCCCTGCCGAAATTTTGTTCTTTTCCCTTCCTCGATTATACAATTTCACCCCCATCAGTGTACCTTTTCACTTCGTAGGTTCTGGTAAGTGAGGTTTTGCTCTCTTTAACTTATGTTTTTCCAACCTTTATTTGGGGGTTTTGACGTTTGGCAGCAGCATCTCGCGTGGATTAAAGGTCTCATTGTGCAATTGTATAATCAACTGTTTCAAGGTGTTGGGGTAAGTTTTTGTCGCTTAAGGGATGTTCTTCTCATTTTGGATTCGATTTTAATCTATTGATTAAGTGATAAACTGAGTGAAATTGGTAAACTGTAGGTTCTGGAGTGCTCGGGGGTTGTCTTAGCATCAACCGAAACCAGGTGTGTACCCGAAAATACAGAAAACAAGGTTTCGACCAAAGCTAAAAACCCTTCTGTCAATGCCACACGAGCGTGTGGTCGCCCGTGTGGTAGGCCGTGTGCAGAACTGTAAGTCACCACACGGCCGTGTGATCGAAGAGCCCGGCCGTGCGTCGAGCGAGGCCGTGCGCAACACATGGGCTCAGCCAATTGGGCCGTGTGGGCCCTATAGGTGTGTGGGCCCACACGGGAGAACCACACGGACGTGCGAGATCCTGGGCCAGGCCGTGTGGGCCACACAGGCCAGTGGCACCACACGGGCAGGCCACATGGGCTTGTGAGCCCATCTTTCTGAAAACCCCTGTAAGGTTGCACGGGTCGCCCAAGTCGACTGTGGACCTACTGTAGGGTCGGTAAGCAATAATTAGACCCCTAACTGAATGATCTATCTGTCTGATTTCTGTACTAAGCATGTATGCTGATTTGAATATATGAGTTTTATTTGCATAATAGCATGTCATTCTTGTACGTTTCATTGCATCAGGGTGGGTGGATTATGATTGGAGGAAGTATCTGAAAGGCTCTTAAACCTGTTACCTGGCAGCTCAGCTGCAAATTTCTGATTATGTGTTGTATTCGGTACACCATGGTGTGTAGGGCTGAGTGGGTTAATTTTATCCCCACATGGTGTGTAGGGTTGGACGGAGTTGGTGTGTAGAGGCTGGTGGGTAAGACTCTATTTTTTGCATATTCTGTCTGAAATGGGCTAAGGCCTTATAATATGTTTGATTCTATATCTGAGTGGGCTAAAGTCCACACAGTTTCTGTAATGGGTTCAGACCCGAACTGTGAACATCATGTCTGTTATCTGATATTTCTGTTTGTATGATTTTTGTGGGGATTACACACTGAGTTTGCAAAAACTCACCCTTTTATGTTTAATCTGTTCAGGTAATCCCCAGCAGTAGATGGATCGGTGCGGCAGAAGACTCGGTGGTGACCACGATTCTGGATTCCTATTTTACGGTTTTATTTTTATTTATGGTTTGATTATATCTGGGTAAATGTTATGTAATAAGGCCATTCAGAGTTTTGTTTAAAATTTGGGGTTTTTATTTATAAATTGCTAGCAGTAGAACAAGACGCGAATTTTCAAATAAACAGAGGTTTTATCAAATACATACGAACTTGCAAATTACTTTAAAAGCTTCCGCAACATATAACGTTTTGAAATTGGATAAGGAATAATTAAATGACGCGTTTTGACGAAAGCCTAAGATATTTACAAATGGTTTAACGTAGTTAAGTGTTCCAAAGCACTATCATGTGACACCACCAGATTCGGCCATAACGTCTAGGCCGGGTTTAGGGTGTTACACCTATAGTTTCACAACCTATAGTTTTCACAATTTTATAGTTTTCAAAGTCTAAAATCTCACATCTAATGATCACTTACCTCGGATTGGCTTCGAGAGATCTCGAATTTCTTTATAACAAATCAAACATGGCATGTTTTTCCCCAAATACCCCTTTTTATGATGTTTTGAAAACATTTTTACCCATAGTCCGAGTTTTGAACCGAGCTTTGATACCACTAAATGTAACCCCTCAAACTGAGCCTAAACACTACGACCTAATCTATGTAATTACATGGGCCATGGAGATGGCCAAAACGTTTTTATGAGAAAAGCTCACTTGTCTTGAAGATATGTCATTTTTAAAACATTGTGTTCCTTTCAGTAAAAAATTATTTGTTCTTTTTTTTTAAAATTAAAAATATTTGTATTGTAAATTAGTTATTAAATCACAAATTTGCATAGGCTAATAATCACTAAAACGTTTATTGACCATTTAAAAATCACATAAAAACAATTCATGCAATATTATCCAAAAATATCAAAATAGAAATCCTATGCCACAATTCATAATTTAAAAATAAAGTCCAAAAAGTTATTGAGATAACCCAAATTAAAGTCCATAATAAAAAAAAAATTCAAAATGAACTCATATAGTTCATAAAAGTCCCACATTATTTGGAAAAAAAACCTATGACTAAAAGATCATTAATCCGATAGCACCTCCAAAGATATGAATTCAAGCCTCAATTGTAACATCCCAAAATTGGGCCTAGTAGGATTGGGCCCAATGGGCTTTGAGCGTAGTAGCGTTTAAAATTTTTGGAGAACAAGAGATCGGCTTTAGTGTAAGTTGGACTTATTAGGTGAGTGATTCTGAAAGGTTAGAGGGCTTCTATGAAGTCTCGGGATCAAACTTTGGCTTTAGGGAAATTTTGGTTTTAGGCGAAAAAACCCTGGGAGTTTGTAGGTAGGCTTTAAGAATAAAATGTGGAGAAAAATGTCACAAGTGGAGTGTATGGTGTAGTGGCAAAGTGACGCCACATAAGAGACAAGGGAATGACGCCACAAGGAAGGAATGAGGTCCAAGGTTTAAATCTTAGCTCTAGCATTTTGGTTTTCTTTTTACATGGACCTTAGAATTGGACTATAGATTTACACTTAGTTGCACATGGTTTAAGACACAAGAGGAGCTTGTGAATTAGTGGCTAGCGGCGTGGATTATGTTGCAAGGGAGCCTGGGTTCGAATCACATGAAAAGCAAGGGAGTATTTATTTTGCGGATTGGACGGGAAGAGTTTGAGTTGGATTTAAACTCTACTGACGAAGGGATCCCACATCAGAAAGATACAAAGAAGGAAGGTGAGAAGCTAGCTATATATAGACATTCTATGAGGTGCGTTAATATACCTTGGTGGGCGTTTGGGCACAAGAGTGGTCGGAGCGTGGATTAGCACCAGATTCCTATCAGGTGTGTAACTCTCCCTACTCTAGTTGTAGAGCGACAACTACCGAAGTGCCGGTCACGGCAATAGTAGCCACACGAGCGTGCGAGTGCACGTGTGGGGCTTCGACGCGATAGTTGAGGCCATCATTAGTAATCTTGTGGGTTGAGGCTGCTGGGCCACGATGGGTCGATGTGGGCCTAATGGGCCTGTAGACCCAATTGAATAAAATGTATGATGGTGTAGTATATAATGAACTAGACTAGGCGAATCTCATATACGTGCTCAGATTTGTGCTAGATGGGCCACACGAGAGTGTGGGCCCGAAAGGGCCGAAATCGAGTTTTAAGCCCAATAGTCCGGTCAAGACCGGAAATGGTAGTTGAGTCGCTCAATGTGACATTGGGCCTTCAAAAAGGCCATCTCAAGCGCAAAATTACTAATATACCCTTGGAGGGTAAATTACCGAAATACCCCTAAAAGGTAAATTACTGTTATACCCCTTAGAGGTTGATTAGCTTGATTGTGTTGTATTTGTTATTCTGAGTATGATGGTAATTCATTTCATACGTTATATTTGATATATGATTTGCATACATGTCATACTGCATACACGAATTATTATGTCACGACATGTTGCATGGGGATGGGATTATTTGAAAGGGGAGGTGCAAATAAGATCGCATGGTCGCTTGACGACTGTGGATCCACCGAAGGCTTTTTAGCCACCGAGCAGCTATGTCGCACCATTACGATAATGCTGCAACCGGTGTTACATAAGAAGTGTTCGGATGGGTGGGTTGATTAAATCCCCAAAGGAGTACACGGTTGGATAGGAGACGAAGTGTTCGGCTGGTATGGGCATTAATGCATTGCATATATGGATTATATTACTGAGATGGGCTTAGGCCCAGATCTATACGTATGATATGTGACATTTGATATGGGTTAAGGCCCAACCGAGGCTATTTTGGGCTAAGGCCCAATTGCCACCGTTATTGTAATGGGCTTCGGCCGAATTGTTTTGATGCATGTTCTCACTGATAAGGGGAATTACACACTAAGTTTTCGTAAACTCACCCCCTCTTGTTAAATGTTTCAGGTAATTCATAGATTGCGGTTTTGGAGCCGATGCAGACTTCGAGGTGGCCATGCATTGTTTTTCTCATAAACTTTCGGTTCTTATTTAAGTACTTTTTAATCTTGGGATTTTATTATGTAACAAGGCCACTATAACTTTAAATTTGGTATTTTATTTGGTTTAGCTTTTAATACGATTACTGCCTACTATTAAATGTTTAATACGGGATTTTCCTAAACCCTTAATAACCGTTTTCCAAAATGTTAACAAAAGGATAACAAGCGAATAAATAATTAAACTCGAAATTTTTAACGAACGCACAGTTTTTAGACATTCCTTTCATGTGACATGCCAGATCCGGTCATAACGTCTAGGCCGGGTTTGGGGTGTTGCAATTGTGGTATCAGAGCTAGGTTCAAAAACTAAGCTGTGGGTTTGGGTTCAAAAATGTTTTCAAAGGATGGTTTGGAAAATGGTTTAGAGAAATATATATCTATTTTTTTTTGAAGTATGGCACCCGAGTGTCCGGCACCAATCAACTGTAAGTTTCCTGATACTTTGCTTTGTTATATGTTGTATTTCTGGTATCTATTATGTGTGTTTGGTTAGGATGTAATATAGAATTGGTTGCGTATGGAAGATTTGTCTGCTTTATTGGCTAGGTGTTTTGAGTATGTGTAGGGAGTTCTAAATTCTAGTTAAAAGTATATTAGTGTTATTGGACCAGAGTGCATGCAAAGACGGCGTAGTGTTGTAGGTTGGGACGTACGACTGTTAGATAGTTGGAAATTTCGAGGACAAAATTTCTTTAAGGATGGTAGATTTGTAACATCCCAAAATTGGGCCTAGTAGGATTGGGCCCAATGGGCCTTGAGCGTAGTAGCATTTAAAATTTTTGAAGATCAAGATATCAGCTTTAGTGCAAGTTGGACATATTAGGTGAGTGATTCTGGAAGGTTAGAGGGCTTCTATGAAGTCCCAAGATCAAACTTTGGCTTTAGGGAAATTTTGGTTTTAGGCGAAAAAAACCCTGGGAGTTAATAGGTAGGCTTTAAGAATAAAATGTAGAGAAAAATGTCACAATTGGAGTGTGTGGTGTAGTGGCAAAGTGACGCCACATAAGAGACAAGGGAGTGACGCCACAAGGAAGGAAGGAGGTCCAAGGTTCAAATCTTAGCTCTTGCATTTTGGTTTTCTTTTTACATAGACCTTAGAATTGGACTATAGATTTATATTTAGTTGTGCATAGTTTAAGACACAAGAGGAGCTTGTGACTTAGTGGCTAGCGTCGTGGATTATGTTGCAAGAGAGCCTGGGTTCGAATCACATGAAAAGCAAGGGAGCATTTATTTTACGGATTGGACAGGAAGAGTTTGAGTTGGATTTAAACTCTACTGACGAAAGGATCCTACATCGGAAAGATACAAAGAAGGAAAGTGAGAAGCTAGCTATATATAGAGCATTTTATGAGGTGAGTTAATATACCTTGGTGGGCGTTTGGGCGCAGGAGTGGTCGGAGCGCGGATTAGCACTAGATTCCTATCAGGTGTGTAACTCTCTCTACTCTAGTTGTAGAGCGGCAACTGCCGAAGTACCGGTCACGGCAATAGTAGCCACACGAGCGTGCGAGCGCATGTGTGGGGCTTCGACGCGATAGTTGAGGCCATCATTAGTAATCTTGTGGGTTGAGGCTGCTGGGCCACGATGGGTCGAAATGGGCCCAATTGAATAAAATGTATGTTGGTGTAGTATATAGTAAATTAGACTAGGTGAATCTCATATATGTGCTTAGATTTGTGCTAGATGGGACACACGAGCGTGTGGGCCTGAATGGGCCAAAATCAGGTTTTAAGCCCGATTGTCTGGTAAAGACCGAAAATGGTAGTTGAGTCACTCAATGCGGCATTGGGCCTTCGGAAAGGCCATCCCAGGTGCAAAATTACTGATATACCCTTGGAGGGTAAATTACCGAAATACCCTTAGAAGGTAAATTACTGTTATACCTCTTAGAGGTTGATTAGCTTGATTGTGTTGTATTTGTTATTCTAAGTATGATGGTAATTCGTTTCATACGTTATATTTGATATATGATTTGCATACCTGTCATACTGCATACACGAATTATTATGTCACGACATGTTGCATGGGGATGGGATTATTTGAAAGGGGAGGTGCAAATAGGATCGCATGGTCGCTTGACGACTGTGGATCCACCGAAGGCTTTTTAGCCACCGAGCAGCTATGTCGTACCATTACGATAATGCCGCAACCAGTGTTACATAAGGAGTGTTCGGATGGGTGGGTTGATTAAATCCCCACAGGAGTACAC
Source organism: Gossypium bickii (assembly GCA_025503065.1). Taxonomy (NCBI): domain Eukaryota; kingdom Viridiplantae; phylum Streptophyta; class Magnoliopsida; order Malvales; family Malvaceae; genus Gossypium; species Gossypium bickii. Next base: position 44,345,481 of record CP106716.1, read on the forward strand.
GGTTGGATAGGAGACGGAGTGTTCGGCTGGTATGGGCATTAATGCATTGCATATACGGATTATATTACTGAGATGGGCTTAGGCCCAGATCTATACGTATGATATGTGACATTTGATATGGGTTAAGGCCCAACCGAGGCTATTTTGGGCTAAGGCCCAATTGCCACCGTTATTGTAATGGGCTTCGGCCGAATTGTTTTGATGCATGTTCTCACTGATAAGGGGAATTACACACTAAGTTTTCGTAAACTCACCCCCTCTTGTTAAATGTTTCAGGTAATTCATAGATTGCGGTTTTGGAGCCGATGCAGACTTCGAGGTGGCCATGCATTGTTTTTCTCGTAAACTTTCGGTTCTTATTTAATAGTACTTTTTAATCTTGGGATTTTATTATGTAACAAGGCCACTATAACTTTAAATTTGGTATTTTATTTGGTTTAGCTTTTAATACGATTACTGCCTATTATTATTAAATGTTTAATCCGGGATTTTTCTAAACCCTTAATAACCATTTTCCAAAATGTTAACAAAAGGATAACAAGTGAATAAATAATTAAACTCGAAATTTTTAACGAACGCACAGTTTTTAGACATTCCTTTCATGTGACATGCCAGATCCGGTCATAACGTCTAGGCCGGGTTTGGGGTGTTACAATTGTGGTATCATAGCTAGGTTCAAAAACTAAGGTGTGGGTTTGGGTTCAAAAATGTTTTCAAAGGATGGTTTGGAAAATGGTTTAGAAATATATATATATCTATTTTTTTTGAAGTATGGCACCCGAGTGTCCGGCACCAATCAACTGTAAGTTTCCTGATACTTTGCTTTGTTATATGTTGTATTTCTGGTATCTATTATGTGTGTTTGGTTAGGATGTGATATAGAATTGGTTGCGTATGGAAGATTTGTCTGCTTTATTGGCTAGGTGTTTTGAGTATGTGTAGGGAGTTCTAAATTCTAGTTAAAAGTATATTAGTGTTATTGGACCAGAGTGCGCAGCACGAGCGTAGTGTTGTAGGTTGGGACGTACGACTGTTAGATAGTTGGAAATTTCGAGGACAAAATTTCTTTAAGGATGGTAGATTTGTAACATCCCAAAATTGGGCCTAGTAGGATTGGGCCCAATGGGCCTTGAGCGTAGTAGCATTTAAAATTTTTGAAGAACAAGAGATCGGCTTTAGTGCAAGTTGGACATATTAGGTGAGTGATTCTGGAAGGTTAGAGGGCTTCTATGAAGTCCCAGGATCAAACGTTGGCTTTAGGGAAATTTTGGTTTTAGGCGAAAAAAACCCTGGGAGTTAGTAGGTAGGCTTTAAGAATAAAATGTAGGGAAAAATGTCACAATTGGAGTGTATGGTGTAGTGGCAAAGTGACGCCACATAAGAGACAAGGGAGTGACGCCACAAGGAAGGAAGGAGGTCCAAGGTTCAAATCTTAGCTCTTGCATTTTGGTTTTCTTTTTACATAGACCTTAGAATTGGACTATAGATTTATATTTAGTTGTGCATGGTTTAAGACACAAGAGGAGCTTGTGACTTAGTGGCTAGCGTCGTGGATTATGTTTCAAGGGAGCCTGGGTTCGAATCACATGAAAAGCAAGGGAGTATTTATTTTGCGGATTGGACAGGAAGAGTTTGAGTTGGATTTAAACTCTACTGACAAAGGGATCCCACATCGGAAAGATACAAAGAAGGAAGGTGAGAAGCTAGCTATATATATAGCATTCTATGAGGTGAGTTAATATACCTTGGTGGGCGTTTGGGCGCAGGAGTGGTCGGAGCGGGGATTAGCACCGCATTCCTATCGTGTGTGTACTCTCTCTCTACTCTAGTTGTAGGCGACAAGCGCCGGTGCTGCACATGTCCACGGCAATAATAGCCACACGAGCATGCGAGTGCACGTGTGGGGCTTCGACGCGATAATTGAGGCCATCATTAGTAATCTTGTGGGTTGAGGCTGCTGGGCGATGGACCGAAGTGGGCCCAATTGAATAAAATGTATGATGGTGTAGTATATAGTGAATTAGACTAGGTGAATCTCATATACGTGCTTAGATTTGTGCTAGATGGGACACACGAGCGTGTGGGCCCGAATGGGCCAAAATCGGGTTTTAAGCCCAATTGTCTGGTAAAGACCGGAAATGGTAGTTGAGTCACTCAATACGGCATTGGGCCTTCGGAAAGGCCATCCCAGGTGCAAAATTACTGATATACCCTTGGAGGGTAAATTATCGAAATACCCTTAGAAGGTAAATTACTGTTATACCTCTTAGAGGTTGATTAGCTTGATTGTGTTGTATTTGTTATTCTGTGTATGATGGTAATTCGTGTCATACGTTATATTTGATATATGTTTTGCATACATGTCATACTGCATACACGAATTATTATGTCACGACATGTTGCATGGGGATGGGATTATTTGAAAGGGGAAGTGCAAATAGGATCGTATGCTCGCTTGACGACTGTGAATCCACTGAAGGCTTTTTAGCCACCGAGCAGCTATGCTGTACTGTAACACCCCTCACCCGTGTCCAACTCCAGAACAGGATTCGAGGCGTTACCATACTTCAATATTCACAATCATACAAAACCGGGTTACCAAATTTCGCCCAAAATTTAAAACTTTTCAAAGACATGCATTTGACATTGTCATCTATTTAATCACTTATACCACATAACAAGACATTAACACATACCATGGACAAATAGGCTTATAAGCCAAAATCATTATAAGCCACATCGTATGGCCATAATCAAAAAATAACTATATGCCAATACATTTGGCTAGTCACAACAACATCCATCATAGAAAAACTAAGTCCCTATACATGCCACTCACTTGAAAACATTTAACATGCACATGCCAATACTCCAAGGATAATGACCCGATAGTGTGATACTGCCTCTAACGATCTCCAACGCTGAGCTGACCTGACAAAACTAAACGAAATGGAAAGGAGGGAGTAATCTTTACACTTAGTAAGCTCGCATGAAAATAATAAGCAATGTGATAACATGTTATTTTCATATTCTTCCTATTTATTCAAATTCCAGTTAAGCTGTTTTCTTGAGTCACAGTCATTAAATTATTTATATCTGGAGTTACAGGACTCCAAATTAAGATTCATAAATTTTCCATGAAACTAGACTAACATATATTTTTACCATAAATTTTCAGAATTTTTGGTTTAGCCAATTAGTACAGTTTATTCTTCAAAGTCTCCCCTGTTCTGCTGTCATACAATTCTGACCATTCTTTACTAAAATTTAATTATATTTTTGTACAGAATTCAAATGATGTTCTACCTTGCTTCTTCTAAAAATAGACTCAATAAGGAATCTAATCATATAAATTATGTCCCAATATTATATTTTTACAATTTTCAATGATTTTTCAAAGTCAGAACAAGGGATCTCGAAATCACTCTGAACCAGTCTCACAAAAATCTGAATATCTCAAAATATACCAATCCTTTGCTTTCTCTGTTTCTTTTATATAAAAATACACTCAATAAGCTTTAAATAAATGTCTCATACAACTTATAATTCAATTTCTATCATTTTTTGTGATTTTTCAAATTCACCTCACTGCTGCTGTCCAAAACAGTTTTATTGTAAAATTTTGCTTTCTCTCACTTTAGTTGTTTTCATCACTTGCCTATACCAATCTTTCCAATTTCCGATTACATATTGAGCATATTGTTCTACGTACATTTGCCACATTTCTCAATTGGTCACATTCACACTTGCACTTATTCATAACATGATCGCACCAATCATCATTAGTAAATTATCTCGTTGAACCCCTTCGGAAAACGCTCGATACTCGATGGTCTCAACACATAGCTCCACCCACACATAATTCGGCTTTCTTGTACACATGGTGAAGATCCCTTATCACCCATGTGACCTAGCCATTCCATCTCATAGCTCTCTTGTCTACATGGTGTCCAACACCAGGAACCACTCATGTGACCTAGCTCCTCATAACCCGTAACTTTCTTGTACACATGGTATACACACAGTATTACACGTGTGACCTAGTTACATATGAAATTATTATCCCGTAGCTTTCTTGCACACATGGTGAAAATCCCTTATCATCCATTTGGCCTAGCTACATATCAAATTTTGCCATCTCGTAGCTTTCTTGTGCACACGGTGAAGTTCCCTTATCACTCGTGTGACCTAGCTATATATTGTCCGTATCTCTCGGTTTTCCGAAGGTTCAATCGAGAATTTCGCATTCCATACATTTTCATATTGTAGTTATCACCCAATGATTTCCATAATATCTAGCAAAATAATTATTGAAAAAGTAAAATAAATGCATTATTTACATATAAACTTTCCATTTCACATAATAATCACCTTTAAGCACAACATTTCAACCCATTTTCCATGTCACCTATGTCACCTTTTATCATAAACATATTATTAAATCAATTCACCAACATAATATACTAAACATGTAATTCAGAAAAATCAATTTAATACCACAATTTAGGTTTCAAATATACATTACGAAATTATTGCATTATTATTAACACACCAACTTACCTCGAATGCCGAAACGACCATTTTACCAACTTTCCTGATTTTCGATTTTCCTCCAATTCTAGGTCCCAATCTCGTTTTTCGGGGTCTAAAACATCACATTTCACTTACTTAATTAATGTACTATTCAAAACAGTCCTTAACTCAACTTTTGCAAAATTATAATTTTGCCCCTAAACTTTTACATATTTACACTTTTTCCCCAATACTCAAAAATTAAACTTCAGCCCTTATTCTTATGTTTTATAGCATGCTGATCATTTTTCTCTTCTATGGCAACATCAAATTCTCACTCTAACATGTACTTATGAACATTAGGTATTTTTACCGATTATGACGTTTTACTCGTTTTCACGTAAAACCGCTTAGTAAAAGTTGTTTAACATAATTTCAGCCTTCATATACTATCATAAAACATCAAAAAACACACTTTTCATCTATGGGTAATTTTTCAAAGATGAACCCTAGCATGAATTATTGGTAGCATAAGCTAAATCGAGCTACCGGGATTCCAAAACTGTAAATAACTTGAAAAAGGGGCTAGAACGGACTTACCATGAGCTTGGAAAGTTGAGAAAACCCTAGCCATGTCTTCTCTTGGTAAATTTCGTCCATATGAAGAAGATGGACATATTTGGCATTTAAATTTTGTTTTTAATTCATTTAATTCACTAAATTACCAAAATGCCCCTTAAAAAAAATTATTTTGAAATATACCCATCCATGTCCATTTTTGTCCACCAACTTAACCAATGGTCTAATTATCATTTAAGGACCTCCAATTTAAAATTTCATAACAATTGGACACCTCTAACATGTAGAACTCAACTTTTGTACTTTTTACAATTTAGTCCTTTTGACTAAATTGAGTGCCCAAACGTCAAAATTTTCGAATGAGATTTTCACGAAATCATTTCGTGAAATTGTAGACCATAAAAATATAAATAAAATAAATTTCTCAACATCAGATTTGTGGTCCCGAAACCACTGTTCCGTTTAGGCCTTATTTCGGGATGTTACATGTACCGTTAAGGTAATGTCGCAACCGGTGTTACATAAGGATTGTTCGGATGGGTGGGTTGATTAAATCCCCACAGGAGTGCAGGTTTGGATAGGAGAAAGAGTGTTCGGCTGGTATGGGCATTAATGGATTGCATATATGGATTATATTACTGAGATGGGCTTAGGCCCAGATCTATACGTATGATATGTGACATTTGATATGGGTTAAGGCCCAATCGAGGCTATTTTGGGCTAAGGCCCAATTGCCATCGTTATTGTAATGGGCTTCGGCCGAATTGTTTTGATACATGTTCTCACTGATAAGGGGAATTACACACTGAGTTTTCGTAAACTCACCCCCTCTTTTTAAATGTTTCAAGTAATTCATAGATTGCGGTTTTGGAGCCGAGGCGGACTTCGAAGTGGCCATGCATTGTTTTTCTCGTAAAATTTCGGTTATTATTTAATAGTACTTTCTAATCTTGGGATTTTATTATGTAACAAGGCCACTATAACTTTAAATTTGGTATTTTATTTGGTTTAACTTTTAATACGATTACTGCCTATTATTATTAAATGTTTAATACGGGATTTTCCTAAACCCTTAATAACCGTTTTCCAAAATATTAACAAAAGGATAACAAGCGAATAAATAATTAAACTCGAAATTTTTAACGAATGCACAGTTTTTAGACATTCCTTTCATGTGACATGCCAGATCCGGTCGTAACGTCTAGGCCGAGTTTGGGGTGTTACATCAATTACGAGAATTACCTGAGACAAACGCATAACATGGGTGAGCTCTAAAAGGCTCAGAGCGAGATCGTCATAAACATCTATTTCAACACGTAGCATAACACATCCAAATCATTGTAAATATAACTTTCACAAAATTCACATATCATTAGATTTAATGAACGTAACAAGTTATGCTTTTGTAATAATGCACATTTCAGAGGATTTCCTATCCATCTTCACTACACATTAATATCGAGTTCCCCTGAAATCGTCCATCCAATAATACACCATTTGTGGACAAGCCACCACATAAATACCGATAACTGGTCACATAACACATCGTAGACAATCCACCACATAATTGCCAATAACGGTCACATAATCACAGTTAAACTGCCACATAGCTTCCTCCTTTCCCTATCCCACCCTATGCATGTGATATGGCCATTTTAACACATATGTTTCACTTTCCACAATTTTTCACATATTCATGCTCGTAACTCATATTTCTCGGTTTTTACACATATGCATGTATCATGCTCATATTTTCACATATCACATAGTTTTCACTTTAGCATTCTTTAATATACATATTTATATTAAAACATGGATCTTAACATACACATACATATATCACATGTTTAGATTATCACATATCAATCTAGCCATAAATCACATAACATAAAGTTGAGATTAACATTACGTACATCACATATCACAAATCATGGATTTTCACAACACTTAATAGTTTAAGACACTTACTTGGATTTCTCTTTGATTGAGTTTTTCAACTCCACTCGAGTACTTAATGTACTCACAAATTAATTAATTAAATAACATTTTATTAAAGTAAATAACATTATATTTCACTTAAAATGAGAGTTAGATCCCACAGCTTAAACCGTAGATCTAATTACCAGAATCCTATTAGAGGAGATTTCACTTGGATCTAAACAGGTAGATGAATCTACCGCATCAAACACATTCAATTAGATATATTGGATTTGATTTTTAACACTTAAAGTTTTAATTGTTCGAAATAGTTCTCACCATCACTTACCATTTAAGACTTGGATTAGTTGTCTTCATTATCACACTAAGGATATCTTTGATCGGCATCGTTTGGTCCTTCAAGTTGATACGAAATCGCATTAGTACTTATGTTAAACAAATAATAAAATAACTTGATGATATTATCACCCTATACCATTCAGCCAAATCATGGTATTTCTAAAATGAAGAATTTTATGAATTAAACAACCTTAATTGTACTTGTTTTAATATGAGATGATCGAAGAATTGAGAATGGAATGAGATCAAAGTTTGAGTGATATAGAAATAAATTATTGAATAAGTGAAAGAAAAATATGGGTTTTAGTCACTAAGGAATTGGCAAAAGAAATATGAAGCAAAAAGGAAAATTTTGGTCGCCAGCGGTGGCGGCTCAAACGTGGTCCGACTATAGAGGAGTGACGGTCCGACGATCCTGAGAAAATACTAAAAGGAAGAGGTTTCAGTCACTACAATTGGAAGAAAGGAGAAAAGAGAAAAACAAGAGAAAATAGGTAAATTAGGAGGAGAAGACACACGGTGCTTCACGATGGCTTACGGCGGTGGAAGGGAAGAGTGAAAAGGGGCAACATCTACGGTGGTTAAGAGGTCTTTGATGGTGGTGAAAGGCTCAGTTGTGGTGGTTGGAGAACAAAACTTAAAAGGAGGTGGTGGTGGTTCTATTTTGATTTGAGAGAAAAAGAAGATGAAGAAAATGAAAAAAATGGAGATTATGGTGAAAATAAGGGTGGTGGACAGCAAAAGGGGTGTGTGTAGCTTGGTCAACTATGACTAGGTTTATTGTATCACAATCTTATGGCAAGGGAGGAGGTTTTGGCAAGGGAGATAAACAATGAGTGAAAAGGGGGATGTGTCTTACAACATAAGGCAAATTTGACTTGCTAATGAAGGAAAGGAATCCTCCACATATGGAAACAATGGGGGTGGACGACAATGCTTGAATACACATGCCAATTGTGTGCAAAAATTTAATTAAAAAAAATGAGATTGTGAGGGTTTGAACTAGGGACTTCTAAGATAGTTAATGATCTTCTTTTAACTAAGCCACAACACTTCCTTGTGTTCATTTTTGCACAAATAATTTAAGACATAGGCGATGGCAGTTTCACTATATTACAATTAATAGAAAAATTGGATGTGACAATGTTGCCCACTACATAATAAGCATTGTATTTGTTTCTGCTCAATCTCCTTGTCCCTCAAATGGTTGTTTGGTCTCTACTTCCCGTTAAGTGGTTTCCTATTGCCACTATTTTTGTTTCCATTTCTACCCTATCCTTATTCATCTCCCCTACCATTACCCTTCTCCTTAGGCTTGGAAGACTCAAACTTGTTTGTTTGGAATAAGCTCGATTAAGGGCTCCACTACGATCATGACTTTGGTAAGTTCCTTGACTCCTCAACGTTGCAACTCTGGCTTTGCCCATGACTTCAGCCTATCTAAAAAGGAGAAAATGCCTCATTCTCATCTTAATAAAAAATTTCGAACATAAGTTCATTGATCTCCCACACTTGCTCCATAACTGTACCTTGTCGCATAAACCAACACAACTTAGCCCAAGCCTCATCCTCGGCATATTCCTGGTAAAACTACCCATTGAATTCCTTTTGGAACTCATCCTAAGATCCAACTGCGAGTCCACTATGTTTTTTTCATCTATGGACCTATGATGCCACCATAAAGGAGAGACATCAGTGAAATATACAATAGCAGTATGTACCTTAGTAGCATTGTAACACCCCTAACCAGTATCTGTCGTCGGAATAGGATTATGGAGCATTACCAAATAAACATAACCTAAACCATTTATTTCTTCACATTTCAATAAACACAGCATAAACCAATATTATACATGCATATCATCCATTCTTCGAGCCCTTGAGGCCTTAAAATCACTTTATAAGTGTTTCGGGACTAAATTAGGAACATTTAAAACATTGAAGAAATAGTTAGAAAAATTCAACTGCAGGGGTCACAAGGCCATGTGGCCAGACCATGTGACTCACACGGCTGAGACACACGCCCGTGTCTCAGGCCGTGTAACATTCGAAATAGGGACACACGGCCATGTCCCAGCTCATGTAACTCTCTGACTTGGGTCACACGGCCAAGCCACACGCCCATGTGCCAAGCCGTGTACTAGCTGACTTACTCCCTAAGCACTCAACAGGTGACACACGGCCATGTCGCCCAGCCGTGTGTCTCACATGACCAAGTCACACACCTGTGTGCTTGGCCGTGTGGACCTAAAATGTACCTTAAACAGCAAGTTTACCATTTCCTACTTGCTTGGGTATTAAGCAACTCATAAACCAATCATTAAACCTATTCAAAACACGATCAAACATACTCAAAACACGCCAAAACAATCATCTTAGGTGCCTAACCAATGTACCCTCATTGGTACCACAAGTTATAACATCAAAACATATCATCAATGCATCATTCAAATCAAAGTTTTAAACATGCCAAAATCAATCAATTTAGCCTAGCTTATAACTACCTAAAACATCAAACTTAAATTCACATACACCTAACAAGACTTGGTTTCAAACAACATGCCAAATTATGGCTCCAAACGCAAACATATACTTATAACTCCATTTACAATCCATTCACAAAATAACTATAAACTAAGACATCCTAGGTACATGCCATCACAAAAGGTAAACATCACCACATTTGAGGTCGGGATCATTGTTGGATGCTGAGTTGGCAATCAAAAGAGAAGTACCTAACTTGTATACGGAAAAAAAAACTGTACACTGAGTAAAAATCAGTGATATTTCTATAATCCGAACATTTAAAGACATAATGATACATGAATGCTCAAATTGAATTATACAATCACATTACTATCAAAACAAGCAATTACAATTTATCACCATCTCGATTTCATGCATAATACCACATTATTTCATGATTTGCTCAACTTCACAAGTATTCTTCCATTAGTTAGTTTAACATATAACTCAATTAATATCACTTGCTATAAAATAGCTTTTCATAATTCATTCAAAAATTCATTTTAACAATGGCATAAACCAACTATGTTCAATCCACGAGTACATTACTCATATATCTCATTTATGATCACAGTATTTTCACATTTCATTTTTCAGTCCACTTTTTCATTTCCAATTCACATATTTTGCCATTTTCAACATCAATTACATAGATTTATTATTTAATTACCCCTATTAACACGACTTGGACTCAGACGGATACACGGATCCAACCAACACGCCAGTTTGGCACCCAGTGCCTCATCGGATAAATCTGAAGTAATACCTACACCCAATGCCATATAAATTGACACTTAGTGTTTTATCGATTAAACCAAAGCAAATTGGCAACCGGTGTTTCATCGACTCGAAGTCGAAGAAATCCCTGAACTCTTCCTATCCTATGGCATGTCATCTATATCCAACTTCGCCCGAAATAGTTAATAAGGTTCCATTTCACTTTCAATGTATACCTAATATCAAATTTTCATATAAACACATTATTAGATATACATATATATTTAATTCAATTTATTAATTTCAATAAATTCATCACATACCAAATCAATCCATTTCAATTGCCTATGAATTCAATTCAATTGTAAAACACAATAATTCTCACCTTCAATGCTTACCATATGCAATAAATCAAAATGCAACAATTTACAACTTAGTTCGGATTATAGAAACACAAACCTTGGATTCTGAGCTATTCGACGTCAATTTTATTCTTCCCCTTTTTGTCGAGGATTCTGGTGCGACGTTAGCTATACATCAATACAACACAATTCAATTCCATATCGAATATTTTAATTTTTACTGAATTTTTTCTTAAACTTTAATTTAGTCCTTAAACCGAGACTAATTCTTAATCTTCACATTAGATTCTATATTTTCATACTCATTTAATTTCAAACTAAATTTAGCTCATTATTTTCAATTATACCACTGAATTTTAAATTTATCACAATTTAGTCCCTATACTCAAAATCAAGAATTAACTTCACTATTTAGTCCTTTTTCACTTTATACATTGAAATCTATCAATTTAATCCCTAGTATTTGAAATATTCAATAATATTAACATCCAAAATTCTAAGCAATACTAAAAATTACAACACAGGTCGACTAGCCCTAAGTACTGGGATTCCAAAAACGTTAAAAATTATAAGAAAATGGACTGAAATGCACTAACCAATTAAGCTTAAACCCTTAGCCGTGCGTCTTTCTCTTCTTATCTTCTTTCTTTTTCTTTCCTTTATTTTCTATTTGAATTGTATGTTTTCCTTTCACATTTCTCCACTTTCTTTCTATTATAATTTCATTTATTATATATTATATATTTTATAATACATATATACATACTTTTAACTATTATAATATATATAATAACTTTACATATATGTTATATATATATATATCATTAATGTCGTCCACCAAATAAAGCAAATGTATATTTGCTACTTTAGTCCCTCAATAAATTTTTAATTTATAAATCAACTTTTACCCTATACGCGATTTAGTCCTTATACTATAATAACTCTTAATTCATACAATTTCCCTCTATTGGCTCAATTTGATCTTCGACTCCTTTCGTCGTCTCGACCGACGCAATCCATGTGACTTTAGGTGATTTCTTGGTTTCAAATTCACCTAAGTTAGCCTAACTCTTGAAAAGTGAGAATTCTTGATAGAAATTCTTCAAGGAAACGAAAATAAAGTAAAAATAACTCAAAATGAAAGAGCAATGAAAAAAATAGAAAATACTACTACAAAGAAAAAGTACGCCAAGTGTTTGAGTAAATGCTCTCAAAGTATCTCTATTACTTTAAAGGATTATAATTGAGGGTTTATAAATGAGAAGGAAAACCTCTATTTATAATTGAGCTCCCCCAGATCCAATGGTATAGTTTGCTTTACATCGACGGTCGAGATTAAAGCTTATCTACAATTGAGATTCTAAAGGGATTGACTCAATCCTTTAAGATTACAAAAACAAAATCTTATAAGATATCCAATCTTCTAATATTAGTTTCCATATTTACCATAGCAGCCCTAATTTGCCATAAGTGTTTCATTGGGCCACCAAGGCTTCATGTAGATGGGTTTCTCTACATGTTCCATGAACTGGACTAGTGCAAGTGGTCAAATGAGCCCCATTTAATAGATTGACCCTCATGGGACGATCTTTGCACATTCATCACGGGCTTTAATCCGTGACTTGTGACATAAGGCAGAGCATAGGAGTGTGCTAATACAATCTCTAAGTTAATTTTGTCCAACCTCTATTAGGTGAACTGAGAGGTGAACTGATAGCTATGCATGTTGTTTGGAGTGATGATAAATCTAGAATATAGAGTTATTTCCAGTACTTTTTAGCTTATAATTCATGCAAATTCTGAGTGGTTGATAGCAATTTTTGTAGTTTTATCTATAATTTTGTTTTATTAAGTAACTCTATGAAAAACTGTTATATTGACTAATTATTATGTTGAACACATGATTTATCATCTTTAAAGGAAGTCAGTGGATTCAATGGAAAGAAGTAGTAGAAGTACACATGCTGAGGCCCAATGGCATAACATTGGACCACCGGATGGGGCATTGGAACTCTATATTTTTGGACGCCCAAATCAGCCTTTTTGGGCTTAAGAACTCGTCCCAACCCAATGCTGAAGGAGCTTATCAGACTAGGATGTCCAACATAAGCCCAAACCATATGCCCAAGGAGAGAATTGGAAAAATCAAAGGATGAGTGACTTAGTCTTCAACCTCCTCAACTGCATGTCATAAATTAAGGAGTAAACTTTTACTGTTGGGAAGAAGGGAATTGGTTGTTGTATGCTTAGACTGTAGGTATCTTGCCCTTGTCTCGAGAGCTTTCGGGAGTTTCTTGAGTTATGACATAAATAGTTAACTTATCAGATTACGTTATTCAGAAAAGCTAAGCAAATTTTCAAGAATACTAAATCAAGAAATTCAAATTCTAGAAGTTTCCCCTCCTCTTTCATTCTAAACTGGTCCTAGAGCATGAAACCCTAATAACCATGATAATAGCTTAAGTTTCATCGGTATTTACTAGGTATCAAACGTCGATGGAGTTTACTAAATATAACGAACCAAAACCTTCAAGCTAGCCTTAGTTCTAGAGCTTTCCTGGATGTTGCAGAGAGAATTTAGAGATAAAATAAAGTTTGTCAAAGAAAGCACAAAGCTTGGTCAAGAAGCCAATATTGGCTTTATACCGGTACACATGGAAGGAAAAACTTAGTGGGCAAGTTTATTCTCCCCACTACCCCTCCTTTGACAACCGTGACTAATAATTTTCTCTCTCTTCTTAAGTGCATGTCTTCTCAATATTAGATATCTTGTCTCATTCTAACTAACCCTCTCCAGGCTAACTATCTAGTTCAACCAAAATAATAAGGCTAACAATACTAAGAAATAAGCACTAACGTTTATTAGCTGGAGTGGCATGCACTCTGTAAAGGGGCTTTGCCAACCGCCAAGCTCGCCTTAACATGAACTTCGCCTGTAGGCGTACTCATAATCTTCAAGCACTTAACAACTTCTTAACATTTTAGTTGCTTAGAATTTATTCTATAAGCCTATCTCCATAAACAATACTCAAATGCCCTAAACTATGTTGGGCCAGATGTTACACAGTAGTAATGCAAATGAGAAGAGAGGAGGAGAAGCAACGTGAGCAGTACCATGGAGAACCATTGGAATTGACTTTATAATTGTTCTTCCTTTAATCTTTTATTTTTCTCAATGTTGATAAACATAATTACAACATGGTTTTTTTGCTTTTAATTTAATTATGATGACTTAATTTTGTTGATGTCAGATTAATTACGATTTTTTTAGTTTAGTTATTAATGCTATGTTGAAGATGTTTTGTGCATTTGGTTGTTTTACTCATTCAAGTATTATCATGATCATGTTTGCTTATGCAGCAATAAAATGGGTAAGTTTATGAATTAATCTATTGATCTGAAAAGATGATAATTAATGGACACACTACTTGAATGGTGCATATTTGATTTCTTAATAATCAAATTAGTAATAATATCGAGGAATATTATTACCTTGCATAACCTTTAGGTATGATGCTTGAATATGTAACCTTAAAGTTGATTAGACATTGACATGTGTAAAAGAAACTCAAAGGTTAGATATTCACGAGCAATTTACTGCTTGTAGAATTTGGTTAGTAAATCACCAATATGCCACAAGACCATCATAACATCCTTTAGCATTGTTTTTAATAATTCTAAGTTTAGGGGAAATAATTAGTCTAGCTCTTCATGCCATTTTGATTAAAATTTGTGTTAGTATTTATTATATTATAATCTGAGTTTATATCTTTACACTTAGTTAATTTTAATTAAACTAGTTAGTTAACTCATTTCATTATCATTGTTTTAAATTATCAACTTGTCAATTGTTAATTTTGTAACTATTGACTTATATATATAATCTCCGTGGAGATAATATTCTTTACTCACTATATTATTTGTTGACGACTATGTATAGTTACGTAGATAATCTTACGAACAAGTGACAATATGAGTATAGTTATAATGTAAGGAAATCCAATCTTCGATGTGAAATCCAAACATGTAGAACTTCAAATTCACAGTCTTAAAAAACGAGTAGCTTAAGACAAATTAGAAGTCAATTATGTGCCAGAAAGTTAACAAGTAGCATATATTCTCATAGTGCACTCCACCACGTTGAATCTCAAGTAAATTAAGTAACTAAGTCTAAGGGTTATTTTTTATTACTTTTAAAAAGTGTTTTTGAATTATTTTTAAAAAATTTGATTTAAAGCTTAAATGTTTAGTATTATTATTAAAAAATATTTTTAAAAATTAAAATATTTGTTTTAGATGTAATATTATATGAAGCAAAAATATGTATTTAAATAATATTTAAATTTATTAATATTATAATATTTTAGTAAGAATATAATTTTTTTTAACTCATTATTAATATTAATTAATATTAATTATTTATAAAGTTTAATTTGAATATATAATATGCCATACCCATTAAAAATTTAAATATATAATCTTATATATTTAAAATAAATTTTAATAAAAAATAATTATACATCCAATATAAATATTAGATATCCCTAAATCCTAAAACGAATAAGTTTGCTGAAAACCATGACAACTACCATGTCAATTACCATTAATCGTATAAATGTACTCTATGCATATAAATTAGATTGAAGCAATGATCAGTTTTCAAGATTATAATTCTCTCATTTCCTTTGCTTTCCCTATTCCCAAACATCTCGAACAGAGAGGAACCCGTATTAAAAGTTTAGATAAATGAAGAACAGCAAGGTCAAATGACTACATTAGAGCAACAGTTTTCATTCTGTAGCAGATAAAGAAATGACCGAGTTAATCTCAATTGCCTTAAAAAAACAATTGGTTTATAACCCTCTTCAGCTCATCTTTATTTCTTGGTTCTTTTCCACTCTTATAATATATGGCTAAGTCCTCTTATCCCCCCACTTCTTTAACTACTCCCACTTACCTTATAGTTGCAGATTATGTTATTCTGACTCTTCATTTTTCTTTAAAGAATCGTGTTGGACACTTATGCCTATAATCCTCTAATCACCCTCCAAATAAATGAATACTAAGAAAAAATTAAACATACTCGTGCGGGAAGTATACACATATTGAACACTAACACTCAAGTCCAGAAAACATAGTTGTATAGGTTCTTGCTTGCACTGAATAGTATCTATGCATTGCTGGTTACATGGCTTTAGCTGATATGAAAATTGTCATTGATGGGACTATTTAACCAGTCCATTAAACTATCTGAGGTGTATGTTCCACTACTAGACTTACTGATATAACTTTCGGCATATAAATATGGTTTTGTGATTAAAGAAAAGGAATTATTGTTCCATATGACTTAATTGTTAAAGGTATTATCGCATGCCTGGGAACTTTAGCAGCCCGGATTTTCCTCACATGTAGACACTTAAGTCAAACTTGCGAGTGTAGTTTACTGTCTTTCCATGGAAACTCTTTTTGCTAGAGGAATACACCATGATGCCACTTTTAAGCCATTTTCAAAGGGAAATACATGGGATTGTACCAAACCTATTGAAGGGGACATCAGATAATGGCTCCCCCACTATCTGCAGAAATGACATAATCAAAATTGGCAATGTATTGTATTCTCCTTAGGTTATTGGAGTATAAAATAGCTCTTAGTTCCACTGCTTTGGCAAAAGACGGGCAGTGATTCGAATTTCAGTGTTTTGATATGGAACAAAAAGCCTTCAAACGTCCCTTTGTTCACTTGTTTTACATCTTTTTCCTGAGTCACCTGGTGTTTTGTCAACTTGATTATAGATTCTATGACAGTACTTGTCCCAGTCTCACAAGGATTGTTAGATATGGTGTTTGGTCAGCCATTGCTAACGATACTCGGATGGCGGCCTCTCTTGTTCGACTTCAATTCCATGATTGTTTTGTTAACGTAATAAAACTGTTCTCGATTTCTATATTGATGTCTAGTCTATGTTACTCATGTGTCCGACACAAATAGTTCAAAAGAGAAAAGAAAAACCAAAAGCAAAAGAGTCGGAGTGCTTTACTGCATTGTTTTTTTTCCTTTACATAACTTTTTGAATCTCTGCAGGGATGTGATGCTTCAATCTTACTTGATGATATTGACTCAACATTTGTGGGGGAAAAAACAGCAAGGTCTAATCAAAACTCATTAAGAGGCTATGAGGTTATTGACAAAATTAAGGCTAATGTTGAGAAAGTTTGCCCATCAACTGTTTCTTGCACTGATATATTAATTCTTGGAGCAAGAGAAGCTGCTAATATTGTAAGTAACATTTTCGTCTTTCATTCCTAATTTTAACCTGATTCTATATCATTATCATTGTTCATGGTCCGTCGGTAATCCTGCTCTTAATCTATCAGGCAGGGGCATCTTCTTGGATGGTACCGTTGGGTCGCCGAGACGGCCGAACAGCGAATAAGACTGCAGCTAATGAACTCCCATCACCTTTTGAGTCCTTAGATAACATCATTGCGAAGTTCAATGCAAAGGGTCTTGATACAAAGGATGTGGTTGTTCTATCAGGCATGCTTTCATTCGATGCCATAATCATCAATCTTTTGATCATTTTGTGCTTCAAAAACAAAACAACAACTTGTTTATTGCCACTGCCTTTATGCTGAACAGTTCATATATGCTAAATACAGGTGCTCACACCATTGGCTTTGCTCAATGTTTCACTTTCAAACAAAGGCTATTCAACTTTGGTGGGTCGGGCAAGCCAGACCCAGATCTTGAAGCATCACTTCTCAAAGGCCTTCAAACTGTGTGTCCGGATCAAGTAGATTCAGACACCACTTTAGTTCCTTTAGACTCTGTTACAACTAACAGATTCGACAACAGCTACTACAGAAACCTTGTCAACAGTTCTGGTCTTTTGCAGTCAGACCATGTTCTGAGTACAGATAATAGAACTGCTTCAATGGTGCTTAGCTACAGCAGATACCCTTATCTATTTTTAAAAGATTTTGGAGCATCAATGGTGAAGATGGCCAACATTGGTGTTCTAACGGGACAAGATGGGGAGATAAGGAAGAACTGCAAAGTGGTCAACTAGATACCTAAGACCTTTTTCTCTTTAAGGCAGCAAATGAAGGGTTCTGTTTGATTTGAATGACATATTTGTAGGTTTCTAAATGTGAACCACTGCATGTAAAAATATAAGTTCGTAAAAATGTGGTGAGTGCATTTCGTGATGTAATTATGGGGACCTTTCAAGGTCTAGTCTCATCACCTCTGTTCAAAGCACATGGAAATAATTTGCAACTTGGATTGCAGATCTCAGTGGCTACAGGCTCCATAAAAGCTATATTATATAATTAATTTAACTTATAAATTCGAAAGAAAGAATTCAAGGAACAATGAGAATGCAGCAAATGTACTAAAGAGAGTGGCAGTTTGAAAATACTGAAATTATATACGTTGAAATATGAATAAAAACTTATCCAACATCAATTTTTTTTTATACATAACAAACTGAGGAGGAAGATTACACGCATGAATGGATTGAATTAATTTTACAATCTTATTATATTCTCTTTGTGCCTCGTCTATCCACCCAAATTTTGTAATAAAGAAAAATATTAAAAATGGATTCATCATTGATACAACTATTTCTTTATACATATATGTGTTTTTGCACTGATTAGATTGGGTCAGAGTGAAGTGAGGAATGCTTTAAGAGGACTGGAAATGATACGCGTGGTAAAACGTTAAATTGATATTTTCATCATTTTTAATGCTTAAATCAAATAATGAATTGTTTAAAAAAGAATAATAAGTTTGTTGAGATTGACTCATTCCTTCTGCTCTATCTAATTTTGTAGTTGAGGGGTTTGAGCTGTGTTAAATGGCATCCAACTTTGTCCCCTTTATTTTTCCAATAATAGCTCCTTGTTAGCTTTTGGGACTTTTTGGCCATGGTATAACAATGTGTGAAGTTTACTTTCAGTCATCCATATCTTAATCATTCTTTGTGAGATTTATGAGTCTCATTTAAACTTCATACTTGTACATAATTGATGTTTCACTTTCATAAGTATAGTTAGGGGTAATGGTAAAAAATAGTTAGGTTAATATTTGATATTATCAATCTTACTTTATTTTTACAAATGGTTAATAATATGTCTTCATGGTTGAAAATATATAAAATTATATTTCTTTTTACAAAATTAGTTATCATGAGTTTATAATTTTTTAAGATAAACTACAACATTAATCATTAAATTATGAGTAAGTTTTTGTTTTGGTTACTTAACTAAAAAAAAGTTACAATTTAGTCATTAAACTATTCGAAAATTTTCATTGTCACTTAATTATTCAAAAGTTTGTATTTAAATCATTGGATTATTAAGTTTTCTTTTAAAAAGTTATGCAAACAAGCTGCAAGTGGTGATTCGGCGATTGGTACGATGAATCATTACCCATTGAAGAGTAAAAAAATATATCTTAGATCTAAGTTAATCTGATGATTAATGTCAGAAATTAGAAAAAAATTATTTAAATTTTAGTTAAAGATTTATGAATCTAAAGTTATTGAATTATAAAAGAGAAGAAAAAAACACAAGTGTGAAAAAAAAATTATATAACATGAATCATGATAGTGAATTAAATAAATTTTTAAATAATTTAATAATTCAATTGTAATTTTTTAATTAAATGATAAGACACAAGCCTTAATATCATCTCTAAACTCTCGAGAGGTTGGAAATTTGAGCCCACCTACCTTAACCTCAAAATCCGTGTCATGTAACTCATTCTACACAAATATCCGACGGTTCCAAAGGCACCCTTAAAACCAGGCAGCTGTTGCCAAAGCAAACCAACCAACACGGCAAAACGAACCAGCAACGCCAGAACCGACGACCTTTTGTTTTCTTTTTTTGGGTTCAAGTGGGATTAGGGTTGTTTTCATTTTCAGTTGAAGAAGATAAGGAAAATGGTGAACCCAAGGTGTTATTTGGACATAAGTATAGGAGGAGAACTAGAAGGAAGGATTGTAGTGGAGTTGTACAAGGATGTTGTGCCTAAAACTGCTGAGAATTTCAGGACTTTGTGCACTGGTGAGAAAGGCATTGCTCCTAACTCTGCTGCCTCCCTGCATTACAAGGTTCTTCCTTTTCTCTTTCCTATATTTACAACTCTTGACTGCATCAAAGTGTCTCTATTTTAGTGTTAATTCGTTTTTCTTTCCTCCTGGAATGTCAAAAAGGTGTTCAAATTCTTTGGTTTGAGTTTAGTGGGTGTGGTAATGGGGCTTTTGCTTTGAGTGAAGTAAAACCCTTTTATGTGTGTGATTCTTTTATGTATTGTGGCTCGTTACTTGTTTTCTTTGTAAGTGAGTAATTGGTAGAGCTTACATGTTTTCTTTGCACATCTTGTATTGTGTGGTGTAAAGCGAGCATTTCCTAGAGTAAAAAAGATCGAATTTTCCTTGGGAATTGAGGTCTGTTTTTTCAACTGGGAATTCTTGTAATAAGAAGCAATGTAACTCCTTTATTTCCATTCTCAAATGCAGTTTGCTTCTAATGTTGATGCATGTAGACATAACTTGAAACTTAGAGAATGAAGGGCATTAAATATGGTATTGTTAGATGGTTTCTTGTTTTTGTAAATTCACTTTGGTTGAATGATCATATGCTCTCGTTTTACATGCCTTTACCCTCTTTAGGTCCTATGTTGATGGGCACACAGGCAGTTCAAGGCACTTCACGTTAGAATTTGATGCATGTGGAAAATGTTATGGTTTTCTTGTAATTCTCCAATTATGAAATTAATCTGCCGACAATGATGACTATGCACTTCCAAGTAGTTTCCTTTACTTATGTAAGAGACTTTGTAGTGATTTCCTTTTTCTAATAATAATGCAATTTTGATTTAATAGGGTGTGCGCTTTCATCGCATTATCCGAGGTTTTATGATACAAGGTGGGGATATATCAGCTGGTGATGGAACTGGGGGAGAATCCATTTATGGCTTGAAATTTGAAGATGAAAATTTCGAGTTAAAACATGAAAGAAAAGGAATGTTATCGATGGCTAATATGGGGCCTAACACCAATGGGTCTCAATTCTTCATTACAACTACTCGAACATCTCATCTCGATGGAAAACATGTGGTTTTTGGGAAGGTTATAAAAGGAATGGGTGTTGTTCGTTCTATCGAGCTTGTTGCTACTGAGGATGGTGATTACCCCACTCAAGAGGTTATAATTGCTGATTGCGGAGAAATTCCCGAGGGGGCAGATGATGGAGTATCCGACTTTTTTAAGGATGGTGATATATATCCTGATTGGCCAGTTGACCTTGACAAAAAACCAGACGAAATTTCTTGGTGGATGAAGGCAGTAGACTCTATCAAAGCTTTTGCAAATGAGCAATACAAGGTATTTGATATATAGTTACAGTTTTCTGCGGTTTAATTTGCCCATTTTTTTCCCATTTCTTAGATTATGCATGGTACATTCTTTCTTATGAATGAGTATGCTTGGTACTCTCTTCAAGTTATGAATGCTTAATGATGTCACATTTTCTACCATACATTTGATTATCAATGTCTTTTGTTCTTTTGTTTGGAATTTGATTACTGCTACAATGCCACTCGCTAAATTTTCCTAGTTGTTCCCTCTTACAGAAACAAGACTATAAGATTGCTCTTAGAAAATATTGGAAGGCTTTACGTTACTTGGATGTCTGCTGGGACTTGGAGGGAATTGATCAAGGTCCGTCCATTGTGATATTATTGCCATGAATCCTCTAGTTTTTTCGCTGACCTTTTTCCTTCCTTTCTAATTTGTCATCGCACAGCAAAGAGCTCGTATTTGCGGAAGACCAAGTCTCAGATATTTACAAATAGTTCTGTAAGATTTTAATGTCCTTGAAAATTGAATATATTTGATCATTGATCATATGTTGAGGCATCTAGCATGCAACAACTTTCCAATCTTCTTTCTTATTTTTTAGGTTCTCATTCATTTAATATGCTCTGTAATGGTTTGAAAGCATGTTATGATAGGGAGTTCCTCTATGTTAGCATATGTTATCACATTATATTCCTTTTTAGGTTATTGATGTTTGTTTCTTTTCATATAACTGTTGTCTGTTTAGGCCTGCAAGTTGAAACTAGGCGATCTAAAAGGAGCATTGTTGGATGCAGACTTTGCGATTCGTGATGGAGAAGATAATGTGAAAGCTTTCTTTCGTCAAGGCCAGGTTAGTGCTTACTATTTGTATGATATCCAAAGCCAAGTTTATTGATTCCTTGACACTGCTTCTTTTACTTAGTAGTGTTTGTAATTTAGTTCGTAGCCATGATTTTCTTGGATGACTAGTGTTGGAGCTTTTCAAGCATAACTAATTCATAGTTTCTTATTTTACTAATTAGTTTGAGGGAGGACCCATGCATGTTTTTAATTTACTTGGTAGTGTTTGTAATCTAGTTCGTAGTCATGATTTTCTTGGATGACTAGTTTTGGAGATTTTCAAGCATAACTATTTCATAGTTTCTTATGTTGGTAATTGGTTTGAGGAGGACCCATGCATGTTTATAATGATGTAAACCACATGCCCTCTATTTTCAGCGAATGCACATTGTTCAAACTATTACATGGTTAACTGCACTTTTACTGGGGATTCCTTTTACTTAATTGCTTTTGTTTTTAACTGATCTCAGGCAAATATGGCACTTAATGACATCGATTCTGCAGTTGAGAGCTTTAAAAAGGCATTGGACTTGGAACCCAATGATGGTCAGTACAATCTTGTCTCAAGTGAATAGCTGCGAAACCTCTTCCATGCTCCCTCCCTCCATCTTCTATTACTTTCCTCCCCCTTTACTGGTTTGAGGTTCGGAAGGGCTTGTTAGGTTTTCACTTTTTATTAATGAAATGTCATCGCTGTGTCACCTGGGAAAATTGCAGATGATCATACCTTGAGTATGCTATTTGATGTTAAATCATCTTTCCCTTTACTTCGTTTTTTGCGATCATTCGTAATACTGCTTCATCAAAATCATGTAGAATTTGGGGATTACTTATTCTATCTCATGTTTTCTGCCGCTCAGGTGGAATAAAGAAAGAGCTTGCAGCTGCAAGGAAGAAGGTCAATTACAATCATCTATTCTTTCGTGGAAAATGTTAAATATTTAATGCCTTCCTCCTTGCACTCATTGATTTCACCTGTGAACAAAATTGAATTTGTAAAACTGCTGCAGATTGCTGATAGACGGGACCAGGAGAAAAAGGCGTACTCTAGAATGTTTCAGTAGAACTTTAGTCAACATTAAGGTACTGCAACAATCTTTATATTTGCTTTCTGAATATCTAAGTTTCATGTTCTCTAGTAAACCGTGTTTTCATGATTTGTAGGCCGACTTTTGTCTTGAAGGATCAGTTTTGGATTTTCTTTTTCATACCTCATCATGTATCTAGTCTTCGGAGTTCTTTTATTGTCTGGCCAGCATTAGGAGAAATCGGGTTTGAAAATTTTCTTATTCTTGCTATGTACTGACACATACACGACTATTCTTTTGATCTTATGGGGTTTGTTCTGTTGTGCAGGCTTCTGTTTATGCTAAAACCTTTCGGATTTCTCCTCAGGAAATACTCGGGTGCATTTTAAATCAGAACCATCTTTTATTCCTTTTTATTTCTGGTCTAGCAGATCTGACATTTTATTCCGAGCAGGAACTGTATTTTCGTGCACGTCTGTTTGAATTTATGTGAAAAGTCTTTTTATGTGCACAAGACAAATTTTCATGTGAGATAAAATCGATACTTTCTTTTTAATTTTCG
Source organism: Gossypium bickii (assembly GCA_025503065.1). Lineage (NCBI taxonomy): Eukaryota > Viridiplantae > Streptophyta > Magnoliopsida > Malvales > Malvaceae > Gossypium > Gossypium bickii. The sequence goes on from CP106716.1 coordinate 44,369,257, forward strand.
ACACTGGAATCTTCCTGCTTTTAGGCTTGCTCATCCGTTGAGGCTTCCCTTGCTTATTCTGATTGATTTCTTTGGCTCGAGCTTTTGGAAATACAAAGTCTTCATTTAGGACTTCCTCTACTTCTTGCTTAGTCCTGTCCTGATCTCCTGCCTCCTCTTGTTTCGTTTCTTCACCTTCAACCATCCTGCGGTCTCCCTTTCTCCTCTGTAATTTGTTGTCTGGATGTGTTTCTTTTGATCTTCTTAAAGCCAAGTTTTGTGCCGCTTCTGCAGTAGCCTTCTGTTCCATAGCTACAGCAACCCGCCAATTCGCCAACGATGTTTCTTCTTTAGCTCTTTTATTTAGGGCATAGAAGTCTTCCTGAGTTAGTTGTATTGGGGAATTGTCTGATTCTGGATGATCAGTGTATTGAAGTGCTTTTGCTGCTGATGCTCTGAAAGCATCTGATTCTATTCGCACTGCTCGTAATGTCAGTTGCAACGTGCGAAGAGTCTGTCTCCTTAGCTGCAAGGTTTGTTTTAGTTTCGCCCTTGTTCTGCGCTCTTCATCCTTGTCTGCCTTCAACTGTTCCAACTCTTCACGCGTTTGTTCCAGATTCCGGTTTGTTTCATTGATGGTCTTTACAGCCTTGAGTTCTTCCTCCCTTTTGGCTCTAATGTCCTTGACAATGGTCTCAAGTTGTGATTCAAGCTCTGAAATCATATTTTTGGAAATAGAATTTTGATTCTGAGCAATCACGAGGTCCGATTTTAGTCTTTCGAGCTCATCAAGGAGGGGTTTAGAATCTAACCATGAATCTGTAGCATTTTCCTTGGCTCTCATTAGCTCTTCCTTTGTTTTCATCAGTTCTTCCACCTTGGCCTCCAAGGTATTGCTGATTCCTGCGTCAGAATCTCTCGGTTTGTCCAAGTCATTCTCTGTTCTTTCACCGTCACCGTCAAACGACTGCATGGCTGTATCAGTGATCAAGGAATTGGGAATTCTCGTAAACTTTGGCATTATAAATTCTGGTACGGGTGAAGATTTTATTTTATTGGCAATGCTGTCGTTTTATTCATCATTTGAAAGTCCAAGAAATGCCTTTGGTTTTTACGGGATTGTTTTTCTGGTTATGTCTTTTGTGTTGGTTTTACATGGATGGATACGGCAGAAGGGTTAGATTCTTGTAAGACTTGTATGATAATTGTCAACTCTGTTTGTCGTTTCCTTCGTGTTGATCGTTAAGCATAAACACAATAGAAGAAAGAGATTTATATGTCCGACATAAATATATAGTCTTTTTTTATAAGAAAACATAAATTTTATTTCAACAAAAAGCAAAAAATGCATTTATCAAATGAGTTTGTTTTGAAAATAAAAGAATTGAAGATGTCTTGTTTATTTAAGAAACGAGTCTCAAAATTTTATTTTTATTAATATTTGTTTATTTATTTTGATAAACGTATATATATATATCAATAGTAACCAAAGTATATTGCTCGTCACACGTTTTGTTCATTTACAACTGTATATTTAGGAATGAGCAAAACTTGATTCGGCTTGAAAATTTTGAATTTTTTTTTTTGAATTTTTAGTTAAACGAATCGAGTTATTCAAGTTAATTCGAATTTTTTTTTTTCAAATTTTGAGTTTGAATCAAGTTTGATTTTCGAATTCGAATAATTTGAATAATTCAAATATTCAAATAAATTAAATATCAAACTATAATAATTTATATTATTACGCTAAACTTCTAAACCTCTTCATTTTCCTCTCAAAACACTCCCTTCCACTTTTCCCTCCTAACTTTTGCTCCCTTCACAGTCCACCCCCTTCTACCCCAAAATCATTCCTCCCCCCTCCCCTTTTTTTTTTTTAAATATTTTTCTCCCGAAATTTTACTCTTCCATTTATCCCCCTCCAAAATTTTACTCAACCTCCAAAACTTTTTATTTCCCCCTAAACTTTTACTACCTTTACCCCAAATAAAAAATTAAAATTATCCCAAAAAAAATCCTAAACCTAAATAATAATAATTTTATTTATACTATTTATATTATTAAATTGAATTTCACATTTTGTACTATTTATATTATTGAATTGTTTTATCATATTAAATCTTTATAAATTTTTACTAAAATTGAATTATTGATGATGCCATAAAAATATTCATGTTAAAATTTTATGTTGGTATCAATTTTATATTTTATCTTTAAAATAATTTTATTAAAAAAATCACATTTTTTACATTTAATATATTTTTTAATTTCAAAATATATAGTGACAAAAATAAGAAGATAATTGAAGCAACTAAGCAAGTAAAGAAGTTAACACGTATATAAAAGATTAATAAATAAATTATAAGGGGATTAAAGTTAAAAACAAATTTGATTATAGTGGGTGACAGTGATTACAATGACCTAAAATATTTTTTTAATTTAACTCGAACAAATATATTCGATTTGATTCAAATTCCATCTCACTCGACTCGATTCTAGAAAATTTCGAATCAAGTTAGGATGATAAAATATGATTCGTCAACTCGATTAACTCGAAATTTTTTCATTCGTTTCGATTCGATTCGATCGAATGCTAACCCCTACGTACATTTATACTGCTAGTCATCTTAAGCGAATAGGATATTTGAGCTCAAGTTTCGGAGATAAAATAAACATCTTGATCTTGTGCCTTACTTAAAGTGTTTATGCAATGAATAAGGTTCATCTAAGTCATGCCTATGCATGGTAGTAACACCATGAATAGTTGCCCAAGTTTAATCCAATTCAAATATAGGTATTAAATTTTATCCATGCTCGGTCGTATTTATAAACGGCTAACTTAAGTTCATTTAAGTTCACTCATATTCATTTTTATTTTTTAAAAGGGATTAAATAACATTAAACCTTAATGTAACACCCCTCACTCGTATTCAACGTGGGAATAGGGTTACGGAGCATTACTGAACTTATAAGACATTTAAACATACATTTCATGTACAATTTATCAATTCAAATACAATTCAATCATAACCAATCATAATGTCCCTTAAATGAGCCTACGAGGCTCAAACCATGCACTCGGGAATGGTTCGAGACTAAACCGATAACTCAGGAAATTTTTCAACCCTTATAAATTTTTTGCATAAAATAGGGGACACACACCCGTGTGGCCCAGCCGTGTCTCACACAGCCAATAGACACGCCCGTGTGAACATTCAAAATTGGAACACATGGCCGTGTCCCATCCCGTGTCTGACCCCGTGTAACTCTCTGACTTAGGTCACATGACCAACACACACGCCCGTATAGCTAGCCTGTGTGCCCTAAAAATGGCCATACACGCCCGTGTGCCAGGCCGTGTCAAACCTGTAGGGTATACTGACTTATGCCACACGGCCAAGTCACACACCTGTGTGTGAGGCCATGTGGAGCATACTGACTTGGTTTTAATTTCAACACCAAAGGACACACGGCCGTGTACATGACTGTGTATCACATATGACTGAGACACAAGCCCGTGTCTCTGCCCGTGTGGACAAAAATAGGCTATTTACCAAGCCATTTTGCCACCCAAACTTGCATGTACCTACACCATATCAATTGGCACCAACACATAGCATATATAAGCAATTAAACCAGCCAATTCAAACTTTAAATAATGCATATTCTATACCATTTCCAACATCAACCAATACAAAATATAAATACCACAATAGGTCATACAAATTCATACCAAACTTTACTTTCACAATATATCAACAGTGACCAATCTCAAATATGCATTAATGCCTAGATTCGCCAGCATACCAATATTCATAACTCAACCATTTGCTATCTCTAATACTAAATATACACAAGCATCACAAAGCCAACCTCAATTACATAACATAAGCCATATACACACTTTAATATACATAATCAAACCAACCAATTTAAGCCAACTCTCATGGCTATATATACAAACCAAAACATAGACATTTACAAGCCAATTCACATAGCACAAGTCATTACTAAACTACAGATCAAAATGACCATAATCCTATACATGCCATATAACCAAATCATAAGCTTAAAAGTACCAAGGTGATAGTTGGATAGTGTGACGATATCTCCGACGATCCCCGAATCCGAGCTAGCTTTGAAATCATTATAAAACACAGAGAAATACACAAAGTAAGCTTTATAGCTTAGTAAGTTCGTATAACATTTATTATCAACTCATCATATATACTCAAATTAAGCCAAAAACATAGCATAACATATCTCATAATGAATCATCAACCTACCACATTTGCATCCACCAAATTAGATGTAAATTCCATAATTTTCATCATTTCAGTGTATTACTCGGTTCCTGTACATACCTGTACCTTCCATATTTAACTCATACCCATTCACATCTTTGACATATCCGTTAAACCATTCGAAATATTTTTATATACTCAGAAAACTCACACACTTAGTGCCAAATAAATAGCCGAAGCTGTATCAATCTCGCACACTAAGTGCCAATATATATATTACATACGAACTTACCTCGAATGTAAAAATGATGAAACAGGTTGATTAGTCGATAACTTTATTTTTCCCCCGATCTAGATTTGATTTCGCTTTTCTTGATCTATATGTAATCAAAATCAGCTTATTTAATTATCTTTCTATTCAATTTATTCCAAAAATTCACTTTAAGGTATTTTTACACATTTGCCCCTAGAATTTCACAACTTTTACAAGTTAGTCCTTATTTCATAAAATTACAAATTCATGCAATTTAACTACAACCCATGCTAATCGAATTTCAAATAGGTCCCTAGAAGCCCATATTTTTAATTTATTTCACATTTTAGCCACAAAATTTCCACATTTCACAATTTAATCCCTATTTTGCATTTTCACTAAAAATCACTTAACAAAACTTGTATAATTCACAACAAACATTCATAATCTATTATCAAACATCAAAACACACATGTATTCATCAATGGCATCACTCAAAATCTTTAACAATTTTACAAAATAGTCCCTAGGCTAGCTAGACCTAGTTGCAACGATATTAAAAATATAGAAATCATAAAAAACGGATCAAAAATACATACCTAATTGATGGAAAAAGGAATACCGAAACCTCTTTTTTCTGAAGAAATCGGTTTGTTTTTCTCTTTTGGAGAAGATGAATACAAAATACCTAATTTATTTTTATTTAATCATCATTTTAATTATCATTTACCATATTAACCTTAATTATAAACCATTAATATCAACCAAATAATGTCCATCTATATCCACTTACATTTCAAATCGTCTATTTACAACATAAGGACCTTAACTTTAAGATTCCTTAGCTATTAAATACTTTTATCTAATAGAACTCCACTTTTACACTTTACGCGATTTAGTCCTTTTTATCAAATTGACTAATTAAACGATAAAATTTCTTAACGAAATTTTCACACAATCACTCAATCATGTTGTAGACATTAAAATAATAATAAAATAAATATGTTGTAGACATTAAAATAATAATAAAATAAATATTTTGAATTCGGATTTGTGGTCCCGAAACCACTGTTCTGATTTGACTAAAAACTGTTACACCTTAAACTTGGTAATTTTCGCACTTTGTCTTTAAACTCTTTTTTGTCCATGTTAGCTATGGAACTTAGCCCAATTTGATCCCTGAACATGGATTCCATTAAGGTATAGTGATATACCATCATAAGATTAAGTCATATCATTATCCAACTTCTTCTTTTTTTAAATAAGATTTTTATTTTTTAAACCTAATAGTTTTAGATTTTTTTTTTTGTATTTCCTTCAATATAAAAATTTTAAACTTTTCATGTGATCATGTGGCATAATCTTAGAGCGTCATATCATCACATTAATAAAATCCAAAAGTTGAGAAAAGTTGTCAAATTTAAGGATTAATATATCTTTCTTCTTTTATTAAATTTAAACACACATAAACATATTTTTTAATACTTACATTATATTCTAGCATATTTAATTTCCATAATATATAAAAATAATATATAATAAACTTGAAAGCGAATCGGGTTAGGTTTGGGCTTCAAATAATGAAACTTAAGGTTGAACCATATTTTAAACAAGTTTTTTTTTTTGTTCAAGCTTATTTTTCAATGCTAATATTTTTATTCCAATCCTAAAAATTTCAAATAGAAGTTTAAACATTAAACGATGTAAGTGCTTTGTAATTTCAAGAACTGTAAATGAATTACAGATTTATTAGATATATTATTTTCTTACACCTAAATTTGAAAAGCATTAGTTTTAAGATTCTAAAAGTGAGAAAGCAGAACATATTGACCGAATCATTCAAAGCTTCTGGTGGGGTTATAACTTAATTAAAGGAAATTGCATGTGTAGCTAAGATTTCTTATGCACCAGTCCTTAAGAGGAGTTGGGTCTATGCAAATCAGAGTTGATAAATGATGCATTGCTCTGCAAGCAAGCTTGGAGACTGTTTATTGTGTAACTTAGCACAAAACCCTTTGTTGGTGAAATACTACACATAGTACCATTTTACAATGTTATGCAAAAGAATACAGACTCCTTTCTAGTTATGGAATAGTTTGTTGAAAGGGAGAGATATTAGGAAAAAGGCTTGGACATCCAAATTGGGAAAGGAGATGGTATACATATTTTTGAAAACATTTTTCACCATTCATCCAATCTCCAAGAACTGGGATTCGATGCTGATTAAGTTCCAACTGACAGAAGGTGTGATGGTGTGGGGAACTTGTTATTTGATGAAGGGATGTTCATTTGGAAACTTAAGTTTAATGGACAGTTTTCGATTCGAAGTGCATACCGATTCCTTTGGAATGAAGTGTCGTTGCATTCATTGAGACATGGACTTACTATCAACTGGACTTTTTTGTGGTTCCGTATAAAATTTCAGTATTCTTCTCAAAATTATGGCATAAATATTTACCTATAGGTGATGAATTGCAGAAGCGGTTGATCCCAAGCATTGTTGAGTGCTCGTTTTTCCACAGGGAGATGGAAACACTAAACCATCTATGCCGAAAATGTGAATTTGCTAGGGCGGTCTAGTTTGGCTCTCAGCTATCTCTGAATTTCGAGCAGAGGAGAAATACAAATATATTGGTTCAGGAACGTAGATATTAATGACAAAACATGTCAGACTTATGTACCTTCTTATTAGTTGGGTTTTTGGACTATTTGGAAGGTTAGGAATGGAATGATTTTTAATAATTACGACCTTGATCCTACTGATCGTCAGTTTCAATTTTAGATTCTTGTAGAAGTAATGAGATTGAGATAATATTAAGAGTAATCTATTAAGTTGTTAGAAGCTGTGATACCAGCTAACAGTCTGCTGTTGAGCAGTTTCTCAGTTTGTTAGCTATCTTGAAGTTTATAAATATAGCTTCTATTGTACAGAGAAAGCCAAGTATTCATTCAATAACAGAGAGATTATTTTCAATCTGAGCTAGTGTTTTAGTATTACCTAAATCCTTTCATGGTATCAGTAGCCTTGTGATCCTAGGTGAATGGCTACCACGAACTCTGCTGATTCGGCCTCTGTTGAAGGTGGATGTACTGTGTTCAATGGTGAAAAGGTTATCGACTCATTTCCTCGGCATGATGTGGTGAAGCTCGAGGAAGGGACGTTCATTCAGTAGAAACAACATGTATGTCTTATTCTTCGTGGTTATGACTTGATCGAATTTCTAGATGGGATGTTACCTCCGCTGGTAAGATTCATTCAATCACCGGATGTATCACTTGCTCCAAATCTGTCAGCGGTGGTCTTTACACAGCAAGATCAGTTTCTTGCGTCCTGGTTACTGTCCACTATTAGTGGCTCGCTCTTGTCCTCGTTTACAGACGCTAGGACAACTTGCAACGCGTGGACGACGGCCTCTAGCTTTTTCGCGGCCGATACTGGTGTTAAACAATCAAGGATTCGCCATGAGCTGCATTCTCTCAAGAAAGGTACGTTTTAGATCAAAGATTTTGTAGCACGTATAAAGAATCTTTGTGCCATTCTTGAAGCTTCCGGCGTTCGAATACTGAAAGTAGAAAAAACAGAGATTATGCTTGCTGGTTTACCTTTTGAATTTGATACGGTCGTTTCGTCAGTGGTCGTTTCTTTTGAGCCGATGCCGTTTCAACGACTTGTTGATGCCTCGGTGGAGTGCGAAAACCATCAGCTCCGAGCCGTCCAAGAAGTGGCCATGCATGCCAATCTTGTGGAAGAGGCTCCGTCTCACACTTCTGAAGGCTCCGTCTGTGGTGGTTGCTCCCCGTCCGACAGTCGTGGGAGAGGTTTTCGACCATGCATATAGTGCCAGATCTGTAGTTTGTTAGGCCATCTTGCTCAACGATGCTACTATAGGTTCAACCGAGAGTTTGAGGGTGTGATGGCGTTGAATCGGGCGTCGCGAGGTAGTGAGTGGCCTGCTTCGGCATCGGGTGGTTCCCTTGCTCTATTAGCTTATGCGTCGAATGCTCAAAATCTTGAAGGTGAGGAATATCCTTCTCGACGTATGCCATTTACTCACCTTTCTACTCAATATACTTTTGGTCAAAATAGGGCTTTGCTGGGTCAAAATTTTATGTCAATTCACGGTGACCAAAATTATGGTGACCGAAATCATGGTGATCGAAGTTGCTATCTAGCTGGACCTCATCAATTTGGTCAAAATTCTACTTACATTGGTTAACATCAAAATGCCCATCAATTTGGTCAACAAATTGTTCAACATGGTCAACATTCACAAGCCCCTTTTCACGTCATAGCTAGCCCCCAAAATCAACAATTTGGGCTTCAAAGTGGGTCTCACGCATATGGTCCTCATAGTGGACTTCCTACATGTGATCTTCATGGCCCATAAAGAGTGACTTTTAATAAGCCTAATGCTATGTTTGGGCAAGGAAATTTTAATAATATTCAGCCCGTTAATAATTGTGTTCAAGTTGGGTCTCTGTTGGGCCGTGATCAATCGATCGGACCATTTAATGATGAAGGGTGTGGTGCTTCCAACCTGCATGTTCCTTGGAAAACCAAATCACGCACTCGTGTGTATTCTGGTTCAGACCCGTGTATTGGCCTTCCTCGGGTCAGTGATTTGCATGCCTCTTATTATTCGGGTTCTTCTAGCTCGCATGTCAACACTGCTCAGCTTGGTTCTAATGGCAAAGGCACAGACTCGTATATACCCATGCCGGTTGGTTCTGTATCGTGGTACCCTGACTCAGGTGCTAGCAATTATGTCTGTCGTGATACGTCGGCTCTAAATGACGTCACACCGTATTTAGGTACGTCTTCTCTCTTAATGGGTGACGGGACTCCAACTCTAATATCGTCTATTGGTAATGGTGTTTTACATATGCATTCTAAATTATTTCGGTTATCTGATATTTTATGTGTGTCGAAAATATGAAAAAATTTGTTGTCTGTGTCCCAGTTTGCCACTGATAATAATGTGTATTTTGAGTTTCACCCGACATATTGTGTAATTAAGGACATCATGACTCGGGAGACACTGCTGAAGGGCGATATTAGTGACGGTTTATACCGGTTTTCACTACCGGATGTCTCTCAACAGTTTGTTTGAGCTCCGGTTGCTGCACCAGTTAATCTTCAAAATAAGTAAAATAAAGGTGATACATTTTCCTTGTGGCATAAACATCTTGGCCACCCATCTGCTACTATTGTTAAAACTGTTTTAGACAAATGTAATATTGTATCACAAATAAATTGCCTTGAGAATATATGTACGACATGTCAAAAAGGGAAGTCGCATAAGTTGCCATTTACATTGTCCACTACTGAACACAGTAATCCGTTTGACTTGGTTGTGTCTGATCTCTGGGGACCTGCGTCTGTTGCTTGTGGGAATAATTGGTATTATATAGAGTTTGTCGATGTTTGCACTCGATTCACGTGGGTTTATCTACTTCGTCAAAAGTCTCAGGCAGTATAATGTTTTGTTCAGTTTCAACAACTTGTTAAAATTCAATTTGGCAAGACTATTAAATAGTTTCAGAGTGATTGGGGCGGAGAGTATCGGGCATTCACATCTATTCTAGCTTCTCAAGGTATTATTCATCGTTTGTCGTGTCCGCATACTTCTGAACAAAACGGGATGGCTGAGCGCAAACATCGTCACATTGTTGACATGAGCATCACTCTTCTAGCACAAGCTGGTCTCCCTATGGACTACTGGGGATATGCATTTTGCTGTGCTGTTCATCTCATCAATCGACTTCCTACGTTCGTTCTAAAAGGATAAACTCCGTTTCGGGATTTCTATGGCACTGAACCCACCTATGATCACGTGAGGGTTTTTGGGTGTTGTTGTTTTCTGTATCTACGTCCTTTTCAGACAAATAAGTTGGATTTTCGATCTCAACCGTCTATTTTTTTTGGGATATAGTACTCAGAACAAGGGATATCAGTTTCTTTTACCTAATGATAAGATTATTATCTCATGACATGTCTTTTTTGATGAAAACAAGTTTCTAAACGCTGAACCCGCTGGAAAGGACGCTGCCTTTGAACACACACAACTGGTTTCAACCTATGTTCCATTTGTTCGGACCCATCCTGTGGTGCCGTCCACTGCTCAAGCTCCTGCTTCATGTTCTCGACAAGCTGATTGCTCATCAAGGTTTCCATTGGCTGAAGCTCAACCTGAGGTTGGATCTGATCGAGAGCCGCGTAGCTCTTCTTTGTCCAATGAGAGTGGTAGTCTTGAACATTCTTCGACTGCTGACATCTCTCCTGATATTTAGGCACCAGTGGTGCCTGTATCTAATATTCATCCGATGGTAACTCGTTCCAAGGCTGGTATATTCAAACCTAAAGCTATATTTTCTGAAGCTATGGAACCTTCCACAATTAAGGAAGCATTTTCCCATTTAGAATGGCGTGCTGCTGCTCAGGCTGAATACGATGCTCTTATTCGGAAAGCTACATGGGATCTTGTCCCACTACCGTTAAATCACAAGATTATTGGGTGTAAATGGATTTTCAAAGTCAAACAGAATCCAAATGGTTCGATTGCTCGATGTGATTTAACGGTTAAATCATTCTTGCTCGTTGTCTGTGACATTCTTGCTCGTTGTTCATTGACCAATGCAAAGAGTGTTCATACACTGATGGTTAGCTCATGTACTCTGTCGAAAAATGATGGTGAGTGCTTGAAGGATCCAACGGAGTATAGGAGTCTTGCTGGAGCACTTCATTATGTTGTTCTTACTTGACCTGATATTGCGTATGCCATAAATCGAATATGTCAATTCATGCATAATCCTACTACTATTCATATGACCGTACTGAAATGCATTCTACAGTACCTGTGTGGTACTCTTGACTTTGGGATTGTTTTTAGTCCGTATGCTCATCTCTCTTTGGTCAGCTACGCCAATGCCAACTGGGGATTGGATTTTGACGATAGGCAGTCAACCTCCGAATATTGTGTTTACTTTGGTCACACTCCCATATTCTGGTGTTCTAAAAAGAAACAAGTAGTTTCGCGCTCCACGGTTGAAGCAGAGTATAGAAGTCTTGCGGCGGTTACCAGTGAAGTCACCTGGTTATTGTCATTGTTTCAAGAGTTACAAGCTCAGTCTACTGATACACCTACTGTGTGGTGTGATAATTCCAGTTCTGTTGTGGTTGCAGCTAATCCTATCTTACACTCAAAGTTTAAGCATGTTGAGTTGGATTTGTTTGCTGTGAGTGAAAAAGTTGCAAATGGGTCTATTATAGTGGGTGAAGCTCTCGCGTGGGATCAAGTGGCTGATATTTTCACCAAGCTGCTGTCAATGACCTCCTTTGCTCAGTTTAGGAATTTTCTTCGGGTCTTACCCGTAGATAAGATGGATAAATGTTAAGAGTAATATGTTCAGTTGTTAGAAGCTGTTATACCAGCTAATAGTCTGTTGTTGAGCAGTTTATCAGTTTGTTAGCTATCTTGAAGTCTATAAATATAGCTTCTATTGTATAGAGAAAGCCAAGTATTCATTCAATAACAGAGAGATTATTTTCAATCTGAGCTAGTGTTTTAGTATTACCTAAATCCTTTCAGATACATTGGTCTAGTGCGCATAGGTATAAAAATCAAGACGCTCAATGCAGGGGATGTAGAATGGATGATTGTTGGACCATTGTTTTCAATCTTACATCTAATGCATCCATAGGGGGTCGCAACATAAGGGGGTAACCCAATTCTCACATTGCACACAGTGGATGGCTTTCCAAATTTGAATGTTGATTATTATTCCTACTACGACTTCAGGACTACGAAGTGACGTGTGTGCAAGTCTCATGGGTTTCAGATCAAAGCTCGTGACGATTACGTAAAGAGTATCCAATGGAGATCGATCGATTAAATGAGGCTCACTAGACCTACTTGAATTGACTCGATTCATGGAACATGTGGAGAAACCCATCTATTTGAAGTGTTGGGGCCAAGTGAAGCACTTAAGGAAATTTAAGACTACCATGGTAAATAGGGAAATTGTTGAGGATCGGCCCAATTAAACAATAAACAAGTAAAATTAGCGAAAGAAATTGAGAAATTGAACACACAAATTTAACGTGGAAAAACCCCTCCAAAGAGGATAAAAAACCACGAGCAAAGATAATTATACTATAATGGAAAAAGAACCAAAAGTACAAAAGATGGAGATAAAAACTAAACCCTGAAAACCCCCCAAAAAAAGGAACTCTCAAAACGTAAACACAAAATTCTCTAAATGTGTTATAAGTTATAATCTCTAATGGGTGTATTTTCTAATGTTGTAAAAGAGCCAATTTATAAGCTAAATTCATAGGTTAAATAATAATAAAATAATCTTGATAATCAGGGTTTGATTGAAACAAATAAACATAGTTTAACTAGAAGATTATTTCTCAAATTTAACTGAAATAGGAGTCATACTTAACAAATCTCCACCTTGACTCATATTTCCATAATGCCATCTTTGCCAAAGGCCGCGATGGACCTATTTTGAACTATATAGGAAATTAATTGAGTCGAATCTCTGCTTAGAAACTGGAAGACTTCTAGCCTTTGACTTGTACATTGCCAAACCAAAACTAACCCCGATTTGATTTTCACGAACACAGTGCCCTAACTTTCAAAACCTGCATCCAAAAGAGAACCACTCTTTAGCGAAACAATCATTCCTTTTTCCCTCCTATGACCAAGTTGTCTCCGCTCTAAACGAGTTGACTTTTGCTTCAAAACGGACGAGGGACGCCTGATTTCACCGGTCACTGTAGAACCTTCCAGAATATAAAGACTGCCAGTTCTTACCTTTTAACAAAATGAGAGCTCCACTAGATACTTTAATGCCGTTTGACTAGATGTTAATTTTGCATCCTTTCAAGTCTAAAATACTCAAGGAGATGAGATTCTTTCATAAATCAGGTACATACCTGACATCTGAGAGTGTCCTAATTGTCTCATCGTGTATCCTAATTTTAACAGCACCAATACCAATTATCTTACTAGATGAATCGTTTCCAATGCACACAACTCCACCTTCAACCGAACTGTATGTGGAGAACCATTCTCTATTGGGACACATGTGGAAAGAACATCTCAAATCTAGGATCCACTCGGACATAAGCTTGGAGTTATCGTTCATTGACACTAATAAGAAATCATCACCGTTTTCATCAGCCAAATTAGTACCAGCTACATCTTCCTCGTTACTCAGCAGCTCTTTTATTTCGCAGCTTATAACAATCTACTTTGACGTAACCTAACTTCTTACAATAGCGACATCTTTTGTCTCACTTCTTTGATGCTACCAAAATGGAAGCTTGCCGATTTGCCTTGCTATCAAAACTAAACTCATTGTCGACTTTGTCTCTACTTAAAAAATAACCCTTTACATATTCGAACGAGAGTTTGTCTCTGCCATAAATCAGGGTCTCCCTAAAAGACTTGTATGAAGGGGGTAAAGAGCACGATAATAACATAGCCTGATTTTCATCATCAATCTGAACCTCAACGTTATTTAAATCATTTAAAAAAGTAATGAATTGACTGGTGTTATCTTTAAGAAACTCACCTTCGTTCATGTGAAACGTAAATAGACATTGTTTCAACACTAAATGGTTAGCTAGAGACTTAGTCGTATAAAGAATTTCTAACCTTTTCCACAAGGCGAATGAGATCTTCTCCATCAATACCTCCTGCACAATTGGATTACAGACAAAGCCTTTTGATCAAGCTCTTCCCATTCTATTATATTTAGATTCTCAAGCTTTTTCTCGGTAACAACCTTTTTCAAGCCTGATTGAACTAGAATTGCCATCATTCGAACTTGCCACAGATTGAAATTTGTCTCACCATCGAACTTCTCAATTTCAAACCTTGTTGCTGCCATCTCTAAATGGGTTGATCTATGAAAATTGAACTAGCTTTGATACCACTTGTTGGGGATCAACCCGATTAAACAACGAACAAGTAAAATTAGCGAAAGATATTGAGAAATTGAACACACAAATTTAATGTGGAAAATATTCTCCAAAGAGGATAAAAAACCATGGGCGTAGATAATTATATCATAATGGCAAAAGAACGAAGAGTACAAAAGATGCAGGTAAAAACTAAACCCCAAAAACTCGAAAAAAAGAACCCTCAAATCATAAACAAAAAATTCTCTAAATGTGTTATGAGTTCTAATATCTAATGGGTGTATTTTCTAAGGTTCTAAAAGAGCCAATTTATAAGCTAAATTCATAGGTCAAATAATAATAAAATAATCTTGACTAATTAGAGTTTGATTGAAACAAATAAATAGAGTTTAACTAGAAGATCATTTCTCAAATTTGACTAAAATATGAATCATACTTAACATAAACTCATCTTAGAAGATATGTAATCTGATAAGATTTGATTTTGTAATATGAAAGGATTAAGTTAATTACTTAAGAACATCAATTGTAGATAGGCTATAACCTCGATCGTTAATGTAACTCAATCTTTACTGTTAGTTTTGGAGGAGCTCAAATATAAATAGAGGTTTTCCCCCTCATTTGTAATCATCCATTGTATCACATTCTTTGTATTTGAGTAATAGAATACTTTGAGAGTATGTTTATTTAAACACTTGGCATGTTTTGCTTTCTTGTGACAGTTTTTGTTCTTTCGTTGATGTTTCATTTTGAATTGCTTCCGCTTTATTTTTGGTACATTGGAGAATTTCTATGGAGAATTTCTATCAAGGATTCACACTTTACAAGTGTTAGACTAACTTAGGTGGATTTGAACCCAAGAAATCACCTAAGGCCGCATGACCAACAACTAGACCGCCTCCAAAAGTGTGAACGTTTCGAGAAAAAATTGTGTAAATAAAATATATAAAATTAAGTACGGTGTCTGCCAGTGAACAGGTCAATTTGTAATATAGTTTTTTGTTACAACAGAGCACAAAGTATTTCATGGATAGTACTTAAGGGAGGTTGAATTAAATCTAAAAATGTATCCTATAATAGCATGTCTACATAGTAGTCACTAAGAGTTATTGATAAATCGTAATATGTTCATATTTTAATCCCACATTTAGCATACTTTTGGATGATTTATTCCCCGAATTATGGAATTTGGTGCTCCTAATCCTTTAATTTCATGTTTTATACTTAGGAAAGCACTGGTGGATGAAAAGAATGAGAAACGGGCCAAAAAAGGAAAAAATGGGCCAAAGTACGAAATTCACACAGCCTAGGCCTAAGCCACACGGCCGTGCCTCCCGAACACGACTTGGCCTCGATTTACACGGGCTTGTCCCTGCCATGAGATTTTAATTCCACTCGGATTAGGATACTTAGGGGTGAAGAAAAACATTTCGCAAGCCTATATAAACACCCTAAGTGTGACCTAAGAGGGGGGCATCCAGGTAAGCCGAGGAGCCAAGCCAGAGAGGCCAGAATTGTAGGATTTACTCGAAGAAAGCAGTTGATTCATCTCAAGAAGCCGAAGTTATACTCAGGACGGAGGATCTTCCCTTCAAATTCCTTCAGGGGGTTTTAGGGTTTTTCTTATGTTTTGCTTTATATTTTCTTCTGAGATGTATTCTTTTATGATTATGAACTAAACCTCTCAAATACCTAAGGGGGATGCAACCTAAGGCGGATCTTGTTATTGTTTTCTGAACTATATGATAAATACTTGATTTGTTCTTAATTATGTGTTCTTAATTCTTGCTTTGATATTTTAGGATATTGATTCAAGTATTGATGTACTTAGGCAGTGGAGCAAAAGTCCCTGTTTAAGAGTAGATCTAGCATAGTTAAGCGAAGTTGATCGCAACCCTAGAAATAGGATGACAAAAATTTGCCAGATTAGGGTCAAACCTAATATGGGAGTCCATAGATCGAGTTAATGCAATTCTAGGGGTTTTAATTAGAAAGAGATTTTAATTAATCAACCTAGGGTTAGACGTTAGTAGCCTCGAAAGAGGTATTAATATAAATTAGGGAATCCTATGGATCAAGTCAAGCGAATAGATCGTCTGGTTTAGAGTTAAATAACAAGTGAAGTCTAGGTGGATTCTTCCTTGGGTATTGTCCTAATCAATTGGTTTTTCTCAAAAGTATTTTCCCCAATTCATTCTCTGTGTCTTAGCATCTTTAGCTTAGTAGTTAGTCAATTTTAGATTAAACAACAATTCACTTTTATTTTAGGCTAGATAATAAAAAGAAAGTTAGTATTAGTACTTTTGGTTCCTTTGGGTTCGACAATCCGGTCTTGCCACTAAACTATACTACTATTCGATAGGTGCGCTTGCCTCAATCGTTGTCTTAGTTAGTTTCTAGGTTCGATCATTCATTATATAAATTTTAAGACTCTGACACATAATCAGTTATATTACGATAATTAAAACTAAATATTAAAGTCATAAAATGAAAACAAAAATACTAAAACAAAATTGACAAACGAAAAACTTTTGAATAACAAACAGAAGATTAACTTGCTTCAATGGTTGCAATTAACTTTACAATTCGAGTTTCATTAGTGAATTAGTTATTAACTTATCTCTCGACCTCACTTTCTTGACTGGGATAAATCACGATTTACTCGGTAAATGTAACACCCCTAATCCGTATTCGACGCTGGAACAGGGTACGAGGCGTTACCAAACTTATACGTAAGCAATCATACAAAACCGAGACATGAATTTTCATTCAAATTTAAAACTTTTCATAAACATTCATATCGTCCCTTAAACGAGCCTACGAGGCCAAAAACATACATTAGGAGTGGTTTGGGACTAAACCGAGAACTTTGAAGACTTTTAGGAAACTTAGAGAATTTTTCATGAAAAAGGTCCACACGCTCGTGTGGGTGAAGGGACACGCCCGTATGGCATATCACACACCTGTGCTTAGGCCGTGTCCAAAATAGGGGACGTGTGGCGAATTAAATTCCAAAAATTAAGTGTAGACTTCACACGGCTTGGGCACTGCCCATGTCCTATGGCCGTGTCTCTCACATGGCCGAGACACACGACCGTGTCTCATGCCCGTGTGTTTACTACTGGGCATTCTATTTTGCATTAATTAGGGTGTAGGGGACACACGACCATAACACAGGCCTATGGGGCAAGCCGTGTGTCACACACGGCCTAGACACACGCCCGTGTGTCTACCCGTGTGGACAAAATAAGGCTATTTACCAAGCCTTTTTGCCACCCTTGCACCAACCTACACAATATCAAAACCACACTAATCCAAATATATATGACTTCAAGGCACTTAACATGGCATAACTAAGTGCTTCACCATCATCAAACATCCATAATCACATGCAACATAATCATCATTCAACCATCAATAACTATAGGACATATCATAATGGCATTGGCACATGTATGCATATATGAATAAGTTTACAACCCAATAATCAATATGAGCCACATCCCATGACCTTATACGAAATGAATCAAATATGATCATAAGCCAACACATTTGGCTAAATCAATATGACATATAACAAAAAGTCCAAGTTCCTATACATGCCATACTCAAAATGTCGAGACTAACTTTACCCAAAAGTTTCAATTGATAGTGTGATTGAGTCTCTGACGTCCTTCGATCCCCTACTATAAGAAAATGGAAAAGAAAGGGGAGTAAGCATAAAGCTTAGTAAGTTTCCATGTAAATAATTAACAACATTAACCATGCATTATTGTACACATAACATAATATAATCTATCACAATGTCATCAAGTACCATCGTGATCATGATTTATTCATTCACTTCTTACAGAGGTCTCATCGATTTATAATCTCAATATGTATGAGCTTTGTGTACATACCTATACCCTTTCAACATGTTCATACATTGTCATTTCGTTGAAATAATCTTTGGACTACCCGTTGAACCACTTGGAATACTAAATGATACCCAAGAATCACATACACATAGAACCATACTAATGCCATATCCCATATATGGTCTTACATGGGACCACATATCGATGCCTATAGCCCAGCTATGGTCTTACACGGTTCTCATATCGATGCCATGTCCCAGACATGGTCTTACACGAAATCTCATAACGATGCCATATCCTAAATATGGTCTTACACGTAAACTCATAACCCAAATGTCATGACATTTGTATCCTAACTATTCCTAACGTTCAACAGGGATTTTGAGGTATCAAATCTTCGTCGAATCGTCATTGAGTCAACATCAATCAAGTCCACAAGGATAATTACACAATTCATGCAATATTAAAGCATTAAATACTTAAAAATGTAATGTTGCATTATTTACACACGAACTTACCTCGGTACCAAAGTATGGCTAACTATTCGATTTAGTCCACAACCTTGTTCTTTTCTCGGTTTAGGTTCGGACTCCGTTTTTCTTGATCTATAATAGAAAATTTAGCTTATTTAATTATCACATTGTTCAAATCAGTCCAAAATCCATACTTTGGAAAATTTATAGTTTTGCCCCTAAACTTTCACATATTTACAAATTAGTCCCTAGGCTCGTAAAATAAAATGTGTCCATTTTCTTTGTTACCCAAGCCTATTCAAACCTAACACATGCTCATAACAGCCCACATTTTCCTTCAAATCAGAGTTTTACTACTCATTTTACAACTTTTACAAAAAGGTCCTTTTTAGGTGTTTTCATCAAAAATCACTTAGTAAAAGATGTTTATTACACATCAAACTTTCATAATCTACCATGAAACATCAAAAAACGTGCATGTCACACATGGGTAAATTTTTAAACATGAACCCTAGCTCAAATAAATGGTAGAAATAGCTAGATCGGTTGATAACAACTTCAAAAACGTAAAGAACATTAAAAATGGGGCTAGGATGCACTTACTATTAAGCTTGGAAGTTGAAGAAAAACCCTAGCTATGACTCTTCTAATTTTCGGCACATACTTGAAGAAGATGAGCAAATTTTGCTTTCTTTTTCCCTTTTTATTCTTTTATTAACCAAATTACCAAAATGCCCTTTTTACTAAACTTTCAAATTTTACCTACTCATGCCCATTTTTGTCCATAAAAATAAAAATTGGGAAAATTTCTATTTAAGGACCTCTAATTAATAATCTAAAGCTATTTCATACTGAAAGCTTCTAGAATATCATATTTTGCAACTTTTGCAATTTAGTCCAAAAAGGTCAAATTGGACACTTATTCACAAATTTCTTTATGAAACTTCCACACAATCATGAAAACATGTCATGGACCTCAAAACAATCATAAAAAAAATATTTCTACTTTAGATTTGTGGTCTCAAAACCACTATTCTGACTAGACCCAAAATCGAGATTTTACAGCAAACTTATCTCTCGACCTCGTTTAATCTAGATTACTTCCTAGGGTTGTCAATCCTAGGGCTTAAGCACACATAAATTTATACCAACTAACTCGTATGAGAGACTTTTATTCTTTTGTTAATCACTCTCACATCCACTCGTTAATCTCCCTAAAGGATTTAGTCACTCATCGATTTAATAACCATATTCCTTTCAATTAAATTAATCACGCAAAACACAATTTATATTAAAAGAGAGAAAGATAGAAAATGGTTCGTTGAGAATCTTGATTTGTTTGAATCTGCAAAATCCTTTAATTGTTGTCGAGATATCGTCATTTGCAAGGGAAACGTAAAAAAATAAATTATGAAAATACTTAACAACGAAGACTTGGACTAAGAAATAAAACTATTTTTAAAATAAAACAAAAGTAAATCCTAAAGTACTAAACTAAAACCCTAAAAGGACTTGGAAAATAGCTCTCTAGTTGAACATAAGCCTCCTTTTTATAGGCAAAGTTAGCAACCCATTTTAGGTCAAATACAAGCCTTAATCACACTAAATATGGATTGTGTGAATGGAAACAACCTTAATTATTTTTTCCCTCCTTCAGACCTACGTCGTGACACAGCCTAGTGCGTGTCGTGACACATAACTTTGAATATAAATTCTTGTGTTGGTTCAATTATGTTGTATAATAGTCCATTTTTCAGTGTCAAAAACAATGATTTCGGGGCCATAAATCTAAGAGTAAGTTCGTAAATATTATTATTTATACGAGTCAAATATAGTTTAAAAAAGGTTTTTGATATGGTAATTTATGTTATATAAATGATTAATTAAGTTCAAGTGGTAAGACCCTAAGGTCAAGTGGTTTTAGAAAATGAGGTATCGGGACATCGTTTCCATAAACTGAGCCATAAATATTCTTATAAATGTTTACATGGTGTCATTAAGGTTGTATTAAAGTTTTGTTAATAAATTTTAATGTTTCGATAGTTAATTAATTAAAAAGGACTAAATCATAAAAAGTGTGAAAGTTGAATTATACTAACTAAAGGTGTTTAATAGCTATGAAAAAGTAAATTTGTGGACTAATATGGTAAATATACCATATTATAGTTGAGTGGGCAGTTGGTGATTATTTTTGTTAGTTTATATGATATATTTTAATATTAATAAATTAAATAATAAGTATTAATTAAGAAAAAGAAAAAAAACAAAACAAAACATAATTTTGTTTTGTTTTGTATTCTTATTCTTTGACGAAAAGAACTCCATTTTTGGAGAAAAGGAGATTCGTCCAATCCATTTCAATGCATTGGGGAGATTTTGAGGTCTGTTTTTAATAATTTTTATGTTTTTGAGATCGTTGCAGTTAGGTCTAACTAGTTCGTACTTTCATTTTTGAAACTGTTAAAGATTTTAAATGTTGCCATTGATGAACCTTTGTGATTTTAGATGTTAATGGATGAATTTGAAGTATTATTTGTTATTTATAAATATTTTATTAAGTGATTTTTGATGAATTTGCCAATTAGGGAATAAATTGTTGAAATAATAAAAATATAAGGAATTGGTGTGAAATTGTTGCAAAAATAGGCTGAAATGGAAGCTAAAAATATTTGGCTGTTAAGAATTTGCAATAAAAATGGTTAAATTGCATGTTTTAGGCTCAGGGACAAAATTGAACAAAAGTTAAATATTAGGGGTACTTTTGTAAAAATGCCAAAATGACAATTGCATAAAATAAATTGTTTTACTATATAAATTAATAAATTGAATGAAATTATTAATTTAGATCAAGATCGAGTGGAAAATTGAGAAGAATTGAAAATTACCAAATAGCCTTTATACTTTGACATTTCTACAAATTTAGCCAGATAAGTTCGTACGGTTAGAATTTAACATCAATATGAATTGTTAAGTAGATTAACATGATAAAAATTATATATTTATTTTAAATTGTTGATAATTAATGGTAATTTGAGATATAATATTGAATTTGATTGGAGGTTTAGATTGAACACGAGATAGAGTACAATCGTGATTTGGTGTGTTACGGGGGTTTGTAGTGGAGATGGTATTGGAGGGAGATATCTGTATATTACCAAGTAAACCAAGGTTCAAAAGTTTTTGCAAACTCTCGTGTTATACTCTTTGTTTGGCATGTTTCGGTTGGATCTGCTCTTATGAGCGTCTGTTTGGCGTGTTTCAGTTGGATCAAAACTTATGAGCTTCTGTTTGGCGTGTCTCAATTGGATCAGCTCTTATGAGCTTCTTTCTGGTGTGTTTCAGTTGGACTAGCTCTTCTGAGCTTCTGTCTGGTGTGTTCGATTGATCTGACGATGTACTCTTATTCATAGGTCGTTCTTCGAATGGAAAATCTTGGTAAGGTAATCTATTTAATGAATTTAAAAGATTTGTTATTTATTGAATATTGATCTGAATATAGATGAATTCATCTGACTGTAAATCTCGATAACGTAACTTGTTTAGTGATTTTGATGGAATTTCCATATATTTAAGCTTGAATTGAATGTTTCAATTCTCCGGTTGAGATTATGGATGACAGGAACACATATGGTTAATTTTTGTGTTTATACTTTGTACTATGCAAATGAAAAGATGTAATTTCTTATGGAATAATATATCATGTACTTGATCCCAAAAGAGTTGGGTACAAATGTTGCATGGCCTAGCACATGGCCTGGCACACGGGCGTGTGGCTTGGCCGTGTGACCCAAGCCAGTGAGTTACACGAGCACGGACACGGGCTAGGACATGGCTGTGTGTCCCTATTTCAAATGTCACATGCCCTGAGACACGGACGTGTGTCTCAGTTGTGTGAGCCACACGGCCTGGTCACAAGGTCGTGTGACCCCTACAGTGTAAATTTTTCTAACTTTTTCCCAAACTTTCTAGATGTTTTCGATTAAATTCCAGACTGTTTCTGTTGTATTTTTAGGGTCACGAGGGCTCGATTAAGGGATGTTATGAATTTATTTGAATGAAATTAGAATATGTATTGAATTGATGTATGAATTGAATGGTTTACTGTTTTGTTTGTTCGATAATACTCCATAACCCTATTCTGGCAAAGGATACGTGTTAGGGGTGTTACATATTGCGAATTGGCTATGGTTCCTGATGCTTTTTGGCTTGAAAATAGGTGTCCTGCACACTCAATTAAATCGTTAAAACTACCTTAAGGTCAGTATTGGCCTAATAGTTCAACTAACTTAGAATATTATGTAAAAATGCTTATTTTGCAATAATTTAACTCTAAACTAATAAAATTTAAAATGCAATAGTTAAAGGGAAAATGACTTAAGAAAATAAGTTTGTTAAGTGCCAAAAAGTACCTAAATTGCCACTACAATCTGTGGCAGGTGATAACTATTGAAAAGAGTTATATTTCAGGCCTCTAAATTGAAGTATTTACTTGTAATTAAGAAAATATGTTTGCATTTTAGACTTATTATTAGAGCATTGGATACTAAAGCTTGAATTGTGTTTCAACTGTAAATTAATGTTACTTTTAATTATTGGAAAGAGGTTTGGTAGTCTTTGGTCGTAGGTGCAGGTAAGATGAAATAGGCAAAAAGAAGGAAAAGAGGAAGAGGAAAAGAGAATGAAAGAGGTGAAACATTGCCGTGGAAAATAGTGGGATAGATGGCCAACAGAAATGCCATGGAAATTCTAGGAAGATGACGCAACACTCAATCCACATCACTCTCAACCAGTTGTATGCGTACTAGATAAATCACCCTGAAAAAGAGGAGTAAAAGATGTATGCTGAGAGGGACAAATCCACCTTATAAAAGGAGGAGCGAGAAGAGAAGAAATGACACACACAAATTGTGAGGATAAAAATAAAAGAAA
Source organism: Gossypium bickii (assembly GCA_025503065.1). Taxonomy (NCBI): domain Eukaryota; kingdom Viridiplantae; phylum Streptophyta; class Magnoliopsida; order Malvales; family Malvaceae; genus Gossypium; species Gossypium bickii. The sequence goes on from CP106716.1 coordinate 44,392,929, forward strand.
GAAAGCAATTACTCTCTCTGTAACAGAATCCAGTGGAGTAATTCAGAACAGAAGAAGAAAGGAGCAGCTAAAGAAGGGAAGATCACATATACAAAGAAGGGGAAGAGAAATTTGTCCTGGGTTTTGTGTAGAATCTGGATAAGAAGTTAGAGTGCAGCAAGAACTTTTTACAATTCTACTATTGTTCTGTTTTCTTGGTTTTGAATTCTGTGATTCGTGAAACTTGAAGTATGTTGATAAATGATTTAATTTTGGATTTCAATGCCCAACCCATGAGCTAATTATCTTCGGGTTGGAATTATTTGGGTAAATATTGAATTAACTGTAGTTCCCATGATATGCTTATGATTAAGTTTATTGTTGCAGTCAATTCTTGTAACACTACTTACCCGTATCCTATGTCGGAACTGGGCACGAGGCATTATCGTACTTAATCAACAACTTTAGTTTATAAACTTTCAGTCCCAACTTGACATATCTCTATCGTCATCACAACAACCTCATTAAGGACCTACGAGGCCTTAAACATACTTACGAGGGGTTTCAGAACCCAACCGAAAACGTTTGTGATCTTAAAAATTTTTCACCTAAACAGGGGCCACACGCCCGTGTGGAATGGGACACGCCCGTGTGGGTAGGCCTTGTGGTCACACACGCCCATGTCCCTTCCACGTGTGGGATTTATTTTCATTTCAAACCTATAGGAGTTTTCACACGGTTAGACACATGCTCGTATGCTTGGCTCGTGTGCTCCGCACGGCCTAAACACGCCCGTGTGTAAAAACTTGGGTATTCTGTTTGTGACGTCAACAACCTTATAAAAGTCACACGGCCTAGGCACACGCTCGTGTGGCTAGCCCATGGTCAACAATGACTTACAACACCAACATGCAGGGGACACACGTCCAAGTCACACACCCATGGGACTGATCGTGTGTCACACACGGCCTAGACACACGCCTGTGTGCCTACCCATAACATTAATCCATTCAACATATCACTAAACAACTCATATTTTGCAATAAAAACTTCCATGAATAACTTCATATTTCCATATATATAACAAAGAGCCAACAACTATGGCTATATGCACAAGAGATTTTCAACAAAGGGGCCAACACACTCCTGGCCAAAATAACAAAACAATATACCTAGTCTAGCCCCTATACATGCCATACTCAAATGTACTAAGTCTAGATATACCGAGGTGAGCTGATAGCGTGGGCGATCCTCCAATTATCTTCGTATCCCGACCCGACTCTTTAACTCTAGAAGACAAGGGAAAAGAAAAGGAGAGTAAGCTTTGAGCTTAGTAAGTTTGCATGTAAACAAATAACATTATAGTATGTGCTAAACAATATATAGCATTACATACTAAACAAGAACAATCCACATTCATAATCATGCTTACTCATTTCTTCCCTTACCACCTTCCAACCATATCACAAGCTTAATGCTTACATTCATTAACATGCTTCCCTGCACTTAACACCACAATATCACATATTACAACACATCACAATTTCTTAATCAACCATTCATAATTCAATCACTCGGTGGTTTCGCACTTAGCCCACCATCAATCTTTATTAGGGTGGTATCGCACATGGCTCACCAAAAGGATAGTTATGGTGGTATCGCACATAGCCCACCAAATGATAAATAGACAATGGTATCGCACACATGCCATCGTAATTAAGTATTAAGGTGGTATCGCACTTAGCCCACCGTCAAGTATTGATATTACACATTTACATATCTATTTCATCATTCATACGAAAACTATTCAATAACTACCACATTCAATCCACTGGAATCATACATGTTCTCAATTGTGCCATGCACTAATTAGCAACACCAATGTATATATAAAATGCATCGTTTACACATAAACTTACCTCGGTGCAAAAACGTTTCAATTTATGGTTTAATCAGAACCTTGCCTTTTCCTAGTCAAGGTTAATTCCGCGCTTCTTCTCGATCTATAACAATAAAGTTCACTCATTTAGATCATTCTATGATCATAATGCATCAAAATCTACACTTAGGCAAAAATGACCATTTCGCCCTTGTATTATGGCAAAATTACGATTTTGCATCTAGGCTCGTAAATCATTTTTCAACACATTTTCTCATTAAACAAGCCTATCTGAACATTTATTTCTCTTACAACTACTCACAATTCCATCTATTTTATGCATTTATGACACAAATTCATTCTTTGCATTCAAGTCCTAATTAGGTGTTTTCATGCTAACACCTTTCACAAAAGTTGTTTCTCATCTCCCTAACATTCATTTTCTTCCATAAAAACTCAGCTAACAACATAAACATTCTCATGGCAAGTCCCTAGACTTTCAACCATATCACAAATTAGTCCTTTCATTAGCTAGATTAAGCTTTAAGGACTCCAAAAGTACAAAAATTATCAAATAACACCACCAAAATCTCTTACTTGTAGAGAAGATGAGTTGATGAAATTTTCAAGCTTTCAAAACCCCTCTAAGCATGAAATTTTTGGTGGAGATGAAGAGTGAATAGTGAAAGATGATAGTTTTTTTTACCATATTTTATTCATCTTTTCTCACCTAATTCACCCAATTTTGACCAAAAATTAAATGCTCTTGTCTCCCTATACCATAAGGCCAGCCAACACTCCTCTATTGGCCTAATTTCACTTTAAAGACCTCCATTTTAACATTCTATAGCTATTAGGTACCTCTACCTTGTAAAATAGAACTTTCGCACTTTACGTGATTTAGTCCTTTTTCACAATTACACATACAATTGTTAAAATTAAAGCACCAAAATTTTCATGCATCCTTATAATCATGTACAACACATGAAACAATATGAAAATAATTTTCCTCAACCTCAGGTTAGTGGTCTCAAAACCACTATTCCGGATAGCCCCAAAATCGGGCCGTTACAATTCTTGTTTACTTGGAATGCATGCAAGCTCTAGACATAGTTGATTGCACATTATGAACTTAGATGGATTTGAATTTGAAAGGATTAAATACATCAGATTATTAATCAATTGATGCATGTGTGGACTCGAAAGAATAATCGCAACACTCTAGACATAGAAGATTCAATCTGTACAGGTATAGAACGTTAGTTGGGTTATCATTTGTGAGTCTTGTAGACGTACATAGATTCTGAATAATAATTAGAGTTTTAATCTTGGAATAAGTAGACTGTAATAGTAAATATCTAGGTAGCAGTTTAGTCATAACTTTTCCATGACATTATTATGTTATGAAAATATTCCCTAAGTAATTCCAACCTTTATCATTCAATTCCAACCTTTATCATTCAACAGCAGAAATACTTTCTACTTGTTCATTGTGAATTGCCATGACATTTATATTGTTTGGTCATTTTTAAATTATAATTGGAATTATTAGTTCATTCATTAATTCCCTTCACCAATTTATACTTCGTTCCTTTTGCACAATTTCATTCTTTAAATCTTCAGTAATACTTACCAATTAAAATCAATTTCCGATCCCTGTGGAGACAATACTCACTCTTCATTATATTACTTGAATCAACGTGTACACTTGCACATTTTCATTATTTATACGTAACAAGTTTTTGGTACCATTGCTGGGGATCGACAATATTGGTGAAAATTGGTTTGCTGTTATCTATTTAATTTCTTTTAAGTTTAGTTTAATTAGTTGTTTTGATTTTTATTTCTAAGGTATGTGGTAGTGCATGTATAGAAATATTCCGGAGAATACTGAGTACTATTTTGATCCGGAGATTGAGAGAACCTTAAGGTGAAAGAGAACAGAGTTGCGAGAAATGGAAAGAATCAGAAACAATTAGGTTAGAGAGGAGCCACTACAAGAAAGAAAGGGATGTTGATATTCCTCGAATCATAGATGACAAAGACAAACCTATTAGAGAACATGTTATGTCGATCTTAGATGATTTAAATCTAGGAATTGTCAGGCCACATATTCAGGCCTAACATTTCAAATTGAAGTCAGTCATATTTCAAATGCTGCAAACAGTGGGGCAATTTAGTGGATTGCCTATTGAGGATCCAAGGTTGCATTTACGACTCTTTTTGGAAGTCTGTGATTCATTCAGATAACAAGGTGTTCCTGAGGATGCCCTGCGACTAAAGTTATTCCCTTACTCATTGCGTGATCGTGCCAGAGCATGGTTAAATGCATTACCATCAAGTATAGTGGCATCATGGAATGAGTTGTGTCAGAGGTTTCTGCTAACATATAATCCTCCTAACATGAATTCTAAGTTGAGAAATGACATTACATCGTTTAGACAATCAGAGGATGGAACATTATATGAATCATGAGAGAGGTTTAAGTAGCTACTGAGAAAATTCCCAATGCGTGGTTTCCAACATTGGACACAGATGGAAATGTTCTGCAATTGATTGAATGCTCATACAATAATGGTTGTGGATGCCTCTGCCAATAGGACTTTAATTGATAAATCATACAATGAGGCTTATGATACTTTGGAAAGAATATAAAATAATGATTATCAATACCCTACTACTAGAGTTGGAACTTGCAGAAGAGTTGCAAGAGCAATGGAGCTTGATGCAATTACATCTCTAACAACTCAGGTATCATCTTTAATAAATATGATTAAAACACTGAAAATGCCATCTACAGTGCAGGAAATGAAAGCAACAGAGTTAGCCTCTGTTTACGGAGGAGAAGATCATGTCTTTGATGAACGCCCCTCAAATCTAGTCTTAGTTTATTACATGGGGAATTTTATTTGTAACAACAACATCAACCCATACTCTAACACATATAATTTGGGGTGGAAACAACATCCTAATTTTAGTTGGAGTAATCTAGGGGAAATACCAGTAATGCCATTCGACAAAATGCTGTGAGTGTACCACCCAGGTACAATCAACCATTGCCACGAAAAATGTTGAGCAAAATTCAACTTCAAGTTATGGAAGTTTTATTGAAAGAGTATATGGCCAAAAATGATCCTATCATTCAGATCCAGACTGCTTCTTTAAGAGCTTTGGAAAACCAAGTAGGGAAAATTGCCACTGCATTGAATTCCTTACAACAAGGAGCATTGTCGAGTGACACAGAGAGTTCTCAATCTCAAGGGAAGGAACAATGCAAAGCCATTACACTTCAATGTGGTACTCAGCTACCAGGAGTTGTGAATGACACCATTCCTAAAGAAGGAAATTCAACTATTGCAAATGAAAAGATTCCAAAAGTAGTAGGGGAGCAAGCTACAAAGAAAAAGAGTTGCTAGAAAAATGTTGAAATAGATGCTACATGTATTGCTAATACAAATGCCATGACAAATCAATTTAGACAAACGGAAGGAAGACCACCACCACATTTTCTTCAGCGGTTCCAAAAATCTAAGCAAGATGTTCAATTCAAGAAATTTTTGGAGGTCCTGAAACAATTACATATTAATATACCATTGGTGAAAGTATTGAAGCAAACGCCTAACTACTTGAAGTTTATGAAAGATATTCTATAAAAAAAGAAGGTTAGAAGAATTTGAGACTGTTGCTCTCACTGAATGGTGCACAACAATGCTCCGAAACAAATTTCCACCAAAACTAAAGGATCCAGGGAGTTTTACTATACCTTGCTCTATTGGTAATCAGTATATAGGCAAAGCACTATGTGATTTGGGTGCAATCATAAATCTAATGCCTATGTCTGGTTTCAAGAAGCTTGGAATAGGAAAGGTGAGACCCACAACTGTCACACTGCAGTTAGCTGATAGATCTTATGCACATCTAGAAGGTAAAATCGAAGACGTGCTGGTTAGAGTTGATAAATTTATTTTCCCAACAGACTTTATCATTTTGGAATGTGAGGCTGAAAAAGAGGTCCTAATTATACTTGGGAGACCTTTCTTAGCCACTGGTAAAACATTAATTGATGTCCAAAAAGGTGAATTAGCTATGCGAGTTAATGATCGAAAATTAAAATTTTAATGTCTTTAATGCTATAATGTATGCAGATATTGATGAAGAATGTCATGCTATTGAAATCATTGATACAACAGTATAAGAAAAAAATGAAGATTTTTGTTCTAATAATTCAGAAAATGATGCAGATGTATATAAGTTATCTGATGCAGACATGATTGCAAATCTTGAACCACTAAATCTGTCCAACCATTCTTTTACAACTTCTTGACCATCAATAGAAGATCCTCCTAAGCTAGAATTAAATCCTTTTCCAGTGCACTTGAAGTATGCGTATCTGAGAGATAACCACACATTACCAGTAGTCATCTCTACTGAGTTAACACTAGAAAAAGAGGGTCAATTATTGGAAGTCTTAAGGAAATCTAAGAAAGCCTTGGGATGGTCAAATTTAGTTATCAAAGGAACCAGTCTAACAATTTGCATGCACAAGATAATATTGGAGGATTGCCATGGCAAATCTATTGAGCAACAAAGGTGATTGAATCCTATAATGAAGGAAGTGGTAAAGAAAGAGATCATCAAATGGCTGGACAGTAGAATCATCTAACCAATTTCTGATAGTTCCTGGGTGAGCCCTGTGCAGTGTGTACCTAACAAATAGGTGTCACTATGGTCACCAAGGATATCAACGAACTTTTTCCCACTTGTACTTTTATGGGATAGAGGGTTTGCATGGAGTATCAGAAGCTCAACGAAGCCACCAAGAAGGACCATTTACCTTTTCCATTTATCTATCAAATATTGGATAGACTAGCAGGGAAAGCCTTCTACTAATTTTTGGATGGATACTCAAGGTACAATCAAATTGCCATAGTGCCTACTAATTAGGAGAAGACTACAATTACTTGTCCGTATGGAAATTTTGCTTTTTGAATAATGCCATTTGGGTTATGCAATGCCCTTGCAACTTTTTAGCGTTGCATGATGGCTCTATTTTTTGACATGGTGGAGAAATTCTTAGAAGTCTTTATGGATGATTTCTCAGTATTTGGTGATACATTTGAAGACTGTTTGCGAAATATGGAGTTAGTCCTTTGTCGATGTTAAAAAACCAATCTTATGTTGAATTGGGAAAAATGCCACTTCATGGTTTGTAAGGGCATTGTTCTAGGACATAAGATTTCACAACATGGAATTGTCGTTGACAAATCAAAAATTGAGGTTATTGACAAATTGCCATCATGTACGTCAGTAAAGGTATTCGAATCTTCCTCGATCATGCAAGATTCTATCATTGATTTATCAAGGATTTTTCCAAAATATCCAAACTTCTCTGTACATTATTGGAACAAAACAGATCTTTTAATTTTGATGAGCCATGCTTGCAAGCATTTGATGAACTGAAGAATCAATTGGTCATAATACCAATAATCACTATACTAGACTAGACATTACCGATCAAATCAATGTGTGATGCAAGTGACTTTACAGTAGGAGAAGTATTAGGACAAAGAAAAGCCAAGGTATTTTATGCTATATACTATGCCAGTCGTACATTGACAAATTCACAGCTAAATTACACCACTGGTGAGAAGGAGCTGTTAGCTGTAGTATTTTCCTTTGACAAATTTAGAGCTTATCTTGTGGGCACTAAAGTCACGGTGTACACGGATCATTCTACTATAAAAAACTTGGTGACCAAGAAAAATGCTAAACCCAGATTAATTTGATGGATATTGCTGTTTTAAGAATTTGATCTAGAGATTAAAGAGAGGAAGGGCATAGACAATCAAGTGGCTGATCATTTATCATGTTTGGAAGTAGGGAATGGACACGGTAATATTCAACTAATTAAAGATGAATTCCCTGAAGAGTAGTTTCTAGTTGCCATGGCATTACCAGGGTATGCTGACATTGTTAAATTTCTAGTCAATAGATTGCTGCCACCCAAGCTCTTTGGTCTAAGAAGAAAGAAATTCCTCCACAATGTTAAGCAATATTGTAACAACCCGTTTTTGGTCAAATCAGAACAATGGTTTTGGGACTACAAATCTGAAGTAGAAATATTTATTTTATTATTATTTTATTGTTTACAGCATGAATATATGATGGTGTGAAATTTTCGTGAAGAAATTTTATCGTTTAATGGTCAATTCGGTAAAAAGGACTAAATCGCGTAAAGTGCAAAAGTGGAGTTCTATTAGCTAAAAGTATCTAATAGCTATATAAACTTAAATTTAACGTCCTTATGTTGCAGACCATAATTAAATTGAGTAGACATTGTTGGACATATTATCATGTAATTTGATGGTTTTTAATTAAGGTTAAATTGGTAATTTAGTTTGTAACACCCCAAATCCGGCCCGAACACCACGGCCGAATCCGGAATGTTACTGGGAAAGAGGTGAAAACGACTTTTTGTTTTGAAGGTGAAAATAACTTTTAAGTTTGAGAAAGAGAGCCTTGCTTTAAGGGTTGTCGTTAAAAGTAGTTTGCCGATAAATAAAATCTTCCAAGTTATGTAAGTTCGGTTTCGATGTTTGTACTGGTTTTGAGAGAAAACAATTCATTTTAAGGAATTCAGGTTTGAAAGCTTCATTTGTCTCCCATGTTGAAAATATTTTAAAGTCACATGTTAAGTACTTAATTAGTAGCAAATTCAGCTTAAAACCATAAATCCCAAATTATTTAAGTGGCCTCATTACACAATAAAATATCCCAAAGTAAAAACTAACAGTTTTAAATAAAAGTAATGAAAACAACTTCTGCATGGCCACCTCGAGTCCACTCTAGCCCGATCCAATGAATCATGAGTTACCTGCATTGTTTTGGGAAAAATAGGGTGAGTCACCAGACTCAGTGTGCAATTATACAACACAAATTCCATGAATGGGCTTAGCCCCAAATCCACATCAAACCAGCATACTATGCTCAAAAATGCAATATGATAGCCCAACCCAACCTAGTATCCATCCGCTACACACCACCCGTACATCCATCCTCATACACACCGGGGGATTTCTACAATCAACCCTCCATCCGCTACACACCTCTTTGGCAGTCTATGCTGACAGACACACTACTCAAAGTCTACATAAGTGGTCTAGCCACTAAATCTACGTGATTAAATCACAAAAATCCAGGATGAGGCCTGAGGCCATCATCAACCGTAACAGAGTCACCCACATATATATATACACTTCCCTTTTAATCAATATATCCTGAAGCCCATGCACATGCAACATAATATGGTAGATGGAAATATGATATAACACGAATCATCCATACATGTATATAACATGCTACATGCACCCACAATCATTTATCCTCAACATTTAGTGTAAACAGTATACTACCCTGAGTTGCCGATTACCCAACGTAGGTAATAACCCCACCATTGCTGTTAATTCAGATTCCAAGCATAACATATATAAACATTTAATTAAGAACTACTACGGGAACAGTGTGATAGTTACACACCTGAAAACTTGAAGAACTAGACTATCGATCTCCCTAACGTCCTCACTCGAAGAGATTACAACGATCTGCTTGTCTTTTTCAGACGCTGGCCCACAGCCCAGTGGCCAATCCTGAACCGCCGAAACTGCTCACTTTTTGAACTTAGGGGTAGGGACTACGTGTCCAACCCCTTCCATCAACTGACTGGTACTCGATTCCATCAAATAAAATCTTGGTCAGAAGACCCGGTTAAAACATCGAATAAAACTATAACGGAAACCAAAGAACGCTTTGATGAAAGAACACCCTTACCAAAGTCGACAGAATCCCAAAGGCTATTTGCTTATGCTTAACGATCGCCGAAATCCCTATACCACCCATATTAGATTCGGCCTAAAACTTGCAATCCAAAAGAAGTGGCCTTCGACCGAACGAACACTATAACTCACTTGCCTTGATCAAACCCCGAGAGATCCCTAACACCCCAAATGCTGGCTTCAGACAGAAGATCCTAAATCAAGCCCTTCATTGATTCGGCCACACATAAACAATAGGTTTAGACTTTTAGTTCGGCAACCAAGGAGAAATGAGAGAGATTCATTTAAAAAGGAAACCCCTTACCACTACTTCTAGGAACTGAATGAGGGGATTGATAGAAGATGAATGACAACACCCCCTCTAGAGAATAACACACGAAAAACAGTCACCACCCGAGAGAGGTTCGGCTCTGATAGATTCGGCCAAGAGATAAAGCTTGAGGAATAAACAAAATAGAAGAAGAAAAGAAGAATAGAAATGAAAAAGAGAAACGTAATGATGAATGAAAGATTCGGCCAAGGTTCTAATGGATAGAAGGGTTATCCGGCTTTTGAAAGTGAAGTGAAGGTTTAAGACTGCCAAAGTGAAAAGAAAAAAGACGAGGAGAGAGGCATGGTTCGGCTATAGGGAAGAAATAGAGAGAAGAAAAGATGAACTAATGCACCAAATGGTCACTCTCCCTTTCGGCTTTTGGTCATATGGAAAGAAAGCAAATGAAAGAATCTTGTCTAGCACTTTTCGACAAAGAGACCAAAGAGAGGAAAGATTCGAAAATGACACACTCTCAAGTTTCTAAACACCCAATTTTGGCACACCCCCCTTCATGACCGAAAATCCCCCTTCCTAACACCCATATTCGGCCAACACTCCACTCCTCTTCAAATTCCTTCTTTCTCTCCTAAATTTCCTCTCTTTCACTCATTCAAACAGATTTGAATGATTCAAACTCCCACAATCTTCTCCACCACTCATTCAAAAACATTTGACCCATCCAAACCTCCCCCTTTCAAGTGCCCTTGCCGAATCCATCACCCACCTCTCCATGTGCAAAATAAACTCCAAAATGCCATCCATGTAGCTCGAACCTCTTCCCCCCTTGTAACTCCCTTCTGACGCTACCTTCTAGCCCCCAAAGTAACGCCTCTTTACCACTACACCCACCTTCTCCTTGTGTCAACAACTTCAGAATTAAATCCCTAATAGCCTGACTCCCCTAGTTCTCCCCTAACAGCATAGAACCCAAAAATTTCACTAAGGCTTAGACTTAACCCCAAGGTTTCCCGAAGCCCTCAAACACATGCAAACAGTCATGCAACACATAAGAACACATAAATACGAAATAAAATTCAAGACCCTTAAATCTCGGATGTTACAATTCTACCCCTCTTAAAGAAATTTCGGCCTCGAAATTACCTGATTAAAAGAGATTAGGGTATTGTCGTCGCATCGCCTCCTCTGGCTCCCACGACGCTTCCTCCGAACCATGGTTCTGCCACAACACCTTGACTAAAGCGACTGGTTTCCTCCGCAGCACTTTCACATCTCGTTCCAGAATCTGAATTAGTTCCTCTTCGTATGACAAGTCTGGTCTCAACTCGACTTCCTCGACTGGCACCACATGAGATGGATCCGAACGGTAACGTCTTAGCATTGAGATGTGAAACACATCATGCATCTGCTTCAACTCTGAAGACAACTCCAACTGGTACGCCACTGGCCCTACCGCTTCAAAACCTGATACGGCCCTATAAATCTAGGACTCAGCTTACCCTTACGTCCGAATCTCATCACCTTTTTCCACGGTGAAACTTTCAGGAATACCCGATCACTTACCACAAATTTTATCTCCCTTCGCTTAAGATCTGCATACGATTTCTGCCTGTCTGACGCTTCTTTCAACCGAGTTCTAATTACCCTAACTTCTTCCTCTGTTTCTGCAACCATTTCTGGACCCAAGATATGGCGTTCACCAATTTTGTCCAACAGGTAGGAGTGCGACACTTCCGCCCATACAGTGCTTCATACGGCACCATCTGAATACTAGCTTGATAATTGTTGTTGTATGCGAACTCTGCTAAGGGTAAGAATTCTTCCCAACTGCCTCTGAAATCGATAACACATCCCCTCAACATATCCTTCAAAACTCGAATTACCTTTTTCAGATCGCCATCGATCATGGATGAAAAGTCATATAAAGTCCACCTGCATCCTAAAGCTCGATGCAAAGCCCTCCAGAACCGCGACGTAAATCTCGGGTATCTGTCTGATATGATTGATACTGGTACTCCATACAGCCTCACAATTTCTGCCACATACAACTTAGCCAACTTTTGAAGAGAATAGTCGACTCGTACCGATATGAAGTGTGCGGACTTTGTCAACCGATCTACGATCACCCATACTGAATCCTTCTTAGTAGGCGTAAGAGGTAGCCCACTAACAAAGTCCATAGTGATTCTCTCCCACTTCTACTGTGGAATCTTCATCGGTTGCAGCAAACCCGAAGGCACTTGGTACTCAGCTTTGACCTGTTGACACGTCAAACATTTCCCCACAAATTCTGTGACTTCTCGCTTCAATCCAGGCCACCAGAACTGTTCCCATAGATCCCGATACATTTTACTTCCTCTAGGATGCATAGCGTAAGGGCTACTATACGCTTCTTGAAGAATCATCTGCCTTAATATCCTTTGGCATGCAAACTTTCCTGTGGAAGCACAAAACCCCGTCATTATTCAACCCGTAATCCTCCACTCCCCCAGCCTGTACCTGCCGAAGTCGCGCACTTAAAACATCATCCAATAACTGTTTCTCTTTAACTTGACCTACCCATGTTGGCTTCACTTGCAGCTCAGCTAACAAACTCCTGTCGTCGTACAGACTAAGATGGGCGAACATCGCTCTTAAATCTGATACTACCTTCCGGCTTAATGCATCTGCAACTACATTCGCCTTACCCGGATGGTATTCAATCGAACAATCATAATCCTTCAACAACTCCACCCATCTACGCTGCCTCAAGTTCAGCTCCTTCTAAGTCAACAGATAATTTAAACTCTTGTGGTCTGTGTAGATAATAGACTTCTCTCCATTCAAATAATGTCTCCACACTTTCAAAGCAAAAACTACAGCAGCCAACTTTCAAAGCAAAAACTACAGCAGCCAACTCCAGGTCATGCGTGGGATAGTTGATCTCATGCGGTCTTAAATGCCGAGATGCATAGGCAACAACTTTTCCCTCCTGTATCAGAACACAACCTAACCCCGTATGAGAAGCATCACAATACACCACAAAATCTTTCCCAGCCTCAGGCTAAATTAAAACCGGAGCCTCTGTCAAAATCCTTTTTAGCTTCTCGAAACTTTCTTGCTGCTTGTCCGTCCACACAAAAGGTACCTCCTTTCTCAACAACTTAGTCAAGGGTGCCACTATTGAGGAAAAGCCTTCGACAAACCTTCTGTAATAACCTGCTAACCCCAAGAAACTTCGAATCTCTGCCACCGACTTAGGTGGTTTCCAATCCAATACTGCCTCAATCTTCCAAGGATCCACTCTTATCCTTTCTGCAGATACCACATGACCCAGAAAAGTAACTTCTCTTAACCAAAATTCGCACTTACTAAATTTGGCATACAACTTCTTCTCCCTTAGAATCTGTAGAACAATCCGAAGATGCACATCATGCTCCTCTTCTGACTTGGAGTACACTAGAATGTCGTCTATGAATACTACTACGAACTAGTCCAAATAGGGTTGAAAAACCCGATTCATAATATCCATGAACGCAGCTGGTGCGTTTGTTAGCCCAGACGGCATCACCAGGAATTCATAATGCCCATATCGAGTCTGGAAAGACGTCTTATGAATATCTGCTTCCTTTACCTTAAGCTGGTGATAACCTGACCTCAAATCTATTTTTGAAAAGATCACATCCCCCTTGAGCTGATCAAACAAGTCGTCTATCCTCGGCAGCAGGTACTTGTTCTTGATCGTCAGCTTATTCAGTTGGCGGTAATCGATGCACATACGCATAGATCCGTCTTTCTTCTTTAGAAATAACACCGGTGCTCCCCATGGAGACACACTGAGTTGAATGAAAACACGATCTAGCAACTCCTGGATTTGGGCTTTAAGTTCAACCAACTCCTTCGGTGCCATCCTATAAGGAGCGATAGACATCGGAGCCGTACCTGGCAGAAGCTCGATTCCAAACTCCACCTCACGATCCGGAAGCAACCCTGGAAGTTCTTCAGGAAAAACATCTACAAATTCCTTTACTGTTCTAACCTCCCCCACAGTTGCTTCCTTTGCATCCAAGGCACTAACAAACGTTAAGAAAGCCATGCACCCCTTCTTTACCATTCTCTCCGCCCTAAGAGCAGACACTACATTAGACAAGTAGTCTCTCCTCTCACCTATCACCAAAACCTCCTCGTCCTCAGAAGTCTTCAACATCATGCGCTTAGCAGCACAGTCCAGATTCGCACGATACCTTACTAACCAGTCCGTGCCTAAGATCAAGTCAAATTCTCCAAATGGTAGTTCCATCAAGTCAGCCGGGAACACTAACCCTTGAACTTCTAAAGGCACACCTCTGAAGAGTTTATCTACCACTACCGATTGCCCTAAAGGACTAAGTATAGTCATATTCTTAGAGGTAATTTCAGGATTCACATTCAAAGTCCCAGACACCATACTAGCAATATAAGAGTGAGTTGACCCAACATCAATTAGTGCAGTAAAGGGTAACCCAGAAATGAGAAACATACCCGTTATAACATCTGGTGCCTCCCCTTCTTCACGACGTCTGGCCGTGTAAACCAACCCAGGCTATCTTACCTCAGTACCTCCTGTTCCTCTACCCGGTGTTCCACGACCTTGGCCAGAACCATTCCCACCTCGGTTCGGACCACGACTCTTTGGCATCTGCTGACCACCCCTTCCTGGCTGCACGTACCCCTAACCTACCATCCGAGCACTGGTCGCGTCTTGCGAACAATTCTTAATCAAGTGATCCTTTGACCCACACCTGAAACACTCCTTACTTCTTCCCCAGCACTCCCCTGCATGTGACCGCCCACACTGAGCACACTAACGAAATTGCCCCCAGCAGCCGGCGTAGTATCACGAACAGGTCCATCAACCCTAGGCTTTTTCTGAAATCCTCCCGATGATCTTGACAGTCCATAACTTCCCTTATTCCTGCCTCTGTCCTTGTCCCTATTTTGCCTCTCAGTTCGCTTAACCTCCTCATCTATCTTAGCTTTTTTCCACCAAAATAGCAAAGTCCCTTTCTCGCTGAGGAGCTATCAACACCCGCAGCTCATCTCACAGCCCATCCTCAAATCTCACACAGCGCTCGTAATCGATTGCAACAATCTCTCGGGCGTACCGGCTTAGCCGTAAAAATTCTGCCTCATACTCAGCTACCGATTTACCCCCTTGTACTAAATTCAGAAAAGCCTTCCTTTGAGCATCTACATAACTGGCCCCAACGTACTTCCCTTGGAATTTCATCTTAAAGAAATCCCAATCTACCTGATCTGCCGGAGTACCCTCCCTGACAGTAAGCCACCACTGGTAGGCTTCATCCCTAAGTAAAGAAACTGTGCCCTTCAGCTACTCCTCAGCTGTGCAATCCAAGTCATCCATAATTCTTTCGACCGCCTTTAGCCAATACTCAGCCACGTTTGGAGCTACTCTAGAGACACCCCTAAATATTTCAGCTCCATTCGCTCGGAGTTGCTCAGGAATCAATTTTCGAGCCCTATTGCCTAAGCCTGCCCCCGCAACTCTCTCCAGGACCCGCAGCATTGCCTGGGACACCGCATCATCTCCACCCGTTTGATCCTAGAATTTTGCTTCCGCAGCTGACGGCAGCGGCATCTCGTTTCCTGACCCATGGCCGAACCCTACTGGTTCTGACACAGCAACCCTGCCTCTACCCCGTCCACGCGCATTACGTCCACGTCCCCTAGTGCTCATAGCTAATGTTTCGCCTTTACTCTGGTTATAAATTTTATGAGTTAGCAAATCTTTCCACTTGTTTAATAACGAAAAGTTTTATGATACAAAATTTTTAAGTTGTTCTTTCGTAAGGTACATACCTCCTAAAGGTTTTTGTCTCTACAATAAATATCCTAACATCTAAGATCCACAACAATACATCATATAACCACCTCATACAATTCATTTAACAGTCAGAGAACTTACCTGGTGGACTTGGGCCGGGAACTCGAGTGCCATCCTTCCACAAGACCATTTCAAATTTTTTTTTTAAAATCAACATAGAATTTGAAAATGTTGTGGGCCTCAAAACCCAAGGCTGAGTTTAAAATCTGGGCTTTGATACCAAATTGTAACACCCCAAACCCGGCCCAAACACCACAGCCGAATCTGGAATGTTAATGGGAAAGAGGTGAAAACGACTTTTTATTTTGAAGGTGAAAATAACTTTTATGTTTGAGAAAGAGAGCCTTGCTTTAAGGGTTGTCGTTAAAAGCAGTTTGCCGATAAATAAAACCTTCCAAGTTATGTAAGTTTGATTTCGATGTTTGTACTGGTTTTGAGAGAAAACAATTGTTTTTAAGGAATTTAGGTTTGAAAGCTTCATTTGTCTCCCATGTTGAAAATATTTTAAAGTCACATTTTAAGTACTTAATTAGTAGCAAATTCAACTTAAAACCATAAATCCCAAATTATTTAAGTGGCCTTATTACACAATAAAATATCCCAAAGTAAAAACTAACAATTTTAAATAAAAGTAACGAAAACAACTTTTGCATGGCCACCTCGAGTCCACTCCAGCCCGATCCAGTGAATCATGAGTTACCTGCATTGTTTTGGGAAAATTAGGGTGAGTCACCAGACTTAGTGTGCAATTATACAACACAAATTCATGGGCTTAGCCCCAAATCCACATCAAACCAGCATACTATGCTCAAAAATGCAATATGATAGCCCAACCCAACCTAGTATCCATCCACTACACACCACCCGTACATCCATCCTCATACACACCGGGGGATTTCTACAAGCAACCCTCCATCCGCTACACACCTCTTTGGCAGTCTATGTTGACAGACACACTGCTCAAAGTCCACATAAGTGGTCTAGCCACTAAATCCACGTGATTAAATCACAAAAATCCATGATGAGGCATGAGGCCATCATCAACCGTGACAGAGTCTCCTACATATATATACACTTCCCCTTTAATCAATATATCCCGAAGTCCATGCACATGCAACATAATATGGTAGATGGCAATATGATATAACACGAATCATCTATACATGTATATAACACGCTACATGCATCCACAATCATTTATCCTCAACATTTAATGTAAATAGTATACTAACCTGAGTTGCCAATTACCCAACGCAGGTAATAACCCCACCATTGATGTTAATTCGGCTTTCAAGCATAACATATATATACATTTAATTAAGAACTACTACGGGAACAGTGTGATAGTTACACACCTGAAAACTTGAAGAACTAGACTATCGATCTCCCTAACGTCCTCACTCGAAGAGATTACAACGATCTGCTTATCTTTTTTAGACGCTGGCCCACAGCCCAGTGGCCAATCCTGAATCGCCGAAACTGCTCACTTTTTGAACTTAGGGGTAGGGACTACGTGTCCAACCCCTTCCCTCAACTGACTGGTACTCGATTCCATCAAATAAAATCTTGGTCAGAAGACCCGGTTAAAACATCGAATAAAACTATAACGGAAACCAAAGAATGCTTTGATGAAAGAACACCCTTACCAAAGTTGACAAAATCCCGAAGGCTATTCGCTTATGCTTAATGATCGCCGAAATCCCTATACCACCCATATTAGATTCGGCCTAAAACTTGCAATCCAAAAGAAGTGGCCTTCGGCCGAACGAACACTATAACTCACTTACCTTGATCGAACCCCGAGAGATCCATAATACCCCTAACGCTGGCTTCAGACAGAAGATCCTAAATCAAGCCCTTCATGGATTTGGTAACATATAAACAACAGAGTTAGACTTTTAGTTCGGCAACCGAGGAGAAATGAGAGAAATTCAGATAAAAAGGAAACCCCTTACCACTACTTCTAGGAACCGAATGAGGGGATTGATAGAAGATGAAACAACACCCCCTCTAGAGAATAGCAAACGAAAAAGAGTCACCACCAGAGAAATGTTTGGCTCTGATAGATTCGGCCAAGAAATGAAGCTTGAGGAATAAACAAAATAGAATAAGAAAAGAAGAACAGAAATGTAAAAGAGAGAAGTAATGATGAATGAAAGATTCGGCCAAGGTTCTAATGGATAGAAGGGTTATCCGGCTTTTGAAAGTGAAGTGAAGGTTTAAGGCTACCAAAGTGAAAAGAAAAAAGGAGAAGAGAGAGGTATGGTTCGGCTTTAGGGAAGAAATAGAGAGAAGAAAAGATGAACTAATGCACCAAATGGTCACTCTCTCTTTTGGCTTTTGGTCATATGGAAAGAAAGCAAATGAAAGACTCTTGTCTAGCACTTTTCGGCAAAGAGACCAAAGAGAGGAAAGATTTGAAAATGACACACTCTCAAGCTTCTAAACACCTAATTTCGGCACACCCCCCTTCATGACCAAAAATCCCCCTTCCTAGCACCACATATTCGGCCAACACTCCACTCCTCTTCAAATTCCTTCTTTTTCTCCTAAATTTCCTCTTCTTCACTCATTCAAACAGATTTGACTGATTCAAACTCCCACAATCCTCTCCACCACTCATTCAAAAACATTTGACCCATCCAAACCTCCCCCTTTCAAGTGCCCTTGCCAAATCCATCACCCACCTCTCCATGCGCAAAATAAACTCTAAAATGTCATCCACGTAGCTCGAACCTCTTCCCCCTTGTAACTCCCTTCTGACGACACCTTTCAGCCCCCAAAGTAACACCTCCTTGCCACTACACCCACCTTCTCCTTGTGTCAACAACTTCAGAATTAAATCCCTAATAGCCTGACTCCCCTAGTTCTCCCCTAACAGCTTAGAACCCAAAAATTTCACTAAGGCTTAGACTTAACCCCAAGGTTTCCCCAAGCCCCCAAACACACTCAAACAGTCATGCAACACATAAGAACACATAAATACAAAATAAAATGCAAAACCCCTAAATCCCGGATGCTACATAGTTAATAAAAACAAAATAAGTAAATAAAACATGGCTATCATCTTTATTTCTTCATCTTCAACTGAAAACAATAAGGAAGAAAGCCATTTTTTTCCATTTTAGGGTTCAGCCACATGTAAATTTGATAGAAAGTCCATTTTTGCTCGGTTTTTGATGATTTCTATGTTTTTGTAATCATCGCAGCTCAATCTAGCCAGCCCGTACCTTTAATATTGAAATTGTTAAAGATTTTTAGAGTTTTCGTTGTTGAATCTATGTGTTCTTTGATGTTTAATGTTGAAATATAAAAGCTTGATGATAGTTTTACATGTTTTGTTAAGTGATTTTTTATGAAAATGCATAATAGGGATTAAATTATGAAAAGTGAAAATTGAGTGGTTGAAATGTGAAATAAATGGAAAATATCGGCTGCTAGCGGTAAATTGGTAATTCGTCTAGCATGGGTTAGTCTTGAATTATGTGAATTTTCTATTTTGTGAAACAAGGACTAAATTGTTAAAGTTGTGAAATACTTGGGGCAAAAGTGTTGAAGTGCTTTAAAGTATTATATGGACTAAATTGGAAGAATATGTGATTGAATAAGTTAATTTTGAATTCATATAGATCAAGAAAGAAAGAATTCGGATTTAGATCGGGGGAAAAGCAAGGTTATCGAGTAGTCGACCCGATCCGTCATTTTCGTATACGAGGTAAGTTTGTATAACTAAACTTAAATGTGTATCTATTTATTTGATGGATGAAATTGAGATAGTATTTATGATATTAGATAAATGTGAAGATATTAGATTAAATGCACGATTTAAGTAAACGAGATGCTGAATAAGACCATAGCTGGGCTATGGCAAAATCGAGTAAGAAGACCATAATTGGGTTACGGCATGTGAATAAAAGACCACGACAGGGCCTTGGTAATGTATGTATAAGACCATAGTTGGACTATGGCATCGAAAAATCGACGTACTTATATCATAAGCATTTATAAACTCGAAGTGATTCGATAAACGAATTGGTGAGAATAGCTATGTATCAGTACAGGTATGTACAGAAAACTGTTCGAATGATGAATTATAAGAAGATGAGAACTTATCAGTTGCTTTATAGTTAAACTTTGTGTTATCTCATTGATTGAGGTTTTAATTGCAAATTATGTATCTACTTGGAATTGTTCATGAATGATGTTGATTATTTCATATATATATACTAACTTACTAAGCTTTATAGCTTACTTTGTTTATTTCCTTCTATGTTTTATAGTTAATCGAAGCTAGCTCGGAACCAGGGATCCTCAGGAACTTCATTGCACTATTAGACATTTATTTGGTACTTTGAGTTGTGTATATATGGTATATGGCATGTATAGGCTTGATTCATTTTGATATGTGTGATGAACATGTATTTTGGGCTATCTCAGTTGACTTGTGACGATGATTTTGTTAATGTATAAAGATGTGTGAAGTAATTTGTTTTGAATTAGGTAAATTGACCTATAATAAATGAATGAGGTTGAATTGATAATGCATATTTGGAATGATTTTATTGAATGAATCAAATGTGTGAATTATGGTAAATGAACCATATTGTTGATGTTGTTTTGGTTTATATTTGAGTAAGTGAAATAGTTGTATTTGTATAGCATGAAATTTGCATGAATTGGGATTGATTTGGCTGCATATTTGTGCCTTGAAATGGTACCATTTGTACTTGTGTAGGTATGTGCTAAATGGGGTGGCAAATTGGCCTTGCAAATGGACTATTTTTGTCCACACGGGTAGAGACATGGGCGTGTATCTCAGCTGTGTGTGACACACTGTCATGTTACACGACTGTGTGTCCCTTGGTGTTGAAATTGAATTGAAGTCAGTATACTCCACACGGTCTCACACATGGGCGTGTGACTAGCCGTGTGGTACAAGTTAGTATACCCCCTAAATGGCACATGGCCTAGCACATGGGTGTCTGACTTGGTCTTGTTGCATAAGTCAGTATACCCTACAGGTTTGGCATGACCTAGCACATGGCCTGGCACATGGGCGTGTGTGGCCACTTCGAAAGGCATACGGGTTGGACACACGGGTGTGTGGTTGGCCGTGTGACCCAAGTCAGTATGTATGCCTTGTTTCCAAATGGCCTAAGACATGGGCGTGTCTGGAGCCGTGTGAGGCACACGGCTTGTGCACACGGGCATGTGACCCCTGAATGGTTGAAATTTTCTAAGTTTCCAAAAATTTCCTGAGTTTGCGGTTTTGTCCCGAACCACTTCTAAAGCATATTTAATGCCTCGTAGGCCCTTATAAGAGACAATGGGATTGTGATTAAATGATATTTAAGTATGAATGCATACATGTATGAGATATGTTTGTTAAATGATATGTATTGATCGGTAAAACCTCGTAACCCTACTCCGGTGACGGATACGGGTTAGGGGTGTTACAAGTACTACTGGGATGAGCAATTCTTATTCAAATAGTGTTCAGACTAGATCATTAGAAGATATATTCCGAATGATAAAATCCAAAGTATTCTACATTATTGTCATTTAACACCATATGGAGGCCACTTTGGAGGTACGTAAACTGCTACAAAAGTTATCTAATCTAGTTTTTATTAGCTGACAATGTTTAAAGACACTCATGAATTCTGTAAGGCCTGTGATTGTTGTCAAAGGAATGGAAATCAATCCAAAAGATATGAAATGCCCTTGCAAAATATATTAGAAGTGGAACTCTTTGATGTGTTGGGAATTGATTTCATGGGGCCATTTCTACCCTCTTGGGGTAATATCTACATACTGGTCACTGTTGACTACGTCTCTAATTAGGTTGAAGTTGCTGCTTTACCCACAAATGATGCCAAATTAGTACTGAAATTTCTTCATAAAAATAGTTTTACCTGGTTTTGTATCCCAAGTGCGTTAATCAGTGATGAAGGTTCCCACTTCGATTGCTAGTTAGTTGCCAATGCTCTTAATAGATATGTGCAGACTAGATTATTAGAAGATGTATTCTGTATGATGAAATCCAAAGTATTCTGCATTACTGTCATTTAACACCATATGGAGGCCACTTTGGGTGTATGCGAACTACTTCAAAAGTTATCTAATCTAGTTTTTATTAGCCGATAATGTTTAAAGACGCTCATGAATTCTACAAGGCCTGTGATTACTATCCAAGGACTGGAAATAAATCTAGGAGATATGAAATGCCCTTGCAAAATATATTAGAAGTGGAACTCTTTGATGTGTTGGGACTTGATTTCATGGGGCCATTTCCACCCTCTTAGGGTAATAACTACATACTGGTCACTGTTGACTACGTCTCCAAGTGGGTTGAAGTTGCTGCTCTACCCACAAATGATGCCAAATCAATTTTGAAATTTCTTCATAAAAATAGTTTTACCTAGTTTTGTATCTTTCGTGCGCCAATCAGTGATGAAAGTTCCCAGTTCGATTGCTTGTTAGTTGCCAATACTCTTAACAGATATGTGCAGACTAGATCATTAAAAGATGTATTCCGAATGATGAAATCCAAAGTATTCTTTATTACTGTCATTTAACACCATATGGAGGCCACTTTGCGGGTATGCAAACTGCTGTAAAGGTTATCTAATCTAGTTTTTATTAGCCGACAATATTTAAAGACACTTATGAATTCTGAAAGTCCTATGATTGCTGCCAAAGGACTTAAAATCAATCCGGGAGATATGAAATGCCCTTGCAAAATATATTAGAAGTGGAACTCTTTAATGTGTTGGGAATTGATTTCATGAGGCCATTTCCATCCTCTTGGGGTAATATCTACATACTGGTCATTGTTGGCTACGTCTCTAATTGGGTTGAAGTTGCTGCTCTACTCACAAATGACGCCAAATCAGTATTGAAATTTCTTCATAAAAATTGTTTTACCCGGTTTTGTATCCCTCGTGCGTTACTTAGTGATGAAGGTTCCCGCTTTGATTGCTAGTTAGTTGCCAATGCTCTTAACAGATATGAGTAGACTAGATCATTAGAAGATGTATTCCGTATGATGAAATCCAAAGTATTCTGCATTACTGTCATTTAGCACCATATGGAGGCCACTTTGGGGGTATGCAAACTGCTTCAAAAGTTATCTAATCTAGTTTTTATTAGCCGACAATGTTTAAAGACACTCATGAATTCTATAAGGCCTGTGATTACTATCAAAAGACTGGAAATAAATCTAGGAGATATGAAAAGCCCTTGCAAAATATATTAGAAGTGGAACTCTTTGATGTGTTGGGAATTGATTTCATGGGGCCATTTCCACCCTCTTAGGGTAATAACTACATACTGGTCACTGTTGACTACGTCTCCAATTGGGTTGAAGTTGCTGCTCTACCCACAAATGATGCCAAATCAATATTGAAATTTCTTCATAAAAATAGTTTTACCCAGCTTTGTATCTTTCGTGCGCTAATCAGTGATGAAGGTTCCCAGTTCGATTGCTAGTTAGTTGCCAATGCTCTTAACAGATTTGTGCAGACTAGATCATTAAAAGATGTATTCTGAATGATGAAATCCAAAGTATTTTGTATTACTGTCATTTTACACCATATGGAGGCCACTTTGGGGGTACGCGAACTGCTGCAAAAGTTATCTAATCTAGTTTTTATTAGCCGTCAATGTTTAAAGCTGCTCATGAATTCTGTAAGGCCTGTGATTACTGTCAAAGGACTGGAAATCAATCTAGGAGATATAAAATGCCTTTGCAAAATATATTAGAAGTGGAACTCTTTGATGTGTTGGGAATTGATTTCATGGGGCCATTTCTATCTTCTTGGGGTAATATCTATATACTGGTCGCTGTTGACTACATCTCTAATTGGGTTGAAGTTGCTGCTCTACCCACAAATGATGCCAAATCAATATTGGAATTTCTCCATAAAAATAGTTTTACCCGGTTTTGTATCCTTCATGCGTTAATTAGTGATGAAGGTTTCGACTTTGATTGCTAGTTAGTTGCCAATGCTCTTAACAGATTTAAGGTGCGACATAAAATTGCCAGGGTATATCATCCTCAGACAAATGGACAAGCAAAAATCTCTAATAGAGATATTAAACAAATTTTGGAGAAGGTAGTCAATCCCAGCCGAAAAGATTTGTCGGTAAGACTGGATGAAGCTTTGTGGGCATATCGAACATCTTTCAAAACACCATTGGGTATGTCACCTTTCCAGCTAGTTTACGGTAAACCATGCCACTTGTCTGTTGAACTAGAACACAAGGCATTCTGGGCAGTCAAGAAACTCCATATGAATTTGAAATCTGCTGGAAATAATCGTATACTGGAGCTGAATCAGATGAATGAATTTCGAACTCAAGCCTATGAAAATTCTAAGCTATATAAATAAAAGACCAAACGATGGCATGACAGCAAAATTTTGCCACAATAATTTGTTCCTGGAAAACAAGTCTTGCTTTTCAATTCTAGGCTTAAATTGTTTCTTAGCAAATTAAAGTCTTGGTGGTCAGGTCCATTCAAAGTTGTTCAGGTATATCCTCATGGAGCAATAGATGTCAAAGACAAAAAAAATGAGTCTACTTTTAAACTCAATGACCAACAGTTAAAGCATTACTTTGGCACTCATACTTGGCGATAGAATTTCCATCATCTTTTCAGTCTGATTAATATTACTCGCTTGCACAATTTATTTAATTATTTAGTTTTTAATCTCTTTATTTAAGTTGAATCAATAAATTTGATTAACTTCGATTTTCTTTATGTCCAGGTAAGTACGGCCTAGGTTTCTCAGCCTTAACTCTACTCATTTCATTAGTCATTTTTTTAGTTTACTCAATATTACAAATTTTCCCGCTTAAATATTTACTGTTACTTCTGTCAAACCATGATGAAGGCCGAATTTTATCACCCATGTCACATATTCTTTACCTTTAAGTTTTTACCCCAGCCGATTCAGTTTCGTCTTCACTGTTACCTTTGTTTTATTTCTCTACTATTTTGCTTTCTGTTTGCTCCCAAACTTTTAAAGGTCTAACCTTTTTCATTCTTACAATTATCATCTTCGTTTCCATGGCTCAACAAGCACCATTCACTTCCACTACTGCACAGCCGCCTACATTTCCAAACGGCCTCTGTGCTTGGAAAAGGGATATCTTTTTCGAGATGCCCCTTTTATGGGGTATACTAAAGCCATTTCATCCGTGGTGGAGCAACATGGATGGTAGATTTTTTGTCTCTATCCTGACGATGTTTTCCCTTAAGTGCTAAAGAAATTCTTTGCTCATCTTACTTCTTCTAAAAATACCTTTATCTATGTGTGAGGTGCCTTAGTACCATTTGATGTCGAGTCTATAAATGCACAATACGGGCTATCTGATGGTCCAGATGAACATGCGGATTTTCTCAAGACAATGACAGTAGAAAAATTAAATCATGTGCTCACTAATGTTTGTGTGGAGGGCACCAAGTGGATGGCCTCTAGGAATGATTGTTACACCATTGATAGGGTAACTTTAAAGCCCGACTGTAGGGTATGGTATCATTTCCTCAAAAACTGTCTCATCCCATCTACCCATAACTCTACAATCTTAAAGGAATGTCTGTTGCTTCTTCACTCGATTTTAATGGGATGAAAGATAAATTTTGGGAACATTATCTTTCAAGAGGTCTATTGTTGTGCCTTGAAAAACGCCGGTGCTTTGAACTTTTTGTCGCATATAACCACACTTTTTTAGAAGGTCAAGGTTCTTCTTGAAACACCCCACACCCGGCCCACGAGCCTGAACCGGATCTTGTATGTTTCTTAAGAAAAATCGGTTTCAAAATTCTTTGTTACTTAGCGAAAATTCGTGAAATTTTCAAAGAAGTTATCAATTCGAGTTGGGCTTAGGTTGAAAAACCCATTAACTATGTTTAGAAATCCATTTATTTTAAGGTGACAAAATAATTGAGGGTTTACTTAAAAAAAATATTTCTTATTTAAACTTAAAATATAGATTAATCTATAACATAGTGGTTAAAAGAAAATAAAAGTAACGAAATAGAAACTATGGCCTTTTCGGCCTTATTACATCGATAATTCCCAAACTTAAAAACTTAAAATACTTAATAAAAATAAAGTTCCAAATAATAAAAATCCTTTCTTGCTGTGCATGGCCACCTTTAGCTCCTGTCGACCCGGTCCATTATTGCTCATTACCTGAAAAATAGTCCCACAAAGGGGTGAGTCAACAGACTCAATGTGTACACAAACTAACAATCAACAATTTCAGGCATACATGTTCATATCGAAGACATATTCATATAAAAAATGATGCAACCCAAACCCAAGCCTAGTTATCCATCCGCTACACACCACCCGTACCTGCCAATCACACCGTGGGGACTACTAAGTCAACCCTCCATCCGCTACACACCATCGAAGGCAGTCGCTGCAGTCGACGTGCTCATCGCCCATATAATTTGTGTCATTAGACACCATATTCAGATAATGTAACCGAAGTTACCATATTCAAATTATGTGACCGTAGTCACCATATTCCGTTGGTGAGACCGAAGTCAACACCTTCTTCCCCTTTCACATATATCCCGAAATGCCCCACATATTATTATATCATGCATAACATTCTTATTTCTCATTCATGTTACTATTCACATGTTCAAAATATATCATATTCGTAATCCTATCGTAAGTAGAAACGTGCACAGGTACTCTTTACCACATTTGTGGTACTTAGCCACATTCACATTCTTATACATATTCATATATTAAAATAATTATTGCCATAATATATTGAAAGTTAGTGTGAGTACACACCTGATTTGCTTAATAGGTTCCTTGCTATCCTAAAGAAATCGATCTGTTGCTTTAGATCTCAATCCCTATATTCGGCCAAATTATTTAAACACATAAATAAACCTTTTTGACCTTAAAACCAAATCCTAGTAGGATTTGTATTTCTAAAGAATAAACCTTGGCCGATTGGATCTATGGACTTACCTTAAAATTTCCAAATCCCGAATGTAATCCTTGCCTAGTATGTCTGTCGAAATTCCTATAGTTTCATGTTAGACTTAAATCTCACATATAATCCATAACTTTGACCAAATATGTGTAGATCTTACCTTAGATTCTTGAATCCCGAATGATCTCTTCCTTGCAGTTGATAGCACTAGAAATCCCGAAACACTCCTTATAGTTTCGGCCACAAAAATAATAACATTAGCCTTTATGTTTGACTTAAAGAGGAGAATAATCGATAACCACAAGATTCTTACCTTTTGAATTCGACAGATCTTTCCTGACACTGCTTCAGAGATTCGGCTATGGACTATTAATCAGGGATCAAAAGAAAAGGTTTTTGGTTCGACAATAGCAAAGGAGAAGAGAAGAAAAGATGGAGTTTTGCTTAGGAAAAATTTCGGCAGAGAGAAAGAGGGGCTAGGGAATTTTCGGCACACTTAGGAAAAGATGAGAGAATAGCCTAAATTCTCCTCCTTTAGCCGAAATTACTAGGCCAAGAGTCCTTGACTTGGCCACCACTCTTCCTTGTGATAATATTATCTCTTTTATTTAAAATAAAAGTGTTTAATCCATCATTTATCTCCTCAAATAATCCAATTAAAGAAAATCCTTTATTTATCACTTATTATTCACATATTTGTGGAATTAAAACACCTCTAATTCTAGAAGCATGTGCTGTCCACCCTCTCTAGCACAGAAGCAAAAATAAAACTTCATTTATTTGCTTCCCTTGTGACTCAAACCCAGGCCCATGCCTTTTGCACATGGCGCCATTTCCATAGGCCCTAAGTGACATCTCCAAGCCACTTTTCCAAGCCTGTTTGTGTGTCAAATTTCACCAACTTTTTCTTTTAGGGCCTCCTTGCCCTAATTTCCTATTTTAAACTTTAAAATTTGACATTTCTGCATCATTTCTAAGTTTCCTAAAATTTTCGATCGGCTCTGTTTACTTGCCATTTTCTTACATTTCCAAGTTTCCTAAAATGTATACTTTCCATTTTTGGATCATTTCCATTTTCATTTCTTAGTTTCCAAAAATGTGTACTTTCCATCTTTGAACCATTTCCTTACATTTCTGGGTTTCCTAAAATGTTCATGTCCTAATGCGCATTTCCAGGTTTCCAAAAATGTTCAGGTTTCCAAAAATGTTCATTTCCATTTCCATGCATTTTCATACATTTCTGAGTTTCTAAAAATATCAAAAATTTATTCATAATGCTTAAGACTTGTCATTTCATACAATTAAACCGAAAATGCATAGGCCCTTTCCAGGATGTTAGAATTCTACCCCCCTTAAACAAAATTTCGTCCTCAAAATTTCCTAACTAAACAACTAAGGGTATTGCTGTCGCATTGTCTCTTCTGACTCCCACGAAGCTTCTTCCGATCCATGGTTGCGCCATAACACCTTGAGTAGAGGTACTGACTTCCTCCGTAGTACTTTCACATCACGTTCCAAGATTCGAATCGGCTCTTCCTCGTAGGATAGATCTGCCCTTAGCTCCACTTCTTCAACAGGTACCACATGTGACGGATCCGATCGATAGTGACGTAGCATGGATACATGGAATACGTCGTGCATTTGCTGCAATTCTGGTGGCAACTCCAGTTGGTATGCCACTGGTCCAACTCGCTTTAGTACTCGATAGGGCCCTATAAACCTTGGGCTTAACTTCCCTTTGCGACCGAACCTCATTACCTTCTTCCAAGGTGAGACTTTCAGAAACACTTGGCCTCCCACTTCAAACTCAATTTCCTTCCGCTTAAGGTCTGCATATGACTTCTGCCTATCAGAGGCTTCCTTCAACCTTGCCCAGATTATCTCAACCTTCTCCTCAGTTTCTGCCACTAATTCCGAACCCAAAACACGACGTTCTCCTAACTCGGTCCAACAAGTAGGAGTTCTACACTTCTGACCATACAATGCTTCATATGGTGCCATCCGAATGCTTGCTTGATAGCTATTGTTGTAGGCGAACTCAGCTAAAGACAAATAATCCTCCCAACTTCCTCGAAAATCCATAACACAACCCCTTAACATATCCTCCAACACTTCTATAACCCGTTCAGACTGCCCGTCGGATTGTGGATGAAAAGCTGTAGTGAAGTCCAACTTGGTGCCTAAAGCTTGGTGAAGTGCCTTCCAAAACCGAGACGTAAACCTTGGGTCTCGATCGGAGATGATCGATCACGGTACTCCATGTAACCTTACGATCTCCGCCACATATAACTTAGCCAACTTCAAAGAGAATAATCTATTCTTCTCGGGATAAAGTGCGCGACTTGGTCAAACGGTCCACTATCACCCATACCGAGTCCTTCTTAGTAGGTGTAAGGGAAGCCCACTAACGAAGTCCATGGTAATTCTTTCCCACTTCTATTGGGGAATCTCAATTGGTTGAAGTAATCCCGATGGAACTTGTTGTTCAAATTAAACTTGTCGACACATCATCGCACACTTTCCCACGAATTCACTACTTCCCGCTTAAGATCGGACCACCAAAATTGTTCTCTTAGATCTCTATACAACTTGATGCCTCCGGGATGCATAGCATAAGGGCTACCATGCGCTTCCCGAAGAATCCTTTTCTCAACTCCTTATCCTTCTAAGATACGGACCTTTCCTTTGTAGCACAACACTCCTTCTTCATTGACGCCATAATCCCCTAATTCTCCGCTCCCGTACTTGTTGAAACTTAGCACTTAGATCTTTATCACCCATTTGTCCCTCTTTCACCTCATTCAGCCACGTGGGCTTGACTTGCAATTTTGCCAACAGGCTTCCATCAGCATACAGACTCAAGTGAGCAAACAAAGCCCTTAAATCCGACACAACTTTCCTACTCGGGGCATCACCTACCACATTCGCCTTGCCTCGGATGATATTCTATCGAACAATCGTAGTCTTTCGCATAATTCCACCCACCTTCGTTGCCTCAAGTTCAACTCCTTCGAGTCAACAAGTACTTAAGGCTCTTGTGGTCTGTGTAGATAACTGACCTTTCTTCATAAAGGTAGTGCCTCCAAACCTTGAGAGCGAAAACCACTGCTGCTAGTTCCAAGTCATGGGTTGGATAATTAACCTCATGAGGCCTTAACTGCCGAGACGCATACGCGACCACTTTTCCATCTTGCATTAGCACACAGCCTAATCCCGTATGCTAAGGCGTCACAAGACACCACAAAATCCTTGCTCGCCTCCTACCGAATTAACACCGGAGCTTCCGTCAGCACCTTCTTAAGCTTTTCAAAGCTCTCCTGTTGCTTATCCGTCCACACAAATGGTACTTCCTTCCTTAACAACTTTGTCAAAGGCGCGGCTATTGACGAGAATCCTTCCACGAACCTTCTGTAATAGCCCGCCAATCCTAAGAAACTTCGGATTTCACCACGACTCTAGGTGGTTTCCAATCCAACACCGCTTTGATCTTCCTAGGATCCACTCTTATTCCTTCATGGGTACCACATGACCTAAGAAGGCCACCTCCCTTAAGCCAAAATTCACACTTGCTTGAATTTGGCATG
The DNA here is from genome assembly GCA_025503065.1 of Gossypium bickii. NCBI lineage: Eukaryota > Viridiplantae > Streptophyta > Magnoliopsida > Malvales > Malvaceae > Gossypium > Gossypium bickii. Next base: position 44,423,305 of record CP106716.1, read on the forward strand.
AGCTTCTTCTCCCTTAACACTTCCAACACATCTCGGAGATGCTCATCATGCTCCTCCTCTGACTTCGAGTACACCAAAATATCGTCGATAAACACAACGACGAACTTATCCAGGTAGGGTTGGAAAACCCGATTCATCATGTCCATGAACGCTGCTGGAGCGTTCGTCAACCCGAACGGCATCACTACAAATTCAAAATGACCGTATCTTGTCCTAAAAGCGGTCTTATGAATGTCAGCCTCCTTCACCTTCAACTGGTGATATCCCGACCTTAAGTCTATCTTCAAGAACACAGCTGCCCCTTTCAGCTGGTCGAACAAGTCGTCTATCGTTGGCAAGGGATACTTGTTCTTGATGGTCAGTTTGTTCAACTGACGATAATCTATGCACATACGCATAGTTCCATCCTTCTTCTTCGCAAATAGGACCGGTGCTCCCCATGGAGACACACTGGGTCGGATGAACCCACGATCCAACAGTTCTTGGATTTGAGCCTTAAGCTCTACTAACTGCTTTGGCGCCATTCGGTATGGAGCGATTGACACATGAGCTGTTCCCGGTAGCAAGTCTATTCCAAATTCCACCTCCCTATCTGGGGGTATTCTTGGTAATTCATCTGGGAACACATCTACGAAGTCCCTTACCGTCCTAACTCCATGAACACCTTCATTTTTACCTCCCAACGCACTTACGAAGGCTAAGAACACCTTACACCCCTTCTTAACCATCTTCTCGGCCTTCAGCGCCGAAACCACGTTAGACAAGTAGTTCCTCCTTTCTCCAATCATCACTACTACCTCATCCTCGGGGGTTCTTAGTTCCATACGTTTAGCCGCACAATCCAACACGGCTCGATGCTCTACTAGCCAATCCATTCCAAGTATAAGCTCAAACTCTCCGAAGGGTAACTCCATTAAGTCAGCCTGAAAGTTCACTCCCTAAGTCTCTAGGGGTACATTCCGAAAGATCTTATCTATCATCACAGCTTGGCCTAATGGGCTTACTACAGTCATCTGCCTATCAGAGAGTTCTGAGTCTAGGCCTAGTGTTTCCACTACACTACATACAACATAGGAATGGGTCGAGCCCACATCAATCAGAGCAAAATAGGGTTTGTCGAGAATAAAGAACGTCTGGGATTATTACATCCGGTGCGTCACCATCCTCCCTTCGGCGAACCGCATAAACCAAACTCGGTTGCCTTGCTTCTGCATTAGCAGCACCTCGGCCCTGTGCTCCACGACCTCTGCCAGCACCATTACCTCTGTTGGCCGAACCACGACCCCGTTGAGGCTGCTGTCCGCCTCTACCAGCTTGACTAACATTCTGAGCTGTCGGTCGGCTCTCATCTGGTTGCTTGGGACAATCCTTAAGCATATGGTCCTTGGACCCACACTTAAAACAGCCTCCCGTCTTTCTCCAACATTCTCCCAAGTGCCTCTTTCCACAATGCTCACAAGGGCGATACTGCCAGCCCGTACCAGCTTGTTGATTTCGTGGCCCATCAACCCTAGGCCTCTTATGACCCTTTTCAAATGGGCCAAAACCTCTTTTGGGCTTATTCCTATCCACAGCCTGCTTGGTAGCATCCTTGATTCCCTCGGCCACCTTGGCCTTTTCCACCAAAGCAGAGAATTCCCGCTCCTGATGCGGTGCTATCAACAGTCTCAGATCGTCCCTCAGTCCGTCCTCAAAACGGACACAGCGTTCATGCTCAGTTGCCACTAGCCCTCGAGCATAGCTGCTCAACTTCAGAAATTTCGCCTCATATTCTGCGACCGACTTACTCCCTTGCACCAACCCCAGAAAAGCCTTTCTTTGTTCATCCGTATACCTGGTTCCCACATATTTCTTTTGGTACGCTTCCTTAACTTACTCCCAGGTCAGATCCTCAGCTGTGGCACCATCTCGCATAGTTAACCACCATTGATACGCTTCATCACGTAACAGTGCCACCATTCCTTTCAACTTCTCCTCAGGGGTCAAGTCGAGCTTATCCATGATGCGCTCCGTCGCTTCCAACCAGTACTCAGCTGTACTGGGTGCCACCCCGATACTCCACGAAACATCTCGGCTCCATTAGCTCGAAGCCGTTCAGGCACAGATTTTCAGGTTCCCGAATTTCCACCCGCACTAGCCACCAATTCCAAAACTCGCAAAGACGACTGCGACACAAAGATCTTCCCCTTCGAGCTTCTTCGCCAAAGACCACACACCGGGGGTGGTGGTGGCGGTGGTATTTCATTGTCAGAACCCTGACCCGATCTAACGGGTTCTGACAATGTCATCCTTCCTCTACCTCGTCCACGACGACCACGTCCTCGGGAGCTCATTTCTTAGCGTCGAGATCTGATTAAGGAATTTTATGAATTAGTATTCTTGTTTCACTTATTACCCGCGAAGATGTTTTATAAAAAAGAATTTAAGAGTGGTTCTTTCGTATTCATACAGCACACAGTCTTTTCCGTTCATTCATCCATCTATCAAACAAGTATGAACTTTCGTTCATTCAGAGAAACGTTGTAGTTTTTTATCGTTGTTGTTTTTCCACTACCTAGGGGTATTTTCGTAATTTTATCCTACAGGGGCATTTTCATAATTTTTCAAAAGGAAAAAAAACATTCTTTGGTGTTTTTGTCGAAAGGTATTTTGAGAATTCAAAGTCTCGGGGTAATTTGGAGAAATTTCAAAATCCGGGGGTATTTCGATAATTTTTGACCTCAGGGGTATTTTGGTAAATTTTCACAAATCAGGGTAAATTTGTAAAATTTAGTAAATCAGGGATATTCCAAAAGTTGTAAAACTTTGTGGGTTCTTTTTGAGAATTGTTCCTTCCAAAATGGAGATGTTGCAAAAATTTTGGGAATCAGGGTCATTTTGGAAATTTTGCAAGTTAGGGGCAATTTTGTAATTTTCCAAAATCAAGGTATTTTGATATTTTACAAATTAGGGTTTTTGAACATTTATAAAATAATGAAGTTTTGGCAAAATGGTTGAGAAGTTTGACAATTTGTGAATCAAGGGCATTTTGGTTATTTTTGTAATTTTCACAAATTAGAAATTTTTCCAGAAACTTTGTAATAATATTTTTTACAAATTTAAAAGAAAGTTTTAAGAATTTTAAAACTAGGGTTCGTTGTTTTGTTCTTTTTTTTTCTTTTAAAAAAAACATGGCTAGTTCCATTTCGGGTTTTAGTCATTATATTTAGCCTATGACCGAGCCCTCTTTGGTCAGGGTGACCCAAAGCTACGCACCAGGCAGGATTCGAATGGAGAGGAGGTGAGTCACGCAGACTGCTTAAATACCAAGCTCCCATCGAAACCATTCCTAGACATGCGCACGGAGAGGGCGCCACACCACAGAGCCCTCTGAGTCGTGGTGAACCGAAGCTACGCACCAGGTAGGATTCCTGCGAAGAGGAGGTGAGTCACTAGGACTACTTAAATACCAGGCTCTTCCGAATCCAATCCTAGACATGCGTACAGGGGTTACCACACCCTAGCTCAGTGACTTAGCCATAGGTTTGTTTAGTGCATTAAGTCTTATGCGTTTGGTGTTTGAGTAGTCTAGTCCTTGGGTTCAAATTCCTATCATACTATTCCACGTTCCATGCCTTTTCTACCCTTCTAAAGTTCATAATATAATTCACATAATCACCCAAATAGTTAGGGGTACTTACCTGGTGGACTGCAAGTCGGAGACTTAGGTGCCATGTAACATCCCAAAATTGGGCCTAGGAGAATTGAGCCCAATGGGCCTTAGGCGTAGTAGCGTTTAAATTTTCAGAGAATAAGAGATCGGCTTAAATGCAAGTTAGACTTATTAGATAAGTGATTTTGGAAGATTAAAGGGCTTCATGAAGTCCCGGATCAAATATTGGCTTTGGGGAAATTTTGGTTTTAGGTGAAAAAACCACGAAGTTTGCGAGATAGGCCTTAAGAATAAAATATGGAGAAAAATGACACAAGTGGAGTGTGTGGTGTAGTGGCAAAGTGACGCCACATAAGAGACAAAGGAATGACGCCACAAGGAAGAAAGGAGGTCCAAGGTTCAAGTCGTGGCTTTTGCATTTTGGTTTCTTTTTGCTTGGACCTTAGAATTTGGCCCATAGTTTATATTTAGTTGCGCATGGTTTAAGACACAAGAGGAGCTTGTGGCCAAGTGGTTAGCAGCGTGGATTATGCTACAAGGGAGCACAGGTTCGAATCTCATGAGAAGCAAGGGAGTATTTATTTTGCGGATTGGACTACAAGAGTTTCATTGAATTTAAACTCTCATCGACGAAGGATCCCACATCGGAAAGACACAAAGAATGAAGGTGAAGAGCTAGCTATATAAGGAGCATCCTAAGAGGAGAGTAAACACATCTTGGAGGCGTTTGGGCACAAGAGTGGTCGGAGCGCTTGGATTAGCCCAGTCAGTCCTATCGTGTGTGTAACTCTCTCTACTCTAGTTGTAGAGCGGCAAAATGCCGAAATGCCACGGCATTAGTAGCCACACGAGCGTGCGAGCGCATGTGTGGGGCTTCGACGCGATAGTTGAGGCCATCGGTGTAGTATTCTCATGGGTTGGGGTCGCTTGGGCCTCGATGGGCGAAGTGGGCCCAATGGGCCCGTGGGCCTATATGAGTAAATTGCATGATTGGTTAGTATATGTTGAACTAGACTAGGTGGAAGTTATATACGTGGCTAGATTTGTGCTAGGTGGGCCACACGAGCATGTGGGCGGGATGGGCCAAATCGGGTTTTAGGCCCAATCGTCCAGTATGACCGGAAATGGTAGCCGAGTCGCTAGTGGTGACATTAGGCCTTCTGAAAGGCCATTTCAGTTGTGAATTTACTTTAAAATACCCTTAGTAGGTAAAATTACGATTATACCTCAGAGGTTGATTAGCATGATTATGTTGTTTAGTTTTGGCCGATTGTAGGGAAGGCTTGATCTCGCATAAATCGAGTTGTGGCTAGTGCTCGAAAAGTGTTAAGGAAGGGGGATCTAGTGCGTTAGATATTGATCTCCGGGATTTGATAGTCGTATTAGTAACTAGGTGTGTAAACTAACACACTTCTTGCTTTGTATATGTTTGATAAACTGATTGATTGGTAAAATCGAAGCGAGATGGTTGAGTGATATGATACCCTATGGGGTAGGTGCACGGATTCAGGTAAGTCCGTTTCATTATGAGTACTGTTATTGATACATGATGTCATGATTTATGATGTATGTGCTATGAGATGCAACGTTAAACATGTTTGCATGATTTGAATACTATACATGAGTTGGTATAATGATGGGTGATATGAGAGGAGGGGGCAGTGATATTTTGTCTTGACGAGCACCGTGTTTTTAGTAACACAACTTTGTGACTTTGGGTCACGGAGGTTTGGCACCTCCAGAGGTTTGGCACCTCGCCGTCTCGTCCCCGTGGTTTCGCACCACGCTGGGTTGGCCCCACAAGGCGGTATTGAGGGATTGACGCCAGTGATTTGGTATCACACGATGGGTTGGCCCCATCACCCGATTATTGTGGCTTCGGTCACCAGTGGTTTGGTACCACATTTGTGTCTTTGGGACACCAGAGGTTTGGCACCTCATTGCGACTCGTCCCTGTGGTTGGACACCACCGTGGGTTGGCCCCACTTGAGAGATACGGGATTGTCGCTAGTGATTTGGTATCACACGATGGGTTGGCCCCATCATCGGATTTGTGACTTCGGTCACCAGTGATTTGGTATCACAAACGTGTCCTTGGGACACCAGTGGTTTGGCACCACATTGACGGATATCGTGTCTTTGGGACACCAGTGTTTTGGTAACACATTGTGACTATATGTCACCAGTGGTTTGGCACCACCAGTGGTTTGGTACCACACGGGTAGAAAAGATGTATGGATGGTTAGGATTGGGTGCATATTGATTGGATGCATGATGGTTATGTTTATGTTGCATATGATATTTTGCTAATCCGAAAAAAAGGGTGGCACACTTGAGTCTTGGTGACTCACCTTTTTCCTTTAACCATTTTCAGGTATTGCATAAGGCTGGACCGGGATCGGAGAGGACAAGGTGGCCTATGCCGAAGATGATGATTTAATATTTTATGTTTGGTTTTGATATAAGTACTTTATTTGAATTATTCGGTTGTAATAAAGGCCATTTTATTATTTGGTATTACTTGATTATGGTTTTGTTATTTTAAATTCTTATTAACTCAAAAATGTTTTCACACAACAAAAGAAATTACATGAGTTTTAAGTAAGAGGAATTCGTTTTACTCACATATCTGATATAGTTTTCAAAATTGAATTCTTTCATGCTTTATGCTAAGTTAACGAGGTTTTTCAACCGTCTTTCCGCAAATAACATAACCAGATTCGATTCGTAGTGAATGGGCCGGGTTTGGGGATGTTACTGATTTATCGTCGAGCCGTGTTCAAAACTCGGCTTTGAGGTTTTGGGCCCAAAAACACTTTTTTTTAAAAAAAAGGGGCTTTTCAAAATATGGGCTTTTAAGAAACTTTTCAGGTTATTCTGGCATGGCACCTGTACCTCCGACCCGAAGTCCACCAGGTAAGTACTTCGGACTTTCTTGAAGTGATTTGTTTGTATGAATTGATTTATATGTGAATATTATGGGCTTTTATGGGAACGTATATTAGTGAACTAGGATCTGTTGAACCCTAGGACTAGTCTACTTAAACACATGCATAAGACTTAAGGCTACTAAACAAACCTGTGAAGTAAGTCACCGAGTTAAGGTGTGGTAACCACTGTACGCATGTCGAGGATTGGTATTCAGTAAGAGCTTGGTATTTAAGCAGTCCTAGCGACTCACCTCCTCTTTACGCGAATCCTACCTGGTGTGTAGCTACGGTTCACCTTAACCAAGAAGACTTGTTCATAGGCTAAACCAAGTATTAAAACCCGAAAGGGATTAGCCTTACTGTTTTAAAACCCCTAGTTTTAAAATTTTCAAACTTACCCCTTTGGGTTGTAAACCCTAAATCTGATTTTGAAAGACGTTTTCTCGATTTACCAAAATTTCCAAAATGCCCCTAGTGGCAAAATTACAAAAATGCCCTTGTATTGTAAAATTACGGTACTACCTCAACTTCATTAAAATGATTTTACTTTGCAAAATACCAAAATCTCGAAATTTCAAAATGTTAAGATACTCCTCGTATGGGAAATTACAAAAATACCCTCGTGTTAAAAATTACTAAAATGCCCCCGACTTTCAAGATTTTCGGTTTAACTCCAATTTTAATAAAATTTCCTACTTTGCAAAAGTATACAAAAATGCTATTTTCAAGATACCTCGATTTGAAAATTTACAAAATTACCCCGATGAACAAAATTACCGAAATGCCCTTGGTTTCTAAATTTTCATAATTCCCTCGATTTTTACTAAAATGTTCTTAGATTATGAAAATATCAAAACTTTTGTTTTACAAATATCGAGATATCTGATTTGGGAAACTTACGAAAATACCTTTAACTTCCAAAATTACTCAAATAACCCCGATTTCTCAAATTTTTGCAACACATCCGGTTTGAAAAACAAATTTTTCAAGATGACCCCGAGATTTTGTAAACTTTGAAATATCTTTAATTTGAAAACTATTTTCAAATTGACCACTGAGTTATTACCAAAATACCCTTATAGGAAAATGTCGAAAATTACCCACAGGTTGGGAATGCTCAAGAAAGTGACATGGATGAATGAATGTGTCTTTAGAGAAGTATGTGAATGTTTGAATTAGAACAGAGAACTTGAGATGAAACTTTGATTGCTCGAAAGAACGACTTCCGAAACTTACATTTATAAAATTTGCTCGTGGATAAAACAAGTGGAACAAAATTTCTAATGCATAAAACTTTTAATCGAGTTAAATCGCGACGCTAGATATGGGTTCTAGGGGACGTGGTTGTCGCGACGTGGTCAAGGTGGAATGACGACTTTATTAAGATCAGTGCGTGCAAGAGCGTAGTGTGGTAGGTTAGGATGTCGCATCATTAGTTAGTTGGAAATTTCGAGGACGAAATTTCTTTAAGGAGGGTAGATTTGTAACATCCCAAAATTGGGCCTAGGAGAATTGAGCCCAATGGGCCTTAGGCGTAGTAGCGTTTAAATTTTCGTGAGAATAAGAGATCGGCTTAAATGCAAGTTAGACTTATTAGATAAGTGATTTTGGAAGATTAGAGGCTTCATGAAGTCCCGGATCAAATATTGGCTTTGGGGAAATTTTGGTTTTAGGTGAAAAAACCTGGAAGTTGGCGAGATAGGCCTTAAGAATAAAATATGGAGAAAAATGACACAAGTGGAGTGTGTGGTGTAGTGGCAAAGTGACGCCACATAAGAGACAAGGGAATGACGCCACAAGGAAGGAAGGAGGTCCAAGGTTCAAGTCGTGGCTTTTGCATTTTGGTTTCTTTTTGCTTGGACCTTAGAATTTGGCCCATAGTTTATATTTAGTTGCGCATGGTTTAAGACACAAGAGGAGCTTGTGGCCAAGTGGTTAGCAGGCGTGGATTATGCTACAAGGGAGCACGGTTCGAATCTCATGAGAAGCAAGGGAGTATTTATTTTATGCAGATTGACTGGCAAGAGTTTCATTGAATTTAAACTCTCTCGACGAAAGGATCCCACATCGGAAAGACACAAAGAATGAAGGTGAAGAGCTAGCTATATAAGGAGCATCCTAAGAGGAGAGTAAACACATCTTGGAGGCGTTTGGGCACAAGAGTGGTCGGAGCGCGGATTAGCCCCGAGTCCTATCGGTGTGTAACTCTCTCTACTCTAGTTGTAGAGCGGCAAAATGCCGAAATGCCGGTTTACGGCATTAGTAGCCACACGAGCGTGCGGCGCATGTGTGGGGCTTCGACGCGATAGTTGAGGCCATCGCAGAGTATTCTCATGGGTTGGGGTTTGCTTGGCCTCGATGGGCCGAAGTGGGCCCAATGGGCCTGTGGGCCTATATGAGTAAATTGCATGATTAGTTAGTATATGTTGAACTAGACTAGGTGGAAGTTATATACGTGGCTAGATTTGTGCTAGGTGGGCCACACGAGCATGTGGGCCCGGATGGGCCAAAATCGGATTTTAGGCCCAATCGTCCGGTATGACCGGAAATGGTAGCTGAGTCGCTAGTGGTGACATTAGGCCTTCGGAAAGGCCATTTCAGTTGTGAATTTACGAAAATACCCTTAGTAGGTAAAATTACGATTATACCCTTAGAGGTTGATTAGCATGATTATGTTGTTTAGTTTTGGCGATTGTAGGGGAAGCTTGATCTCGCATATCTCGAGTTGTGGCTAGTGCTCGAAAAGTGTTAAGGAAGGGGATCTAGTGCGTTAGATATTGATCTCCGGATTTGATAGTCGTATTAGTAACCGGTGTGTGTAAACTAACACACTTCTTGCTTTGTATATGTTTGATAAACCGATTGATTGGTAAAATCGAAACAAGTATGGTTGAGTGATATGATACCCTATGGGGTAGGTGCACGGATTCGTAAGTCCGTTTCATTATGAGTACTTCATTATTGATACATGATGTCATGATTTATGATGTATGTGCTATGAGATGCAACGTTAAACATGTTTGCATGATTTGAATACTATACATGAGTTGGTATAATGATGGGTGATATGAGAGGAGGGGGCGGTGATATTTTGTGCCGACGAGCACCAGTGTTTTTGGTAACACAACTTTGTGACTTTGGGTCACGGAGGTTTGGCACCTCCAGAGGTTTGGCACCTCGCCTCGTCCCGTGGTTTCGCACCACGATGGGTTGGCCCCACAAGGCGGTATTGAGGATTGACGCCGGTGATTTGGTATCACACGATGGGTTGGCCCCATCACCCGATTATTGTGGCCGGTCACCGGTGGTTTGGTACCACATTTGTGTCTTTGGGACACGGAGGTTTGGCACCTCATTGCGACTCGTCCACGTGGTTGGACACCACCGTGGGTTGGCCCCACTTGAGAGATACGGGATTGTCGCTAGTGATTTGGTATCACACGATGGGTTGGCCCCATCATCGGATTTGTGACTTCGGTCACCAAAGTGATTTGGTATCACAAACGTGTCTTTGGGACACCAAAGTGGTTTTGGCACCACATTGACGGATATCGTGTCTTTGGGACACCAGTGTTTTGGTAACACATTGTGACTATATGTCACCGGTGGTTTGGCACCACCAAAGGTTTTGGTACCACACGGGTAGAAAAGGTGTATGGATGGTTAGGATTGGGTGCATATTGATTGGATGCATGATGGTTATGTTTATGTTGCATATGATATTTTGCTAATCCGGAAAAAGGGTGGCACACTTGAGTCTTGGTGACTCACCTTTTCCTTTAACCATTTTCAGTATTGCATAAAAGGTCGGGCCGGGACCGGAGAGGACAAGGTGGCCTATGCCAAAGATGATGATTTAATATTTTATGTTTGGTTTTGATATAAGTACTTTATTTGAATTATTGGGTTGTAATAAAGGCCATTTTATTATTTGGTATTACTTGATTATGGTTTTGTTATTTTAAATTCTTATTAACTCAAAAATGTTTTCACACAACAAAAGAAATTACATGAGTTTTAAGTAAGAGGAATTCGTTTTACTCACATATCTGATATAGTTTTCAAAATTGAATTCTTTCATGCTTTATGCTAAGTTAACGAGGTTTTTCAACCGTCTTTCCGCAATAACATAACCAGATTCGGTCGTAGTGAATGGGCCGGGTTTGGGGATGTTACATGCCATGCCAAACACCTGCATTATTTCAAAGAAAATTATTTGTGCTCGAATTAAAAACGTTTTGGGCCTTAGCCAACAGGCCGAGAGTTTAAAACTGGGCTCTGATACCAAACTGAAACACCCCACACCCGGTCCATGAGCCTGAATCGGATCTGGTATGTTCCTTAAGAAAAATTGGTTTCAAAATTCTTTGTTACTTAGCGAAAATTCGTGAAATTTTCAAAGAAGTTATCAATTCGAGTTGGCCTTAGGTAGAAAAACCCATTAACTCTGTTTAGAAATCCATTTATTTTACGGTAACAAAATAATTGAGGGCTTACTTAAAAAAAAATATTTCTTACTTAAACTTAAAATATAGATTAATCCATAACATAGTGGTTAAAAGAAAATAAAAGTAACGAAATAGAAACTATGGCCTTTTCGGCCTTATTACATCGATAATTCCCAAACTTAAAAACTTAAAATACTTAATAGAAATAAAGTTCCAAATAATAAAAATCCTTTCTTGCTGTGCATGGCCACCTTTAGCTCCTGCCGACCCGGTCCATTATTGCTCATTACCTGAAAAATAGTCCCACAAAGGGGTGAGTTAACAGACTCAATGTGTACACAAACTAACAATCAACAATTTCAGGCATACATGTTCATATCGAAGACATATTCATATAAAAAATGATGCAACCCAAACCCAAGCCTAGTTATCCATCCGCTACACACCACCCGTACCTGCCAATCACACCGTGGGGACTACTAAGTCAACCCTCCATCCGCTACACACCATCGAAGCGATCAGCTGCGATCGGCGTGCTCATCGCCCATATAATTTGGGTCATTAGACACCATATTCGGATAATGTAACCGAAGTTACCAAATTCGATAATGTAACCGAAGTTACCATATTCAAATTATGTGACCGTAGTCACCATATTCCGTTGGTGAGACCGAAGTCAACACCTTCTTCCCCTTTCACATATATCTCAAAATGCCCCACATATTATTATATCATGCATAACATTCTTAATTCTCATTCATGTTACTATTCACATGTTCAAAATATATCATATTCGTAATCCTATCAGAAGTAGGAAACGTGCACAGGTACTCTTTACCACATTTGTGGTACTTAGCCACATTCACATTCTTATACATATTCATATATTAAAATAATTATTGCCATAATATATTGAAAGTTAGTGTGAGTACACACCTGATTTGCTTAATAGGTTCCTTGATATCCCGAAAAAATCGATCTGTTGCTTTAGATCTCAATCCCTATATTCGGCCAAATTATTTAAACACATAAATAAACCTTTTTGACCTTAAAACCAAATCCTAGTAGGATTTGTATTTCTAAAGAATAAACCTTGGCCGATTGGATCTATGGACTTACCTTAAAATTTCCAAATCCCGAATGTAATCCTTGCCTTGTATGTCTGTCGAAATTCCTATAGTTTCATGTTAGACTTAAATCTCACATATAATCCATAACGTTGACCAAATATGTGTAGATCTTACCTTAGATTCTTGAATCCCGAATGATCTCTTCCTTGTAGTTGATAGCACTAGAAATCCTGAAACACTCCTTATAGTTTCGGCCACAAAAATAATAACATTAGCCTCTATGTTTGACTTAAAGAGGAGAATAATCGATAACGACAAGATTCTTACGTTTTGAATTCGACAGATCTTTCCTGACACTGCTTTAGAGATTCGGCTATGGACTATTAATTAGGGATCAAAAGAAAAGGTTTTTGGTTCGACAATAGCAAAGGAGAGGAGAAGAAAAGATGGAGTTTTGGTTAGGAAAAATTTCGACAGAGAGAAAGAGGGGCTAGGGAATTTTCGGCACATTTAGGAAAAGATGAGAGAATAGCCTAAATTCTCCTCCTTTAGCCGAAATTACTAGGCCAAGACTCCTTGACTTGGCTACCACTCTTCCTTGTGATAATATTATCTCTTTTATTTAAAATAAAAGTGTTTAATCCATCATTTATCTCCTCAAATAATCCAATTAAAGAAAATCCTTTATTTATAACTTATTATTCACATATTTATGGGATTAAAACCCCTCTAATTCTAGAAGCATGTGCTGTCCACCCTCTAGCCTGGGAAGCAAAAATAAAACTTCATTTATTTGCTTCCCTTGTGACTCGAACCCAGGCCCATGCCTTTTGCACATGGCGCCATTTCCATAGGCCCTAAGTGACATCTCCAGGCCACTTCTCCAAGCCTGTTTGTGTGTCAAATTTCACCAACTTTTTCTTTTAGGGCCTCCTTGCCCTAATTTCCTATTTTAAACTTTAAAATTTGACATTTCTGCATCATTTCTAAGTTTCCTAAAATTTTCGATCGGCTCTGTTTACTTGCCATTTTCTTACATTTCCAAGTTTCCTAAAATGTATACTTTCCATTTTTGGATCATTTCCATTTTCATTTCTTAGTTTCCAGAAATGTGTACTTTCTATTTTAGAACCATTTCCTTACATTTACGGGTTTCCTAAAATGTTCATGTCCTAATGCATTTCGTGTTTCCAAAAATGTTCGAGTTTCCAAAAATGTTCATTTCCATTTCCATGCATTTTCATACATTTCTCGAGTTTCCAAAAATATCAAAAATTTATTCATAATGCTTAAGACTTGTCATTTCATACAATTAAACCGAAAATGCATAGGCCCTTTCCAGGATGTTACAATTCTACCCCCTTAAACAAAATTTCGTCCTCGAAATTTCCTAACTAAACAACTGAGGGTATTGCTGTCGTATTGTCTCTTCTGACTCCCACGAAGCTTCTTCCGATCCATGGTTGCGCCATAACACCTTGACTAGAGGTACTGACTTCCTCCGTAGTACTTTCACATCACGTTCCAAGATTCGAATCAGCTCTTCCTCGTAGGATAGATCTGCCCTTAGCTCCACTTCTTCAACAGGTACCACATGTGACGGATCCGATCGATAGCGACGTAGCATGGATACATGGAATACGTCGTGCATTTGCTGCAATTCTGGTGCCAACTCCACTTGGTATGCCACTGGTCCAACTCGCTTTAATTCTCGATAGGGCCCTATAAACCTTGGGCTTAACTTCCCTTTGCGACCGAACCTCATTACCTTCTTCCAAGGTGAGACTTTCAGAAACACTTGGCCTCCCACTTCAAACTCAATTTCCTTCCGCTTAAGGTCTGCATACGACTTCTGCCTATCAGAGGCTTCCTTCAGCCTTGCCCGGATTATCTCAACCTTCTTATCAGTTTCTGCCACTAATTCTGGACCCAAAACACGATGTTCTCCTAACTCGGTCCAACAAGTAGGAGTTCTACACTTCCGACCGTACAATGCTTCATATGGTACCATCCGAATGCTTGCCTGATAGCTATTGTTGTAGGCGAACTCAGCTAAAGACAAATAATCCTCCCAACTTCCTCGAAAATCCATAACACAACCCCTTAACATATCCTCCAACACTTGTATAACCCGTTCGGTCGCCTGTCGATTGTGGATGAAAAGTCAGTAGTGAAGTCCAACTTGGTGCCTAAAGCTTGGTGAAGTGCCTTCCAAAATCGAGACGTAAACCTTGGGTCTCGATCGGAGATGATCGATCATCGGTACTCTATGTAACCTTACGATCTCCGCCACATATATCTTAGCCAACTTCAAGAGAATAATCTATTCTTACTAGGATAAAGTCTTGCGGACTTGGTCAAACGGTCCACTATCACCCATACCGAGTCCTTCTTAGTAGGCGTAAGGGGAAGCCCACTAACGAAGTCCATGGTAATTCTTTCCCACTTCCGTTGGGGAATCTCAATTGGTTGAAGTAATCCCGATGGAACTTGGTGTTCAGCCTTAACTTGCTGACACGTCAGACACTTTCCCACGAATTCAGTCACTTCCCGCTTAAGATCAGACCACCAAAATTGTTCTCTTAGATCTCTATACAACTTGATGCCTCTGGGATGCATAGCATAAGGGCTACCATGCGCTTCCTGAAGAATCCTTTTTCTCAACTCCTTATCCTTCGGCATACAGACCTTTCCTTTGTAGCACAACATTCCTTCTTCATTGACGCCATAATCCCCTAATTCTCCACTCCGTACTTGTTGAAACTTAGCACTTAGATCTTTATCAGCCATTTGTCCCTCTTTCACCTCATTCAGCCACGTGGGCTTGACTTGCAATTCTGCCAATAGGCTTCCATCAGCATACAGACTCAAGTGAGTGAACAAAGCCCTTAAATTCGACACAACCTTCCTACTCAGGGCATCGGCTACCACATTCGCCTTGCCCGAATGATATTCTATCAAACAATCATAGTCTTTGAGTAATTCCACCAACCTTCGTTGCCTCAAGTTCAACTCCTTCTGAGTCAATAAGTACTTAAGGCTCTTGTGGTCTGTGTAGATAACTGACCTTTCTCCAGTGCCTCCAAACCTTGAGAGTGAAAACCACTGCTGCTAGTTCCAAGTCATGGGTTGGATAATTAACCTCATGAGGCCTTAACTGCCGAGACGCATACGCGACCACTTTTCCATCTTGCATTAGCACACAGCCTAATCCCGTATGCGAAGCGTCACAGTACACCACAAAATCCTTGCCTACCTCCGGCTGAATTAACACCGAGCTTAGTCACAAGACCTTCTTAAGCTTTTCAAAGCTCTCCTGTTGCTTATCCGTCCACACAAATGGTACTTCTTTCCTTAACAACTTTGTCAAAGGTGCGGCTATTGACGAGAATCCTTCCACAAACCTTCTGTAATAGCCCGCCAATCCTAAGAAACTTCAGATTTCAGCCACAGACCTAGGTGGTTTCCAATCCAACACTGCTTCGATCTTCCTAGGATCCACTCTTATTCCTTCTGTGGATACCACATGACCTAAGAAGGCCACCTCCTTAAGCCAAAATTCACACTTGCTGAATTTGGCATAGAGCTTCTTCTCCCTTAACACTTCCAACACATCTCGGAGATGCTCATCATGCTCCTCCTCCGACTTCGAGTACACCAAAATATCGTCGATAAACACAATGACGAACTTATCCAGGTAGGGTTGGAAAACCCGATTCATCATGTCCATGAACGCTGCTGGAGCGTTCATCAACCCGAACGGCATCACTACAAATTCAAAATGACCGTATCTTGTCCTAAAAGCGGTCTTATGAATGTCAGCCTCCTTCACCTTCAACTGGTGATATCCCGACCTTAAGTCTATCTTCAAGAACACAGCTGCCCCTTTTAGCTGGTCAAACTAGTCGTCTATCGTTGGCAAGGGATACTTGTTCTTGATGGTCAGTTTGTTCAACTGACGATAATCTATGCACATACACATAGTTCCATCCTTCTTCTTCACAAATAGGACCGGTGCTCCCCATGGAGACACACTGGGTCGGATGAACCCACGATCCAACAGTTCTTGGATTTGAGCCTTAAGCTCTACTAACTCCTTTGGCGCCATTCGGTATGGAGCGATTGATACATGAGCTATTCCCGGTAGCAAGTCTATTCCAAATTCCACCTCTCTATCTGGGGGTATTCCTGGTAATTCATCTGGGAACACATCTACGAAGTCCCTTACCTTCCTAACTCCATGAACACCTTCATTTTTACCTCACAACGCACTTACGAAGGCTGAGAATGCCTTACACCCCTTCTTAACCATCTTCTCGGCCTTCAGCGCCGAAACCACGTTAGACAAGTAGTTCCTCGTTTCTCCAATCATCACTGCTACCTCATCCTCGGGGGTTCTTAGTTCCATACGTTTAGCCGCACAATCCAACACGGCTCGATGCTCTACTAGCCAATCCATTCCAAGTATAAGCTCAAACTCTCCGAAGGGTAACTCCATTAAGTCAGCCCGAAAGTTCACTCCCTGAATCTCTAGGGGTACATTCCGAAAGATCTTATCTATCATCACGGCTTGGCCTAATGGGCTTACTATAGTCATCCGCCTGTCGAGAGTTTACGAGTTTAGGCCTAGTGTTTCCACTACACTACATGCAACATAGGAATGGGTCGAGCCCACATCAATCAGAGCAAAATAGGGTTTGTCAGAAATAAAGAACGTACCGGTTATTACATCCGGTGCGTCACCATCCTCCCTTCGCGAACCGCATAAACCAAACCCGTTGCCTTGCTTCGCGCATTAGCGGCACCTCGACCACAATGCTCCACGACCTCTGCCAGCACCATTACCTCTGTTGGCCGAACCACGACCCCGTTGAGGCTGCTGTCCGCCTCTACCAGCCTGACTAACATTCTGAGCTGCCGGTCGGCTCTCATCTGGTTGCTTGGGACAATCCTTAAGCATATGGTCCTTGGGCCCACACTTAAAACAGCTTCCCGTCTTTCTCCAACATTTCTCCAAGTGCCTCTTTCCACAATGCTCACAAGGGCGATATCGCCACGCCGTGCACGGCTTTGTTGATTTCGTGGCCCGTCAACCCTAGGCCTCTTATGACCCTTTCCAGATGGGCCAAAACCTCTTTTGGGCTTATTCCTATCCACAGCCTGCTTGGTAGCATCCTTGATTCCCTCGGCCACCTTGGCCTTTTCCACCAAAACAGAGAATTCCCGCTCCTGATGCGGTGCTATCAACAGTCTCAGATCGTCCCTCAGTCCGTCCTCAAAACGGACACAGCGTTCATGCTCAGTTGCCACTACCTCTCGAGCATAGCGGCTCAACCTCAGAAATTCTGCCTCATATTCTGCGACCGACTTACTCCCTTGCATCAACCCCAGAAAAGCCTTTCTTTGTTCATCTGTATACCTGGTTCCCACATATTTCTTTTGGTACGCTTCCTTAACGTACTCCCAGGTCAGATCCTCAGCTGTGGCACCATCTCGCACAGTTAACCACCATTGATACGCTTCATCGCGTAACAGTGCCACCATTCCTTTCAACTTCTCCTCAGGGGTCAAGTCGAGCTTATCCATGATGCGCTCCGTCGCTTCCAACCAGTACTTAGCTGTACTGGTGCCACTCCCGACACTCCACGAAACATCTCGGCTCCATTAGCTCGAAGCCGTTCAGGCACAGATTTTCAGGTTCCCGAATTTCCACCCGCACTAGCCACCAATTCCAAAACTCGCGGACTGACGCCACACAAAGATCTTCCCCGTCTGAGCTTGCTTTGCTTTCGACCCACAAATAGGGGGGTGGTGGTGGCGGTGGTATTTCATTGTTAGAACCCTGACCCGATCTAACGGGTTCTGACACAGTCATCCTTCCTCTACCTCGTCCACGACGACCACGTCCTCGGGAGCTCATTTCTTAGCGTCGAGATCTGATTAAGGAATTTTATGAATTAGTATTCTTGTTTCACTTATTACCCGCGAAGATGTTTTATGAAAAAGAATTTAAGAGTGGTTCTTTCGCATTCATACAGCACACAGTCTTTTCCATTCATTCATCCATCTATCAAACAAGTATAAACTTTCGTTCATTCAGAGAAACGTTGTAGTTTTTTATCGTTGTTGTTTTTCCACTACCCAGGGGTATTTTCGTAATTTTATCCTACAGGGGCATTTTCGTAATTTTTCAAAAGAAAAAAACATTCTTTGGTGTTTTTGTCGAAAGGTATTTTGAGAATTCAAAGTCTCGGGGTAATTTGGAGAAATTTCAAAATCTAGGAGTATTTCGGTAATTTTCGACCTCAGGGGTATTTTGGTAAATTTTCACAAATCAGGGTAAATTTGTAAAATTTAGTAAATCAGGGATATTTCAAATGTTGTAAAACTTTGTGGGTTCTTTTTGAGAATTGTTCCTTCCAAAATGGAGATGTTGCAAAAATTTTGGGAATCAGGGTCATTTTGGTAATTTTGTAAGTTAGGGGCAATTTTGTAATTTTCCAAAATCAAGGTATTTTGATATTTTACAAATTAGGGTTTTTGAACATTTATAAAATAATGAAGTTTTGGCAAAATGGTTGAGAAGTTTGACAATTTGTGAATCAAGGGCATTTTGGTAATTTTACCACTAGGGGTATTTTTGTAATTTTCACAAATTAGAAATTTTTCGGGAAATTTTGTAATAATAGTTTTTACAAATTTAAAAGAAAGTTTTAAGAATTTTAAAACTAGGGTTCGTTGTTTTGTTCTTTTTTTTTCTTTTAAAAAAAAACATGGCTAGTTCCCTTTCGGGTTTTAGTCATTATATTTAGCCTATGACCGAGCCCTCTTTGGTCAGGGTGAACCAAAGCTACGCACCAGGCAGGACTCGAATGGAGAGGAGGTGAGTCACGCGGATCGCTTAAATACCAAGCTCCCATCGAAACCATTCCTAGACATGCGCACGCAGGTTGCCACACCACCGAGCCCTCCGAGTTAGGGTGAACCGAAGCTACTCACCGTGGGATTCTGCGAAGAGAGAGGTGAGTCACTAGGATCGCTTAAATACCGTGCTCTTCCGGATCCAATCCTAGACATGCGTCATGTGGGTTACCACACCCTAGCTCAGTGACTTAGCCATAGGTTTGTTTAGTGCATTAAGTCTTATGCGTTTGGTGTTTGAGTAGTCTAGTCCTAGGGTTCAAATTCCTATCATACTATTCTACCTTCCATGCCTTTTCTACCCTTCTAAAGTTCATAATATAATTCACATAATCACCCAAATAGTTAGGGGTACTTACCTGGTGGACTGCGGGTCGGAGACTTAGGTGCCATGCCAAACACCTGCATTATTTCAAAGAAAATCATTTGTGCTCGAATTAAAAATGTTTTGGGCCTTAGCCAACAGGCCGAGAGTTTAAAACTGGGCTCTGATACCAAACTGAAACACCCCACACCCGGCCCACGAGCCTGAACCGGATCTGGTATGTTCCTTAAGAAAAATCGGTTTCAAAATTCTTTGTTACTTAGCAAAAATTCGTGAAATTTTCAAAGAAGTTATCAATTCGAGTTGGGCTTAGGTTGAAAAACCCATTAACTATGTTTAGAAATCCATTTATTTTAAGGTGACAAAATAATTGAGGGCTTACTTAAAAAAAATATTTCTTACTTAAACTTAAAATATAGATTAATCCATAACATAGTGGTTAAAAGAAAATAAAAGTAACGAAATAGAAACTATGGCCTTTTCGGCCTTATTACATCGATAATTCCCAAACTTAAAAACTTAAAATACTTAATAGAAATAAAGTTCCAAATAATAAAAATCCTTTCTTGCTGTGCATGGCCACCTTTAGCTCCTGCCGACCCTTGGTCCATTATTGCTCATTACTCAAAAATAGTCCCACAAAGGGTGAGTCAACACTCAATGTGTACACAAACTAACAATCAACAATTTCAGGCATACATGTTCATATCGAAGACATATTCATATAAAAAATGATGCAACCCAAATCCAAGCCTAGTTATCCATCCGCTACACACCACCCGTACCTGCCAATCACACCGTGGGGACTACTAAGTCAACCTCCATCCGCTACACACCATCGAAGCGCAATTTGCGATCGACGTGCTCATCGCCCATATAATTTGTGTCATTAGACACCATATTCGAATAATGTAACCGGTTGCCAAATTCGATATAATGTAACCGGTTACCATATTCAAATTATGTGACCGTAGTCACCATATTCCGCTAGGTGAGACCAAAGTCAACACCTTCTTCCCTTTCACATATATCTCAAAATGCCCCATATATTATTATATCATGCATAACATTCTTATTTCTCATTCATGTTACTATTCACATGTTCAAAATATATCATATTCGTAATCCTATCGTAAGTAGGAAACGTGCACAGGTACTCTTTACCACATTTGTGGTACTTAGCCACATTCACATTCTTATACATATTCATATATTAAAATAATTATTGCCATAATATATTGAAAGTTAGTGTGAGTACACACCGATTTGCTAATAGGTTCCTTGATATCCCAAGAAATCGATCTGTTGCTTTAGATCTCAATCCCTATATTCGGCCAAATTATTTAAACACATAAATAAACCTTTTTGACCTTAAAACCAAATCCTAGTAGGATTTGTATTTCTAAAGAATAAACCTTGGCCGATTGGATCTATGGACTTACCTTAAAATTTCCAAATCCCGAATGTAATCCTTGCCTTGTATGTCTGTCGAAATTCCTATAGTTTCATGTTAGACTTAAATTTCACATATAATCCATAACGTTGACCAAATATGTGTAGATCTTACCTTAGATTCTTGAATCCCGAATGATCTCTTCCTTGTAGTTGATAGCACTAGAAATCCCGAAACACTCCTTATAGTTTCGACCACAAAAATAATAACATTAGCCTCTATGTTTGACTTAAAGAGGAGAATAATCGATAACCACAAGATTCTTACCTTTTGAATTCGACAGATCTTTCGTGACACTGCTTCAGAGATTCGGCTATGGACTATTAATCAGGGATCAAAAGAAAAGGTTTTTGGTTCGACAATAGCAAAGGAGAGGAGAAGAAAAGATGGAGTTTTGCTTAGGAAAAAATTCGGTAGAGAGAAAGAGGGGCTAGGGAATTTTCGTCACACTTAGGAAAAGATGAGAGAATAGCCTAAATTCTCCTCCTTTAACCGAAATTACTAGGCCAAGAGTCCTTGACTTGGCCACCACTCTTCCTTGTGATAATATTATCTCTTTTATTTAAAATAAAAGTGGTTAATCCATCATTTATCTCCTCAAATAATCCAATTAAAGAAAATCCTTTATTTATAACTTATTATTCACATATTTGTGGAATTAAAACACCTCTAATTCTAGAAGCATGTGCTGTCCACCCTCTAGCCTGGGAAGCAAAAATAAAACTTCAGTTATTTGCTTCCCTTGTGACTCGAACCCAGGCCCATGTCTTTTGCACATGGCACCATTTCCATAGGCCCTAAGTGACATCTCCAGGCCACTTTCCAAGCCTGTTTGTGTGTCAAATTTCACCAACTTTTTCTTTTAGGGCCTCCTTGCCCTAATTTCCTATTTTAAACTTTAAAATTTGACATTTCTGCATCATTTCTAAGTTTCCTAAAATTTTCGATCGGCTCTGTTTACTTGCCATTTTCTTACATTTCCAAGTTTCCTAAAATGTATACTTTCCATTTTTGGATCATTTCCATTTTCATTTCTTAGTTTCCAAAAATGTGTACTTTCCATTTTTGAACCATTTCCTTACATTTACGGGTTTCTAAAATGTTCATGTCCTAATGCGCATTTCCGTGTTTCCAAAATGTTCGTGTTTCCAAAAAAGTTCATTTCCATTTCCATGCATTTTTATACATTTCTGAGTTTCGAAAAATATCAAAAATTTATTCATAATGCTTAAGACTTGTCATTTCATACAATTAAACCGAAAATGCATAGGCCCTTTCCAGGATGTTACACTTCTTCAAGTCAATGAAGAACGAATCCCTAACAAAGATGCCATTACTAAGCACATTGATTTAAATTTTTTTGGTGAGGAACTACCACGGTTTTTGGATCCCTCTTTGGCATCTTCTCCAACCTGGCCCACTGATGATGCTCTATAAACTTCTAAGACTGCATTTGAGCAAATGGTCTTCAAGTCTCTAGAGGCTTTGCAGCAACGATTCAGAAACTAAAAAAGCAACAACAACTGATGGCTATGGATCTTTGCAAGGATCAAGAGGAAATGGCCATATTTTGAGGCTATGTTAGATGCATGACAAGGCTATTAAGAATTCCCTTCAAAAGAACTTCACTCATCCGATGTCCGCATTCCCTATTTTTCCTAGGGAGTTGTAAGATGAGTAGACCACTTGAGGGAAAATGATGATGAGGGTGAAGAACCTACTGTGGAAAAGCAAACCACCGAACAAGAAGGAGAAGTAGAGAAAACCAAATCTGAGAAGGAAGATAATGATGTGACTCAAGCCCATGCACCTGCCAACACTACCACCACACCAAGAGCAACAACACCTATGATTGCACAAGAACGTGCAATTCATCAACTGATTGATGAACTCACTAAATCAGACTCTGATTCAGAAGACGAGGTGCCTATTAGTCAGCGTAAAAGAAAACGTTTTAAAACAACTGGTGGAAAAGTAGCCGCAGTTGAGAGTGGTGAATTCAAGTGGCAGTAGTGTTACAAACATGCCTCCAAAAAGTCTACCAAACCAACTTAAGAGTAACAAATATTCTGCCCAAGCTTTTATTTCTAATTCATTCATTCATTTTACTTCATCATTGCATTTCTATACTTGTAAATATATATTCTCTAACATTTTTCATTTTTATGCATTGAGGACAATGCATCCCTTAGGTTTGGGGGTATGTTATGCATATAGGATGCATTAAATATGTATGGTAATATTTTTTTGTCTTGTCATTTACTTTGCAATGACTTACAATTGCCAAACAATTGTTAGACTTTGCTAAGTATATTTTTTTGTCCATGATATTTGATGAGGATAATAATTCTTTGATAAGTTTAGAAAATTGTTCGAGTAGTTAGGTCTGTTTAGCATAGGATGGTTATTTGAAAATTGATTCTTAAAAGTAGAACAACCTAAGTATCAATGCGATTAAGTTTGTAGTAGGATTCTTTTAATGCATCTAGAATTTCTTAATCCTAAATTCAATATATTGTTTGTAAATAATAAGGAATATCTTGGCAATAGTTTTTCACTCCAATGTTTGAATTTATTGAGTAGGTCAGTAATTCTTTGTTTGCTCCATCGTATTATTGATAAGAAAAATGAGTTCAAATAAGAGTGATGCAAAAAAAAAAAAAAAAACATGTTAACAATAATTTAGGGACACTTTTCTGAAGTGTTAGGTCGAGTAGCTAAAGAGTTAATTGTTTGCTCCATCCAGCTGTTTGGTTAAAAGCCTTAACTTTATGAGTGAATTCCATTCAAATTGTGGCATGATGTAATATCTGGCAGTCTAGTGTTTGCTCCATTGAGGTTGTCAAATAAAGAATGTAATAATTATAATTAAAATTTTGAATAAGTAGGAATAATGAAATTGAATTTAGAGGATAGATATTTTAAATATATTAGGAGAGGTCTGCTAGCCATAATTACATAATTCTTTAGGAACTTTTTTTTTAGGAAACATTTCCTGCACTTCATTTGCTGAACAAGTCTATAAAACTCGAACCACTTTTTCTTTATTTAGAAGGCTGCTGAGAATAGAGGTGAAAAATATATTTCAGATAGTCTAGTGATATATTTTGTAACTGTAATGTTTTGGAAAACTCATGCGTACCTGTATTCATGCATACTCATACATATTTTCTTAAGGACAATGAATAATTCAGGTTTGGAGGTGTGATAACTCTTGAAAAGAATTATATTTCAAGCCTTTAAACTAAAGTATTTGCTTGTAATTAAGAAAATATGTTTGAATTTTAGACTTATTATCAGAGCATTACTAACTAAAGCTTGGATTGTGTTTCAACTGTAAATTTATGTTACTTTTAATTGCTAGAAAGAGGTTTGTTAATATTTGGTCATAAGTGCAGGTAGGATGAAAGAGGCAAGAAGAAGGAAAAGAGGAAGGGGAAAAAAGAATGAAGAAGGTGAAACATTGCCATGGCAAATGGTGGGATAGATTGCCAACAGAATTGCCATGGCAATTCCAGCACTCAATCCATGTCACTCTCAGCCAACTGTACGTGTACCAGATAAATCACCCTGAAAAAGACGAGTAAAAGATGTGTGCTGAGAGGGATGAATCTACCTTATAAAAGTAGGTGAGAGAAGAGAAGAAAGGAAACACATGGATTGTGAGGAGAAAAGGAAAAGAAATAGAGCAGTTACTCTCCCTGCAACAAAATTTGGTGGAGTAATTCAGAAGAGAAGAAGAAGGGATTAGCTAAAGAAGGGGAGATCATAGGCACGAAGAACGAGAAGAGAAATCTGCCCTAGGTTTTGCGTAGAATCTAGATAAGAAGTTAGAGTGCAGCAAGAACTTCCTGCAGTTCTGCCTTTGGTTTGTTTTCTTGGTTTTGAATTCCGTGATTCGTGAAAGTTGAAATATGTTGATGAATGATTTGATATTGGATTTTATTGCCCAACCCATGAGCTAATTATCTTCGGGCTGGAATTATTTGAGTGAATATTTAATTATTTGTAATGCCCATGATATGGTTGTGATTAAATCAGTGTTTCATTCGATTCTTGTTTATTTTGAATGCATGTGATCGCTGTAAATCAGAGTTTTAAAATTTATAAAAGAATGATCAAAACCTGAAAACTAACTCTGACAACGATTAAAGGCAAGTGTACCTATCGAACAGTAGTATAGCTTAGGCAAGATCGGAGATCGAACTCAAAGGAACTAAAAACACTAATACTAACTTTCTTTTTATTATTTAGCCTTAAAAATATAGTGAGGTTACTTTAAACTATATTAACGAAGACTAAACTAAGGACACAAAGACAAAAAGGATGAAGAGGAGAATAACTTGGAAGAAAAACTCAGTTGATTACGACGATACCCTCAAGATGAATCCACCTAGACTTCACTTATTAATTAACCCTAAATTATATGATTTCTTTTACTTAGCTTGATCCGTAAGACTCCCTAACCTATATTAAATCCTCTCTCGAGGTGAATAACATCTAACCCTAGGTTAATTAGTGGAACTCTCGTTCGCTTATAATAACCCCGGGGATAGCAGTAAATCGATCAATGGACTCCCATATTAGGTTTCACCCTAATTCGGCAAAATCTCGTAACCCTATCTCTAGGCGTTCGATCAACTCCGCTTAATTATGTTAGATCTACTCTTAGGCAGGGTCTATTCCTCCTCTACCTAAGCACATTAGATTTGGATTAAGCAACATAATTAAGAACAAACTAAGTAATTATCATATAACTTAAAAATCAAATAAAAGGATCCATCTAGGTTTCATCCCCTTCAGGTATCTGAGGGGTTTAGTTCATAATGAATAAACAAAACATCGCAAGAGAAAAGATAAAACAAAACATAAGAAAATCCTAAAACCCCTTGAAGGAATTGAAGGAGAATTCTGCCGTCTTGAGTATAATTCTGGCTTCTTGGGATGGATCAACTGGCTATCTTTGCGTTATTCCCTAACTCTGACCTTCTCGGCTTGGCTCTTTGGCCTAGCTTTGATGCCGGTTTCGGCTTTCTGCCGAACTCCCCTTTCAAGTTGCCCCATTGGGTGTTTATATAGACTTTAAGATGCCTTACTTGGCCCTTAAGTATCCTAATTTAAGTAGAATTCCTAATAGGGTATTTGAATAGGCTTTGGAATGTGTTTCTTTGCCTCCAAGTATCCTTTCCTGAATGAATTACTCTTTCCAGTGACAGGGACACAACCATGGCACACACCCGTGTGAATCGTGGCCAGGCCTTGTTTGGACTTTTAATGAGGCACGACCGTGTTTATCGGGGTCCAGGCTGTGTTCTAGTAATTTAATGAGGCACGGCCGTATGGCTTGAAGTCCAAGCCGTGTCAATTTCGTGAATTGGCCCATTTGGCCCCGTTTTAAGCCGTTTTACGTTCTTTTCATCCGTGGGTGCTTTCTTGAGTATAATACATGAAAAGAAAGGATTAAGAGCACCTTTTTACATAAATCGAGGCTTAAAGCATCCAAAAGCATACTAAATGTAGGATTAAAATATGTTACTTTTACGATTTATCAAATACCCCCACACTTAAGCTTTTGCTTATCCTCAAGCAAAATTCTCAACTTACAATTAAAACGAACTTTCCATAATTCATAATTTCTATCAACAATGTCTCATCATAATTCAGAGATAATTTATACATTGATAATTCAACTCAAAGAGTCCTAAAGATTTAAACACTCAAAGTCATACATTTGTAGTACGAAAATATAGGTGTTTCCCTTCATCTAAATAATTACCTTTGGTTCAAAATCGACAAGGATTGATATCCTCACAAAAGATTCACTCAAATCACTCAAAGTTTTTAAGGTTCAGAATTAAGCACTCAATAATTGAACATGAAAAGTTAATCCCATAGGTTTTCCTGAAAATCAAATCTCCACCACTGTAAAATGAGATGACAAACAAATCAAAAGGTCTTTAACAGGGTTGTAACAGGGCTAGGGTTAAAGGTGTGGATAAAGGCTGAATTAGAAGGTTTAGAATCGAGATTGACCTGATAAATTTTCTAACTTGAAAAATGAACTAATATTAAATAATCAATTGAAGCTTAATAATACTAATAATACGAGCTTTTTCTTCAAGAATTTTTTGAATTTTAATGTGTAAGATCACCTAATCACAAACTAATAATGAATATACTTCATTTTTTTTATAACAAACTATCATTACAATAATAAGAAATAACTTTTACAACTGAAATATAGAACATAGTTAGGTAACTGCTCAAAATCAAATCTCGACAAAAAGGGTAATCAAGAAGAATGGTAATAACAAATATAAAAGGCCTTGGGTTAATATTAGTGGGTAAGTCAATGAAAAGGGTTGTTAGGATCAAATGGGTTCACTAGGGGTTAATTTATGAAGGTAGGCCTTTTAGTGTTGTAAGTGGGTTAAATCCTAAGTGCCTTTATCATCTATGTCTATCAAATCATAACTGTAGTCTCGACATGTATAATCAAGGCAAGTTCTAGAATAACAGTTCAATGTTGACATACTCATAATCAATAAAGTAAGCATGAAAAAGAATATATGCTCTATAAGGCTCAAGATCTCACAAAAATTATGGGTGCCTTTGACATCAACCTCGTAAACTTCAAACTTCAAAGTAATATTCAAATTCAGGTTAACAACCTAAAGTTTTATTTTTTTAAAAATTAGACTTATCATGCTTGATTCTCTAGTATTCTTCAAATTTCATCATCAATGCACAATTAACTATGACTTAATCCAAAACATATCAATAAAAATCATAAATCAAAGAAATTTCATTCTAATCATAATATGAGAAACTTACTTTAGAACGAGGCATAATTCAGGGATTTTCAAATAGTACTATAGTTAACCCCCCCACACTTAAGATGTACATTTCCCTCAATGTACAAAGATGGATGAAATGACAATATAGTGAGAAAATCAAAGGATAGGGAGAGATGTGAAACTTCCTGAATTTTTGGATCAAGTAAATGAAAAGGAACCGGATAGGATTGGAGGTGATCGTGGGGGAAGCTCTCAAACCGTTTGAAATTGAATCCTCGAAGCAGCTGGTCGAATTTTATTGTGCCCTAAGCTAAATCTAAATATTATAAAGAATAAGAAGAAAATAAAGTAAGTAAAAATAATAATAATAATGAAATGAAAATAAAATAAAAATAAAAACAAAACAAAAATAATGGAAAATGAAAGACAATTAGAAAAAGGGAGAATGATGTTTAGATAGAGATGTAGCCCGTATTTTGGGATTTTGAATTTTGAGCGCGTTTAGGGTGTTCGGGCACGGCCGTGGGTGTAGTGGCATGCCTGTGTCTTTCTTCACACAGTCATTTAATACGGGCGTGCTCCTCCCGTCTTCGATAAGTCAGAATGTTGGCATGGTTGGAAGGCACGGCAGTGTTTAGCCCGTGCTTAACAAGTCAATAACCTCGCACGGGGCATCGGCACGGGCGTGGACTATTATCGCCACCCGTGTTGGGAAAAGAAATTTTTCTATGTCGTGCACGGCTACTAGTACACCTATGGTACATCCCCTGGCTTCCACACGGCCACGGGCACGCCCGTGTGTAGGGTCATGTGGCCTAGAAATCTGCTCTTTGGTTAGTTTATGGTTAGGTGCTAAAAGGAAAAATAAAATAAAAATAAAATACAAAAATAAAAAAATAAAAAATGTAAAAATGGGGTTACTGCTCGGGTTGCCTCCCGAGAAGCGCTCGTTTATAGTCTTAAGCTAGACTTTACCTCTTATTCGTATGGTCATGGTGGTTTGAGGAGGTGAAAATCCTTTCTCATGTGATCACTTTGGTTATGGATATATAGTTTAAGTCGTGTAATATTTACCTCAAAAGTGTCAAATTTAGGATTGCTTACCTCGACTATGCCGTATATAAAGACATTAAGTACCTCAAAAGTGATTTCTCTGTTTATCTTGAGGTCTGAATTTGTGATTCGAGGGTTTTCCTTATTCAACAATACCTGATCCTCTATTTTAATGTGATTTGTTGTTCCTATTAGCTTGTCTGGGGTCTCCTTCAGTTTCACTTTGTGTGGTTCCGGTTCTTTTTTAAATTGTCATGTCCACACTTCTAGTTTGTCGACCCTAAGGCTTCGTTCCTCATCTAATTCTTCTTTGTTGGCACAAGGTCTAAGATCTAGCTCAGCTAGGTGATTTCATGATTATTCCTGTAAAGAAGGTTGAACCAAATGGTTATCAATAAAATTATCATTCGTACCTTTGTTACTTGATGTTCTAGTTGGGTCAAGAGCTTGAAGAGTGATTGTTTCGTCGTCTACACGAAGTGTAAGTTCACTGAATTCTTCCTCTGTGTGGTTTTTCTTTATTGCATTGGGATATGGCACATGAGCTTGGTACTCTGTATTTACCGGGTTTGGTAAATCATGTCTTACCTCGATCTTACCTTCACTTACCATAGTTTCTTGCCTTAGTTCAGATTCCACTAACAATTCACTATTATGAGCTTGTACTACTTGGGGCCCATGATTCGGCTCAGGTTTGTAGCCTTGTGGTATTTCCTGTGGTGAAAGTCGAACAATTTAATTATCAACTGAATTTACTTTCTCACCTTCATCACTTGATGTCTTGGCCGAGTCAAAAGCTTGTAGACTGATTGATTTGTCACCTACACGAAGAATGAGTTCTTCTGTACCAACATCAATTTTAGTCCTGACAGTTGCTAAAAAGGGTCTTCCTAAAATTAAAGGGATATTGTTGTCCTCATCCATGTCTAAGACAACAAAATCTACTGGGAATATGAATTTATCAATTTTGATTAGAACATTTTCTATTATACCCCTAGAAATTCTGATAGTTTTATCAGTTAACTGAATGCTCATCCTAGTTTGTCTGGGTTTCCCTAGACCTAGTTGTTTAAACATTTTATAAGGCATAACATTGATGCTTGCCCCTAAATCGGCTAAAGAATCAATAGATAAACTACCAATTATGCATGGAATTGTAAAACTCCCTGAATCTTTTAATTTCTGTGGTAGTCTATTTTGTAGAATTGCTGAGCACTTTGCGTTGAGTTCCACATGTGATTCCTCGTCTATCCTTTGCTTTTTCATTAACAGCTCCCCTAAAAATTTTCTAGAGTCTGGCATCTATGAAAGAGTTTCAAGAAGAGGTGAGTTGATATGTAATTTCTTTAAAAGTTTAAGAAACTTACCGAACTATTCTTCTGAATCGTCTCTTTCTAATGCTTCGGGGAAGGTATGCGAGGTTGATACTCCTTAATTACCGGTTTTGGCCTTTCTTGTGTTACCTCGTTTTTATCTTTTTCTTCCTTGGTTTCTTGTTGTGGGATGGGTTCGTCTATCTCTGTATTTTCTTGAGCTGCTATGGCTTGAATTTGGTCCTTTAGATTAATCTCAGTGTTGCTTGGTAGACGTCCTTGCGGTCATTTTGACATTAGCTTTGAAAGTTGTTCAATTGACTTAGTGGCTTCCCTTACTGACTTAATAACTTCCTCTAATTGGTTCTTGTTCTCTTCAACAGGTGTTTATTGACTTTTAAATGTTTTCTCAGTGTCTTGGAGAGGGGCATCTGTGGTTGTCATGAATTTTGTCAGCATCTCTTCAATGTTCGACTCCTCTTCTTGTGGGTGAGGTGTTTGGCTACTTTGATCATTCCACGAGAAATTGGGATGGTACCTCCAACCTGCATTATAAGTGTCATTATAAAAATTATTTTGAGGTCTAGAGTAGTTACCCATATAGTGGACTTGTTCGTTCTCCATGCCAAATCCGTAGAGTGGGTATTCAGGATTCGCCACGCCGCTTAGATTCGAGTTATATTGCATTACTGGGTATACCTGTGAAACACCCCAAACCCGGCCCACGAGCCTTGAACGGATTTGGTTTGTTCCTCGAAGAAAACCGGTTAAAAATCCTTCTATTACTTTGAAAATCTGTGTGTTTTAAAGATAGTTTGCTGGTGGGTTGGGCTCGAGTTGAAAACAAATTTATTTTATGATGAAAACCCATTTACTTCAGGTGTCAAAATATTTAAAGTTTATTTTAAATTAAGTTGGCTTATTCTTTAATTACCATAAATTTGGAACATAGTAAATAAAATAAATATAAAATCATCACTATGGCCTTATTACATCAAACAAAACCCAAAATAAAGTTATAAAGTACTTAAATAAAATCAAATGTCCCAAATTAAATAAAACTTCAAGCTGAGCATGGCCACCACAAGTTCTGCCGTCCCGGTCCATCACTATTCATCACCTGAAACATGTTCCCACAACGGGGTGAGTCAACAGACTCAATGTGTAACCAACACTAAAATTTAATAGATCAAGCATTCCTTATCATATCACATGCATATCCATATACAGATAAAATAATGATGCAAGCCGAACCCAAACCTAGATGCCATCCGCTACACATCCCCGTACCAACCTGCACACCGTGGGGACTACTAAGTCAACCCTCCATCCGCTACACACCATCGAAGGCGATCATTGCGATCGACGTGCTCATCACCCATATAAAATTCGTGGCATAGCCACTGCAGATAATTGTGTCATGAGACACCACATTCGAATAATGTAACCGGTTACCACATTCGAGATAATGTGACCGAGGTCACCACATTCGAGATAGTGAGACCAAGTCACCACATTCACTTCCCTTTTTCATATAACCCGAATGCCCCATATTATTCATATTATGCATATCATACTTAAATTCACATTCATGTCACTTTTCACATGTTAAATATAACATATTTCGTAATCCTAGTAGAAGTAGGAAACGTACCTGAGCACTTTGTACCGTAACACGGTACCTTAGCCATATTCTTATAAACATACACATATTAAATATTGCCATATATCTTATTAAAAGTTAGTGTGGGATACACACCTAATTTGCTTAATGAATTCCTTGAAATCTAGAAGAACCGATCTATTGCTTAATATCTCAATTCCTACATTCAGTAACCTTAATATGTTAGCATAAAGGCTATTCGGCTATAAGACCAAATCCTAGTAGGATTTGTACACTTAAAACCTACCTTGCTGCCGATTGACTTACGAATCGAGTCCCGAAACTTTGTGATGCACACCCTTGTAATCGGCTAGTCACCAAAACTCCTAACTAGTTAGTTTCCGACTTTTAAAACATATAAGAAATAGATCTAGAATACCATACATGGCCTTAACCGATTGTATTTAGGCACTTACCTTGCGATTTCCAAATCTCAGAATCCCTGTATACCTCTGTCGAAATCCCTATAGACTTATATATTAGATCTGATTTTCATTCACTTAAACATAAGAAATAGCTTTAGACCGATTACTCACCTTAGATCTTTGAAAGTCCCGACAGATCTCCTCTTATAGTTGACAACCACTAAATCCGGGAAAAACCCTTCATAGATTTGGCCAAAGTACCTTAGTAGAATTAGTCCTAGATTTCGACAAGTCTTAAAATATAAAGAATGGAAACCAAGTTTTGGATCTTACCCTTACTCAATGAAATCGACAGTACCTTTGTTTGAAGCCCCTGAAAGAAATCGGCTTTGATGACTAGATGATAATCTCAAGGTTTCGGCTTTTGGGATCCAATGGAGAAATCGGCTAGGGCTCTCTTAGAGTATTTGATTTCCAAAAAAAAAAAATAAAGAAAAGAAAACTTGAGGGTTTCGGCACTAGTGGACTATTGATTCGGCTTAACAAATGAAAGAGAGGAGGAGGATGGTTGCTAGAGAGTTTCGGCAGAGGGAAGAGGAGAAAGAGAATGAGTGAATGGTCTCTTTTCCTCTAGTAGCCGAAATTACTAGCTAGAGTCCCTTACTTGGCCACCACTCCCCCTTATTTTGATAGCTTTATCCTTGAATTATCACTTTATTTAAAAGAATTTAATCCAACAATTATCTCTTGAAAATAATGATAAATAAATCCCTTATTTATCCATCATTTAGCCGAATTTTAGAGAGAATAAAACTCCTAAAATAAAGGCTTGTGCCGTCCAACTCCCTTGCTCCTTGTTGCAAAATAAAACTCTTTTATTTTGCTTCCCTCGCAGCTCGAACCTCGGCCCATTACTCCTATAGGTGGTGCCATTTCCAGGAGCCCTAAGTGGCATCTCCAGGCCACTTCTCCAAGCCTGTTTGTGTGCCAAATTTCACATACGATTTCTCTTAAGGCCACCTTGCCTCAGTTTCCTCTTTTAAACTTTAAAACTCGACATTTTCTAAGTCATTTCCTTACATTTCCAAGTTTCCAAAAATTTTCGTTTCCCTCTTTAAACTTGACATTTCCTTACATTTCCAAGTTTCCAAAAATGTTCACTTTCCTCTTTTGAATCATTTCTAAATCATTTCCTTACATTTCTAGGTTTCCAAAAATGTTCACTTTAAACTTAACATTTCCATACATTTCCAGGTTTCCAAAAAATGTTCAAAATACTTTCATAACACATAAGACATGTCATTTCGTACAATTAAACTGAAAATGCATAGGCCCTTTTCTGGATGTTACAACCTGTGAGCGACTACACAAACCATCGATCTTTTTATTCATCATCTCTAGCTGGATAGATAACCTGGTGAACACATCGAGGTCGAAGGCACTGGCTGCTTTAGTAGGAATGTCCTCATGACTTGCCACTGATAATTATTCAGTACCATAATCTCTTTAGACTAAAATTATTTGCCAAAAGGAAAATAGAGGAAAAATTAGCAAAGTAAAAAGAAAAATAAAAAATAATAATGAAAATAAATTGCAATAATAAAAAATGGCTAAAGTAATAAAAATGGAGCTTTCTTAATATTTTAGTTCCAAACAAATACCAAAAACTTGATCATTTGTAAATCGAGTTTTAAAATTTATAAAAGAATGATCAAAACCTGAAAACTAACTCTGACAACGATTAAAGGCAAGTGTACCTATCGAACAGCAGTATAGCTTAGGCAAGACCGGATATCGAACCCAAAGGAACTAAAAATACTAATACTAACTTTCTTTTTATTATTTAGCCTTAAAAATAGAGTGAGGTTGCTTTAAACTATATTGACAAAGACTAAACCAAGGACACAAAGACAAAAAGGATGAAAACGAGAATAACTTGGAAGAAAAACTCAGTTGATTATGACGATACCCTCAGGAAGAATCCGCCTAGACTTCACTTATTAATTAACCTTAAATTATATGATTTCTTTTACTTAACTTGATCCGTAAGACTCCCTAACCTATATTAAACCCTCTCTGGAGGTGAATAACGTCTAACCTTAGGTTAATTAGTGGAACTCTCGTTCGCTTATAATAACCCCCTAGGATAGCAGTAAATCGATCAATGGACTCCCATATTAGGTTTCACCCTAATCCGGTAAAATCTCGTAACCTTATCTCTAGGCGTTCAATCAACTCCGCTTAATTATGTTAGATCTACTCTTAGGCAGGGTCTATTCCTCCTCCACCTAAGCACATTAGATTTGGATTAAGCAACATAATTAAGAACAAACTAAGTAATTATCATATGACTTAAAAATCAAATAAAAGGATCCATCTAGGTTTCATCCCCTTCAGGTATCTGAGGGGTTTAGTTCATAATGAATAAATAAAACATCGCAAGAGAAAAATAAAACATAAGAAAACCCTAAAACCCCCTGAAGGAATTGAAGGAGAATTCCCCCGTTTAAAGTATAATTCCGGCTTCTTGGGATGGATCAACTGGCTATCTTCGCGTTATTCCCTAACTCTGACCTTCTAGGCTTGGCTCCTTGGCCTAGCTTTGATGCCGATTTTGGCTTTCTGCCGAACTCCCTTTTCAAGTTGCCCCCTTGGGTGTTTATATAGACTTTGAGATGCCTTACTTGGCCCCTAAGTATCCTAATTTAAGTAGAATTCTTAATAGGGTGTTTGAATAGGCTGTGGAATGTGTTTCTTTGCCTCCAAGTATCCTTTCTCG
Source organism: Gossypium bickii (assembly GCA_025503065.1). Lineage (NCBI taxonomy): Eukaryota > Viridiplantae > Streptophyta > Magnoliopsida > Malvales > Malvaceae > Gossypium > Gossypium bickii. Next base: position 44,458,074 of record CP106716.1, read on the forward strand.
AATGAAATTACTCTTTCCAGTGACAGGGACACGACCATGGCACACGCCCGTGTGAATCCTGGCCAGTCTGTGTTTGGACTTTTAATGAGGCACTGCCGTGTGGCTTGAAGTCCAGGCCGTGTCGATTTCGTGAGTTGGCCCATTTGGCCCTGTTTTAAGCCTGTTTTCGTTCTTTTCATCTGTGGGTGCTTTCCTGAGTAGAAGACATGAAAAGAAAGGATTAAGAGCACCTTTTTACATAAATCGAGGCTTAAATCATCCAAAAGCATACTATATGTGGGATTAAGATATGTTACTTTTACGGTTTATCAGCATGCAAGCTCTAGATATAGTTTATTGCATTTTAGGAACTTATATGGATTTGAATATAAAAGGATTAAATACAATAGATTATTAATCGATTGATACAGGTGAGTACTCAAAAGAATATTCGCAGCACTCTACACATAGAAGATGCGATCTGTACAGGTATAGAACGTTAGTTGGGTCATCATTTGTGGGCTTTGTAGACATACATAGACTCTGAATGATAATTAGAATTTAACTCTCAAAAGAAGTAGACTGCAGTAGTAAATATCTGGGTAGTAGTTTAGTCATAACTTTGCCCTGACATAATTATGTTAATGAAAATATTTCTTGATTAATTCCAACCTTTACAATTCAACAGCAAAAATACTCTTTACTTGTTCCCTGTGAATTGCCATGACATTTATATTTTTTGGTCATTTTTAAGTTATAATTGATATTATTAGTTCATTCATTAAATCCCTTTACCATTTTATACTTTGTTCCTTTTGCACAATTTATGGTGGTCTCCTAAACTAACTAATAATTCAACAAAGGCAAGCGCACCTATCGAACAGTAGTATAGCTATGGTGAGTCTAGAATATCGTATCCACGAGAACTAAAAGTACTAGTAATTACTATTTCTCTATTATTTAGCCTAATAATTAAGGAAGTTTTTTAATCTAAAATTTTACTAACTAATTAACTATGAGTGCGACAGAGATAAAATTGAGTAAATATTCGAAGAAAACCAATGAGAGAGACAATACCCAAGGAGAAATCCACCTAGATTTCACTTATTATTATGATTCTAAATTAAATTATTTATTCACTTGCCTTGCTTCGTAGAAATCCCTAAATTATGTTACTATCTATTTCGAGACTAAAAACAACTGACTCTAGGTTGATTAATTGAAATCTCTTTCTAATTAAAACCCATATTGTCGGATTAACTCAATCTATGGATTCTCTTATTAGATTTGACTCTAATCCAGCAGATTTATGTTGTCCTATTTCTAGAATTGCAATCAACTCCGCTTAATTATGCTAGATCTACTCTTAAGCAGGGACTTTTGCTCCACTGATTACACACATCAAACTTGGATTAATATCCTGAAAATATTAAAGCAAGGATTAATAACACATAATTAAGAACAAGAACAAGTATTTATCATGTAATTCATATAATTAAATAATAAGATTCATCATAGGTTTCATCCTCCCTAAGTATTTTAGGGAGGTTAGTTCATAATGTAAAAGGAAAACATCTCAAAATAAGGAAAACAACAAGACATAAAGAACCCAAAAACTTTTAAAGAACTTGATGGAGATCTTCAATCCTGAATGAGATCCTGCAAGAAAAACATATGCTCTAAAGGCTCAAATTCTTACAAAAATTTATGGCTTTTGATGTCAATCCTATAACCCGAATGCCCCATATTATTCATATTATGCATATCATACTTAAATTCACATTCATGTCACTTTTCACATGTTAAATATAACATATTTCGTAATCCTAGTAGAAGTAGGAAACGTACCTGAGTACTTTGTACCGTAACACGGTACCTTAGCCATATTCTTATAAACATGCACATATTAAATACTGCCATATATCTTATTAAAAGTTAGTGTGAGATACACACCTGATTTGCTTAACGAATTCCTTGAAATCCCGAAGAACCGATCTATTGCTTTAGATCTCAATTCCTACATTCGGTAACCTTAATATGTTATCATAAAGCCTATTCGCCTATAAAACCAAATCCTAGTAGGATTTGTACACTTAAAACCTACCTTGCTGCCGATTGACTTACGAATCGAGTCCTGAAACTTTGTGATGCACACCCTTGTAATCGGCTAGTCACCAAAACTCCTAACTAGTTAGTTTCCGGCTTTTAAAACATATAAGAAATAGATTAGAATACCATACATGGCCTTAACCGATTGTATTTAGGCACTTACCTTGTGATTTCCAAATCTCGAAATCCCTGTATACCTCTGTCGAAATCCCTATAGACTTATATATTAGATCTGATTTTCAATCACTTAAACATAAGAAATAGCCTTAGACCGATTACTCACCTTAGATCTGTGAAAGTCCCGACAGATATCCTCTTGTAGTTGACAACCACTAAATCCGGGAAAAACCCTTCATAGATTCGGCCAAAGTACCTTAGTAGAATTAGTCCTAGATTTCGACAAGTCTTAAAATATAAAGAATGGAAACCAAGTTTGGGATCTTACCCTTACTCAATGAAATCGACAGCACCTTTGTTTGAAGCCCCTTAAAGAAATCGGCTTTGATGACTAGATGATAATCTTAAGGTTTCGGCTTTTGGGATTCAATAGAGAAATCGGCTATGGATCTCTTAGAGTATTTGATTTCCAGAAAAAAAAAATTAAAGAAAAGAAAACTTGAGGGTTTCGGCACTGGTGGACTATAGATTCGGCTTAACAAATGAAAGAGAGGAGGAGGATGGTTGCTAGAGAGTTTCGGCAAAGGGAAGAGGAGAAAGAGAATGAATGAATGAATGAATGGTCTTTTGTCCTCTAATAGCCGAAATTACTAGCTAGAGTCCCTTACTTGGCCACCACTCCCCCTTATTTTGATAGATTTATCCTTGAATTATCAATTTATTTAAAAGAATTTAATCCAACAATTATCTCTTGAAAATAATGATAAATAAATCCTTATTTATCCATCATTTAGCCGAATTTTAGAGAGAATAAAACTCCTAAAATAAAGGCTTGTGCAAATCCAACTCCTTGCTCCTTGCAAAAAATAAAACTCTTTTATTTTGCTTCCCCGCATGACTCGAACCTTGGCCCATTACTCCTGTAGGTGGCGCCATTTCCAGAGCCCTAAGTGGCATCTCCAGGCCACTTTTCCAAGCCTGTTTGTGTGCCAAATTTCACATACGATTTCTCTTAAGGCCACCTTGCCTCGGTTTCCTCTTTTAAACTTTAAAACTCGACATTTTCTAAGTCATTTCCTTGCATTTCCAAGTTTCCAAAATTTTCGTTTCCCTCTTTAAACTTGACATTTCCTTACATTTCCAAGTTTCGAAATGTTCACTTTCCTCTTTTGAATCATTTCTAAATCATTTCCTTACATTTCCGTGTTTCCAAAAATGTCCACTTTAAACTTAACATTTCCATACATTTCCGTGTTTCCAAAAATGTTCAAAATACTTTCATAACACATAAGACATGTCATTTCGTACAATTAAACCGAAAATGCATAGGCCCTTTTCAGGATGTTACAGTTCTACCCCTTAAAATAATTTCGTCCTCGAAATTTCCTAGCTAAAATAATTGAGATATTGCTGTCGCATTGTCTCTTCTGGTTCCCACGAAGCTTCTTCCGATCCATGATTGCGCCATAATACTTTGACTAGGGAACCGACTTCCTCCGTAACACTTTCACATCACGTTCCAATATCTGAATCGGCTCTTCCTCGTAGGATAAGTCTGGCCTTAACTCCACTTCTTCAACTGGTACCATATGAGATGGATCCGATCGGTAGCGACGTAGCATGGATACATGGAATACGTCGTGCGCTTGTTTGTAACTCGTGGCAACTCCAACTAGTATGCCATCGGTCCAATTCGCGCTCAAAGACTCGATAGGGCCCTATAAACCTTGGGCTTAACTTCCCTTTTCGACCAAACCTCATCACCTTCTTCCAAGGCGAGACTTTCAGAAACACTTGGTCTCCCACTTCAAACTCTATTTCCTTCCGCTTTAAGGTCCGTGACGACTTACGCGCTGTCGCGAGGCTTCCTTTAATCGTGCCCAAATTATTTCAACCTTCTCTTCAGTTTCTGCCACTAACTCTGGACCCAAAACTCGATGTTCTCCTAACTCAGTCCAACAAGTAGGAGTTCGACACTTCCGACCATATAACGCTTCATATGGTGCCATCCGAATGCTAGCCTGATAGCTGTTGTTGTAGGCGAACTCTGCTAAAGGCAAATAGTCTTCCCAACTTCCTCGGAAATCCATCACACAGCCTCTCAACATATCCTCCAACACTTGTATAACCCATTCAGACTGCCCATCTGATTGTGGATGAAAAGCTGTAGCGAAGTCTAACTTAGTGCCTAAAGCTTGATGAAGTGCTCTCCAAAACCGAGACGTAAACCTTGGTTCTCTATCCGAAATGATTGACACCGATACTCTATGCAACCTCACAATTTCCACTACATATAGTTTGGCCAACTTCTGGAGAGAATAATCAACCCTTACCGGGATGAAGTGCGCGGACTTGGTCAGACGGTCCACTATTACCCATACCGAGTCCTTCTTAGTAGGCGTAAGGAGAAGCCCACTAACGAAATCCATGGTGATTCTCTCCCACTTCCATTATGGAATCTCGATTGGCTGAAGTAATCCTGATGGAACTTGGTGTTCAGCCTTAACTTGCTGACACGTCAGACATTTTCCCACGAATTCCATAACTTCCCGTTTAAGATCAGGCCACCAAAACTGTTCCCTTAGATCCCTGTACAACCTAGTGCCTCCGGGATGCATAGCATAAGGGCTACTATGCGCCTCCCGAAGAATCTTCTGTCTTATTTCCTCGTTCCTTGGCATACAGACCTTTCCTTTGTAGCACAATGCTTCTTCATCATTAACGCCATAATCCTCTATCTCTCCGTTCTGTACTTGCTGTAACTTAGCACTTAGGTCCTTATCAGCCAACTGTCCTCCTTTCACCTCATTCAGCCATGTGGTTTTGACTTGCAACTCAGCCAACAGGCTTCCATCATCATACAAACTCAAGTGAGCAAACATAGCCCTTAGATCCGACACCACCTTCTGACTTAGGGCATCAGCTACCACATTCGCCTTGCCCGGGTGGTATTCTATCGAGCAATCATAATCCTTTAATAATTCCACCCACCTTCGCTGCCTCAAGTTCAACTCCTTCTGAGTCAACAAATACTTAAGGCTCTTGTGGTCTGTGTATGTTATCAACCTTTTTCCATAAAGGTAGTGCCTGCAAACCTTAAGAGTGAAAACCACTGCTGCCAACTCCAAGTCATGGGTTGGGTAGTTAACCTCATGCGGCCTTAACTGTCGAGACACATAAGCGACTACTTTTCCATCTGCATTAGAACACAGCCTAATCCCGTATGCAAAGCATCGAGTACACCACAAAATCCTTTCCTGCCTCAGGCTAAATCAGAACTGGAGCTTCCGTCAAGACCTTCTTAAGCTTTTCAAAGCTCTCCTGTTGCTTATCCGTCCATACAAAGGATACTTCCTTCCTTAGCAGCTTTGTCAAAGGTTCGGTTATTGACGAAAACCCTTCCACGAACCTTCTGTAATAGCCTGCCAAACCTAAGAAACTTCGGATCTCAGCCACGGACCTAGGTGGTTTCCAATCCAACACTGCTTCGATCTTCCTAGGATCCACCCTTATACCTTCTGCGGATACTACTTGTCCTAAGAATGCCACCTCCTTAAGCCAAAATTCACACTTGCTGAATTTGGCATAGAGCTTCTTCTCCTTTAATACTTGTAACACTATTCGTAGGTGCTCATCATGCTCCTCCTCTGACTTCCAATACACAATAATGTCATCGATAAACACGACAACAAACCTATCCAAGTAGGGTTGGAAAACCCGGTTCATCATATCCATGAACGCTGATCGAGCGCTCACAATCCAAACGGCATCACTACAAACTCAAAATGGCCGTATCTTGTCCTAAAAGCGGTCTTATGGATATCTGCCTCCTTCACCTTCAACTGATGATATCCCGACCTTAAGTCTATCTTCGAGAATACTGCGGCCCCCTTCAGCTGATCGAACAAGTCGTCTATCCTTGGCAAGGATACTTTTTCTTGATGGTCAGCTTATTCAACTGACGGTAATCTATGAACATCCGCATAGTTTCGTCCTTCTTCTTTACAAATAGGACCGGTGCTCCCCATGGAGACACACTGGGTCGAATGAACCCACGATCCAACAACTCTTGGATTTGAGCCTTGAGCTCAACCAACTCCTTTGGCGCCATTCGGTATGGAGCGATTGACACAGGAGCTATTCCCGGTAGCAAGTCTATTCCAAATTCCACCTCCCTATCTGGGGGTATTCCTGGTAATTCCTCCGGAAATACATCTTCAAAGTCCTTTACCATTCTAACTCCACTGACACCTTCTTCTTTTCCACCCAATGCACTTACGAAGGCTAAAAATTCCTTGCACCCTTTCCTAACCATTTTCTCAGCCTTTAACGCCGAAACTATGTTAGACAGGTAGTTTCTTCTTTCTCCGATCATTACTACTACTTCATCCTCCGGGGTCCTTAGTTCCATTCGTTTAGCCGCACAATCTAACACGGCTCGGTGCTCTACTAGCCAGTCCATTCCAAGTATGAGTTCAAACTCCCCAAAGGGTAGTTCCATTAAATCAGCCTGAAAGTTCACTCCCTGAATCTCTAAAGGTACACTCCGAAAGATCTTATCCACCACTACAGTTTGGCCTAATGGGCTTACTACAGTCATCTGCCTATCAGAAAGTTCAAAGTCTAGGCCTAGTGTTTCCATTATACTACATGCAACATAAGAATGGGTCGAGCCCACATCAATTAAGGCATAATAAGGCTTGCCATAAATAAAGAACGTACCGGTTATAACATCCGGTGCGTCTCCATCCTCCCTACGGTGAACTGCATAAACCAAACTTGGTTGCCTTACCTCAGCATTAGTAGCACCTCTGCCCTGTGTTCCACATCCTCTGCCAGTACAATTACTTCTGTTATTCGAACCACGACCTCGTTGAGGCTGCTGTCCGCCTCTACCAGCCTGGTTAACATTCTGAGCTGCTGATAGACTTTCATCTGGTTTCTTAGGACAATCCTTGAGCATATGGTCCTTAGACCCACACCTAAAATATCCTCCCGTCTTTTTCCAGCACTCCCCTAAGTACTTCTTTCCACAATGCTCACAAGGACGATACTGCCATCCTGTACCAGCTTGCTGACCTCGCGGCCCATCAACTCTAGGCCTCTTCTGCCCACTCCCAGACGATCCGGACGACCCATAACCCCTCTTGGGCCTATTCCTATCAGAGTTCTACTTTACCTAGTCCTTGATTCCCTGGGCTACCTTAGCCTTTTCCACTAACACGAAAAATTCCCGTTCCTGATGTGGGGCTATCAACAACCTTAAATCATCCCTCAAACCATCCTTAAATCGGACACACCGCTCATGTTCGGTTGCCACTACTCCTCGAGCATACCGGCTCAACCTCAGAAATTCAGCTTCATACTCGGCTACGGACTTGTTCCCTTGAACTAGCCCTAGAAAAGCCTTCTTTTGTTCATCAGTATACCTGGTTCCAACGTATTTCTTCTAATACGCTTCCTTAACGTACTCCCAGGTTAGATCCTCAGCTGTGCCACCATCCCGAACAGTTAACCACCATTGGTACGCTTCATCACGTAACAGTGCCACCATTCCTTTCAACTTCTCTTCAGGGGTCAAGTCTAGCTCATCCATAATGCGCTCAGTTGCCTCCAACTAGTACTCAGCTGTACTGGGTGCCACACTAGATACTCCACGAAACACTTCAGCTCCATTGGCACGAAGTCGCTCAGGTACCGACTTCCGAGTTCCCGAATTTCCTCCTGCACCAACCACCAACTCCAAAACTCGCAGCACAGCCTGCGATACAGCATCATCTCCCGTTTGAGCTTGCTGCTCAACACCCACAGCTGGGGGTGGTGGTAGCGGTGGTATCTCATTGTCAGACCCTTGACCCGATCTAACGGGTTCTGACATGGTCATTCTGCCTCTACCGCGTCCTCGACGACCACGCCCTCTAGAGCTCATTTCTAACGTCGTGATCTGATTAAGAAGTTTTATGAATTAGTCTTTGTTTCACTTAATTACCCGTGAAGAAGTTTTATGAAAAGAATTTTAGGGGTGGTTCTTTCGTATTCATATATGCACACAGTCTTTTCATTCATACATCCATCAACCAGTTATGAACTTTCGTTCATTCAGAGAAACGTTGTAGTTTTCATTGTTGTTGTTTTTCCACTACCCAGGGGTATTTTCGTAATTTGTCCTATAGGGGTATTTTCAAAATTTTTCAAAAGAAAAAGTTCCTTGGTGATTTTATCAAAAAGTATTTTGAAATTTTTAAATTCCCGGGGTATTTTGGAAAATTTTAAAATCCGGGGGTATTTCGATAATTTTGAATCTCGGGGGTATTTTGGTAATAAACCAGGGTGAATTTGTAAAGTTCAATAATTCCGGGGTATTTCAAAATTTGCAAAACTTTGAGGGTTCTTTTTGAGAATTTGTTTTCTAAAACGGTGATATTGCAGAAATTTTGGAAATCAGGGTCATTTTGGTAATTTTGTAAATTAAGGGCAATTTTGTAATTTTCCAAAAATCAAGGTATTTTAATATTTTGCAAATAAGGGTTTTTGAACATTTATAAAGTAATGAAATTTGGATTAGAACTGTGGGTAGTTTGGACATTTTATAAACCAAGGGTATTTTTTGTAATTTCACCACTAGGGGTATTTTTGTAATTTTATAAATCAAGGAATTTTTTGGAAAATATTTTGTATAAATAGTTCTCATAAATTAAAAAGGTAATTTTAAGAGTTTTGAAACTAGGGTTTTTTTTTTTTTTTTTATAAAAACACGGCTAGTTCCCTTTCAGGTTTTAGTTATCGTGTTTAGCCTATGACCGAGTCCTCTTGGTCATGGTGAACCAAAGCTACGCACCAGGTAGGGTTCGAATGGAGAGGAGGTGAGTCACACAAACTGCTTAAGTACCAAGCTCCCACTGAAACCCTTCCTAGACATGCGCACAGAGGTTGCCACACCTACTGAGCCCTCTGAGTTAGGGTGAACCGAAGCTACGCACCAGGTAGGATTCCTGCGAAAAGAAGGTGAGTCACTAGGACTGCTTAAATACTAGGCTCTTTCGGATCCAATCCTAGACATGCGCACAGGGGTTACCACACCCTAACTCGGTTGACTTAGCCATAGGTTTGTTTAGTTAGGCAATTAAGTCTTATGTATTTGTGTTTGAGTAGACTAGTCCTACGGTTCAAATACCTATCATATTATTCTACGTTCCATTCCTTTTCTACCCTTCTATAATTCACATAATCACACAGATGGTTAGGGGTACTTACCTGGTGGACTGCGGGTCGGAGACTTAGGTGCCATGCTAGAAAACCTGCTTATTTTCAGAAATACTTCCATAAAACCCATTTGGCTCGATTGGAAAACATTTTGGGCCTTAGCCCACAGGCTGAGAGTTTAAAACTGGGCTCTGATACCAAACTGAAACACCCCAAACTCGGCCCACGAGCCTTGACCGGATTTGGTATGTTCCTCGAAGAAAACCGGTTAAAAATCCTTCTATTACTTTGAAAATCTGTGTGTTTTAAAGATAGTTTGCTGGTGGGTTGGGCTCGAGTTGAAAACAAATTTATTTTATGATGAAAACCCATTTATTTCAGGTGTCAAAATATTTAAAGTTTATTTTAAATTAAGTTGGCTTATTCTTTAATTACCATAAATTTGTAACATAGTAAATAAAACAAATATAAAATCATCACTATGGCCTTATTACATCAAACAAAACCCAAAATAAAGTTATAAAGTACTTAAATAAAATCAAATGTCCCAAATTAAATAAAACTTCAAGCTGAGCATGGCCACCACAAGTTCTGCCGTCCCGGTCCATTACTGTTCATCACCTGAAACATGTTCCCACAACGGGGTGAGTGAACAGACTCAATGTGTAACCAACACTAAAATTTAATAGATCAAGCATTCCTTATCATATCACATGCATATCCATATACAGATAAAATAATGATGCAACCCGAACCCAAACCTAGATGCCATCCGCTACACATCCCCGTACCAACCTGCACACCATGGGGACTACTAAGTCAACCCTCCATCCGCTATACACCATCGAAGGCAGTCGCTGCAGTCGACGTGCTCATCGCCCATATAAAATTCGTGGCATAGCCACCAGATAATTGAGTCATGAGACACCACATTCAGATAATGTAACCGAAGATATCACATTCAGATAATGTGACCGAGGTCACCACATTCAGATAGTGAGACCGAAGTCACCATATTCACTTCCCCTTTTTCATATAACCCGAATGCCCCATATTATTCATATTATGCATATCATACTTAAATTCACATTCATGTCACTTTTCACATGTTAAATATAACATATTTTGTAATCCTAGTAGAAGTAGGAAACATACCTGAGTACTTTGTACCGTAACACGGTACCTTAGTCATATTCTTACAAACATGCACATATTAAATATTGCCATATATCTTATTAAAAGTTAGTGTGGGATACACACTTGATTTGCTTAACAAATTTCTTGAAATCTAGAAGAACCGATCTATTGCTTTAGATCTCAATTCCTACATTTGGTAACCTTAATATGTTAGCATAAAGCCTATTCGGCTATAAAACCAAATCCTAGTAGGATTTGTACACTTAAAACCTACCTTGTTGCCGATTGACTTACGAATCGAGTCCTGAAACTTTGTGATGCACATCCTTATAATCGGCTGGTCACCAAAACTCCTAACTAGTTAGTTTCCGGCTTTTAAAACTTATAAGAAATAGTTCTAGAATACCATACATGGCCTTAGCCGATTGTATTTAGGCACTTACCTTGCGATTTCCAAATCTCAGAATCCCTGTATACCTCTATCGAAATCCCTATAGACTTATATATTAGATCTGATTTTCAATCACTTAAACATAAGAAATAGCCTTAGACCAATTACTCACCTTAGATCTTTGAAAGTCCCGATAGATCTCCTCTTGTAGTTGACAACCACTAAATCCGGGAAAAACCCTTCATAGATTCGGCCAAAGTACCTTAGTAGAATTAGTCCTAGATTTCGACAAGTCTTAAAATATAAAGAATGGAAACCAAGTTTTGGATCTTACCCTTACTCAATGAAATCGACAGCACCTTTGTTTGAAGCCCCTTAAAGAAATCGGCTTTGATGACTAGATGATAATCTCAAGGTTTCGGCTTTTAGGATTCAATGGAGAAATCGGCTAGGGCTCTCTTAGAGTATTTGATTTCCAAAAAAAAAAATAAAGAAAAGAAAACTTGAGGGTTTCGGCACTGGTGGACTATAGATTCGGCTTAACAAATGAAAGAGGAGGAGAATGGTTGCTAGAGAGTTTCGGCAAAGGGAAGAGGAGAAAGAGAATGAATGAATGAATGAATTGTCTCTTTTCCTCTAGTAGCTAAAATTACTAGCTATAGTCCCTTACTTGGCCACCACTCCCCCTTATTTTTATAGCTTTATCCTTGAATTATCACTTTATTTAAAAGAATTTAATCCAACAATTATCTCTTGAAAATAATGATAAATAAATCCCTTATTTATCCATCATTTAGCCGAATTTTAGAGAGAATAAAACTCCTAAAATAAAGGCTTGTGCCGTCCAACTCCCTTGCTCCTTGCAGCAAAATAAAACTCTTTTATTCTGCTTCCCCCACAGCTCGAACCTTGGCCCATTACTCCTGTAGGTGGCGCCATTTCCAGGAGCCCTAAGTGGCATCTCCAGGCCACTTTTCCAAGCCTGTTTGTGTGCCAAATTTCACATACGATTTCTCTTAAGGCCACCTTGCCTCAGTTTCCTCTTTTAAACTTCAAAACTCGACATTTTCTAAGTCATTTCCTTACATTTCCAAGTTTCCAAAAATTTTCGTTTCCCTCTTTAAACTTGACATTTCCTTACATTTCCAAGTTTCCAGAAATGTTCACTTTCCTCTTTTGAATCATTTCTAAATCATTTCCTTACATTTCTAGGTTTCCAAAAATGTTCATTTTAAACTTAACATTTCCATACATTTCTAGGTTTCCAAAAAATGTTCAAAATATTTTCATAACACATAAGACATGTCATTTCGTACAATTAAACCGAAAATGCATAGGCCCTTTTCAGGATGTTACAACCTGTGAGCGACTACACAAACCATCGATCTTTTTATTCATCATCTCTAGCTGGATAGATAACCTAGTGAACACATCGAGGTCGAAGGCACTGGCTGCTTTAGTAGGAATGTCCTCATGACTTGCCACTGATAATTTTTCAGTGCCATCATCTCTTTAGACTAAAATTATTTTCCAAAAGGAAAATAGAGGAAAAATTAGCAAAGTAAAAAGAAAAATAAAAAATAATAATGAAAATAAATTGCAATAATAAAAAATGGCTAAAGTAATAAAAATGGAGATTTCTTAATATTTTAGTTCCCCGGCAACAGCGCCAAAAACTTGATCGCTATAAATCAGAGTTTTAAAATTTATAAAAGAATGATCAAAACCTGAAAACTAACTCTGACAACGATTAAAGGCAAGTGTACCTATCGAACAGTAGTATAGCTTAGGCAAGACCGGATATCGAACCCAAAGGAACTAAAAATACTAATACTAACTTTCTTTTTATTATTTAGCCTTAAAAATAGAGTGAGGTTGCTTTAAACTATATTGACGAAGACTAAACCAAGGACACAAAGACTAAAAGGACGAAAAGGAGAATAACTTGGAAGAAAATCTCAGTTGATTATGACGATACCCTCAGGAAGAATCCGCCTAGACTTCACTTATTAATTAACCCTAAATTATATGATTTCTTTTACTTAACTTGATCCGTAAGACTCCTTAACCTATATTAAACCCTCTCTGGAGGTGAATAACGTCTAACCATAGGTTAATTAGTGGAACTCTCGTTTGCTTATAATAACCCCCTAGGATAGCAGTAAATCGATCAATGGACTCCCATATTAGGTTTCACCCTAATCCGGCAAAGTCTCATAACCCTATCTCTAGGCGTTCAATCAACTCCACTTAATTATGTTAGATCTACTCTTAGGCAGGGTCTATTCCTCCTCCACCTAAGCACATTAGATTTGGAGTAAACAACATAATTAAGAACAAACTAAGTAATTATCATATAACTTAAAAATCAAATAAAAGGATCCATCTAGGTTTCATCCCCTTCAGGTATCTGAGGGGTTTAGTTCATAATGAATAAATAAAACATCGCAAGAGAAAAGATAAAATAAAACATAAGAAAATCCTAGAACCCCCTGAAGGAATTGAAAGAGAATTCCCCCGTTTAAAGTATAATTTCGGCTTCTTGGGATGGATCAACTGGCTATCTTCGCGTTATTCCCTAACTCTGACCTTCGAGGCTTGGTTCCTTGGCCTAGCTTTGATGCCGGTTTCGGCTTTCTGCCGAACTCCCTTTTCAAGTTGCCCCCTTGGGTGTTTATATAGACTTTGAGATGCCTTACTTGGCCCCTAAGTATCCTAATTTAAGTAGAATTCTTAATAGGGTGTTTGAATAGGCTGTGGAATGTGTTTCTTTGCCTCCAAGTATCCTTTCTCGAATAAAATTACTCTTTTCAGTGACAGGGACACGACCATGGCACACGCCCGTGTGAATCGTGGCCAGGCCGTGTTTGGACTTTTAATGAGGCACGGCCGTGTGGCTTGAAGTCCAGGCCGTGTTGATTTCGTGAGTTGGCCCATTTGGCCCCGTTTTAAGCCTGTTTTCGTTCTTTTCATCTGTGGGTGCTTTCCTGAGTATAAGACATGAAAAGAAAGGATTAAGAGCACCTTTTTACATAAATCGAGGCTTAAATCATCCAAAAGCATACTATATGTAGGATTAAAATATGTTACTTTTACGGTTTATCAGCATGCAAGCTCTAGATATAGTTTATTACATTTTAGGAACTTATATGGATTTGAATATAATCGATTGATACAGGTGAGTACTCAAAAGAATATTCGCAGCACTCTAGACATAGAAGATGCGATCTGTACAGGTATAAAACGTTAGTTGGGTCATCATTTGTGGGCTTTGTAGACATACATAGACTCTGAATGATAATTAGAATTTAACTCTCAAAAGAAGTAGACTGCAGTAGTAAATATCTGGGTAGTAGTTTAGTCATAACTTTGCCCTGACATAATTATGTTAATGAAAATATTTCTTGATTAATTCCAACCTTTATTATTCAACAGCAAAAATACTCTCTACTTGTTCCCTGTGAATTGCCATGACATTTATATTTTTTGGTCATTTTTAAGTTATAATTGATATTATTAGTTCATTCATTAAATCCCTTTACCAATTTATACTTTGTTCCTTTTGCACAATTTATGATGGTCTCCTAAACTAATTAATAATTCGACAAAGGCAAGCGCACCTATCGAACAGTAGTATAGCTATGGTGAGTCTAGAATATTGTATCCACGAGAACTAAAAGTACTAGTAATTACTATTTCTCTATTATTTAGCCTAATAATTAAGGAAGTTTTTTAATCTAAAATTTTACTAACTAATTAACTATGAGTGCAACAGAGATAAAATTGGGTAAATATTCGAAGAAAACCAATGAGAGAGACAATACCCAAGGAGGAATCCACCTAGGTTTCACTTATTATTATGATTCTAAATTAAATTATTTATTCACTTGCCTTGCTTCATAGAAATCCCTAAATTATGTTAATATCTATTTCGAGACTAAGAACAACTGACTCTAGGTTGATTAATTGAAATCTCTTTCTAATTAAAACCCATATTGTCGGATTAACTCAATCTATGGATTCTCTTATTAGATTTGACTCTAATCCGACAGAATTATGTTGTCCTATTTCTAGAATTGCAATCAACTCCGCTTAATTATGCTAGATCTACTCTTAAGCAGGGACTTTTGCTCCACTGGTTACACACATCAAACTTGGATTAATATCCTGAAAATATTAAAGCAAGGATTAATAACACATAATTAAAAACAAGAACAAGTATTTATCATGTAATTCATATAATTAAATAATAAGATTCATTATAGGTTTCATCCTCCCTAGGTATTTTAGGGAGGTTAGTTCATAATGTAAAAGGAAAACATCTCAAAATAAGGAAAACAACAAGACATAAAGAACCCAAAAACTTCTAAGGAACTTGATGGAGATCTTCAATCTTGAATGAGATCCTGCAAGAAAAATATATGCTCTAAAGGCTCAAATTCTTACAAAAATTTATGGCTTTTGATGTCAATCCTATAAATTTCAAACTTCAAGATAATACCTCAATTTGGGGAAACAACCTAGAAATTTTTAATTCTGAAAAATCAACTTATCATGCTTGATTTTCTAATGCCTTAAAGTTTAAACAATCAATGCACAATTACCTATGACTTAATCCAAAACATATCAATAAAAATTCATTCTAATAGTGATATGAGAAAATTACTTAAGAACAAGACATAATTCAGGGATTTTCTAATAATCATATAAATAACCTCCACACACTTAAGATATACATTGTCCTCAATGTATGAATATATATAATGACAGTATAAGTAGAATATCATAAGAGAGGGAGAGAAGTGAAACTGCCCTGAATTTTGGATGAAGTCCTCAAATTAGTGACTAGCGAAATTGTAGAGAAGGCTAAATGTAGTGCATGATTCTGAGCAAGCTATTAAGAAAATAAACACAACTGGCGGAGAAGATTAAAGGATTACCCGATTAGGAACAACCATAATAACTAAAATATAGTCCAAAATATAATAGACAAGTCTTTAAAAGATAATAAGAAACATAAAAGACAAATAAAATAAAAATAAAAATAGAATTAAGATAAATCAAGAAGACAAAATAAGAAAATAGAAAAGGGTTTTGTAACATCCTGGAAATGGGCCTATGCATTTTTGATTAAATTATACGAAATGGCATGTCTTATGTGTTATGAATGTATGGTGAACATTTTTGGAAACTTGGAAATGTAAGGAAATGACTTGGAAATGTAAGGAAATGTCTTGTCTTGGAAATGTAAGGAAATGACTTGGAAATGGAAGGAAATGTCTTGTCTTGGAAATATAAGGAAATGACTTGGAAAAGTAAGGAAATGTCTTGTCTTCGAAATGTAAGGAAATGACTTGGAAATGGAAGGAAATGTCTTGTCTTGGAAATGTAAGGAAATGACTTGGAAATGGAAGGAAATGTCTTGTCTTGAAAATGTAAGGAAGTGACTTGGAAATGTAAGGAAATGTCTTGTCTTGGAAATGTAAGGAAATGTCTTGGAAATGTAAGGAAATGTCTTAGAAATGTAAGGAAATGCTTTAGAAATGTCAAGTTTAAAGTTTAAAAGAGGGACATGAAGCAAGGTGGTCTTAAGAGAAAATGTATGTGAAATATGACATACAAATAGCCTTGCTAAAATGGCTACAAGGCGCCACTTAAGGGACTAGCAAGTGACGCCACATACATAGGCAAATGGGCCAAGGATCGAGTCGCATGGGAAGCAAATAAAGAATTTTATTTTTGCTACAAGGAGCAGAGAGGTGGACGGCATTAAGGCTCTTAAAAGAGGAGTTTTATTCTCTTTAAAATTTGGCAAATAGATAGATAATGATGGGTTATTATTAGTATTATTTTTATTAAGAGATAAGAGATAATTGATGGATTAAATTCTTTTAATTTTAATATATTGATAATTAAAGAGATAAAGCTATCAAAATAGAAGAGTGATGGCCAAGTAAGGGATTCTAAGTTAGTAATTTGGGTTACTAAAGGAAAAGAGGCCATTCATTCTTTCTTTCAACTCTCTCTGTCGAATTCTCTCTAGCAAATAACTCCTCTCTTCTGTTTTATTTTAGCCAAGCCGAAATACCTTGTGCTCTAGCTGAATCCTCCATCTTTATTCTTCTTTCTCTTTTCTTTCTAACAATCAAAAAGCCGAAATCAAGATCCTTCTAGCCTACATAGCTGAATATTGTTAAAGGTTCAAGCAAGGATTGTCGATTCCTAAAGTAAGGGTAAGATCTCATTCGGTTTCATCCTTTTTCTTTTAAGATTTGCCGAAATCTAGAACTAACCCCATTAATATCTTGTTGCCAAAACTTTGAAGAGATCTTTCGGGATTTACTAAGTGTCGACTACAAGGAAGGAGAAGCTCTTTTCCCGAAGGTACACCATAGGCCGCGTGTTCCCTAGTTATTCGGTGAGTTTCGGGATTTAAAATCCACAAGGTAAGTGTCTATAGCATTCGGCCAAGGGCCATCTATGATGATTTAATGTTAGAATCGAATCTAACATATGTGTATAGGTATTTCGACAGATAATTAAGACAAGGGATACTTTCGGGATTTGAAATCGCAAGGTGAGTGCATAAGTACAATCGGCCAAGGTCTATTTTGGTAATTAGATCTATTCTTTATTTGCTTAAAAAGCCGAAACTAATCAAGTTAAATGATCTAGCATTGGCCGATTGAAGGGAGGAGTAGCACAAAGTTTTGGGATTTGATTTATAGTGAAATCGGCACTGTGGTAAGTTTTGGGTTACAACAATCCTAATAGGATTTGGTTTTATGGCCGAATGGTCTTCATTAAATTTTTAAGTAATGGCCGAATGTAGGGACTAAGGATCTAAGGCTTTAGATCGGATTTTCGGGATTTGAAGTCAAGTTGCTAAGTTAATCAGGTGTGTACCCCACACTAATCTTAATAGATTTATGGCTTAAACTTGATATATGTGTTAATATGAAAGTGTAAGAATGTGGCTAAGGTACCATGATATGGTACAAAGTACTCAGGTATGTTTCCTACTCCTACTAGGATTATGAAATATGTTATATTTAACATGTGATAAGTAATAAGAATGTGAAATTTGGCATGTTAATGCATAATATGTATGAAATGGGGCATATGGGTTATTGAAAAGGGGAAGTGAATGTGGTGACCTAAGACCACGAGATTTGAATGTGGTGACCTAAGACCACGAGATCTGAATGTGGTGACCTAAGACCACGAATACTCATAAGGGCGATGAGCACGTCGACTGCAGCGACTGCCTTCGATGGTGTGTAGCGGATGGAGGGTTGACTTAGTAGTCCCCACGGTGTGCAGGTTGGTACGGGTGATGTGTAGCGGATGGCATCTAGGTTTGGGTTTGGGTTGCATCATTTTAATTTAATGATATATGAATTTGTATGCTATGAAATGCCTAAATTTGTTAAGACATAGTGTTGTGTTGCACATTGAGTCTGTTGACTCACCCCGTTGTGGGAACATTTTTCGGGTGATGATTAGTAATGGACCGGGTCGGCAGAAGCTTAGGGATGGCCATGCTCAGCAAGAAATTCATTTTATTTGGACTACTTTATTTTAAGTACTAAGGTTTTAATTTTGGGATTTATTTGATGTAATAAGGCCATAGTTGAACCATTTTACATTTATTTTCATTTATTATGTTTATGAATCTTTATCTATTAAAGTATAAGTAAATTTCTTCTAAACTGAACCCTAAGTGTTTTGTCACCTAAAGTAAAGGGTTTCAATAACAAATAAATTTGTTTTCAACTCGAGCCCAACCCACAAACAAACTTTCTTCGAAACACACAGTTTTTCAAAGTAATAAAAGAATTTTTAACCGGTTTACTTCGAGAACATACCAGATCCGGTCCAGGCTCGTGGGCCGGGTATGGGGTGTTTCAGGTTTAGGGTTTTTATGGGGTGACACGATTGTGTGAGGGTCCCTGTTAGGCCACACGGGTGTGTGCTTGTTTTCAACCCGTGTTCGTCGAGGAAAAACGATAGCTCAGTCTTCACATGGCCGAGTCTGTAACACCCCAAACCCGGCCTAGAAGTTAGGCCCGAATCTGGCGTGTCACAGTGGACCGGGTATGGGGTGTTTTAGTTTGGTATCGGTGCCCATTTTAAACTCTAGGCCTTGGGTTTAAGGCCCAAAATGTTTTGAAATCGAGCCCAAGTAAGTTTTAATGAAAATATTTTATGAAATAAGCAGGTTTTCTGGCATGGCACCTAAGTCTCCGACCCGCAGTCCACCAGGTAAGTACTTCTATCCATTTGTGTATTTATTGAATGATCTGTAGAAAGGTAGAAATGGAATGGAACGTTGATTAGCATGATAAGTACTTGAACCCTAGGATTAGTTTTCCCCAACAAGTACATAAGACTTAAGGACCATTAAACAAACCTATGATTAAGTCACCGAGTTAAGGTGTGGCAACTGTTGTGCGCATGTCTAGGAGTGGATTCAGTAAGAGCTTGGTATTTAAGCAGTCCTAGTGACTCACCTCCTCTTCGCAGGAATCCTACCTGGTGCGTAGCTACGGTTCACCCTAACCATGAGGACTTTTTCATAGGCTAAAAATTCCCAATTTACAAAATTACTAAAATGCCATTGGTTTTTTAAAATTACCGTACTACCCCCGATTTCAGTAAAATTTTCTTACTTTGCAAAAGTATCCACAAGACCCTAACTTGTGAAAATTCAAGATACCCTGATTTGGAAAATTATTGAATTACCCTTGACTTGCAAAATACCAAAATGACCCCGATTTCTGAAGTTTCTGCAACACCGCTGATTTGGAAAACAAATTTTCAGGATAACCCTGAGGTTTTGTAAATTTTGAAATAACCTTTGATTTGTAAAGATTTTGGAATTGACCCTGAATTATCACCAAAAATACCAGAGGGACAAATTACGAAAAATACCACAGGATAGGAATAAGGCAAAGAGTGTTCGAATAGTGAATGTGGGTGGTAGATACCACTGAATAAATATGTCTATGTTGATGAATGAATGTGCCTCTATTGATGAATGAAGGTGTCTCTATTGATGAATGTGAATGTGATTCTCTGAATTAGAGTAGTGAACTTGAATTGAAACTTTGTGTGATAGAAAGAACTACTTCTAAATATCTTTATTTCATAAAATTGTTCGCGGTTAATAAGTGGAACAAAATTCTGATGCATAAAACTTTTTAATCAGATTAAATCGCGGCGTTAGAAATGAGTTCTAGGGGATGTGAACTTAGGGATTGTGCCTAGGAAGTATGATGGTTCTATTAATATCAGAGTGCGCAGCATAAGCGTAGTGCGGTGAGTTAAGATGTACGATTATTCGTTAGTAAGTAATTTCGAGGACGAAATTATTTTTAAGGGGGGTAGAACTGTAACATCCTGGAAATGGGCCTATGCATTTTTAATTTAATTATACGAAATGGCATGTCTTATGTGTTATGAATGTATGGTGAACATTTTTGGAAACTTGGAAATGTAAGGAAATGACTTGGAAATGTAAGGAAATGTCTTGTCTTGGAAATGTAAGGAAATGACTTGGAAATGGAAGGAAATGTCTTGTCTTGGAAATGTAAGGAATGACTTGAAATGTAAGGAAATGTCTTGTCTTGGAAATGTAAGGAAATGACTTGGAAATGGAAGGAAATGTCTTGTCTTGGAAATGTAAGGAAATGACTTGGAAATGGAAGGAAATGTCTTGTCTTGGAAATGTAAGGAAATGACTTGGAAATGTAAGGAAATGTCTTGTAGTGGAAATGTAAGGAAATGTCTTGGAAATGTAAGGAAATGTCTTAGAAATGTAAGGAAATTCTTTAGAAATGTCCAGTTTAAAGTTTAAAAGAGGGACATGAAGCAAGGTGGTCTTAAGAGAAAATGTATGTGAAATATGACATACAAATAGCCTTGCTAAAATGGCTACAAGGCGCCACTTAAGGGCCTAGCAAGTGACGCCACATACATAGGCAAATGGGCCAAGAATCGAGTCGCATGGGAAGCAAATAAAGAATTTTATTTTTGCTACAAGGAGTAGAGAGGTGGATGGCATTAAGACTCTTAAAAGAGGAGTTTTATTCTCTTTAAAATTCGGCAAATAGATAGATAATGATGGGTTATTATTAGTATTATTTTTATTAAGAGATAAGAGATAATTGATGGATTAATTTCTTCTAATTTGAATATATTGATAATTAAAGAGATAAAGCTATCAAAATAGAAGAGTGATGGCCAAGTAAGGGATTCTAAGTTAGTAATTTCGGCTACTAAAGGAAAAGAGGGCCATTCATTCTTTCTTTCAACTCTCTCTGGCGAATTCTCTCTAGCAAATAACTCCTCTCTTCTCTTTTATTTTTGCCAAGCCAAAATACCTTGTGCTCTAGCTGAATCCTCCATCTTTATTCTTCTTTCTCTTTTCTTTCTACCAATCAAAAAGCCGAAATCAAGATCCTTCTAGCCTACATAGCCGAATATTGTTAAAGGTTCAAGCAAGGATTGCCGATTCCTAAAGTAAGGGTAAGATCTCATTCGGTTTCGTCCTTTTTCTTTTAAGATTTGCCGAAATCTAGAACTAACCCCATTAATATCTTGTTGCCGAAACTTTGAAGAGATCTTTCGGGATTTACTAAGTGTCGACTACAAGGAAGTAGAAGTTCTTTTCCTGAAGGTACACCATAGGCCGCGTGTTCCCTAGTTATTCGGTGAGTTTCGGGATTTAAAATCCACAAGGTAAGTGTCTATAGCATTCGGCCAAGGGCCATCTATGATGATTTAATGTTAGAATCGAATCTAACATATGTGTATAGGTATTTCGACAGATAATTAAGACAAGGGATACTTTCGGGATTTGAAATCGCAAGGTGAGTGCATAAGTACAATCGGCCAAGGTCTATTTTGGTAATTAGATCTATTCTTTATTTGTTTAAAAAGCCGAAACTAATCAAGTTAAATGATCTAACATTGGCCGATTGAAGGGAAGAGTAGCACAAAGTTTTCGGGATTTGATTTATAGTGAAATCGGCACCAAGGTAAGTTTTGGGTTACAACAATCCTAATAGGATTTGGTTTTATGGCCGAATGGTCTTCATTAAATTTTTAAGTAATGGCCGAATGTAGGGACTAAGGATCTAAGGCTTTAGATCGAATTTTCGGGATTTGAAGTGAAGTTGCTAAGTTAATCAGGTGTGTACCCCACACTAATCTTAATAGATTTATGGCTTAAACTTGATATATGTGTTAATATGAAAGTGTAAGAATGTGGCTAAGGTACCATGATATGGTACAAAGTACTCAGGTACGTTTCCTACTCCTACTAGGATTATGAAATATGTTATATTTAACATGTGATAAGTAATAAGAATGTGAAATTTGGCATGTTAATGCATAATATGTATGATATGGGGCATATGGGTTATTGAAAAGGGGAAGTGAATGTGGTGACCTAAGACCACGAGATCTGAATGTGGTGACCTAAGACCACGAGATCTGAATGTGGTGACCTAAGACCACGATATCTGAACGTGGTGACCTAAGACCACGATATCTGAGTGTGGTGACCTAAGACCACGAATACTCATAAGGGCGATGAGCACGTCGACTGCAGCGACTGCCTTCGATGGTGTGTAGCGGATGGAGGGTTGACTTAGTAGTCCCCACGGTGTGCAGGTTGGTACAGGTGATGTGTAGCGGATGGCATCTAGGTTTGGGTTTGGGTTGCATCATTTTAGTTTAATGATATATGAATTTGTATGCTATGAAATGCCTAAATTTGTTAAGACTTAGTGTTGTGTTACACATTGAGTCTGTTGACTCACCCCGTTGTGGGAACATTTTTCAGGTGATGATCAGTAATGGACCGGGTCGGCAGAAGCTTAGGGATGGCCATGCTCAGCAAGAAATTCATTTTATTTGGACTACTTTATTTTAAGTACTAAGGTTTTAATTTTGGGATTTATTTGATGTAATAAGGCCATAGTTGAACCATTTTACATTTATTTTCATTTATTATGTTTATGAATCTTTATCTATTAAAGTTTAAGTAAATTTCTTCTAAACTAAACCCTAAGTGTTTTGTCACCTAAAGTAAAGGGTTTCAATAACAAATAAATTTGTTTTCAACTCGAGCCCAACCCACAAACAAACTTTCTTCAAAACACACAGTTTTTCAAAGTAATAAAAGAATTTTTAACCGGTTTACTTCGAGGAACATACCAGATCCGGTCCAGGCTCGTGGGCCGGGTATGGGGTTTTTTAGTTTGGTATCAGAGCCCGTTTTAAACTCTCGGCCTTGGGTTTAAGGCCCAAAATGTTTTCAAGTCAAGCCCAAGTAAGTTTTAATGAAAATATTTTATGAAATAAGCAGGTTTTCTGGCATCGTACCTAAGTCTCCGACCCGCAGTCCACCAGGTAAGTACTTCTATCCATTTGTGTATTTATTGAATGATCTGTAGAAGGGTAGAAATGGAATGGAATGTAGATTAGCATGATAAGTACTTAAACCCTAGGATTAGTTTTCCCCAACAAGTACATAAGACTTAAGGACCATTAAACAAACCTATGATTAAGTCACCGAGTTAAGGTGTGGCAACTGTTGTGCGCATGTGTCTAGGAGTGGATTCGATGAAGAGCTTGGTATTTAAGCGATCTCTAGTGACTCACCTCCTCTTTGCAGGAATCCTACCTGGTGCGTAGCTACGGTTCACCCTAACCATGAGGACTTTTTCATAGGCTAAAAATTCCCAATTTACAAAATTACTAAAATGCCATTGGTTTTTTAAAATTACCGTACTACCCCGATTTCAGTAAAATTTTCTTACTTTTCAAAAGTATCCACAAGACCCTAACTTGTGAAAATTCAAGATACCCTGATTTGGAAAATTATTGAATTACCCCTGACTTGCAAAATACCAAAATGACCCCGATTTCTGAAATTTCTGCAACACCGCTGATTTGGAAAACAAATTTTCAAGATAACCCCGAGGTTTTGTAAATTTTGAAATAACCTTTGATTTGTAAAGATTTTGGAATTGACCCTGAATTATCACCAAAAATACCCCTGTAGGACAAATTACGAAAATACCCTGGGATAGGAATAAGGCAAAGAGTGTTCGAATAGTGAATGTGGGTGGTAGATACCACTGAATAAATATGTCTACGTTGATGAATGAATGTGCCTCTATTGAGGAATGAAGGTGTCTCTGTTGATGAATCTCAATGTGATTCTCTGAATTAGAGTAGTGAACTTGAATTGAAACTTTGTGTGATCGAAAGAACTACTTCTAAATATCTTTATTTCATAAAATTGTTCGCGGTTAATAAGTGGAGCAAAATTCTGATGCATAAAACTTTTTAATCAGATTATATCGCGGCGTTAGAAATGAGTTCTAGGGGACGTGAACTTAGAGATTGTGCCTAGGAAGTATGATGGTTCTATTAATATCAGAGTGCGCAGCATAAGCGTAGTGCGGTGAGTTAAGATGTACGATTATTCGTTAGTAAGTAATTTCGAGGACGAAATTATTTTTAAGGGGGGTAGAACTGTAACATCCTGGAAATGGGCCTATGCATTTTTAATTTAATTATACAAAATGGCATGTCTTATGTGTTATGAATGTATGGTGAACATTTTTGGAAACTTGGAAATGTAAGGAAATGACTTGGAAATGTAAGGAAATGACTTGGAAATGGAAGGAAATGTCTTGTCTTGGAAATGTAAGGAAATGACTTGGAAATGTAAGGAAATGTCTTGTCTTGGAAATGTAAGGAAATGACTTGGAAATGGAAGGAAATGTCTTGTTTTGGAAATGTAAGGAAATGACTTGGAAATGGAAGGAAATGTCTTGTCTTGGAAATGTAAGGAAATGACTTGGAAATGTAAGGAAATGTCTTGTAGTGGAAATGTAAGGAAATGTCTTGGAAATGTAAGGAAATGTCTTAGAAATGTAAGGAAATTCTTTAGAAATGTCAAGTTTAAAGTTTAAAAGAGGGACATGAAGAAAGGTGGTCTTAAGAGAAAATGTATGTGAAATATGACATACAAATAGCCTTGCTAAAATGGCTACAAGGCGCCACTTAAGGGCCTAGCCAGTGACGCCACATACATAGGCAAACGGGCCAAGGATCGAGTCGCATAGGAAGCAAATATAGAATTTTATTTTTGCTACAATGAGCAGAGAGGTGGACGGCATTAAGGCTCTTAAAAGAGGAGTTTTATTCTCTTTAAAATTCGGCAAATAGATAGATAATGATGGGTTGTTATTAGTATTATTTTTATTAAGAGATAAGAGATAATTGATGGATTAAATTCTTTTAATTTGAATATATTGATAATTAAAGAGATAAAGCTATCCAAATAGAAGAGTGATGGCCAAGTAAGGGATTCTAAGTTAGTAATTTCGGCTACTAAAGGAAAAGAGGGCCATTCATTCTTTCTTTCAACTCTCTCTCTGGTGAATTCTCTCTAGCAAATAACTCCTCTCTTCTCTTTTATTTTTGCCAAGCCAAAATACCTTGTGCTCTAGCTGAATCCTCCATCTTTATTCTTCTTTCTCTTTTCTTTCTACCAATCAAAAAGCCGAAATCAAGATCCTTCTAGCCTACATAGCCGAATATTGTTAAAGGTTCAAGCAAGGATTGCCGATTCCTAAAGTAAGGGTAAGACCTCATTCGGTTTCATCCTTTTTCTTTTGAGATTTGCCGAAATCTAGGACTAACCCCATTAATATCTTGTTGCTAAAACTTTGAAGAGATCTTTCAGGATTTACTAAGTGTCGACTACAAGGAAGGAGAAGTTCTTTTCCCGAAGGTACACCATAGGCCGCGTGTTCCCTAGTTATTCGGTGAGTTTCGGGATTTAAAATCCACAAGGTAAGTGTCTATAGAATTCGGCCAAGGGCCATCTATGATGATTTTATGTTAGAATCGAATCTAACATATGTGTATAGGTATTTCGACAGATAATTAAGACAAGGGATACTTTCGGGATTTGAAATCGCAAGGTGAGTGCATAAGTACAATAGGCCAAGGTCTATTTTGGTAATTAGATCTATTCTTTATTTGTTTAAAAAGCCGAAACTAATCAAGTTAAATAATCTAGCATTGGTCGATTGAAGGGAGGAGTAGCACAAAGTTTTCGGGATTTGATTTATAGTGAAATAAGTACCAAGGTAAGTTTTGGGTCACAACAATCCTAATAGGATTTGGTTTTATGGCCGAATGGTCTTCATTAAATTTTTAAGTAATGGCCGAATGTAGGGACTAAGGATCTAAGGCTTTAGATCAGATTTTCGAGATTTGGAGTGAAGTTGCTAAGTTAATCAGGTGTGTACCCCACACTAATCTTAATAGATTTATGGCTTAAACTTGATATATGTGTTAATATGAAAGTGTAAGAATGTGGCTAAAGTACCATGATATGGTACAAAGTACTCAGGTATGTTTCCTACTCCTACTAGGATTATGAAATATGTTATATTTAACATGTGATAAGTAATAAGAATGTGAAATTTGGCATGTTAATGCATAATATGTATGATATGGGGCATATGGGTTATTGAAAAGGGGAAGTGAATGTGGTGACCTAAGACCACGATATTTGAATGTGGTGACCTAAGACCACGAGATCTGAATGTGGTGACCTAAGACCACGATATTTGAACGTGGTGACCTAAGACCACGATATCTGAGTGTGGTGACCTAAGACCACGAATACTCATAAGGGCGATGAGCACATCGACTGCAGCGACTACCTTCGATGGTGTGTAGCGGATGGAGGGTTGACTTAGTAGTCCCTACGGTGTGCAGGTTGGTACAGGTGATGTGTAGCGGATGGCATCTAGGTTTGGGTTTGGGTTGCATCATTTTAATTTAATGATATATGAATTTGTATGCCATGAAATGCCTAAATTTGTTAAGACTTAGTGTTGTGTTACACATTGAGCCTGTTGACTCACCCCGTTGTGGGAATATTTTTCAGGTGATGATCAGTAATGGACCGGGTCGGCAGAAGCTTAGGGATGGCCATGCTCAGCAAGAAATTCATTTTATTTGGACTACTTTATTTTAAGTACTAAGGTTTTAATTTTGGGATTTATTTGATGTAATAAGGCCATAGTTGAACCATTTTACATTTATTTTCATTTATTATGTTTATGAATATTTATCTATTAAAGTATAAGTAAATTTCTTCTAAACTAAACCCTAAGTGTTTTGTCACCTAAAGTAAAGGGTTTCAATAACAAATAAATTTGTTTTCAACTCGAGCCCAACCCACAAACAAACTTTCTTCAAAACACACAGTTTTTCAAAGTAATAAAAGAATTTTTAACCGGTTTACTTCGAGAACATACCAGATCCGGTCCAGGCTCGTGGGCCGGGTATGGGGTGTTTCAGGTTTAGGGTTTTTATGGGGTGACACGATTGTGTGAGGGTCCCTGTTAGGCCACACGGGTGTGTGCTTGTTTTCAACCCGTGTTCGTCGAGGAAAAACGATAGCTTAGTCTTCACATGGCCAAGTCTGTAACACCCCAAACCCGGTCTAGAAGTTAGGCCCGAATCTGGCGTGTCACATTGGAGTGTTTTTTCGAAACCCAGGTTTTCATTGAACAACTCTTCTTACAATTAGCACTTTTCGCTATTTAAAACCTCAGATTTTGTTTTCTTGTTTTTAGAATGAGGTTTATTAAAAGTCATTCTCTTGTAAAATGTTGTTACCTTTTAAACTTTATTTGTTGCCAAAGCTTAATTTAAAACTGTTGCGGAAATGTGATATTTTGAAAAACAATTTTTGTTTTGGTGTTATACTTCTAGCAATTATAAACCTATAAATAAGATTCCAAATTTAAAACCTAGAAATTATAAAGGCCTTATTACAACCCAAAAATAATAAATAAGGTAAATAAAATCCAAAGCAAGTTTAAATGTATGGCCATCTCTAAGTCCCTCGCAGCTCCGAACCATCCATGTATGGGGATTACCTGCACAGTTAAACAATTGGGTGAGTTTGCGAAAACTCAGTGTGCACCCCAAATAAAAATAGCGATCAATCAGAACAGTTTGGACTGGGCCCATCTTAGAAGCAGTGTCCAACTGGCCCTAAGCTTATTACAAAAAAAGATCTGATGCGGGCCTTAGACTATATACTGAGCGAGTAATCGTAATAATCAAGCATGCAATAACCCTATCCATCCAGCCTATACACACCAGCTCCGTCCAACTGTACACACGATGTGGGGATATAGTATCAACCCACTCGTCTATACACACCACATAATAGTACCGATGCGACATTAAACAGAATTTGCAGCAGAGTTGCTAGAACGGTAGGCTAATAGCCATCAGAAATATGCAGTAGTGCTGCCAGAACAGAATACTTCCTCCAATCACATAACCCAACCCCATGCAGCATAATAACACATGAATGCAACTATATCATAAATAGCATACAATAACAATCATATAACATGTAGGGGCATTTTAGTCATTTTGCCCTTTAGGGGCATAATGGTCATTTTACCCTGTGAGGGTATTTTGGTCATTTTACAACCTTCCTGAAGGTCTACAGTCGCATCGAACGACACATATAACATATATCGTAAAAATGGTGTAATTGGGCCCAAAGCCCAATCCTCGGCCCAAGTAGCCCCACACGCTCGTGTGGCCCAATTAGCCCAGAAATAGCCTTGGCTATACGAACAGCACAGTTGAAACCAATAGAAACCATATAACATGCATTTTATCTGTGTGGGGCCCACTAGCCCAGTGGGCCTATATGACCCATTGCCCAAAAACGTGTCCACGGCTCGGTCTAACATTTACCGCAATATGCACATTTAATTTGTGTGGGGCCCATAGGCCTATTGGGCCCACACGGCTCATAGTGGCCTCTACTATAGTGTTGGATTCTCCAAACGTGTTTTTACATGCTCGTATGGCAACCGATGTCGTACTTTCAGCTTTTCGGCATTCCGGCATTTGCCGATCTATAGTTTGGGTGGTATGTGTACACACATGTTACGAAGTGCACTACGAATCCCTAACACCGCACCTCAATTGAACTAGCTTTACTAAGTCCTCCCCAACTGCTAGCAACTATTAAACCTCTTGCCGAATTCTGCGTTAAACAAACTTTATTAAAAAGAGATTATAATTATATAGTTAAAACCACACTTGACAGTTAACAGAGCGATCAATAATATTCGGCCTCTAACCAAAACAAGGCAAGAACACTTACTTTGGTCAAGAACCAAAAGTAGTATGTCGATTGCTTCAAGTCACTTGCCCCTCTATCAAACCTCGAGCAACCCTAGGTACCAACCACCTCAGACTAAGAAAAAAGAGGGGAGATTCGGTAGAAAGGAAAGGAATAATACCAGTAACGAAAACTAAATAAAAGAATCACTATTACTTACTCTCGATCTTGACAAACAGAGAAGAAAATCACAACTTTATGGAAGGAGAAAGAAATAAGAATAGATTCGGCAATAGTTGATAGCGAGAGAGTAGAGGTATCCGGCTTCTGCACTTCTTACGACCAAAAGAAACTAGCGTTGGGGAAAAGGTAGTTCGACTCAGAAGGGGATAGTATTGAGAAAATAGAAAATTCGGCTAGAGTTTGAGAATAGAAGCAAGAAGAGAAGAACAAGATTGAGAAGAGAAGAAGAAAGGGAGAAAGGTTTCAAGAGAGGATTCAGCACTTGGTTTCTGTGTTTCGGCAAAAGTGAACAAACAATTGAGAAATAAAGTTGAAAAGAAAAGGATCTGAAAGGTTAAAAATTCACCGAAAGAATGAGAAAATAATAGCTCAAGAGGAAAGCTTCCGAAACAAAAATGAGAACAAAAAAAAAAACCCTGATGGTCCTATACTAATTCGGCACAACCACAAGAGAATCCCCAAAGTGCCGAATGCACACCCCAAAGAACCCAATATTCAGCCAACACTTTCTCACCCAAAGTCCACGATTTTCTCCCCCTTATCTCTCTACAATCCACTCCTTAAACCACTCACTTGGCCAATTCAAACTCTCCAACACAGAGTTCAAGTCCAACACAAACTCTTGGCCACACAAGAGTAAAATAAATAATCCCTTTTGCATGCAGTGAGACTTGAACCTCTGTCCTTCTTGCTAGACCTGTGACACCACAACCACTCCACAACAGGCTCTCTTTGTGTCTCTCTTTAATCACAATTACATAAAAGGCTTACAACCTGGAGTCAGGGTTCCCCTAATGCTAAAAATAAAAATTTTCCATAAGACATGGCTTGAACCCAGGACTTCATAGAAGCCCCTTAACCTTCCAAAATCACTCACCCAATAGATTTAACAGGCAATTGTGCCATTTTCTTGTTCTCAAAAATTTTAAACGCTTCCATGCCCAAGGCCCAATAGTCCCAATTCTACTAGGCCCAAATTCAGGGCATTACAGAGTCACACGACCATATATATCGTCCTTCGCTTCTCCCACGCCCATGTGACCTCTCACACGCCCGTGTGGCTAGGTCGTCTCTTGCAACCGGCCGTGTGCCTTGACCGTGTAACTCTCTGACTTGTTTTAAAATTCCAAAAAATTTTGCTCCAGGTTTTACACGATTGTGTCGCACGCCTGTGTGGTTTAATTTAAAGCCATGTCTTTGTCGATTTTTGGGAAAATTTTAGCCCTGTTTCCATATGGCCAAGGACACACCCGTGTGTCCAGGCCGTGTGGGTCAAAAACCTGTATTTAAACATGAAAATAAGTAAAAATAAACTAATTAGTAGGGTTATTGCTCAGGTTGCCTCCCGAGAAGTGCTTATTTAGAGTCTAAGCTCGACTTACCTCTCATTCGCATGGTCATGGTGGTTTGAGGAGTTGAAACTCCTCTCTCCTGCTATCAGTTCTAACATCAAAATAAGGTTTAAGTCGAGTACTATTTACCTTTAAAGTACCAAATTTAGAATGAGTTACCTCGACTGTACAGTAAGGGACGACATTTATTATCGTAAAGGGAGTTACTCTGTTTGCATTAGGCTTTGAAGTGACAACTCGAGGATCCATTTTATCTAATAGTACCTGGTCCCCAACCTTAAATTGATTGGTTCTATCCTTAAGCTCGACATGGTGTTGCTTTTGTTCCACTTTGACATAAGCCCGCCATTCGTCTAATTCATCTATCTGTAGCATTCGCCTTTCATAGAACCAGCACATGAACCAGAACGTGGTTCATTTGTGTTTTTTAAAAGTGTTTCCTGTAAAGAGGGTTGAATCCCATGATTAGTCTTATTAATAGGATTTATAGAATCATATTTATTACCTGATGTCTTAACCAAATCACGAGCATAGAGCGTCATCACCTACACGAAGTGTGAGTTTACCTGTACCAACATCAATGATAGTTCTAGCAGTTGCTAAAAAGAGGCGTCCTAAAATTAAAGGGACATCACTATCTTCATCCATGTCTAGAACAACAAAGTCAAATGGGAATATGAATTTATCAATTTTTACGAGTACATCTTCAACAATACCCTAGGAAATCTAATGGTTTTATCTGTTAATTGAATGCTCATCCTAGTTTGTTTGGGTTTCCTAAGACCTAGCTGTTTAAACATTTTTTAAGGCATGACATTAATATTTGCCCCTAAATCAGCTAAAGCATTATTTACATTTAAACTACCAATTAAACAAGGAATAGTAAAACTCTCTGGATGCTTCAATTTTTTGGGTAGTTTATTTTGTAAGATAGCTGAGCACACTGCATTTAGCTCCACATGAGACAAATCATCTAACTTCCATTTGTTTGCCAAAAGCTCCTTTAAAAATTTAACTGAGTTGGGCATCCGAAAGAGCTTCAATAAACGGTAAGTTAATATGCAACTTTTTCAAAAGTTTAAGAAATTTACTGAAATGTTCATTTGTGTTGTCTTTCTTTGTCGGGTTGGGATATGGCACACGAGGTGTATACTCCTTACTTACCGGTTTTTGTTCGTGGCGACTTACCTCAACCTTACCATTACTTACCATAATTTCTTGCCTCGATTCATATTCAAATTTAGCTAACCATTCTTCATCTCGAATAGTAATGGCATGAAGTTGCTCCCTTGGGTTAGTTTAGGTGTTGCTTGGCAATCTACCTTGTGGTCGTTCTGAAATCATCTTTGCCAATTGACTGATTTGATTCTCAAGCCCTTGAATTGACTTTGCTGATTTTTGAGTACTGTTTTGGTGTTTGGAAGCGGGTTTCTAATACCGAAATGAATTTCGTCAACATCTCCTCAAGCTTCAGCTTCTTCTCTTGAGGGTAAGGTTGTTGTTGGAAGCCTAGAGGGGGTTGTTGTCTTTGATTTCCTTGACCACCCCACGAGAAATTGGGATGGTTCCTCTAACCTGCATTGTAAGTATTACTATAGGGATTATTCTGAGGTATAGAATTATTACCCATATAGTTAACTTGTTCATCATCTGTGCTAGGGTTGTAAGATCAACTTTCTGGATAGTTCTCCCCTCCATTTGCATCACATTGCATCACCGAATGTACCTGTGTAGAACCATATAAACCATCAATCTTTTTATTCAAAAGTTTTACCTAATTTGACAACATGGTAACTGCATCAACGTTAAAAACACCGGCTGCTTTCATCAGCTTTGTCCTCATGACTTGCCACTGATAATTATTCAGTGACATTTCTTCTATAAACTCGTAAGCCTCCTCAGGTGTTTTATTATTCAGAGCCCCACCGGCGGATGCATCGATCAATTTCCTAGTTGAAGGGTTCAAACTGTTGTAGAAAGTTTGAACCTATAGCCATAGAGGTAACCTATGGTGAGGGCACCTCCTCAATAAATCTTTATACCTCTCCCATACATCATAAAGGGTTTCTAAGTCCATTCGCACGAAGGAAGAGATCATTCCTCAGCTTGGCTATCTTAGCCGGTGGAAAATACTTAAATAAAAACTTTTCAGTCATTTGCTCTCATGTAGTGATAGAACCTCGTGGTAAGGAGTTCAACCACTATTTAGCCTTAGTCCTAAATGAGAATGGAAACAACCGAAGGTGAATGGCATCATCTGAAACACCATTAATTTTAAAAGTGTAGCAGAATTTCAATAAATTAGCCAAATGAGTATTTGGGTCTTCGTCCTGGAAACCATCAAACTGAACAAACTGTTGAATCATTTGAATAGTGTTAGGTTTCAGTTTAAAATTATTTGCAGCAACAGTAGGCCTAACAATACTCGATTCAGCTCCACTTAAATTGGGCTTGGCATAATCGTACATAGTACGAGGAGCAGGATTCGAATTTACAGGATTTATAGCAACCACAAAATGTAGCTGATTATTATGATTTTCTGCCATCTTCTCAGTATTAATAACAATGTCTTCTTGCTCTTCTATTGTATTCTGTCTGCTCTGCCTCGCTTCTCTACGGTTTATGTGAGTTGTACTTTCGATCTCACTTTCGAATACTAGAGGTCCTGATGGGTTTCTTCTAGTCATAAACTAAAGGAACCTGTCAGAAGCAGATAAAAGAAAAGTTAGTAAATTAAAATAAAAAACAAAAATAAATTGCAATAAAAATTAAAAATGGCTATAGTTATAAAAATTAGTTATTTCTAATATTTTAGTCCCCAGCAACGGCGCCAAAAACTTGATGGTCTCCTAAACTAACTAATAATTCGACAAAGGCAAGCGCACCTATCGAACAGTAGTATAACTATGGTGAGTCCGGAATATCGTATCCATGAGGACTAAAAGTACTAGTAATTACTATTTTTCTATTATTTAGCCTAATAATTAAGGAATTTTTTTAATCTAAAATTTAACTAACTAATTAACTATGAGCGCGACAGAGATAAAATTGGGAAAATATTCGAAGAAAACCAATAAGAGAGGCAATACCCAAGTAGAAATCCACCTAGATTTAACTTATTATTGTGATTCTGAATTAAACTATTTATTCACTTGCCTTAATCCGCAGAAATCCCTAAATTATGTTCTGTTTCGAAACTAAGAACAACTGGCTCCAGGTTGATTAATTGAAATCTCTTTCTAATTAAAACCCCTATTGTCGCATTACCTCGATCTATGGATTCTCTTATTAGATTTGACTCTAATCCAGTAGGTTTATGCCATCCTATTTCTAAGATTGCAATCAACTCTGCTTAATTATGCTAGATCTACTCTTAAGCAGGGACTTTTGCTCCACTATTAAGCACATCAAACTTGAATTAATATCCTGAAAATATTAAAGCAAGGATTAAGAACACATAATTAAGAACAAGAACAAGTATTTATTGTAACACCCCTTAACCCGCATCTATCGCTGAATTAGGGTTATGAGGCGTTACTGAACTAGACATAGTTTAGCACAGTCATTTATGGAATAAACCCAATACGCATTTTTAAATTTTTCCATATCAACAAATAATGTTCAAGACTTACGTTACAAACCAGGTTTCATAATGAACACATCATTACTCATAATCTATACAAGTTTCGAATCAAGCTTCCACATAACAACACCAAATTTCATATGTTAAACATATATAAATACATCTATTTCATTAGTCGAATATCAATATTTCTTTTTATACCTTATACAAATATGCATAATAAAAACGAATAGATCCATGATACTCTATTTGCTTTTCATTCACATATGTGACATTCGAACCTTATAGCATAACCAAACATACACATCATGCTATTGTAATATGTGCAATGTCCCTAAAACAAAAGCCATGTCAAACCAAAATTTTCAATTCATTTTACCTTATTAATTCATGGATACAAGATCATTGAATAACCTACCAAACACACATGATATGTAACTGATTCAAATTATATCTATAATTACAGCCAATCCATTGACCATATATTCGGTTCTCAATATAAAACTTCAATGATCAACCCAAAGCATTAGTATATACATTTTCATGATCATCTCTGAATTATACCAAGCACATAATAATCTAAGTAGAGATATTCGCACGACATAATAAGCATACTTATACATATATATAATCATTTCTATACAACTACATTTAACTTCCAAGCATTATAAGCATACGTCTTATACCAAAGATTAAAACAGACCATTATATCAAACATATAAACGATGCTTAATCCAAAAGTAACAGCCTTATTCGCAAGGCCATATATATACATTTACAAAACCGAACATCATTTAATACTTATCAAAATACAGCCTATACATGCCTTTGATTCAAAAAGTAAACATATATATACCAAAGAGAGTGATAGTGTAGTCGACTTTCTTGATGATCCCCTGAGCCCGTAGTTGAATCAAAGATCTATAAAACAGAAATACAAACACATACTGAGTAAGCTCACTAGCTTAGTAAGTCTTAAACAAAAGATAATTCACTAATAAAGCACTTTAACATTTTTAATCAATAAATGTATGACATTGTATATGTATATTTTGATAAGCAATTGATACAAAATCGAATACTAGTAATATATTAACTCAATTACTTATACTTCACTACCATCAACCTGCAACTCATCAAAGCAAAAAGTACATATATTACATGAATCGCATGTTTATAATCATGTAAATTCAACATTCATATCCATTACATTATCACACTAAAAATTCTATTATTTCTATATTCATACACGTCGATTATAAGCTCAAATTCACATAACACCATTCTTAACATAATATTTCAACTCAAGTAATATTAATCACAACTTACGTTACTTCTGATGAATTCAAATGGGACTTATGCTTACCTGAGTTTTTAACTCAATAGATTCACTATGTTATACCTTGAGCAATTTATGGTTCCTTTGTTTTAAAGTATCACCGGCATTAAGCCTGCTAGGCACGAAGCCCGAATATATCACCGGCACTAAGCCTACTAGGCACGAAGCCCGAATATATCACTGGCACTAAGCCTGCTAGGCCCGAAGCCTAAATATGTCACCGGCACTACGCCTGCTAGGCACGAAGCCCGAATATATCATCGGCACTACGCCTGCTAGGCACGAAGCCTGAATATCAACACATTCAACTTTGCAATACACAGTACTTAATACTAAACTATTAACCATCTCATATTCTTCACTTTACTTTCACCTGTTAATCCAAACATACATATTCACATTGTAGTAACCAAATTAATTTCACTACAAATTCATACTCCACATTCGGCCCACATGTGTATTTATGCTTTAAATATTCAAACATCATCATATATTATGTTCGTAAATAATTCTTTGGGTTGTACTTGCTTAAGGACTTACAAGTTCATTTCTTTCACTTATTTCGCAAATAAGGCCCTCTAAAAATTTATTTTTGCAATTTAGCCCAAATACTCAAATTTACTAAAAATTCAAAGACAAAACATATTAATTTTTAACATATATTTAATTTAAAATCATCAAACATCATAAACCATAAGAACACATCAATGGCCGAACCTCATATACACATGATTTTCAAAAATTCAAGCATGGGTCGGGTAATTTACGAAGCAACGATCACAAAAACGTAAAAATTAACAAAAATCGAAATCAAACTAACCTTGATTTTAAGCTTTAAAGTGCCGAAAATTTAAAAGGAATGAAACCCTTTTTCTTCTTCAACACTTGGCCAAGAACCACTAAGATGATAATGATTTTTTTCTTTTATTTATTTTAACATATAATAAGTTAATACTAAATTACTAATATAATCTTTTTAATAAAATAAAACTAACATATATAATAAGGGCAATGGTGAGTTTAGCCACCCACTAACTTTAAAATTGGACTATTTACTCTTTCAATACCCCACTTTAAAAAACCATCATCAAATAGGCACTTTTCACTATAGTTTGCTACTTTTACTTTTTACGCGATTAAGTCCTTTTTCTAAATTAAACACACAAACGATAAAATTTTTCTACGAGACTTTCACACACATTAACTTACATATAATAAACACAAAATATAATATTAAAATATTTCTCGGACTCGGATTCGTGGTCCCTAAACCACCGTTCCGATTAGGTTCAAATCCGGTCTGTTACATTTATCATGTAATTCAGATAATTAAATAATAAGATTCACCATAGGTTTCATCCTCCCTAGGTATTTTAGGGAGTTTAGTTCATAATGTAAAAGGAAAACATCTCAAAATAAGGAAAACAACAAGACATAAAGAACCCAAAAACTTCTAAGGAACTTGATGGAGATCTTCAATCTTGAATGAGATCCTACTTTTGAATTGATTCTGAAGGCTTCCTTCGAGTAATTTCTTCGTTCTACTCTGCGTGTCCCCCTTAGGTCTTCTTCTAGTATGTATTTATAGACTTTTGAATGCTCAGAAACCCTAAAAATTGGCTTTTTTTGCGTGTTTGGGAAACAGGGAGTGATATCGACACAGGCTGGCACATGGGCGTGTGGCCTGCCCGTGTGGATCACATGGGCGTGTGCCCAGCCTATGTGGAAAATACCCAGGCCGTGTGGATCCTGAAAACTCCAATTTTGGCCCCCTTTTTGACTCATTTTGCTCCCAAATGCTCTCCTAATTTTAGGTATTAGGAGCATCAAATTCACTAATTCTTATCATAAATCATCCAAAAATATGCCAAGCATAGAATTAAAATATGTTACATTTATTGTTTATCAATTTCATTCTTTAAATCTTCAATAATACTTACCAATTCAAATCAACTTCTGATCCCTTTGGAGACGATACTCACTCATCATTATATTACTTGAATCGATGTGTACACTTGCACATTTGCATTATATACACGCAACAGCAGGTCAAATACCTCCACACTTAAATCGTTACTTTTTCTTAAGCAAACAAAAATAAAAATAAAAATGAACAAGATAAAATTAAAATGAAAAGAAAATACACAACTAAAACTAGAGTACTTCAGCATGCTTCGTACACGAGATTGAATCGAAACGATGACAATAGGAAAATTTTCTAAACATATAATTCTAGCTAGATGTGTAAACGACTTACAATTTTCACATTCAAACATGCTAGTTCAATAGATTACAAAACAAATAGGTCAAATTAAGTCAAACATATGACTCCATCAAAAGATTTGTACGAGTATAACATTTACGGTTGAAGAAAACAGTCAGTTTGAATTCTAATTACTCAGTTTCTTTTATCCACGCTTTAAACTCTAATATAGTATTTATAAGTACAAGCAATTCACAAGTATTTGTGCCAATATAAGTGAGATTTTCCGAATTTCTCATATTTTAAATTTATTTCACTGTGATCACTCTCACTCTCTCAGTTTTTATTTGTTCTATGCTTTTATCACATTATTTTTTATTTTGAGGCACATACTTGCAATGATTTTATACTTATTATACTATATTGTTTCAATAACCATGGATTTAATTACTGAGTATTCAAATTTAAACAACCCATTATTCAACAAACATATATACCTACTCATAAAATACCTATGTCATTTGGTACATTTAACTCATTTTTCTTATTCACAGTTTAACAAATTGAACTAACTAGTCTAAATGCAAATAACCTAAAATCTTTTATTCTCAGCCTAAATTTACAATTTAAGCAAACAACCTATGTACATCCTCTTAACCAATAACTTGTATTTCTACAAGCTTAAGCATAGAAAAAACATAAAAAAATTAACTCTAAAAATTGCTAAAATTAAACAGAAATAGTAATAATAATTAAAAATTTTATGTCACCCCACACTTTATTTAGCATATCGTCCGTAATGTAATCAAAATAAAATTAAGGGACGAAGTTACTTTTTTGGGGGTTTTAGTGTTACGATTGTTGTTCGATTGTCTTGTCCTTTCTGGTTTAGCTTTGAAATTTTGTGCTGTCAAAATAAGGGGTCCTTATGAAGAAAAAAATGTTTTTCGTTAATTAAAACAAATAAAAATAAAATCTAACTAATGGAATAAAAATAATAATCATCCAAGTTTAAATATTTACAACACCTAGAAAATAATAAAAAGTTCATTTTTAGTCGGAATTAGGTTTCGGCTTCTCCACTACCTTTTTCTTACCTCGATATCGACCCATAAATGTTTTAGTAACCCGCCTACTCAAAGATTAGTTGGGCATTGTCAGCTTGGACTAAGCATTACAATCATTTTGCCAATGGCCTTCCAAATTGGAACACTTGATTGAAGTCGTATGCTGAGAAAGGGACAACATCGTCATTGCTTCTCTCATTGTCGTCATCATCATTGGCCTCCTCTTCCTCCCCCTCGAAATTGTCTAATAGTGGGAAGGGTGCATATTTGTTAGGCAGCAGATTTGGCACCTGCGTACCAAATCTGTGTGTGTAGTCATACCCAATGGGGTCATCTCCTGCATCTATCAGATCGCCCACTTCATATCCCACAAATCTATTAGGCTCGTCAATTGAGACTTTTTTTGCTTTACTCTTTCTCTTCACTGCTAGTGGAATGTCCATCTTTTTCTTTTAATGATTATTCCAGTAGGCTATTTGTTTCCGCTAAAGTTCGATGAATTGGGCGTACATAGAATTGTCGAGTGCACTCTTCAACGATTTTACAATCTGTTCCATTGCTGACATGTGAACTTTTCCTCGTTTCTATAAGGCTATCATAAGATTTGGTAAATATATTCCCTGTTTCTATCCACTAATGCAAGCTAGCATCACCTGATAATTCCAACGTCTCATGCATGTAAAATCTGGGATTTTGGGCTTATGAATTATTGTTGAATTTTGTGTGGAAGCATGACTATGTGCATTATAAATATGTTACGTGAATTTTGAGAACCTTAGAATATAGAAGAATTCCTTAGGAAATATTAAGTCTTGAATTTTAAGAGAAAGCTAAGCTTGATAGGGCCTTAAGAGAAATTGTAGGTGAATTATAACATAAAAATGGGCTTGGAAAAGTGGCAAGGAGGCGCCACTTAAAGCCCAGTAAGTGACGCCACAAGGAGTGTCAGAGAGGCCTAGGTTCGAGTCACAAGGGAAGC
Organism: Gossypium bickii; assembly: GCA_025503065.1. NCBI lineage: Eukaryota > Viridiplantae > Streptophyta > Magnoliopsida > Malvales > Malvaceae > Gossypium > Gossypium bickii. The sequence goes on from CP106716.1 coordinate 44,497,978, forward strand.
AATTAAAAGTGTTTTATTTTTGCGGCAATAGGGAGCAACAGTGGATGGCATGGGGACTTCAATTAGATGAGGATTATCCTTTTAAAATTTCGGCTAAGTAGGAGATAAATGATGACTTTATTTTAAATTATTTTTGAATGAGCAGAAAGAGAGAAAATAGGAAAAAAGGAAGGGATGAGATAGGGGGAAGGAGTTGGCCGGCCTAGGGACTCCTTTGAGGGGATTTTCAGCCAAGCATAGTAAGGGGGGATAGCCGAATTTCATTAAGCATTCTAGCCTCCCTTTTCGTTTACTCTTTTCTCTCCAAGCTATCACTTCTCTTTTCTTTTTCTTGTTCTAGCCGAAAGTTATCTTTGTCCTCCTCTGAATTCTCATCTTTTTCCATACTCGAGTCACACCAAAAACGCCTCTCTTTTCCATTTGATATCCATTTTCGATTGTCCATTAAAAACCCCAAAAGTCGAAACTTGAGTGATCATAAACTAGCTTTAGCCGAATATCTTGTGGATTCAAGCAAGGGTACAACCGAATTCATCATTAGGGGTAAGGATCACTTGATGTTGTTTCCCTCTTTATTTCAGATTAATCGAAAATAGGAATCTAACCCATTAATGTTATTGGTCGAAACTTTGAAGGAGGGTGTCGGGTTTTTGCTAGTGTCGATTATAAGGAGAAGGTCTTCGGGATTTCAAGTTTTAAGGTAAGCTATAAGGTGATATTCGGCAATAGGCCATTATATAGATTTTTGTACAGAACGTTGACTCTAGTGTGTACCATGTAGGATTTCGGCATCCTCATTGCCAAGTGACGATTTTCGGGATTTGGAATCGCAAGGTAAGGAGGTGTAATATTCGGCCATATTGGTTATTATGTTAGCTGAATCTGACTATGGTTATTTAGGGGCAGTCGACAGTGGTATACAAAGTTTTCGGGATTTTAGATTCGCAGAGGTAAGTGAATATACTAATCGGCTAAGGCCATATTTGGTGGTTCAAATCTATTTTTTAATTATTCAAAAGCCAGAAGCTAACCTGTTAAGTGATCTAGTGTGGCCAATTTCAAGGAAAAAGTATCACAAAGTTTCGAGATTTGTTTAGGAATCAAATCGGCAGCAAGGTAAGATTTTGATTGTGATAATCTTTCGGGATCTGATTGAATAGCCGAATAGGCTTTTGCTATAATACTAAGTATTGGTCGAATGTAGGAATTAAAATCTAGAGCGTTAGATCAGGATTCTTCGGGATTTTAGTGAACTCATTAAGTATACCAGGTGTGTAGCCCTTCCCTAAGTTTTAATAGATTTACGGCATTAAATTTAATATATGTGTTTATAATAATGTGCAAAGTGGGCTAAGGTACCATGCAATGGTACAAAGTACTCAGGTACGTTTTCCTACTCCTACTATGAGTATAATATGATCTGTACAACACATATGTAAAATTATAAGAATGTGAATAAGAAATATGACATGGTTTATGCATATTTGTATGACATGGGGCATATGGGTTATATGGAAAGGGGAAGTGATCTGGTGGTTTATACCACAATATTTATAAGGGCGAGGAGCACGTCGTCTGTAGCGACTGCCTTCGATGATGTGTAGCGGATAGAGGGTCAACTTAGTAGTCCCCACGGTGCGGTAGTTGGTACGGGTGATGTGTAGCGGATGGTTATCTAGGTTTGGGTTCGGGTTTGCATCACTATTTCTATCTGTTATATATAAGTATGTGTGATATGATATGCCTAAATCATTGAATCTTAGTGTTGGTTGACTCACCCCGTTGTGGGATATTCTTTTTCAGGTGACACTCAGTGATGGGCTAGGTCGGCAGGAGCTTAGTAGTGGCCATGTTCAGCTCAGACTTTATTTTATTTGGACTTTCTATATTTTAAGTATTTTGGGTTTATTCGGGTTTTGCTTTGATGTAATAAGGCCTTTGCTATTAACTGTTTATGCATGCATTTTGATTATTATATTATGATACGATTTTTATAAAATTAAACTTTAGATGACTTTTCTTAAAAATAAAACGCTAAATGTTTTGACACTTAAACACAACGATTCCCAAGTAAACTCTAAACAAATTCGACATATCAAATTTTTTCTCCAAAATCACCCAATGTTTTCCAAAGCAACGAATGAATTCTGAAAATGTTTTATTCAAGGAACATACTAGATCCGATCGAGGCTCGTGGGCCGGGTTTGGGGTGTTTTAGCTTGGTATCAGAGCCCAATTTTAAACTCTCGGCCTTGGGTTTAAAGCCCATAACGTTTTTAAAATAAGGCCCAAACAAGATTTATGAACAATTTTGTGAATAAGCAAGTTTTTCTGGCATGGCACCTAAGTCTCCGACCCGAAGTCCACCAGGTAAGTACCCTAACTATTGTGTGATTTATATTATGATTTGTAGAAGGGTATATCAGGAACGTAGACTAGTATATTAAGTACTTAAACCCTAGGATTAGTTTGCTCCAACATAGAATCACATAAAACTTTAATGCCTAATTAAACAAACCTGTGGCTAAGTCGCCGAGTTAGGGTGTGGCAACCTTTGTGCGTATGTCTAGGATCTGATTCAGGAAGAGCCTGGTATTTAAGCAGTACTAGTGACTCACCCCCTCTTCACTCGAATCCTACCTGGTGCGTAGTAACGGTTCACCCTAACCAAGAGGACTTATTCACGGGCTAAACTCGATAACTAAAACCCAAAAGGGATTAGCCGTATTTTCATAAAAACTTCAGTTTTAAAAATCACCAAATTACCCCTTTAAATTGTAGCAAAATTTAGTTTGAAATTTTTTTTTCAAAATATTTCTAATTTACAAAATTACCTAAATACCCTTAGTGGTAAAATTACTAAAATGCCTTTGGTTTTCAAAATTATCATACTACCCCCGATTTTAATAAAATTTTCTGATTTTGGCAAAAGTATCCAAAAGCTTTATCTTTGCAAAGTACTAAGATACCTTGACTTGGAAAATTTACGAAATTACCCCTAATTTACAAAATTACCAAAATGACCCTCCATTTCTAAAATTTTTGCCATACCTCTGATTTGAGAAAATTTTCAAAAGTACCCTTGAGTTTTGAAAATTTCAAAGTGCTCTGATTTATTAAGATTTTCAAATTGACCCCGATTTATTACCAAAATGCCCCTGTAGGATAAATTACAAAAATACCCCTGGGATAGGAATAGACAAAACTATTCGAATGATGAATGTGTGTGGTAGATGCTACTGAATGGATGTACTTCTCTGAGTTAGGATAGAAGACTTGAAACTCTGAACGAATGAAAGAACTACTATTAAACTTCTTTTCATAAAATTGTTCGCGGATAAGCAGTGGAACAAAGGCTAATACATAAAACTTTGTAATCAGATTAAAGCGCGATCGTAGAAATGAGCTCTAGGGGACGCGGTCGTAATGTGCGAGGACGTGGTAGAGGAAGGATGACCGTGTCCGAACCCGTTAGATCGGGTCAAGGGTCTGAAAATGAGGTACCACCACCACCCCCACCACCAGCTGTTGGTGTTAAGCAGCAAGATCAGACGGGTGATGATGCAGTATCGCAGGCGATGCTACGAGTTCTTAAGATGGTGGCTGGATCAGGTGGAAATATGAGAGCTCGAAAATCTGTACCCGAGAGACTCTGAGCCAACAGAGCTGAGGTATTCCGTGGCGTATCCGGCGTGGCACCCAATACGGCTGAGTATTGGTTGGAGGCGATAGAGCGAATTATGGATGAGCTGGATCTGACCCCTGAGGAGAAACTGAAAGGAATGGTGGCACTGCTACACGATGAAGCATATCAATGGTGGCTCACAGTTTGGGATGGTGCCACAGCTGAGGATCTTACTTGGGAGTATGTCAAGGCGGCATATCAGAAGAAGTATGTCGGCACGCGTTACACTGATGCGCACAGGAAGGCATTTCTAGGGCTGGTTCAAGGGAATAAATCCGTAGCAGAGTACGAAGCTAAATTCCTAAGGTTGAGCCGGTATGCTCGAGGAGTAGTGGCTACGGAGCATGAGCGATGTGTCCGGTTTGAGGACGGACTAAGGGATGACCTGAGGTGGTTAATAGCCCCACATCAGGAGCGGGAGTTTGCTGCGTTGGTAGAGAAGGCTAAGGTAGCTGAGGGAATTAAGGACTCTGTAAGGTAGAACAGTGATCGAAACAGACAGAAAAGAGGTTTTGGATCGTCGGGATCGTCTGGGAATGTACAAAGAGGCCTAGAGTTGATGGGCCGCGAGGTCAGCAGGCTGGTACAGGAGGGCAGTATCGTACTTGTACTCAATGTGGGAAAATGCACTTAGGAGAGTGCTGGAAAAAGACAGGAGGATGTTTCAAGTGTGGATCTAAGGAGCACATGATTAAGGACTGTCCTATCAAGATAGATGGAAGTCGACCCGTAAGTCAGGGTTCTAATCAGGTTGGAAAAGGTGGATAACAGCCTCAGCAAGGTCGTGGTCCAAATGGTAGAGATAACGGTGCTGGAAGAGGACGTGGGACACCAGGCCGAGGTGTTGGTAACACAGAGGCAAGACAGCTAGGTCTAGTGTATGCAGTTCACTGGAGGGAGGATGGAGACGCGCCGGACATCATAACCGGTACGTTCCTTATATTTGGCAAGCCTTAATTTGCTTTGATTGATGTGGGCTCGACCCATTCTTATGTTGCATGTAGTGTAGTGGAAACACTAGGCATAGCCTCTAAACTATCTGATAGGAAGATGACTGTAGTAAGCCCATTAGGTCAAACTGTAGTGGTGAATAAGATCTTTCGGAGTGTACCTCTAGAAATTCAGGGAGTGATATTTTCTGCCAACTTAATGGAACTGCCCTTCGGAATTCGATCTTATACTTGGTATGGACTGGCTAGTGGAGCATCGGGCTGTATTGGATTGTACAGCTAAGCGAATGGAGTTAAGGACCCTGGAGGATGAGGTGATAATTGTGATAGAAGAAAGAAGAAACTACTTATCTAATGTAGTCTCTGCTTTAAAGGCTGATAAGATGGTTTGAAAAGGGTGCAAGGCCTTTTTGACTTTTGTTAGTGCGTTGGATGCAAAAGAAGGGGGAGTTAGTGAAGTTAGAACCGTAAAGGAATTTGTGGATGTTTTCCAGAGGAATTACCTGGAATACCCCCAGATAGGGAGGTGGAGTTTGGAATTGAGTTGCTGCCGAGAACAGCTCCTGTGTCAATTGCCCCTTACAGAATGGCACCAAAGGAGTTGGTGGAGCTCAAGGCTCAAATTCAAGAATTGCTTGATCATGGGTTTATCCGACCCAGTGTGTCTCCATGGGGAGCACCGGTCTTGTTTGTGAAGAAGAAGAATGAAACTATGCGTATGTGCATAGATTATCGTCAGTTGAATAAGCTGACCATCAAGAACAAGTATCCGTTGCCAAGGATAGACGACTTGTTCGATCAGCTGAAGGGGGCACCAATATTCTCAAAGATAGATCTAAGGTCCGGATATCATCAGCTTAAGGTGAAGGAAGCAGATATCCATAAAACGGCTTTTCAGACAAGATACGGATATTATGAGTTCTTAGTAATGCCGTTCGGTTTAACAAACGCCCCAGCTGCGTTCATGGATATGATGAATCGGGTTTTTCAACCTTACTTGGATCGATTTGTCGTTGTATTCATTGACTACATCCTTATGTACTCCAAGTCTAAAGAGGAGCATGATGAGCATCTCTGGATTGTGTTGCAAGTGTTGAGGGAGAAAAAGCTTTATGCCAAGTTCAGCAAGTGTGAATTTTGGCTGAAGGAGGTCGCATTCTTAGGGCATGTGATGTCTGCAGAGGGAATAAGGGTTGATCCTAGGAAGATTGAGGCAGTGCTAGATTGGAAACCACCTAAGTCTGTGGCTGAGATTTGTAGCTTCTTGGGATTGGCAGGCTAATATAGAAGGTTCGTGGAAGGATTCTCATCAATAGCCGCACCTTTGACTAAGTTGTTGAGAAAGGAAGTACCTTTCGTGTGGACAGATAAGCAACAAGAGAGCTTTGAGAAGCTTAAGAGGGTTCTGACTGAAGCTCCGATTTTGATTCAGCCTAAGGCAGGAAAGGATTTTGTGGTGTATTGTGACGCTTCCCATACAGGTTTGGGTTGCGTACTGATGCAAGATGGGAAGGTTGTCGCTTATGCGTCTCGACAACTGAGGCCACACGAAGCTAACTACCCGACGCACGACTTGGAGTTGGCGGCAGTGGTCTTTGCTCTTAAGCTATGGAGACATTATCTATATGGAGAAAAGTCAGTAATCTACACAGACCACAAGAGTCTTAAGTATCTGTTGACTCAAAAGGAGTTGAATCTGAGACAATGAAGGTGGGTGGAGTTATTGAAGGATTATGATTGTTCTATAGAGTATCACCCGGGCAAGGCGAATGTAGTGGCAGATGCCCTAAGTCAGAAAGTCGTGTCAAATCTGAGGGTGATGTTTGCGCATCTAAGCTTGTATGACGATGGAAGTTTGTTAGCAGAGTTGCAAGTCAAGCCAACAAGGTTGAATGAGGTAAAAGAAAGTCAGTTGGTGGATGAGGATTTAAGTGCTAAGTTACAGCAAGTGCAGAATGGAGAGTTGGAAGATTATGGTATTAATGATGAGGGACTATTGTGTTTCAAGGGAAAGGTCTGTATGCCGAAGAATGAGGACCTAAGGCAGAGAATTCTTCGGGAATCGCATAGTAGCCCTTATGCTATGCATCCCGGAGGTAGTAAGTTGTACAGAGATCTACGGGAACAGTTTTGGTGGCCTGGTCTAAAGTGGGAAGTTACCGAATTTGTAGGGAAGTGCTTGACGTGTCAGCAAGTCAAGGCTGAACACCAAGTTCCGTCAGGATTGCTTCAGCTGATAATGATTCCGCAGTGGAAGTGGGAGAGAATCACCATGGACTTCGTTAGTGGGCTTCCCCTTACGCCTACTAAGAAGGAATCGGTATGGGTGATAGTGGACCATTTGACAAAGTCCGTGCATTTCATTCCAGTGCGGGTTGACTATTCTTTGCAGAAGTTGGCGAAGTTGTATGTGGCCGAAATTTAAGGTTGCATGGAGTGCCAGTGTCAATTATTTCAGATAGGGATCCAAGTTTACGTCTCGGTTTTGGAAAGAGCTACATCAGGCTTTAGGCACCAGATTGGATTTCACTACGGCATTTCATCCACAATCAGACGGTCAATCTGAGCGAGTGATTTAAGTGTTGGAAGATATGCTGAGGGGCTGTGTGATAGACTTCAGTGGAAGTTGGGATAAATATTTGCCTTTAGCAGAATTTGCATACAATAACAGCTATCAAGCCAGTATTCGGATGGCACCGTATGAAGCACTGTATGGACGGAAGTGTCGCACTCTTACATGTTGGACGGAATTTGGGGAACATCGAGTTTTGGGTCCAGAAATTGTGGCGAAATCTGAGGAGAAGGTTGAGGTAATTCGGGCACGGTTAAAGGAGGCATTTGATAGGCAGAAGTCGTATGCAGATCTCAAACGGAAGGAAATAGAATTTGATGTGGGAGATCAGGTGTTTCTTAAAGTCTCGCCTTGGAAGAAAGTGATGAGATTTGGTCGCAAATGGAAGTTAAGTCCGAGGTTTATAGGACCTTACTGAATATTGAAGCGAGTTGGATCAGTGGCATACTAGTTAGAGTTGCCACCAGAGTTGAAGCAGATGCACGACGTATTCCATGTTTCTATGCTACGTCGTTATCGATCGGATCCATCTCATATAGTGCCAGTTGAGGAGGTGGATCTAAGACCAGATTTGTCCTACGAGGAGGAGCCGATTCAGATTTTGGAACGAGATGTGAAGGTATTACGGAGGAAATCAGTTCCTCTAGTCAAAGTGTTATGGCGTAACCATGGATCGGAAGAAGCTTCGTGGGAGCCAGAAGAAGCAATGCGACAACAATACCCTCATTTATTTTAGCCAGGTAATTTCGAGGTCGAAATTATTTTAAGGGGGTAGAACTGTAACATCCGGGATTTTGGGCTTATGAATTATTGTTGAATTTTGTGTGGAAGCATGCCTATGTACATTATAAATATGTTATGTGAATTTTGAGAACCTTAGAATATAGAAGAATGCCTTAGGAAATATTAAGTCTTGAATTTTAAGAGAAAGCTAGGCTTGATAGGGCCTTAAGAGAAATTGTAGGTGAATTATAACATAAAAATGGGCTTGGAAAAGTGGCAAGGAGGCGCCACTTAAAGCCCGATGAAGTGACATACAAGGAGTGTCGAGAGAGGCCTAGGTTCGAGTCACAAGGGAAGTAATTAAAAGTGTTTTATTTTTGCGGCAATAGGGAGCAGCAGTGGACGGCATGGGGACTTCAATTAGATGAGGATTATCCTTTTAAATTTTCGGCTAAGTAGGAGATAAATGATGATTTTATTTTAAATTATTTTTGAATGAGCAAAAAGAGAGAAAATAGGAGAAAAGGAAGGGATGAGATAAGGGGAAGGAGTTGGCCGGCCTAGGGACTCCTGTGGGGGGATTTTCGGCCAAGCATAGTAAGGGGGGATAGCCGAATTTCATTAAGCATTCTAGCCTCCCTTTTCGTTTACTCTTTTCTCTCCTAGCTATCACTTCTCTTTTCTTTTTCTTGTTCTAGCCGAAAGTTATCTTTGTCCTCCTTTGAATTCTCATCTTTTTCCATACTCGAGTCACACCAAAAACGCCTCTCTTTTCCATTTGATATCCATTGCCGATTGTCCATTAAAAACCCCAAAAGCCGAAACTTGAGTGATCATCAACTAGCTTTAGCCGAATATCTTGTGGATTCAAGCAAGGGTACAGCCGAATTCATCATTAGGGGTAAGGATCACTTGATGTTGTTTCCCTCTTTATTTCAGATTAATCGAAAATAGGAATCTAACCCATTAATGTTCTTGGCCGAAACTCTGAAGGAGGGTCTCAGATTTCTGTTAGTGTCAATTATAAGGAGAAGGTCTTCAGGATTTCAAGTTTTAAGGTAAGCTATAAGATGATATTCGGCCATAGGCCATTTTATAGATTTTTGTACAGAACGTTGACTCTAGTGTGTACCATGTAGGATTTCGGCATCCTCATAGCCAAGTGACGATTTTCGGGATTTGGAATCGCAAGGTAAGGAGGTGTAATATTTGGCCATATTGGTTATTATGTTAGCGGAATCTAACTATGGTTATTTTGGGGCAGTCGACAGTGGTATACAAAGTTTTTGGGATTTTAGATTCGCAGAGGTAAGTGAATATACTAATCGGCTAAGGCCATATTTGGTGGTTCAAATCTATTTCTTAATTATTCAAAAGCCGGAAGCTAACCTGTTAAGTATCTAGTGTGGCCGATTTCAAGGAAGAAGTATCACAAAGTTTCGGGATTTGTTTAGGAATCAAATCGGCAGCAAGGTAAGATTTTGATTGTGATAATCCTTCGGGATCTGATTGAATAGCCAAATAGGCTTTTGCTAAAATACTAAGTATTGGCCGAATGTAGGAATTAAAATCTAGAGCGTTAGATCGGGATTCTTCGGGATTTCAGTGAACTCGTTAAGTATACCAGGTGTGTAGCTCTTCCCTAAGTTTTAATAGATTTACGGCATTAAATTTAATATACGTGTTTATAATAATGTGCAAAGTGGGCTAAGGTACCATGCAATGGTACAAAGTACTCAGGTACGTTTTCCTACTCCTATTATGAGTATAATATGATCTGTACAGCACATATGTAAAATTCTAAGAATGTGAATAAGAAATATGACATGGTTTATGCATATTTGTATGACATAGGGCATATGGGTTATATGGAAAGGGGAAGTGATCTGGTGGTTTATACCACAAATATCTGAATGTGGTAACTTCGGTCAGATAATCTGAATGTGGTGACTCATGTCACAAAATTTTATATGGTGGCAATGCCACAATATTTATAAGGGCGAGGAGCACGTCGTCTGAAGTGACTGCCTTCGATAATGTGTAGCGGATGGAGGGTCGACTTAGTAGTCCCCACAGTGTGATGGCTGGTACGGGTGATGTGTAGCGGATGGTTATCTAGGTTTGGGTTCTGGTTTGCATCACTATTTCTATCTGTTTTATATAAGTATGTGTGATATGATATGCCTGAATCGTTGAATCTTAGTGTTGGTTACACATTGAGTCTGTGTGACTCACCCCGTTGTGGGATATTCTTTTTCAGGTGACACTCAGTGAAGGACCGGGTCGACAGGAGCTTAGTGGTGGCCATGTTCAGCTTAGACTTTATTTTTTTTGGACTTTCTATATTTTAAGTATTTTGGATTTATTTGGGTTTTGCTTTGATGTAATAAGGCCTTTGCTATTAATTGTTTATGCATGCATTTTGATTATTATATTATGATATGATTTTTATTAAATTAAACTTTAGATGACCTTTCTTAAAAATAAAACGCTAAATGTTTTGACACTTAAACACAACGATTCCCAAGTAAACTCTAAACAAATTCGACATATCAAATTTTTTCTCCAAAATCACCCAATGTTTTCCAAAGCAACGAACGAATTCTGAAAATGTTTTATTCAAGGTTTGATATGTCGAATTTGTTTAGAGTTATGTTACTCTCTTAGACCATGTTGTTCATCTTGCACCTAAAAAAATTAAAATGACACATGACCGTGTGGGGTGGCCCTGTACAACATAAATTGCTCCTAAAACAAGCCATTACAAATCTAATTTATTGCAACAAAGTAAAAATATTTGGGTAATCGAAATTCTTGTGTCCGTCTTCATGCCTCAGGGTTTTGATTGGGTGGTTTTTTATGGTCATAGTGGTTCATCTTTTTTATTTTTTATAACGTTTGGATGGTGGGTGTCTTGTTGGTCGTCTCTGGAGCGAACAGTGCGATTGTGTGCTGTGGTGGGGTTGTTAATGCGGTGGTTCTTGGTAGCTTGTGAAAGGCTTGTGTTGATTTAATGTTGAGTCTCAGGAGCTGTATTTCTTGAGTGGTGGTTTTTGTTGTTTCTTGCATACATTTTTACGTCCTTTTGTTTTGTTTCCCTCTGCACGTCGTAGGGGGTTGTTTATATGTTTTTTGGCAGCAGTTACTTGCGCCAATTTTCATGGTGAATTTTCTTGCCTTCTTTTTGTTTCTCTATTTTTTACCTTCATTTTAACCTTTTATTTTATAGTTTTTATCATTTTTACTATCTTTAATTTAGTTTTCCCGTAAAATTGATGGTTTGGTTGTCTTCAATTTTTTAGGGTTTTTCTCTCGGTTGTTTTTCCATTTTTTTCTTGCTCATTTGAGTTTTATGTATGGCTTTGTTTCCTCTTTCGTCTTGCTTTTCTTGGATACTAATCTGATCAGTTTTCTCCTAGTCTTGATGTGATTGTGTTTCTGGTTCTTTTCCAACATTTTTCTATCGACTTTCTGACTCATAGCGGTGGCTCTTGGTGTGTTTCGCTTTGGTGGAGCTGGCGGCTATCTTGGTCTATTTGCACTTTAGGCTTCTTCGATCGATGGTTTGCCTGTGTCAATTTTTGGAGTTTTTTGGTTGGGTTGCCTTTGTTTCGTCTATTCTTGATCCCCCTCTAGAATATTTTCTTTGGTGGGGTTCTCTTTGATCAGGTTTGGTGTTTTTTTGGCTTAGATGCCAGATTGAAATTGTTTTGTTTCCTCGAGGGCTTTGGGGGACAGTGGTGCAGGGTGGTGGCTTCTTCCTTGTTTGTGCTTGTTGGGGAGGTGGCTTGTGTTGTTATATTGGTTTTGGCATATTTGTTTCCTCGTGACTGGTGTGGCATTGGCTTTTGGGTTTTGTGGTTGTGATTTGTGGTGACTTTCTCAATGGGTTTCCTCTGTGGGTACTAGTTATGGTAGGAGACCTAAATGCTATGTAGGCTAGATTAACTTTTTTTAGAAGCAGAGACTAAGAGGGTGGTGTGTCGAAATATGTCATTCCCGAATTCGCAAGGCTATGAACCATGGGCCGTTGGCAAACTTATGACAAAAGAAAAAGTTAATAAGGAAGCTATGTACTGAGTGTTAAAGTATCTATGGTTTACTGAGGAACCTGTGAGTTTTGTAACAATGGCAGATGGGTTGTTTCAGGTAAAATTTGGTACAATGGAAGATAGGGCGAGGATCCTTAATATGGCTCCTTGGTTGTTTGACCAGTGTTTGTTTGCTTTGGTGCCTTCCATAAAGGGACAGGCTATGAACGACTACAATTTTGATTTTATCCCTTTCTAGATCTGAATTTACAATGTCCCTTATGAGTGGATGGATCGCCAAGTGGCTATTGAAGTTAGTGGGTGATTGTTGTTTTCGCGATGTCAAAGTCTTAAAATTTTTAAAAAGAATGATCAAACCTGGAAACTAACTATAACAACGATTTGAGGCAAGCGTACCTATCGAACAGTAGTATAGTTAAGGTAAGACCAGAATGTCGAACCCAAAGGAACTAAAAGTACTAATTCTAACTCTCTTTTTATTATTTCGCCTAAGAATTAAATGATTTGTTTGTCTAATCTAAAATTAACTAACTATTAAACTAAAGACTCTAAGACAAAGAAGAATGAAATTGGGAAAATAAATTGGAAGAAAAACCAATTGATTAAAATGACACCCAAGGAAGAATCCACCTAGACTTCACTTGTTATCTAACTCTGAACCAGACGATTTATTCATTTGACTTGATCCGTAAGATTCCCTAAGTTATATTAATCCCTCTCTCGAGGCGACTAATGTCTAACCCTAGGTTTATTAATTGAAATCTCTTTCTAATTAAAACCCCTAGAATCGCATTAACTCGATCTATGGACTCTCATATTAGGTTTCACCCTAATTCAACAAAATCTCATCACCCTATCTCTAGGCGTGGGATCAACTCCGCTTAATTATGCTAGATCTACTCTTCAGCAGGGACTTTTGCTCCTCCACCTAAGCACATCACACTTGAATTAATATCCCGGAAATATCAAAACAAGAATTAAGAACACATAATTAAGAACAAGTCAAATATTTATCATATAGTTCAACAAACGATAACAAGATTCATCTTAGGTTTCATCCCCCTCAGGTATCTGAGGGTTTAGTTCATAATAACAAAAGAAAACATCTCAGAAGAAAAGATAAAACAAAACATAAGAAATCCCTAAAACCCCCTGAAGGTATTGAAGGAGAGATCCTCCGTCTTAAGTATAATTCCGGCTTCTTGAGATGAATCAACTGGCTATCTTCGAGTAATTCTCCACAAATCTACCTTCTCTGGCCTAATCGGACGCCCCCTGACTAAAGCCTTGGGTTCCCTTGACAAAAGCCCTGGCAGAAGGCTTCTGCCGAACTCCCCTTCAGGTTGCCCCCTTTGGGTGTTTATATAGACTTTAAGATGCCTTACTTGGCCCCTAAGCATCTTAATTCAAGTAGAATTCCTACTAGGGTGTTTGAATAGGCTTTGGAATGTGTTTCTTTACCTCCAAGTATCCAAATCCGAGTAAAACTCCTCTTGGCCGCGGCAGGGACACGCCCATGGGACACGCACGTGTAAGTCGTGGCTAGGCCGTGTTTAGGTCTGATAAGGAGGCACAGTCATGTGGTCTTGGGCCCAGGCCATGTGGATTTCGTGATATGACCCATTTTCTCCGTTTTGGGCCCGTTTTCCATTCTTTTCATCATCCAGTGCTCTCCTGGGTATAAAACATGAAAACAAAGGATTAAGAGCACCAATTTACACAATTCAAGGCTTAAGTCATCCAAGAGCATGCTAAATGTAGGCCTAAAATATGTTACTTTTACGGTTTATCAAATACCCCCACACTTAAGCTTTTGCTTGTCCTCAAGCAAAATTCTCAACTCACAATTAAAATGATCTTCCTTAATTCATAATATTTATCAATAATGTCACATCATAATTCAAAGATAATTCATACATAGATAATTCAACTAAAAGAGTCCTAAAGATTCAAACAATCTAAGTCATACATTTATAGCCCTGAAAACTTTAGGTATTTCCCTTTACCTAAATAATTACCTCTAAGTCGAAATCGATAAGAGTTGACATCCTCACTAAAGATTCACTCAAATCACTCAAAGTGTTTAAGGTTCAAAATTAAGCACTCAAGAATCGAACATGAAAAGTTAATCCCATAGGCTTGCATGAAAATCAAATCTCCACCACTATAAGATGAGATGATACACAAATCAAAAGGTCTTTAACAAGGTTGTAACGGGGCTTAGGTTATAGGTGTGGATATAGGCTGAATTAGAGGGTTAGAATTGAGATTGAATTGACAATTTACCTAACTAGAAAAATGAACTAATCAATTGAAAACTAACAATAGAGCTTTAAGATTTGAAATGTAAGCTCACTTAGTAGAACTAATAATGAATATACATCATTTTTTAAGAGCAAGTCACAAATAACGAACTTTAACAATTGAAATATAGAACATAGTTAGGTAACTGCTAAAAATCAAATCTCGACAAAAAAAGGTATTTAAGAAGAATGGTGATAACAAATGCAAAGGGTTTTGGGTTAATATTAGTGGGTGAGTTAATGAAAAGGGTTGTTAGGATTAACGGGGTTTATTAGGGGTTAATTATGATGGTAGGCTTTTTAGTGGAGTGAGTGGGTTAAAACCTAGGTGCCTTTATCATCTCTGTATATCAAACCAAAGGTGTGGTCTTGACATGTATTGTAACACCCCAAACCCGGTCCAAACACCATGACCGAATCTGGTATGTTACGGGAAAAACGAGTTGGAAAATTTCGAAGTTGCACTAAATAGAATTGGTAAAACTTTGATCCGTTTAGAAAAAAAAACATTTAGACTTAGTAACAAAAATTTGCTTTCAAGTTTGGAAACAATCGATTTTCGTATGCTTATAAAATCAGTGCGATACCCGATGGTATAGTTGAAACATATCGTTAAAGTTTTGAAATCGTTGTTGTGTCATGTTTTAGCAAATTAACCCAATTAGTCTGTTAAGGCATATTAAAATCAAACTTAAAACATAATAATAAAGAGGCATAATTTAAAGGCTTTTTACAAATCCAAATAAAACCCAAATAAAATTAAATAAACTAAAGTACTCAAATGCAAATGGTGAGTAAAACTTTTATTAGAGCATGGCATGCGCACCCGAGTCCATCCTTGGCTCCATGTCCGCGTCTCACGGGTCACCCAAATGTCAAAGGAGAGGGTGAGTCGAGTGACTCGATGTGTAAATCCCGCTCCCGATAAAACAACATGCTAACACCCATCATACATAGCAACATAATCAATGCAACCCGATCCTAACCATCCATACTCCTTTCTACCCCGTGTGGTACCAAACCACCGGTGACATACAAATCCACGATGTGTTACCAAAACACCGATGTCCCAAAGACATAATATCCGTCAATGTGGTCCCAAACCACTGGTGTCCCAAAGACACAATCGTGTTACCAAAGCACCGTGACCAAAGTCACAAATCCAACGATGATGGGGCCAACCCATCGTGTGTTACCAAAACACTAGCGAGACGATCCCATATCTCAAGTGGGGCCAACCCACGGTGGTCAAGCCACGAGGGACGAGTCGCAATGAGGTGCCAAACCTCTGGTGTCCCAAAGACACAATGTGCTACCAAAGCACCGTGACCGTAGTCACAAATCGGTGATGGGGCCAACCCATCGTGTGTGTTACCAAAACACCGGCGTCAATCCCGTATAATCATCTGTGGGGCCAACCCATCGTGGTGCTGAGCCACTAGGACGAGACGCCGAGGTACCAAACCTCTGGAGGTGCCAAACCTCTGTGACCCAAAGTCACAAAGTGTGCTACCAAAGCACTGGTGCTCGTCAACACAAAATCACACTTTGCTCCTCATCTCATATCACCCATCAACATACCATACTCATGTAATCATGCATCTCATGCAAATCATGCATATCATGCCAACATACCAAGCAGTCTCTCATAACATACATACAAAACATAGGTCATGATATTATACTTTATTAATAGTACTCATAATAGAACAAACTTACCCGAATCGTCCACATACCCCATTTTGGGTATTCACTTGTCCATCATACTGCTATAGTTTTAACAGGCAAATCGGTTTATTATTAAAAATATTACTAAGTATCAAGGTGTTAGTTACACACTTGATAACACGAGTCTAGAAATCCTGACAAAAGCGATCTAAGTCCCCCGATTACTAACTCCTGCAACATTCGGCCAACACAGCATTAGGCACTAAAACCATTCGGCCAACACCCATTTAATCCAAAAAGGGTTGTCGAACACTCTTACCTTGCTATTGGTTTGATTCTTGATCAAACCCGAACCACAATGGCCCTTCTAAGACAATCGGCCTTCACCTTGAAAAGAACAACGCTTAATCCTTTATCATTCATGCCTTAATCGAAACCGAAGATCAAACTAACAACAACCAATCACTTACCCTTACTTACCAACAAAGATTCGGCTAACCACACTAGGAGAGAACCACCAAAGATTCGGCCAAGGAAGACTACTAGGAGAAAAGAATTCGGCTTTAGGTGTCAAGGAGAGAAAAAGATTGTAGATGGGTAGAGTTTTGGCACAAAGAACAATCAAAGAAAACGGCTAAAGAGTTTTGAAGCAGGAAGAGAATAAAAGATGGATAGAGAGAGTACTTACGGTTTTTTGAAAGAAAAAGGATTGATGAAAGTGTTTTGAAGGCTAGAGTTTCACTAACAAGATGTTAATAGGAGAAGAAATTATGAGACCCCTTGAGTAAAGGTTTCGGCTCAATCCACATGAAAGAAAGAAGAAAGAATGGGGAGTAGCATTCGGCTAGCAAGGAGAGTTAGAAGAAAATAAGCAAACTTTCGGCACAAAGCACATGGACTTTCGGTTTCAAGAAGAAGAAGAGAAAAATAAAAAAAATGCCAATAAGGTTTCGGTTGGCTATTGACAAGAAGAAGACTTCGGTTTTAGCTTTTGGTGACCGAAAATGCTAAGAAAGATTGCCAAAAGAATTTCGGCACCCCCTACTTCCCAAGCTTACCAAACCGTCCACTCCCCCCCCAAATTCTCCTAAAATTCGGCCATATCCCTACTTTTACTCCAAGCCATAAGTTCAAATAGTTTGAACAAGTCTTTTCCCTTAATTTGCTCTCCACCTTCCATTTGAATGGTATGACCAAGTCAATGGCAGAGTTTGAACTGCCACAAACTCCTCCTCCATGCCGTCCAAAATAAGTGCCAAAATGGAGAATTCGCAGCTCGAACACAAGACCACCTTGCTTGCTTTAGGCGTTACCCACACCAAGCCTTAGTGGCGTCTAGCTTGCCACTACACCAGCTCCCTTTTTGTGCAACAAAACCACAATTAAAACTCTTATGCCCCAGCTCCAACAAATCCCCGACTTAACACCCAAAAACCAAAATTTTCCCATACACTCGAGCACACACCTAGGCTACAATTAAGCCCCTAAAACACCGAAATAACAACACAGCCTACCAAACACATACAATATCATGCAACACAAAATAGCCCCTAACCCGGGATATTACAGTTCTACCCCCCTTAAAAATAATTTCGGCCTCGAAATTACCTGGTCAAAAGAGTTGCGGGTATTGCTATCTCATCGCATCCTCGGGTTCCCACATGGCTTCTTCCACGCCATGATTCCGCCAAAGAACCTTAACCAAAGGCACAGACTTTCTACGTAGAACCTTGACATCTCGGTCTAGAATCTGCACTGGTTCTTCCTCTATGGTCATATCTGGGTTTACCTCGATCTCTTCCACTGCTACTACATGCGATGGATCTGAACGGTACCTCCGGAGCATCGAAACGTGAAAAACATCGTGAATCTGGCTAAGCTCTGCTGGCAACTCAAGCTGATACGCCACTGGTCCAACTCGTCTCAAAACCTTATACGGCCTAATAAACCTCGGACTTAGCTTGCCTTTTCTGCCAAATCTCAGCACCTTCTTCCAAGGCGAGACCTTTAAGAAAACACTATCTCCTACAGCAAACTCTATATCTCTTCGCTTAAGATCGGCATAAGACTTTTGCCGGTCCGAAGCTTCCTTCAAACGAGCCTGAATCAACTTAACCTTGTCCTCGGTCTCAGCAACCAACTCGGGTCCCAACAACTGACGTTCACCTAACTCAGTCCAACATGTAGGTGAGCGACACTTCCTACCATACAAATACCTCATACGGTGCCATTTTGATGCTTGCTTGGTAGTCATTTGTTATAGGCGAACTCGCCAACGGCAGAAACTCTTCCCAACTGCCCCTGAAGTCCAGAACACAACCTCTCAGCATGTCTTCCAAGATCTGAATAACCCTTTCTGATTGACCGTCAGACTGCGGGTGAAAAGCCGTGCTGAAATCCAAACGAGTACCCAATGCTTGATGCAACGCTCTCCAGAACCTCGGCGTAAACCTCGGATCCCTATTCTGAGATTATCGAAATCGGAACACCGTAGCCTCACTATCTCTCGACACATAAAGCTTCGCCAACCTCTCAAGTGAATAGTCCACTCACCGGAATGAAATGGGCCGACTTAGTCAGACGGTCCACGACAACCCAAACTGAATCCTTCTTGCTTGGCGTAAGCGGTAAACCACTGACGAAATCCATAGTTATCCTTTCCCACTTCCACTGAGGAATCTTTACAGGCTGAAGCAAACCCGACGGTAACTGATGTTCCGCCTTGACCTGCTGACAAGTCAGACACTTCCCAACAAACTCTGTCACTTCTTTCTTCAAGCCGCCACCAAAATCGCTCTTTAAGATCCCTATACATTTTGCTACCTCCAGGATGCATAGCATAAGGACTGCTATGTGCGTCCTGAAGAATCCTCTGCCTCAGCTCAACATCTTTAGGCATGCAAGCCTTACCTTGAAAACACAGAACCTCATCACTGGACAAGTCAGAACCCTCCAAACCACCATTCTCACTTGTAACCTTCGCGCACTCGTAACCTCATCCTCCAATCTGTTTCTCTTTGATCCGCTCAACCCAAGTAGGCTTAACTTGCGGCTCTGCGAAATACTCCCGCCGTCGTACAAACTCAAATGGGCAAACAAAGCTCTTAAGTCCGAAACAACCCTACGGCTCAACGCTGCGTCGCCACCACGTTAGCCTTGCCCGGATGATACTCGATCGAGCGACCATAGTCCTTGAGCAACTCAACCCATCTACGCCGCCTCAAGTTCGGATCCTTCGAGTCAATAGGTACTTCAAGCTCTTATGATCCGTGGTAGACGATTGACTTCTCCCCGCATGTGTAGTGCCTCCATTTTTAGAGCGAAGACTACACCGCTAGCTCCAAGTCGTAAGCGTCGGATAGTTGACCTCGTGTGGCCTCAAATGCCGAGAAGCATAAGCCACAACCTTACCCTCCCCGCATCAAAGACACAACCCAAGCCCGTGTGTGATGCATCGCAAAGACACCGTGAATTCCTTACCACCCTCGAGTTGAATTAACACAGAGCCTCTCTGTCAAGATCTTCTTCAACTTATCAAAACTCTCCTCTGCTGTTTCTCGGTCCGCATTTAATGGAACTCCCTTCCTTAATGACTTAGTCATCGGTCTTTGCAATTAACGAAAACCCTCAACAAATCTTCGGTAGTATCCTGCCAAACCCAGAAACTCCGAATCTCCGGCCGATGGACTTAGGAGGCTTCCAATCCAAAACCGCCTCAACCTTCCGAGGATCTACTCTAATCCCCTCAGCTGATACTACATGACCCAAAAACGTCACTTCACTAAGCCAGAACTCGCACTTACTGAACTTAGCATAGAGTTGCTTCTCCCTCAAAATTTGCAACACCACTCTTAAGTGTGCATCATGCTCTTCTTCCGACCTTGAGTAAACCAAGATGTCGTCAATAAAAACCACGACGAAACGGTCCAGATACTGCTGAAACACCCTATTCATCATATCCATAAAAGCTGCCGGAGCGTTAGTCAACCCGAACGGCATTACCAGGAATTCGTAGTGCCCGTACCGAGTCCTAAACGCTGTCTTATGGATATCTGCTTCCTTAACTTTCAACTGATGGTACCCAGACCTCAAATCGATCTTCGAAAACACCGATGCACCTTTCAGCTGATCGAACAAGTCATCTATCCGTGGTAACGGATACTTGTTTTTAATCGCCGGCTTATTCGGTTGGCGGTAGTCGATACACATTCGCGCATCGAGCCGCCCTTCTTCTTGACGAATAATACCGCGCGCTCCCCGCGTAAAACACTTGGCCTAATGAAGCCTCGATCCAACAGCTCTCCCGAATCGAGCCTTAAGCTCCACCAATTCCTTTGGTGCCATCCTATATGGAGCAATAGACACCGGCGCGATCCCCGGTAGCGATCTATCCCAAATTCTACCTCACGATCCGGTGGCAAACCCTAAGCTCCTCCGAAACACATCCACAAATTCCTTAACAATGCGAACCTTCTCAACAAAGATTCCTTCCTTAGCCTCCAAGGCATACACATGAACCACATACGCTTCAGCAATTCTTCCCGACCATCTTTACAACTTTTAATGCCGATACCACATTGGATAAGTAATCTCTCCTATTACCTATCATAATCACTTCATCTTCCTTATCCGTCGATAGAACCATGCGCTTAGTAGCCGCGCAATCCACCTTGGCCTCGGTACTTCACCACCAGTCCATCCCGAGAATCGGATCGAACTCCTCAAACGGCGGTTCCATCGGATCAAGAAGAAAAATGACCCCTTGGAGTTCTAGGGGTACATCCTTATACAACTTATCTACCACTACAGAGTGACCTGGAGGCTAAAGTACACTCATCCGCCTAGAAGATATCTCGAATCTAAGTCCATGGTCTCAACTATACTACTAGCAACATACGAATCGTGGAACCCAAGTCAATTAAAGCGGTATAGGAGAACCAAAAATCAAAAACGTCTGGTGATTACGTCCCGTCAAGCGCCGCTCTCCTCGTGGCGCCTAGCAAAGATACACCAAACCAGTATCGTGCCTCGTAACTACCCGCACATCCGCGGTGCTCCACGACCTCGACCAAATCCATTACCACCTCTGCCATTACCACGGCCCCTCCGTGGTGGCGGTCCATTACCTCGAATCGATTACGGCCGACTCTCGATCAATCCACGCCATCCTACGCGGACAATCCCTAATGCGATGATCCGAGAGAACCACACTCGGCGACCTTTTCCACCACCCAACAAACCACCCCAATGAGATTTCCCACACCGACATACATCATGCGGTGGTCCCCGCCTAGCAAAGAACAAACCTAGCAGATCGACTCGCGCCCACTCGGTCTAGCCCTCTCTTCGTGGATTGCCGGGCGATCCGTAAGACCCAAAGCTCCTCTTAAGCCTACTCCTATCCATGCTCTGTCTTCATCGACTCCTTAACACCTTCGGCTACCTTAGCCTTCTCAACTAAGACAAAACTTCTCGCTCCTGCCGAGGAGCAATCAGCACCTTTCAACTCGCCTCAAGCCCGCCCTCGAACGAACACACCTCTCATGCTCGGTGGCTACAATGCCCTCGGCATACCTACTCGGCCGAGAACTCACCAGACTTCGACCAACAGATTTACTCCTCGAACGAGCCTCGAAATGCCTTTCTCTCGAGTCGATGTAACTAGCCCCGATGTATTTCTTTTGGTATGCAACTCAAAATAATCCCATGTCGATCCTCACCGCCACATCGCTCTCGAACCGTGAGCCACCACCGATATGACTCATCCCGAAGAAGCGATACGATGCCCTTAAGCTTCTCCTCGGTACCGCAAGTCCAGATCGTCCATAATCCGCTCCGTTGCCTCCACCAATACTCGGCGGTGCTAGAGCAACACCCGATACACCTCGGAAGAACTCGGCCCCGTTAGCCCGGAGTCGCTCAGGAACAGATTTCCTAACTCCCGCACCACCACTTACACCAGCTACCCTTTCCAACACCCGCAAAGATCGCTGTGACATCGCATCTTCTCGATCGATCCTCGAACTCACCACCTCCACCGGTGGCGGAATCCCAAGCATCTCATTTTCTCGAACCTCGCCTGGATCCTACGGGTTCAGAAACCGTCATTCTACCCCTACCTCTACCACGAGTATTACGACCGCGTCCGCCTCGAGTGCTCATGTCTAATCTTCCTACGTTTCTGATTAAAAAGATTTTTATGCATTAGTATCGTTCCACTTTCTTAACCGCAAAGAAATTTTATGGACAGAGTTTATTCAGGGGTTCTTTCGAGCAATCAAGGTTTCAATCTTCTATCCTATTCACCCAAAAGAGATTATACATTCATTCCTTAATCCTTTCCATACCTATTCACTCTTCGGACATTGCTGCCCATTTCTAACCCAAGGGTATTTTCGTCATTTTCCCTACAGGGTGTTTTTGTAATAAAAGATATTTTAAACTTTCGTAAAACCGGTCAATTTGAAATTCCAAAAATTTGAGAGTGTTCTTTGAAAATTTTGTAAAATACTTCGTTTTGGAAACCAGGGGTATTTTAGAAATTTTCACAAACTGAGGGCGTTTTCGTAAATTTCCAAAATCAAAATTTTCGATTGATATTTTGCAAATCGAATGTTTGAATTTCGTAACATCATTGAAATTTTGGGCAAAATCATTGAGTTGCTATTTTATAAACCGAGGGCATTTTAGTAAATTTACCCCTAAGGGCATTTTTGTAATTTTCCATAAAACAGGTTTTTTTTTCGAGAAAATTGTTGTAAATGTGACATTTTCAGTTTTGAAAGAGTTTATTGCAAAAAGTTTGGAAAACATTAAAGTTGTTGTTGTATTTTCGAAAACATGGCTAATTCCCTTTTCGGGTTTTAATCGTTAGGTTAAGTCTATGACCGAGCCTTCTTGGTCGTAGTGAACTCGAGCTACGCACTGTGGGATACTGCGAAGAGGAGGTGAGTCACGAGGACTGCTTAAATACCAAGCTCTTCCGGATCCTCTCCTAGACATGCGTACAGGAGTTACCACACCCTAGCCCCGTGGCTGAGTCATAGATTGGTTTAGTGCTTTAAGTCTTATGCTTTAGTTCGAGTGTTTGAGTGATCTAATCCTAGGGTTCAAGTCCTATAAATCTAACTACGTTCCATATCACCTACCCTTCTACAAATAATAATTCACAGAAGAGTTTAGAATTACTTACCTGGGCGAACTGGTGCCGGAGACTCGGTGCCATGCCTTGTAAACCATGTATTCCATCCCAAAAATACTTAAAACAAACTTTTGAAAACAGTTTGGGCCTCAAGCCCACAGCCGAGCTTTTGAACTTAGCTCTGATACCACAATTGTAACACCCCAAACCCGGTCCAAACACCATGACCGAATCTGGTATGTTACGGGAAAAACGAGTTGGAAAATTTCGAAGTTGCACTAAATAGAATTGGTAAAACTTTGATCCGTTTAGAAAAAAAACATTTAGACTTAGTAACAAAAATTTGCTTTCAAGTTTGGAAACAATCGATTTTCGTATGCTTATAAAATCGAGTCATGATACCCGATGTTATAGTTGAAACATATCGTTAAAGTTTTGAAATCGTTGTTGTGTCATGTTTTAGCAAATTAACCCAATTAGTCTGTTAAGGCATATTAAAATCAAACTTAAAACATAATAATAAAGAGGCATAATTTAAAGGCTTTTACAAATCAAATAAAACCCAAATAAAATTAAATAAACTAAAGTACTCAAATGCAAATGGTGAGTAAAACTTTTATTAGAGCATGGCATGCGCACTCGAGTCCATCCCGCTCCATGTCCGCGTCTACGGGTCACCCGAAATGTCAAAGGAGAGGGTGAGTCGAGTGACTCGATGTGTAAATCCCGCTCCCGATAAAACAACATGCTAACACCCATCATACATAGCAACATAATCAATGCAACCCGATCCTAACCATCCATACTCCTTTCTACCCCGTGTGGTACCAAACCACTTGGTGACATACTGATCCACGATGTGTTACCAAAACAACGATGTCCCAAAGACATAATATCCGTCAATGTGGTCCCAAACCACTTTGGTGTCCCAAAGACACAATGTGTGCTACCAAAGCACCGTGACCAAGTCACAAATCCAACGATGATGGGGCCAACCCATCGTGTGTTACCAAAACACTAGCGATTTATCCCATATCTCAAGTGGGGCCAACCCACGGTGGTCAAGCCACGAGGACGAGTCGCAATGAGGTGCCAAACCTCGTGTCCCAAAGACACAATGTGCTACCAAAGCACCGGGTGACCGTAGTCACAAATGCGGTGATGGGGCCAACCCATCGTGTGTTACCAAAACACCGGCGTCAATCCCAGATAATCATCTCAGCAAGGGCCAACCCACTCGTGGTACTGAGCCACTGGGACGAGACGCCGAGGTACCAAACCTCTGGAGGTGCCAAACCTCTGTGACCCAAAGTCACAAAGTGTGCTACCAAAGCACCGGTGCTCGTCGAAGACAAAATCACACTGCTCCTCATCTCATATCACCCATCAACATACCATACTCATGTAATCATGCATCTCATGCAAATCATGCATATCATGCCAACATACCAAGCGCTCTCTCTCATAACATACATACAAAACATAGGTCATGATATTATACTTTATTAATAGTACTCATAATAGAACAAACTTACCTAATCGTCCACATACCCCATTTTGGGTATTCACTTGTCCATCATAATGCTATAGTTTTAACAGGCAAATCGGTTTATTATTAAAAATATTACTAAGTATCAAGGTGTTAGTTACACACTTGATAACACGAGTCTAGAAATCCTGACAAAAGCGATCTAAGTCCCCCGATTACTAACTCCTGCAACATTCGGCCAACACAACATTAGGCACTAAAACCATTCTTACCAACACCCATTTAATCCAAAAAGGGTTGACGAACACTCTTACCTTGCTATTGGTTTGATTCTTGATCAAACCCGAACCACAATGGCCCTTCTAAGACAATCGGCCTTCACCTTGAAAAGAACAACAGTTAATCCTTTATCATTCATGCCTTAATCGATACCAGAAGATCAAACTAACAACAACCAATCACTTACCCCTTACTTACCAACAAAGATTCGGCTAACCACACTAGGAGAGAACCACCAAAGATTCGGCCAAGGAAGACTACTAGGAGAAAAGAATTCGGCTTTAGGTGTCAAGGAGAGAAAAAGATTGTAGATGGGTAGAGTTTCGGCACAAAGAACAATCAAAGAAAACGGCTAAAGAGTTTTGAAGCAGGAAGAGAATAAAAGATGGATAGAGAGTGTACTTACGGTTTTTTGAAAGAAAAAGGATTGATGAAAGTGTTTTGAAGGCTAGGGTTTCGGCTAACAAGATGTTAATAGGAGAAGAAATTATGAGACCCCTTGAGTAAAGGTTTCGGCTCAATCCACATGAAAGAAAGAAGAAAGAATGGGGAGTAGCATTCGCTAGCAAGGAGAGTTAGAAGAAAATAAGCAAACTTTCGGCACAAAGCACATGGACTTTCGGTTTCAAGAAGAAGAGAAAAATAAAAAAAATGCCAATAAGGTTTCGGTTGGCTATTGACAAGAAGAAGACTTCGGTTTTAGCTTTTGGTGACTGAAAATGCTAAGAAAGATTGCCAAAAGAATTTCGGCACCCCCTACTTCCCAAGCTTACCAAACCGTCCACTCCCCCCCCAAATTCTCCTAAAATTCGGCCATATCCCTACTTTTACTCCAAGCCATAAGTTCAAATAGTTTGAACAAGTCTTTTCCCTTAATTTGCTCTCCACCTTCCATTTGAATGGTATGACCAAGTCAATGGCAGAGTTTGAACTGCCACAAACTCCTCCTCCATGCCGTCCAAAATAAGTGCCAAAATGGAGAATTCGCAGCTCGAACACAAGACCACCTTGCTTGCTTTAGGCGTTACCCACACCAAGCCTTAGTGGCGTCTAGCTTGCCACTACACCAGCTCCCTTTTTGTGCAACAAAACCACAATTAAAACTCTTATGCCCCACTCCAACAAATCTCCCGACTTAACACCCAAAAACCAAAATTTTCCCATACACTCAGGCACACACCTAGGCTACAATTAAGCCCCTAAAACACCGAAATAACAACACAGCCTACCAAACACATACAATATCATGCAACACAAAATAGCCCCTAACCCGGGATATTACATGTATAATCAATGCAAGTTCTAGAATAACAAATCAGTGTTGACACACTCAATCAAAAAATGAGCACGAAAAAGAATATATGCTCTACAAGGCTCAAAGTCTCACAAAAATTATGGGTATTTGATATCAACCTCGTAAATTTCAAACTTCAAAGTAATATTCAAATTCAGGTAGACAACCAAAAAAATTTAATTTTGAAAAATAGACTTATCATGCTTGATTCTCTAGTATCCTTCAAATTTAATTATCAATGCACAATTATCAATGACTTAATCCAAAACACATCAATAAAAATCATAAATCAAAGGAAATTTCATTCTAATCATAATATGAGAAACTTACTTTAGAACAAGGCATAATTTAGGGATTTTCAAATAATACTATAGTTGACCCCCCACACTTAAGATGTACATTGTCCTCAATGTACAAAGATAGATATTATCAAAATAATCATAAAATCGTAAGATGGGGAGAGAAGTGAAACTTCCTGAATTTTGGATGAAGTCAATGAAAAGAAACCGAATAGGATTGGAGGTGAACGTGGGGAAGCGTCTTGAACCGCTTGAAATTGAGTCTTCGAAGCAGCCAGCTTGATTTTATTGTATCCTAAGCTAAATCTAAATGCCATGGAGAAAAAGAAGAAAGTAATAACAATAAAAATAAGAATAAAAGTAAATAATGAAAAATGAAAGAAGAACGATAACGAGAAAAGGAAAGGAAGAAGGGGGTTTAAATAGAGATGCATCCCACGCCCGTGTTCCTTACTGTAGTGCCCACACGGCCATGGCCACGGCCATGTGCAAGGTTGTATGGGTATGGAAACCTAAGCCTAAATATGAAAAGGAATAAAACAAAACTAGTTAGTAGTTTTAGTGCTCGGGTTGCCTCCCGAGAAGTACTCGTTTAAAGTCTTAAGCTAGACTCACCCTGTTTTCATTCCTGAAAAAAGGTTCACGGAGCTGAAGCTCCTCTCTCAATTCCTTGAAATCTTCACCATTATAAAGTTTCAGTCGATGGCCATTTACCTTGAATGTTCCTTGAGTTGGATGGGTTACCTCGACTGTGCCATAAGGAAAAATAGATTTTATCACGAATGGGCCTGACCACCTTGATTTCTGCTTTCCAAGAAATAGTTTGAGCCTTGAATTATACAGCAGGACTAAGTCTCCTACTTCAAATTGCTTTGATTGTTTTAAACGAGCATCATGGCGTCGTTTTGTTGCCTCCTTATATAGTCATGAATTCTCATAGGCCTCAACTCGCCATTCATCTAGTTAGTTTAACTGCATCATCCTTTTCTTACATGCGGTTTTAAGATTGTAATTAAAGAATTTTATAGCCCAGTAGGCTTTGTGTTCTAACTCGAATGGTAGATGACAACTTTTTCCGTAAACAAGTTTGTATAGGGATGTCCCTAAAGAGGTTTTAAATGCTGTTCTATAGGCCGATAAAGCATCATCTACTTTTACTGCCCAATCTTTCCTATTTGATTCAACTTTTTTCTCTAGGATTCGTTTAAGCTCTCGATTTGCCACTTCCACTTGCCCACTGGTTTGAGGATGATAAGGGGTAGCTATTCTGTAGTGCACTCCATATTTTCTTAAGACTTTTTCAAATTGAGTATTGCAAAAGTGAGTGCCCCTATCACTGATGATTGCTCTGGGTGTTCCAAAACGAGAGAAAAGTTTCTTAAGAAACTTTACTACAGCTCTAGCATCGTTAGTAGGTAAAGCTTGGGCTTCTACCCATTTTGACATTAATCTACTACTACTAAGATGTATTTATTTCCACATGAACTAGGGAACAGACCCATAAAATCAATACCCCATACATCAAATATCTCACATAATAACATATATGTCTGAGGCATTTCATCGCGTTTAGAGATATTACCTGTTCTCTGGCATTTATCACACGAAACGGCATACCTGTTGGCATCTTTGAAAAGAGTTGGCCAGTAAAAATCCTGATTCGAGCATTTTAAGTGCTGTCTTAATCCCACTGTAGTCCTCTTGAAGGTCCTGAATGGAAATGTTCTAGGGTTTTACTCGCTTTCGCCTTTGTAACGCATCTCCGAATTACTTGATGTACATATACGGAAAAGAAAGGGGTCTTCCCAAAAATAGTTTTTCGCATCGGTGAAGAATCACTTTTGTCGAAACCATTTTTATCAAGTTTTGAAAACAGGAACCGGCTTTAAAAAATAGGGAGTCGCCACCGATCCTTTTTGTTTAGGTGTGATCAGGTCACCTATAAAAATATTTTTAGTCTGCGAAACTAAAAAGCGAGTTCGGGAGTCGGTTACGTGCAAGGAAGGGTTAGCACCCTTGCAACGTCCAAAATTGGTACCAAAATTGATTAACATTGTCCGAATATCGAAAACTTTAAATGTTTAGGGTAACAAAAATTTGAAAGAAAACTAAACCAGAATTGAATCACAAGATGACCTCGTTTCAAAGGGATAAAAGTACTATACCCAACACTTTAGGATATAACACTTTAATGCTCTAACACTGAGATCGTCTTTAACCTTCAAAACATGTAAAAAAAAAGGGTGTTTGGATATTTAGTTGAACGGAAAATTGACACCCAACACGTTAGGGTGTAATTCTCCCTACTTCTAAACACACAAGCATTGCCTCGTTTTTTCTTTTTGAAAAATATACAATCTTTAGACTGATTCAATATATGCTTTTAACAAAAGAAAACCATTAGAAAGAATTCAAAAACATCTAAAACTCGAAAATATTTAGGGTGAAAATTTTGGGAAGAAAATTAATTAAGCCGTAATTGAATCTCAAGATTAACCCGTTTTAAAGGGATAAAAGCATCATACCCAACACGTTAGGATATAATGCTTTTATACACTAACACCGAGGTGATCTTTGATTTTCAAAAACACTTAAAGAGGGTATTTGATTATTTAGTGGAACGAAAAATCGACACCCAACACGTTAGGATGTAATTTCCCGTACTTCTAAATACACAAACATTGCCTCGCTTTCCAAAAACGCAATCTTAAAATTGGTTCAATGCACACTTTTGACGAAAGAAAACATTTAGAAAGGATTTGAATACATTTAAGTTTAAAATAAATAATAATGACTATGATAAAAATAATAAATTAATAAGATAATAAAACATCAAAATAATGATAGCAATAACAACATTGATTAGAAGTAATAATACTAATATTAGAAACAATACTCGTAATAACATTCTAAAATATCATCCATAATAATAACAATATTAATTTAATGGTAAATGACAATAAGAGGGGACTAAGTTAAAAAGCATTCAAACAATTAGGAATTAAAACAGTTAATACTCAAACAAGCAGAACGCAGTGTATAAATTAGACTAAATTGGGAGTATGCATGAATTGCGGAGGCTTATTAAACAATAAATACAAGCATAACGGGATTAATTAAAAAACAATATAGGGATATAAGGGACTAAATGCGCAAATCCTCCATTAATTGAAGAAACATGCGGATCTCATGGGCCAAATCGGGTCGGGTCACCGGGTTTAGGTCAGTACGGTGTCGTTTTGAAGGCTATCATTAAAAGCCTAAACGGCACCGTTTCACTATCAGGTTTATAAACTGATTAAAAAGACTTAATACTTTATTTACCCTTCCTCCTTTTTTTTAAAAAAAAAGAAACCCTAAGCGCCTTATTCTACTCTCGTCTTTGTTCCCCGCCGCAAAGAAAAGGGAGTTGAAACGACCACCACAATGCCATGATGGTCCGCGATTAGTGGTCGAATCGAGACTCTACGATGACTGCCCCTCTAAATCTGACCAGAATGCTTTGTGTCCATGGCCTGACGAATCGCTTAGCTCCGATCAGCACGAAGAAAGCAACTCGACGGTCTTTACTGGAGGTAAACTCTGATGCACTGGAGGCAGCACGTACACGCGCTGGTGAAGGCCTGTACGTGGGCGGAGTGCATAGGGGTGCGTGTGGGGACGCGAACGGTCGTGTGTGTGAAGACACGCGTGAGAGTAGCTGAAACGGCACAGGAACATTCTGGAAGTCCTCCTAAGTCTTCTGGAGCTTCAAACGTATTGGGCCATTTGGGCCGGTTCTACAATTGGGCTTAGCTGAGTCTAAAATTTGGGCCACTGTTTTTATTTTGAACATTGGGCTTATGATTGTAATTGGACTATCTATTGGACTTTATTTTTGGTTTTTTAATTTTTGTTTTAATGGATTTGGTTCAATATAGTCCAGGCAAATTTGGGCTCTTACAGTTGCCCCTCTATGCTCATTGTCGTGTAATGGGAATGGAGCAAAGACTTTAAAAGGGCCAAATTTGCTCGGTTTTGTTGAATCTTGACTTCATTCAGTGTTTTTCTTCTTCGAGTAGCTTCATTCCATCCCACTGCATCTTTAAGGGCTCAGGAACTAGCGCTTCGACTCACTCCAATGTAATTTCAAGGAGAAGAAATTTGTAGCTTCAATATTTTCTACTGGAACTTCAAGGAGATGAGAATTCAGAGAGAATAGATTCGTAGCTTCGATCTTCCTACTGAGATTTCTCGAGAATGAAAATTGATCCTCAATACACTCAGGGGAGGGATTTGTAACCTTGACCTGCTCCACTGGGACTTCGAGGTGATAAAAGTTCAGGGAGAAGAGATTCGTAACCTCAATCTTCTCTACTGAAACTTCACAGAAAGATGGATTGATCCTCATTGTAAACTCAGGGAGGAGGGATTTGTAGCCTCAACCTACTGCACTGGAACTCCGAGGAGATAGAAATTCAGGGAGAAGAGATTCGTAACCTCAATCTTCTCTGCTGAAACTTCAAAGGAATACTGACTGATCCTCATTGTAAACTCAGGGAGGAAGGATTGGTAGCCTCAACCTCCTCCACTGGAACTTTGAGGAGATAGAAATTCAGGGAGAAGAGATTTGTAACCTTAATCTTCTCTACTGAAACTTCAAAGGAATACTGACTGATCCTCATTGTAAACTCAAGGAGGAGGGATTGGTAGCCTCAACCTACTCCACTGGAACTTTGAGGAGATAAAAATTCGGGGAGAAGAGATTTGCAACCTCAATCTTCTCTACTGAAACTTCAAAGGAATACTGACTGATCCTCATCGTAAACTCAAGGAGGAGGGATTGGTAGCCTCAACCTACTCCACTGGAACTTCGAGGAGATCAAAGAATTGTTTGGCTTCGATCTGTTCCTACAACTTCAGGATTACCAGATCTGCTGTGTTCGATCCGCTTCGCTGAAGAATGCGAGATCTTCAATTTTACTGAC
This sequence comes from Gossypium bickii, assembly GCA_025503065.1. Lineage (NCBI taxonomy): Eukaryota > Viridiplantae > Streptophyta > Magnoliopsida > Malvales > Malvaceae > Gossypium > Gossypium bickii. The sequence goes on from CP106716.1 coordinate 44,529,400, forward strand.
GCTGCAACAACGTCCTTTAATGGACCTGCGCTGTGAAATCCTTTTCGTGTTTATGCAAAATGGTTAGAATGCAATGATCAGAATGGACCTAATGCTCCTAACTAAATGTAGTGCAGATGACACATACATGAATGCAGAATGTCATGAAGGTGATCTTTTTCTAATGTTTTAAGGGCACCCTTGCTCGCATCATGTTGTCCCTGTTCAACCGATAATTCGACCCCAGAACTCAGAGGAATCGCTACTATACTCCGTTACCTTGCCCTTGTTATGGCTTCAATGTCTGTTCCTTCGTATCCTAAAAGTGTAAGGTTTGTGTGACCCCTTATCATCTTTAGCATATAGGACGCAAATTAGTTTGCTATGCATTCTCACAACATTTCATCGTTGAGAATAGTCTCTTTCTTATTGTTTATTAAAGCCTCCCTTTTGCTGTGGTACTTTAAAAACGAAGAAATCATCATTTATAGATACCACATTTTCTAATATTATCAACCCCTTAAACCTGGTGAGTTTTACACAACAGTCCTGTTTTTGGGTTCTTATTTTATTAGAAACCTTTAGAGTAATGCACAAAACTTCTTTTATAAAATTTATTAGTTCATCCATCATTATTTCAATGCAACACGCTTGCAAGGGGTAATATCGATAGATGAGAATAAAATTGGTGTGAAGTAAAGCTTATAATTAATAAAGAAACTAACCAAAATGTACATCTTGAAAAGAACAATGTAATTTCAATAGATGAGAATAAAATTGGTGTGAAGTAAAGCTTATAATTAATAAAGAAACAAACCAAAAGGTACATCTTGAAAAGAACAAGGTATTCAATGATAGCACATTTAATGTGAATAAAAACGACTACTATGCGACCTCTAGATATCACCGCCTAAGCTTCTCTGTCCCAATGTCTGGAAGATTATTTTGAGTGTGACATGTGTTTAGAAGATCTTGAGTATTCTGTCGAAGCACCAAGACGCAATATACCCTTTCCTTGTTAATTCAAGTATGGCAGGATCACCACATGCCCCACTAGGCTCTGATGGCAATTTAAGCCGTCCTTTTCGGGTTTTCGACTCAAAACCCCTTTGGTCTCAAGGCGCCGTTTGCGGGTTTTCACCTTGGCCTCTCCACTTGTCATTTTCATTTTTTTTAGGAAGGTCTCAAAGCGCCCTTTGCGGGTTTTCACTTTGGCTTCTTTTCCTCTTCAAGAATAGTATTTCTTGACTGAATCTTAGTTTATAGGATTGGGCAGGTTTTTCCCATCCATTCGGTCAAGATCAATGCTCCTCCAGAGAAAGCCTTTTTCACCACATAAGGTCCTTTCCAATTTGGCATTCACTTCCCTCTGAAATCTTTTTGCATGGGGAGGATCTTTTTCAAAACCAAGTCTCCCTCGTGGAATTCTCTTGGGCGATCTTTTTTGTCATAAGCCCGTATCATTCTCTTTTGGTACATTTGACCATGACAAATGGCCATTAACCTCTTCTCCTCAATCAAGTTCAACTGATCATATTTAGACTGGATCCATTCGACTTCGTCTAACTTTAACTCTGACAAGACTCAAAGGGAAGGAATTTCAACTTCGATGGGTAACACTGCCTCCATTTTGTAAACTAATGAGAAAGGAGTTACCCTGGTAGAGGTCCTGACTGATGTTCGATAAGCATACAGGGCAAATGGTAACTTCTCATGCCACTCTTTATAAGTTTCAGCCATTTTCCCCACAATCTTCTTAATATTTTTATTGGCTGCTTCTACTGCACCATTCATTTTTGGGTGATATGGTGACGAATTGTGATGTCTGATCTTGAATTGACTGCAGTCCTTTGCGATCGTGCTGTTATTCAAGTTTAACGCATTGTCGAATATGATCCTTTTAGGTATTCCATATCGACATATGATTTCCTTTTTTAGGAATCTACTGACTGCCGACTTGGTAACACTAGCATATGAGGCAGCTTCTACCCATTTGGTGAAATAATCAATGACCACAAAAATGAATCGATGCCCATTCGAAGCTTTTGGAGAGATCGGCCCAATGACATCCATGCCCCACATAGAGAAAGGCCATGGGGAAGTCATGACATGTAGGGTGAAGGAGGCACATGAATCTTATCCCCATAAATCTAGCACTTATGACATCTCTTCGCGTAATTAATGCAGTCTTCTTCCATAGTTGACTAATAGTACCCGAATCTCATGATTTGTCTGGCCATTGTAAACCCGTTAGCGTGAGTCCCGCAGACACCCTCATGAACTTCTTCCAGAACTTTCTTAGCTTTAATAGCATCCACACATCTCAAAAGTACTTGATCCTTTCTTCTTTTGTACAAGACCTCTCCGTCTAAGACATAATCGCAGGCTAGCCTTCTTAATGTTCTTTTGTCATTCTCAGTTGCTTGCTTAGGATACTTATGATTTCTCACATACTGCAATATATTGTGATACCAAGGATGAGTATCTCTTTCCTCCTCATCCACGTTATAACAATTTGCTGGAGCTTCGTAGATACTCATTTGGATAGGCTTCACACCCTCCTGTTTACCCACTTTGATCATGGAGGCCAGAGTGGCCAAAGCATCCGCCATCTGATTTTCTTCTCGTGGGAGATAACTAAAAGTGATATCATCGAACTCCTCAACTAATCCTATAACTATCCTTTGGTAATTGATCAATTTGAGGTCTTTTGTTTGCCATTCGCCTTTTAGTTGGTATATCACTAGTGCCAAATCTCCATATACTTCTAACAATTTGATGTTGCGCTCAATGGCCGCCCGGAGTCCCATGATACACGCCTCGTACTCTGCCATATTATTTGTACAATCGAAATCCAATTTGCAAGTGAGTGGGTAATGATCTCCATTTGGGGACACTAAGACTGCCCCAATTCCATTACCGACAGAATTTGATGCTCCGTCGAAGTTCAATTTCCAAAGGTGATATTTTACAGTGTCTTTTTTAGTAGCTGCCACATACACTAAATCCTCATTGGGGAAATCAAAATTTAATGGCTCATAATCTTCTAAAGCTCTGCTAGCTAGGAAGTCTGCGATTGTGCTCCCTTTCACAGCTTTCTAACTCATATAGATGATATCAAATTCGGAGAGCAGAATTTGTCATCTAGCTATCCTTCCATTTAAAGCAGTTGACTCCATCATGTACTTTAGAGGGTCCAATTTCGAGATTAGCCAGGTCGTGTGATACAGCATATATTGCTTCAATCTTCGAGTTGCCTAAACCAACGCACAACACAATTTCTCAATGGGCGAATATCTTATTTCACACTCAGTGAATTTCTTACTGAGGTAATATATCGCCTTTTCCTTTCTTTCTGAGTCATTGTGCTGACCCAACATACACCCCATAGAGTGATCGAACACTGTTAAATACAAGATTAACGGCTTATCTGGGCAAAGGGGTGATAAGACTGGAGGATTTGACAAATATCGCTTGACCCTATCGAAAGCTTTCTGGCATTCATCATCCCACACACCTGGATTATGTTTCTTTAGAAGACGAAATATGGGATCGCACTTTTTGGTTAACTGTGAAATAAATCGTGCAATGTAATTTAACCTCCCCAGGAAGCCTCGAACTTCTTTTTGAGTGCATGGTGGAGGCAACTCTTGTATAGCCTTGACCTTCTCCGAGTCGATCTCAATTCCTTTCTCACTGACTATGAAACCCAACAATTTGCTCGATCTAGCTCCAAAAGTGCATTTTGCGGGGTTGAGCTTTAACTGGAATTTCCTCAGTCTCAAGAACAATTTTCTCAAAACTTGAATATGTTCCTCTTCTGTTCGAGATTTTGCAATCATGTCGTCGACGTAGACTTCAATCTCATTGTGCATCATGTCATGGAACAAAGTCACCATAGCTTTTTGGTATCTAGCCCTCGCATTTTTCAACCCAAATGGCATTACTTTGTAACAGAACGTGCCCCACAATGTTATAAAGGTAGTCTTTCCCATATCTTAAGGATGCATTTTTATCTAATTGTACCCCGAGAAACTGTCCATAAATGAAAACAACGAGTAGCCTATTGTGTTATCTACCAGAGTATCATTATGAGGTAAAGGAAAATTATCCTTTGGGCTAGCCTTATTTAAGTCCCTAAAATCTACACACATTCGTACCTTCCCATCTTTTTTAGGGACAGGCACGATGTTGGCTACCCATTCTGAATATTTGGTCTCTTGCAAGAATCCAGCATCAAATTGCTTTTTAACTTCCTCCTTTATTTTTAACACAATGTCTGGTCTCATCCTTCAAAGCTTCTGCTGAACGGGCTTGCAATCTTTTTTTATGGGCAGGCGATGTACTACAATGTCGGTGCTTAAACCAGGCATATCCTTATATGACCATGCGAAGACATCTTTGAATTCTTGTAGTAGCTCGACAAGATCTCGTCTTGTTTTCCCAGTTATACGCGTTCCAATCTTCACTACCTTCCCCTCCTCTAATGTCACAGTCTCTACCGTTTCCTCATGAGGTAGAATTTGTTTCTCCTCCTGTTCCACCATTCTTAACAAGTCAGGGGATAAGTCACTGTCTATGTCATCTTCAAAATCCTGTGATCCCTCTAAACACATGTCCTACTGAAAAGGATATTCCGAGTTCGTGGTAGCATCGCTCATGTCATTGATATCTGGTGACCTATTGTAGTTCAAAAGAATATGGAAAGAATGAATGAATTTATGAATGGTTATTTGTATGTATAATGGTTATGAAAGAATGATCTGAAGGAATTAAAAAATGAAGAAAAGAATGTTGGCTTCAAATGATAGCAAAAATGTACTTCATTAATATAATGATGTTTGAACACGAGCCTATTTCACAAAAAAAAAAATCTTATCACTTCTAGGCTTAAAGTAATAAGTGTGTTCTGAACATTATTCTGAATAAGTTTTAAATGTTACAAGAATCTCCTCTGCAGTCCAGTTGTCCAAAACGCTTCCCGGTTCATAGGGTCGAATATCCAATAGGGTCCCTTCTTCCATTATCTCCTCGGATACAGCATTAATACAGACATTACCCAACATTGTTACAATGTCCTCTCCCCTTGGCACCTTCTTCTCAGCATGAATTACCCCTCCTGACACAAAGGTTTTGGATATATGCGGAATTATCATAGGTTCCCACTTGGCCTCTTCGCCATTCAAAAGAGCACGTCTCCTTTCTTGTCTCTTTTCCAGTTCTTTCCTTTTTTTGTTTTGCATCTGGCCTAAACCCTAAGCCAAAGCGATCTTGTTTTTCTCTCAATGTTGGGGTCACAACTCTCCCCTGAAGATACTTTCCAAGTCCTCTTCCCGGTAAAGCTCCTTTTCTCGTGGTCATTTTTAGTCCCATTCTTGTAGTCTTGGAGATTCCGGGTATCAAGATTCTATTTTCTTCCATGACGAAAGGTGCATTCACGAACTTGATTCAATTGTCTCGTCATTTATCTCCAGGTACGGCATCTTACTAGTCACAGCTACAATAATGTCCTCCTCAGCCTTTATCGTTATTAGCCGACTATCCACTATCAACTTCACTTTCTGATGTAATGATGAAGGCACCGCCCCTGATGAATGTATCCACGGCCTTCCTACTAAGCAGTTATAGAAAGGCTTAATGTCCATTACAAGAAAGTCCACTTCGTAAGTAATCGGGCCAATCAATAAAGGTATCTCGATTCTTCCCAATACTTTCCTTTGTATGCCATCAAATGCCTTCACTATGCTCTGGCATTCCTTCATGTGCGAGTTGTATATCGGTAATCTGTTTAGAGTGGACAAGGGCAATACGTTCAATGCCGACCCATTGTCTTAGGACCCTTGGTAGCGTGTTCCCTTTGCATCTAGTAGTAATATGCAAAGCCTTGGTGGATCTCCTTCCACCTGGTGGTATCTCATCGCCACTGAAATAGATAAAGTTGTTAGCACTTATGTTACCTACTAACCGATCCAATTTATCAACTGAGATATCATTGGTGACATAGGTCTCATTTAAAACTTTCATTAATGCGTTCCTGTGTACTTTCGAATTCTGAAGCAAAGCCAACACAGATATGCGTACTGGTTGCTTATGCAACTGCTCTACTACACAATATTCACTGTGTTTCAGAAACTTTAGGAACTCTTTAACTTCTTCCTCTTTCACTGGTTCCTTAATGGGTGATTCAGACTCGACTGATTTTTCTCCCTCTGGTTCTATCATTGGAGCTTTCCCTTTTGTCAGATCGTAACGTCTCCCGCTACGAGTACGAGAGCCTACATCCAACTCTTCTTTTGAAACACTAGCCAAATTCTCCTTCCCTGGGATTGTCACACTACATTCATAGTTCCAGGGGACCCTCCTGCTATCCTCATAAGCAGAGGCTACAGGTCTCTGTATTATAACTTTCTGTCTTTGTCGCATTCCAGTCCACTATGCTTGGGTTTTCATGGGTTTGTGTATTATCACTTTCATCTTCGTTTGCACTCCAGCTTCATTATTCTTGGGTGCCGATATGACGATCAAGGGGAATTTGACTTTTGAGCTCCTCGTTGTCAGCTCTGAGGTGCATATGCTCTTCTCTTCTGCTCCCACTTCATAAAACTCAATTTCTTTATTGTTCATCAAATTCTGTACCAAAGTCCTGAACTCCTCACAGTTTTGGATCTCGTGCCCCAATTCCCGGTGGTACTCATAATAATTCGTCAATTTTCCTTGACTCTCCTTTGCAACGATTAGCCCCTATTTGACCATTTCTTTCCAGATCAATCTTAAAGGAGTCTTAACCTTCGTAATGCTTGTTTTGACCCTTCTCTCTGAACTTTCATTGACTGCATTGATCCCATTATGATCGGGTAATGGATTTTCTGCCTTTGGCAAATCTGCCAATTCTATAACCCCCCATATTGACAAGCTTTTCTACCAATTTCTTGAAGGCTAGACAATTCTCTATTGAATGCCCTGTGATTCCCGTATGATATTCACATAACGCATTCGGGTCGTACCACTTGGGGTACGGGGGCTGCATTGGTGTTAAAAAGTGAGGAGACACTATATGTGCATCGAATAGGTTTTTATACATTGCCTTGTATGTTATCAGGATCGGTGTAAATTGGAGTTTCTCATTGTTTTGTCTTATGGTGCCAGATTCCTTCTTGGACGAACCCTGATGCCCCGTAGCAACTGCTTTTGGCTGATTAACAGTGATTGACTTTGGATACCCTATGTTTGCATTATTCACTTCGCTTTCTTTCCTCCTTGCAGTCGCTCTTTTGTTACTTTACCCTGTCTCAATCTTTCCACTTTTTATAGCATTCTCGATCATCTCTCCAGTCATTACGATGTCCGAGAAACTCTTGGTTGCGCTTCCTAGCATATGAGTAAGGAACGGTGCCTTCAGTGTATTGATAAAGTGCATTGTGGTCTCTTTTTCCAAGAGTGGCGGCTGGACCTGAATGGCAACCTCCTTCCACCTCTGTACATACTGTCGGAAACTCTCGTTGGGTTTCTTTTCCATGTTTTGAAGAGCAATTCTGTCAGGGGTCATATCAGTTACATGATTGTATTGTCTCATAAATGCTTGTGCCAGATCTCTCCAAGAACCAATTTCAGTACGGCTCAACTGATTATACCATCTGGCTGCTGCTCCGACCAGGCTATCCTGGAAGCAATGTATCAGCAACTGGTCATTGTTGATATACCGGGTCATTTTTCGGCAAAACATGGTTATATGAGCTTCGGGGCAAGTGATTCCCTTGTACTTTTCAAACTCTGGCATCTTGAATTTGTGGGGGAGTATTAGATCTGGCACTAAGCTTAGGTCTTTAGCGTCGACTCCGCGTTGCCTATCATTGTCCTCCATAGCCCGGAACTTGTCTTCTAACCATTTGCAGTGCTCTTCCAACTGTCTTGGTAATTCAGACTTTGACTTTTCCTCTTCCGCTCCCTCGTCAAAGTCGGAAATAATGGCGTTGACAGGGTGGTCTACCAAATTGGAACCTAATCCAGCTTGAAGATTTGGCGACATAGAGACACCCTCTTAAAATTGTTGAGGTTTAATTACAACGAATGTCCTTCGTGGATGCACTTCGGGATGTGTTGGAGTGAGACCAGGGAGGGCTAGTCGCTCTTCACTATCTTCAGTAGTGTTAACCATGGGGGCTTTCCCTTTGCCTGTCAGTAATTGAGTTAAATGGGACATCATGGTTTTTTGTGATTCCATCATCTGATCCATCATATCACGCTAGACCTTAGCAAGCTGCTCTTGCATTTGCAACTGAAGTTTTTCCTTCATCTCCTTTTGGAGTTGTTCAAGTTTCTCTATTCTCTGATCTATATTCTTTGTTTTCTTTCTTGTGCCATAGGGATGCGTCTCGGGTAAGGTTTTGTCAGTTTCCAGGTTGCTGAAAAATATGTTATTTATCAAAATCTTTTAATGGCCTTTACTGCATGAAATGAGATGAATGACGAATGCAAATGCATGAAATGCGAAAGAAGTCGACTCTGATTCAATTCCACTTAGGAAACTTTATTTGAAAACAAAGCTCTTTACATAAAGTAGATTACAAATACGGCTTTGCTCTAACACCTAAGGCCTTAATTTTTGTAAGTAGAGAGGTTAATTCTCGCCCTCGATCTGACCATGTCTCGAACTGCATGCTCAATACATCAGCTTGTATAGCCAAAGTCTGTAAATATTCTGCTATCTCTCGCATCTGGGTTATAGCCTCCCCCATAAGGTAATCTCTATCTCTGACTTGATTCTAGGAACGACGAAGCTCCTCTTCCCTTCATTCTTTATTTGCCTCTAGAGACTGGATATGGCTTTGGCAGTTTAGCAAGGCCATTTCTAATTCCACGATCTTCTTCTTCATTTCCTCTATTTGGCTCAAGCTTGTCCTTAATTCTTTCATCGAGTTACAGTTTCGTTGATGCTGGACGGATCTCTCAAACTCCGCGACTCTAGCCTTTAACTTGTTTTGTTCGCCTTGGCTTTCTGAAAGGTTCTTTTCATAAGTTCGTTTCGCGTTTGAGCCTCTCTGAACTTTTCCTCCCATTGATTAGTTTTAACCCTTTCACCTTGAATCTCCAGACGCCATTGATCTAGAGTTTTTCCTAACCCGGCGGTCCTCATTGATAGCTGCATTTTCTTATAATCAGTCTTTAAGCTGTTGAGATCTTCATCAACTCGTTCTTTTCCTTTACTGAAGTTCTCTGCTTCTGCCTTTTGGACGTCAGCATCCAACCCTAGATGCATTTTCTCTTCTTCTAATTATTCTATTTTTTTCTCCAGCTCTCGATTCTTTTTTTTTTTCAAAATCTTGCTTTATTAACTCCAATTCGGACGGGACAACTCGTAGACATTCTTCTATTGATCGAGGATTATCTAGACTCAGTCTCGGAATGTTATCGTTGACTCTTTTGCTTAGCCACGCTTTATACTCGGGAGTCACCCTCTCACCCACAGTCACTCTTTTCATTCGATGCGTTTGCTTCCAAGCTTTTTCAACCTCTCTAATCTTCTTATAACTCTCTTCCGTGTAAGAGAATTCGCTTTGCACCAACCCATACGTTGCTGGCACGAACTGCTAGACTTGTATTGCCTTGTCGCCAGCAAAGGGGCGTACCCGATGGTTCCCCAAATTTTGGGTAAAGGGACCCAATTAAAATCTCCACATCTGTAAAGTACCTCTTCAGGCACCATCTATGGAGCTCTCCACTCAATATCTTCTTCCTGAAGGTTTTGAAAGATTACCGTCCGTCCCTCTTCTGTTATATCTTCTCGTCTAGACATGGCTACTTCCTCTTTTAACGGTGAATAACCCTCACAAAAAGGTCGACAAGAGACTTTATCCATCTTCCAAAAATGACCACAGAACCATACTATTAATAACTACTCACAGCCAATAAACCTTCCCTCTCCTGTTCTTCGGCATGCGTTTAATGATCTGAAAGTCTCTACAGGAATTGCTGGGATAGGTGTAACTTGTTTATCCAATCGGTCAAATAGATCCACAACAGCTTCATCTATGTGTCTTAGGGCTTTGGGGAAAATGACCAATCGATAAATGCTTAAGGCAAAAATATCGACTTTCCTCCTCACATCAGGGTGTGTCAGAATCAAATCTCTTAAATTTACTCAAGGAATACATCTCTCCTCGCCTTTCTGCTGAATTCTGGCTGAGATCCATTCTTCACTCATGCCCATGATTTTCATCAATTTCTTCACGAAAGGGGGAATATAAGCAGGCTTGATATAAACTTTATCAGCTTGTATCCTTGGACTATGAAGTTAAGTGGTATATTCTTCTATGGTTGGCACTAAATCCACATTCCCAAAAGTGGAACAACTGTATGCGAAATTCCAACACTACACCATAGCCCGGAAAAAGTTTTTATCTATCTTAACATCTAGTAAATAAGAGATATCGCCGTAACTGTAATAGAACATCTGTTTAGTCTCACATTCCCACTGAGTCCAAATATCTCGCAACTCTTGAAGATCATTTTGTGTCACGCTAATGCGGGTGTAGTCCCACAGCTCCGACGTGTAACCTTTAGCTAAGCTATCCCCTTTTTCCAACTGCAGCTTTTCTGACCATGCGCGCACAACCTCATTGTCCTCTACTCTATCAAGAAAGTTGTTTTCCATATCAAACTTCCTATTTTAGCAATCGAACAGAAATTGACACCTCTTTAATATGGAATGACATGCAAAAACCAAATTAAAACACAACGAGTCAGTATCGTCTAACAGAAATCAAAATAAACAAAGTATCATTAAACATCCTATCCGAGCAACCATTAAAATTTGACATAGTTCTACCCTAGATAGGCTCTTAGGGATTACTATATGTGGTTTGGTTCTAAAGGAACGATACCCGAACCAGCAGATTCTTCAATCATCACCCATTATAGGCTCATATGGATCGAGTTCGGTTCGGGGGAATACATTTCCCTATGGCCATGCGGAGATGAAAATCTCACGAAACACATAGGTACAGATGTATCCCGGAAGCGGTCCACTAGCCCATGCGGAGGTGAAAACCTCACAAAAGCTTAGTTTCTCACTCCCACTTAAAGGTTCGACCACAATGGTCATGCAATGCAATGCCAAAACACTTCATGAAACTTGACATTATAGCACAAACAAATACGTTAAAGCGCGGTGTGTCAAAACAATTTTCCAAATTTTCAATTGAAAGGACAAAAATTAATCAATTTATGGCCTGACCCTCAACCAGTCCCCAGTGGAGTCGCCAAGCTGCCGAAACCATTTTTATCGAGTTTTGAAAAATAGGAACCGACTTTAAAAAACGGGAGTCGCCACCAATCCTTTTTGTTTTGGAGTGATCAGGTCACCTATAAAAATATTTTTAGTCTACGAAACTAAAAAGCGAGTTCGGGAGTCGGTTACGTGCAAGGAAGGGTTAGCACCTTTGCAACGCCCAAAATTGGTACCAAAATTGATTAACGTTGTCCGAATATCGAATACTTGAAATGTTTAGGGTAACAAAAATTTGAAAGAAAACTAAACCAGAATTGAATCACAAGATGATCTCGTTTCAAAGGGATAAAAGTACTATACCCAACACGTTAGGATATAACGCTTTTATGCTCTAACACTGAGATCGTCTTTGACCTTCAAAACATGTAAAAAAAAGGGTGTTTGGATATTTAGTTGAACGGAAAATCGACACCCAACACGTTAGGGTGTAATTTTCCCTACTTCTAAACACACAAGCATTGCCTCGTTTTTTCTTTTTGAAAAATATACAATCTTTAAACTGATTCAATATATGCTTTTAACAAAAGAAAACCATTAGAAAAAATTCAAACACATCTAAAACTCGAAAATATTTAGGGTGAAAATTTTGGGAAGAAAATTAATTAAGCCGGGATTGAATCTCAAGATTAACTCATTTTAAAGGGAAAAAGCATCGTACCCAACACGTTAGGATATAACACTTTTATACTCTAACACTGAGGTCATATTTGATTTTCAAAAACACGTAAAGAGGGTATTTGATTATTTAGTGGAACGGAAAATCGACACCCAACACGTTAGGATGTAATTTCCCGTACTTCTAAATACACAAACATTGCCTCGCTTTCCAAAAACGCAATCTTAAAATTGGTTCAATGCACACTTTTGATGAAAGAAAACATTTAGAAAGGATTTGAATACATTTAAATTTAAAATAAATAATAATGACTATGATAAAAATAAGAAATGTTTAAGATAATAAAACATCAAAATAATGATAGCAATATCAACATTGATTAGAAGTAATAATAATATTAGAAATAATACTCGTAATAACATTCTAAAATATCATCCATAATAATAACAACGTTAATTTAATGGTAAATGACAATAAGAGGGGACTAAGTTAAAAAGCATTCAAACAATCAGGAGTTAAAATAGTTAATACTCAAACAAGTAGAACGCAGTGTATAAATTGGACTAAATTGGGAGTATGCATGAATTGCGGAGGCTTATTAAACAATAAATACAAGCATAACAGGATTAATTAAAAAACAATATAGGGATATAAGGGACTAAATGCACAAATCATCCATTAATTGAAGAAACACGCGGATCTCATGGGCCAAATCGGGTCGGGTCACCGGATTTAGGTCAGTACGGTGTCGTTTTGAAGGCTATCATTAAAAGCCTAAACGGCACCGTTTCACTAACAGGTTGAGAAACCGATTAAAAAGACTTAATACTTCATTTACCCTTCCTCCTTTTTTAAAAAAAAGAAAGAAACCCTAAGCCCCCTATTCTTCTCTGGTCTTTGTTCCCCGCCGCAAAGAAAAGGGAGTTGAAACGACCACCACAACGCCATGACGGTCGGCGATTAGTGACCAAATCGAGACCTTCGACGACTGCCCTTCTGAATCTGACGAGAATGCTTCGTGTCCATGCCCCCAACGAATCGCTTTGCTCCGATCAGCACGAAGAAAGCAACTCGACGGTCTTTACTGGAGGTAAACCCTTCCCTTCTCCCCCTTTTTTTAAAAAATATCTAGACAAAGAAATGCTTGAAACACGAAAAAAATTGGTTCGAAAAAATGAAAAATGAGTAGTCGAAAAAGAAACCTTTTTGTTTCTGATTTCTTGATATATTCTGCATGCGTAAAAAAAAAGATACAATGATGGCCTTTTCTTTTATAGCCGATCCGAAAAAAATCAAAAATACAAGCTTTTTCTTTTATTCCTTTTTCTATTCTGTATTCTTGTCTTTGCTTTTGTCATTTTTTCATACGTTTGCAGTGCAGACGTGCCCAGGGTGCGGGGTCGTATGACTGACGATGCGTTGGAGCGTACGTGACGCTGTATTTGGTGAAGGCTGCAGCGTGAGCGGAGCGCATAGTGGCCCGTGTGGGGACGTGAACGGTCGCGCGCGTGAAGACACGTGTGAGGGCAGCTGAAACAGCACGGAAACATTCTGGAAGTCCTCCTAAGTCTTCTGGAGCTTCAAACGCATTGGGCCATTTGGGCCGGTTCTGCAATTGGGCTTAGCTGAGTTTAAAATTTGGGCCATTGTTTTTATTTTGAACATTGGGATTATGATTGTAATTGGATAGTCTATTAGACTTTATTTTTGGTTTTTTAATTTTTATTTTAATGGATTTGGTTCAATATAGTCCAGGCAAATTTGGGCTCTTACAGCTTCTTTTGATGATGTGTTAATCTTTTTTGTGCAAACCATGGTACATCAGAGTTGGTTATAAAAAAGAGTTGTTTCTCAGGAAACGAGTCATTTATCTCAATTTCGTCGAGCTCTTCCATATGTGGGTTCTCAAGCCTAGAAAGGTGATCTGCTGCAAGATTTTCAGCTCCTTTCTTATCTTGTATTTCCAAATCAAATTCCTGTAAGAGTAAGATCCATCGTATGAGTCGAAGTTTTGCATCAGCTTTAGTTAAAAGATAACGAAGAGCTAAATGGTCAGTGTAAACAACAACTTTAGATAATATTAAATACTGCCTAAATTTGTCAAAAGCAAAAACTACAGCTAGCAATTCTTTCTCTGTGGTGGTGTAGTTTTCTTGTGCGGGTGTCAATGTTCTGCTAGCATAATAAATTGGCGGAAAATGCTTGTCTCTTCGTTGTCCCAGAACTGCACCCATTGCAAAATCACTCGCATGACACATTAGTTCAAAGGGTATATTCCAATCAGGTGCAATTATAATCAGAGCATTTATTATTTTATCTTTGCAGATATTAAATGCATCAAAACATTCCTAATCGAATTTGAAAGGAATATCTTTTTCTAGTAATTTTGTTAAAGGCTTAGCTATTTTTGAGAAATCTTTAATGAATCTTCTATAGAATACAACATGTCTTAAAAAGCTTCTAATAGCCTTAACTGAACTAGGGGGAGGTAATTTTTCTATGGTTTCAATCTTTGCTTTATCTGCCTCAATCCCTTTACTAGAAATATTATGTCCTAACACAATCCCTTTTCTAACCATAAATTGACATTTTTCCCAATTCAAGACAAGATTTGTTTCCTCACATCTTATTAGAACTCGTTCTAAATTTTTAAGGCAAAGGTGGAAAGAATTATCGAATACCGAGAAGTCGTCCATAAATACCTCCATAATGTCTTCCACAAGTTCATCAAAGATGGTCAACATGCAGCGTTGAAAAGTAACAGGAGCATTACATAATCCAAAAGGCATTCTACGATAAGCAATGTACCATATGGGCATGTAAATGTTGTCTTTTCTTGATCTTCAGGAGCTATTGAGATTTGAAAGTAGCCGGAGAGTCCGTCCAAGAAGCAGTAGTACATTTGCCCAGAGAATCTTTCTAAGATCTGGTCAATAAAGGGTAGAGGGAAGTGATCTTTTCTAGTGGCATCATTCAGCTTCCTATAGTCTATACAGACTCTCCAACCTGTGACTATTCTTGTCGGAATCAATTCATTCTTTTCTTTGGTTACCACAGTCATGCTTCCTTTCTTCGGAACTACCTGCACAGGACTTACCCAAGTGCTGTCAGAAATAGGATAAATTATTCCTGCATCTAGAAGTTTAATTACCTCGGCTTTGACAACTTCTTTCATATTAGGGTCTAACCGTCTCTGAGCTTGCACACACGGTTTATACTCATCTTTCATTAAAATTTTGTGGGTGCAAAATGATGGGCTTATTCTTTTAATGTCCGACATTTTCCATGCTATTGCCTTTTTGTGCTTCCTTAGTACCTTTAGCAGATCTTCTTTCTCCTTGGGTCCTAGTTTTGAAGAGATGATTACTGGTAGTGTAGAATTATCCCCCAGGAATGCGTCTACTAAATGTTTTAGTAATTGTTTTAGTTCTAACTTGGGGGCTCATCAATAGAGGGCTTCTATTTTAGTTCATCATTGATCTCAATGCCTTCTATTTTCGTCTGCCTAGAGGATGATGTATTGGGATTCACTTCATCGGTATCGTTATTTGTCCCCTCACCTTATGAAAGACACAGTTCCATCGTGTCACTATGCATGATTTCCTATAAAGATTCTTGAAAAATGTGATCAGTGGCATCAACAAAGTAACAAGAATCATCTTGTTCTCTAGAATATCGCATGGCATCATAAATTTGGAAAACAATTTCCTCATCTCCTACCTTTAGTGCAAGTTTACCATCACCAACATCAATGACAGCCCTAGCAGTAGCTAGAAAGGGTCGTCCCAAAATTAAAGGTACCTCTACGTCCTCATTCATGTCAAGCACAAAAAAATCAACAGGGAATATAAATTTATCTACTTAACAGATCTGTCAACTAATTGAATACTCATCCTAGTGGGTGTTGGTTCCCCGAGACCAAGTTGCTTAAACATTTTATAAGGCATTAGATTAATACTAGCACCTAAATCAGCTAATGCTTTTTCTATGCTCAAACTACCAATTAAACAAGGAATAGTGAAACTTTTTGGATCTTTCAATTTGGTTGGCAGCTTGTTTTGGATGATAGTCGAGCATTCTTCATTAAGTTCCACTATTGAAATTTCCTCGAACTTTCTTTTATTTGTTAGAAGCTCCTTTAAAAATTTTGTATACATTGGCATCTGTGAAATAGCTAACAAAAGGTAAGTTAATATGTAGCTATTTGAAAAGTTCAAGAAATTTACCATATTGTGCGTCTAGGCGGTCTTTCTTCAACTTTGCTGAATATGGGATTGTTGGTTTAATTTTCTTACGGGTCAGTATCATCTTTGCCTCATCGGTTTCATGTGGTACCTCTTTCTTTATTTTGATTAACTCCCTTCCACTTCTCAGTGTCACTGCCTGTACCTGCTCTTTTTCCCTAAGTAAGCTTTCTGATCGTGTTTCAGAAACTAACTTAGTAAGTTCATTGAACTCTTGTGTCAATGCCTCAAGTTTTGTTTCTATCTTTTGGAAACGTCTTTCTGTATTTTGAGAATGTATTTCTGAGGCTACTATGAAGTTTGTCAGCATCTCTTCAAGGTTCAGCTTCTTTTCCACCGTGGGTAGAAATTTGTTGTTGGAAGTTTTGGGATGGTTGTTGCCTTTGATTTCTTTGACCGCCCCATGAGAAATTGGGGTGGTTCTTCCAACCTAGATTATAAGTATTACTATAAAGGTTATTGTTAGATTGGAAATTATTACCCATATAGTTCATTTGTTCGCTCTCCATGCCCTGTCGTAGGGTGGGTACTCAAGATTCGCCACTCCTTCACTTACGTCGCACTGCATAACTGGATGTTCCTGCGAAGAACCATATAAACCATCAAATTTTTTATGTAGCAATTCTACCTGATTTGATAGTGCGGTCACTGCATCAATGTTGAAAACTCCGGCTGCTTTGGCTGGCCTTGTCCTTGTAACTTGCCACTGATAGTTATTCAGTGACATCTCCTCTATAAACTCGTAGGCTGCTTCAGGAGTTTTGTTGTTCAGGGTTTCGCCGGTAGCTGAATCAATTAGTTGCCGTGTTGAAGGGTTCACACCATTGTAAAAAGTTTGGACCTGTAGCCACAAAGGTAATTCGTGGTGTGGGCACCTCCTTAACAAGTCTTTGTATCTCTCCCATGCATCGTAAAGTGTCTCTAAATCCATCTGCACAAAAGAAGAGATATCATTCCTTAATTTGGCCTTTTTGGCCTGTGGGAAATATTTTAATAAAAAAATTTCGGTCATTTGATCCCATGTAGTGATTGACCCTCGTGGAAGAGAATGCAACCACTGTTTGGCTTTATTCCTTAGGGAAAATGGAAATAACCGAAGACGGATGGCATCATCAGAAACGCCATTTATCTTGAAGGTATCGCAGAATTCTAGCAAATTCACAAAGTGTGTGTTAGGATCCTCATCCTGCAAACCATCAAACTGAACAAACTGTTGTATCATCTGAATAGTGTTAGGTTTCAGTTCAAAATTATTTGCGGCAATAGTAGGCCTAACAATACTAGACTCAATTCCTGTTAAACTAGGTTTAGCATAATCATACATAGTACGTGGAGCATGATTTTCGGCCATCTCTGGAGGTGGCGGATTATTCTCAGCTATCTCTTCTGTGGTATTTATTTCGGCTTCATGCTCTTTGTCTATGTAGTTTAAGCTTCGCCTTATCTCTCTACGGTTTCTACGAACGGTACCTTCAATATCATTGTCGTAGAGTAAGGGTCCTGTCGGGTTCCTTCTAGTCATAAGCTAGAGGTACCTGAAAGGAACAAAAGAAAGAAAGAAAATTTAGAAAAATAAAAATAAAATTTAATTGCAAAAATAAAAATAAATATGGCTAAAGTAATAAAAATTAAACTTTCTTAATATTTTAGCTCCCCGGCAATGGAGGCAAAAACTTGATCGTTGTTTTCACGATGTCAAAGTCTTAAAAATTATAAAAAGAATGATCAAACCTGGAACCTAACTATGACAACGATTTGAGGCAAGCGTACCTATTGAACAGTAGTATAGTTAAGGCAAAACCGGAATGTCGAACCCAAAGGAACCAAAAGTACTAATACTAATTCTCTTTTTATTATTTAGCCTAAGAATTAAATGAATTATTTGTCTAATATAAAATTAACTAACTACTAAACTAAAGACTCTAAGACAAAGAAGAATGAAATTGGGAAAATAACTTGGAAGAAAAACCAATTGATTAAAACGACAACCAAGGAAGAATCCACCTAGACTTCACTTGTTATCTAACTCTGAACCAGACGATTTATTCATTTGACTTGATCCGTAAGATTCCCTAAGTTATATTAATCCTCTCTCAAGGCGACTAATGTCCAACCCTAGGTTGATTAATTGAAATCTCTTTCTAATTAAAACCCTTAGAATCGCATTAACTCGATCAATGGACTCCCATATTAGGTTTCACCCTAATCTGAAAAAATTTCGTCACCCTATCTCTAGGCGCGCGATCAACTCCGCTTAATTATGCTAGATCTACTCTTAAGCAAGGACTTTTGCTCCTCCACCTAAGCACATCACACTTGAATTAATATCCCGAAAATATCAAAACAAGAATTAAGAACACATAATTAAGAACAAGTCAAATATTTATCATATAGTTCAACAAACGATAACAAGATTCATCTTAGGTTTCATCCCCCTCCGGTATCTGAGGGTTTAGTTCATAATAATAAAAGAAAACATCTCAGAAGAAAAGATAAAACAAAACATAAGAAATCCCTAAAACCCTCTGAAGGAATTGAAGGAGAGATCCTCCTTCTTGAGTATAATTCCAGCTTCTTGAGATGGATCAACTGGCTATCTTCGAGTAATTCTCCACAAATCTGCCTTCTCTGGCCTATTCGGACGCCCCCTGACTAAAGCCTTGGGTTCCCCCGACAAAAGCCCTGGCAGAAGGCTTCTGCCGAACTCCCCTTCGGGTTGCCCCCTTTGGGTGTTTATATAGACTTTGAGATGCCTTACTTGGCCCCTAAGTATCCTAATTCAAGTAGAATTCCTACTATGGTGTTTGAATAGGCTTTGGAATGTGTTTCTTTGCCTCCAAGTATCCAAATCCGAGTAAATCTCCTCTTGGCCGCGGTAGGGACACGCCCATGGCACACGCCCATGTAAGTCGTGGCCATGTCGTGTTCAGGTCTGATAAGGAGGCACGGCCGTGTGGCCTTGGGCCCAGGCCGTGTGGATTTCGTGATATGGCCTATTTACTCTGTTTTGGGCTTGTTTTCCATTCTTTTCATC
Source organism: Gossypium bickii (assembly GCA_025503065.1). Classification (NCBI taxonomy): domain Eukaryota; kingdom Viridiplantae; phylum Streptophyta; class Magnoliopsida; order Malvales; family Malvaceae; genus Gossypium; species Gossypium bickii. The sequence continues at coordinate 44,548,560 of CP106716.1, forward strand.
ATCTGGTGCTCTCCTGGGTGTAAAACATGAAAACAAAGGATTAAGAGCACCAATTTACACAATTTAGGGCTTAAATCATCCAAAAGCATGTTAAATGTGGGCTTAAAATATGTTACTTTTACGGTTTATTAGTGGGGCTATTGGAGAGGTTCTAATGATTGACTGGAGTGATAGATAGGGCTGCTGGATTGAAGATAGATGTATCTAAACCTCTGCGACATGTTGTTTACATGGTAAGGATAGATGGAAATGAGATTATGTGTGCCATAAAATATGTGAGGCTCTCGACTTTCTACTACATTTGCGGGTGCATCGGCCATAACACCCAAAAGTGTATGCAACAAGAAATTAGCTAGGGAATGAACAGCTCAAACCATATGTATGTCAACTGGTTAAGCTTTCTAATAGGCCAGTCTAGTCAAGAGATGGGTAAGTAGAGTAATGGGGTGGAGATCTTAGAGATTGATAAAGGACCAAACGAGCCAGCTGGAAGAACTTAGAGTACTATTAAGTTAAGGGGTCATATGATACTACAAAAGGGTAAAGGAAAGACCAAGTCAAGGGTTAAGGCATGGGGATCATATTCACTGACTGACAAACGAATAATACGACATTTGAAAGAAGGAAATGGAAGGATAAAGAACAAGTGTAAGAAACACAAAAGTTCAAACGGGGAAGGAATTGAGGAAAGTCATGTTTGGTTTGTTTGGAGGAAATGGATGGATGGTTTATCTCCTCTTAAGGTGGTGGCTGGTAATCAGCCTTGCTTGGAGCCATGAGGATCTTTTGTTGGAACTGTCTAGGGCTTGGGAACCCCGTGACAGTCTTAGGCAGCTCCTCAGTGCCAAAGACCTCAATCTTACTTTTTTTAGCGAGACTAAATTGCATGCAAGTGAAGTTTAGTGCATTCGTGTTTGTTGTAAAATGGAAGGCTATTTTGTGGTGGATTTAGAAGGGCGTAGAGGGGGCTTGCCTTTATTGTGGATGGCATGGGTGGATGTGGTTATCCAGAGTTAGTCGATGCACCACATTGATTCATTGGTCGGAACTGATGGGCTTAATAAGATAAGTTTCACGAGTTTCTATGGGCATCTAGAGCTGAGTCAGATGTATAAATCTTGGGAGATTCTTCAGAGAGTGGGTGACTCTGTGAATGAGGCTTGGATTGTTGAGGGTGACTTCAATAAGATTTATAATAATGCTGAGAAGTGTAGGGGAGATGTAAGTTAAAGGCTGTTATGGATACTTTCTGGAACGTGATGGAGTTGTCTTTGGTCGATATTAAGCCTGACAGAGTGTAACAACCCATTTTTCAATGAAATCAGAACAGTGGTTTTGGGACCACAAATACGACCCAAAATACGATTTATTTTTAATTTATTATACGGTCTGTAATAAGATAGACGTGACATGTGAAAATTTTGACATGAAAATTTTATCGATTTAGTACATAATTACGAGAAGGAGTAAATCGCATAAAATATGAAAGTTGACTTTTAGTAGCTATAAGGATCAAATAGCTATGTAATTCAAAACTAGAGGTCCTTATATGGTAATTAGACCATTAAGAAAAGTATGTAGATTTTTCATGGTGACTCATCCATGGGATTATAGATAAAAGTCAATGACTAAATTGGAAATAGCAAAAATTTAATTAATTAAAAGATGATAAAAAGAAAATATCATCTTATTTTGTCATCTTCAACCTTAAAAATACATGGAAACCCTAGGAGAGAGAAAAACAACTTTCAAGGCTTAATTGGGCAAATTTTCTTGTCCCATTTTTAATAATTTTAGTATTTTTGAAACCGGGATAGCTTAATCTATCTATTTGAGGGATTAATTTGAAAAGTTAACAATGTATAAAAATGAGTCATGAATGTATTATGCTGGAAATTAGAAATTTATGATAGAAAATGAAAGATTATTGATAGATAAACAACTTTTACAAAGTGATTTTTGATGAAAACATGATTTAGGGACTAAAATGTAAACTTATGAAATTGAAGGAAAAATTCTGAAATTTTATGTATATATGAGCTAGAAATTTGTAATGGGGCTTTGGCTAGGCTTGGAATAGGGAGTAATTTGCACAAGTTTCATTTTCCGGGCCTAAGGACAAAATTGGAATTTATGGAAAAGTTAGGGGCAAAATGATAATTTTGCCTAGGACGTAAATTGAGTCCATTTAAATATGAAATGTACAAAATTGATGGTTAAATTCATCTATATAGATCTAGACAACACTAATTTGAGGTTAGATCGATGAATTGAATGTTGTGTTTGTATTTAATGTGAATTATGCTAATGTGCTTTACTTGTATGCTATGATGGAAAATTTGCTACATGCTTGAAATGGTGATAAAGGGTTAGTCCAGATTGAATGTTGAATTCTGATGATTATATGCGCTTTTCCGAAACTAATAAGGTCCTACATTTGTTGCGGATGGGATTTAGCTCGGATAAGTAATCCTATTGACCTTGTTATATAAAGGATTTAGCCTAGTCGGGTAATCCTAATATAATTCCTCTCGAGTATGCATTAAGATTAAGGTTTAGCCTGGACTGGTGATAAACCGTAATTATAACATATTTTAATCCCACATTTAGTATGCTTTTGGGTGATTTATCCATTGATTTATGTAAAAAGGTGCTCTTAATCCTTTCTTTCCATGTCTTATACCTAGGAAAGCACCCGAGGATGAAAAGAACATAAAACGGGCCCAAAAAAGAGTAAATGGGCCTTAGCACGAAATCAACACGGCCTGGCCCAAAGCCCACACGACCATGCCTCGCCGATCACCTAGAGCACGGCCTCAACCTTGACTTACACGGCCGTGCCTCAAGCTAGAAATCCGAACACGGTTTGAAGTCAATCCACACGGGCGTGTGCCATGGCCGTACCCCTATCGCTGGAAAGAGCAATTTCAGTCAGAAAAGGATACTTAGGGAGAAAGAATCGCATTCCAAGGAGCCTATATATATCCCCTAAGTGCCACCATTGAGGGGGCATCAAGCTAGGCCAAGGAGCAAACCCGGAAAGGTCAGGATTGTGGGAATCGTTCGAAGTTAGCCAGTTGATCCATCCCAAGAAGCCAGAATTATACTCAAGACGGCGGAATTCTCCTTCAATTCCTTCAAGGAGTTTTAGTAATTTCTTATGTTTTGTTTTATCTTTTCTCTTGAGATGTTTTCTTTATTCATTATGAACTAAACCCCTCAGATACCTGAAGGGGATGAAACCTAGATGGATCTTGTTATTTGATTTTTGAATTATATGATAAATACTTAGTTTGTTCTTAATTATGCATGCTTAATCCAAATCTGATGTGCTTAGGTGGAGGAGGAATAGACCCTGCTCAAGAGTAGATCTAGCGTAATTAAGCGGAGTTGATCGCATGCCTAGAGATAGGGTGACGAGATTTTGCCGGATTAGGGTGAAACCTAATATTGGAATCCATAGATCGACTTACTACTATTCTAGGGGGTTATTATAAGAGAACGAGAGTTCCACTAATTAACCTAGGTTTAGACGTTATTCGCCTCGAGAGAGGGTTTAATATCCGTTAGGGAGTCTCACGGATCAAGCTAAGTAAATAAATCATATGATTCAGGGTTAGATAACAAGTGAAGTCTAGGTGGATTCTTCCTAAGGGTATCGTTGTGATCAATTGAGTTTTTCTTCAAGTTATTTCCAAATTTGTTCTTTTTTTGTCTTTGTCCTTAGCTTAGTCATCGTTAATTTAGATTAAAACAACTTCACTTTATTTTTAAGGCTAAATAATAAAAAGAAAGTTAGTATTAATACTTTTAGTTCCTTTGGGTTCGACAATCTGGTCTTGCCTAAGCTATACTACTGTTCGATAGGTACACTTGCCTTTAATCGTTGTCAGAGTTAGTTTCCAGGTTTGATCATTCTTTTATAAATTTTAAAACTCGATAAAACAATCAAGTTTTTGCGCCGTTGCCAGGGAACTAAAATATTAAGAAAACTCTATTTTTATTACTTTAGCCATTATTTTTATTTTTTTTTTCAATTTATTCTTGTTTTTAGGTTAAAGTCTAACTTTGCTAATTTTTATTTCTTTATTTTATTTTTAGGTACCTCTAGTTTTTGACTAGAAGGAACCCGAGAGGACCTTTAGTATACGACAGTGATATTGAAGCAGCCACTTGTAGGAATCGCCGAGAAATCAGGCGAGCCCTAAATTACATACAGGAAAATCAAGAAGGCAGGTCCAATCCTACTGAAGGGATGGACGAGACTATTCCACAACCCCATGATGTGGGGGAATGCAACGCTCCACGTAATATGTTTGATTATGCTAAAACACATCTAACAGGAGCAGAATCAAGTATTGTTAGGCCCGCTATAGCTGGTAATAATTTTGAATTAAAGCCTAACACAATACAAATGATTCAACAGTTTGTTCAATTTGATGGTTTGCAGGACGAAGATCCAAATACTCATATAGCTAACTTTTTAGAATTATGCGATACCTTCAAAATAAATGGTGTTTCTGACGATGCCACACGTCTTCGGTTATTTCCCTTCTCATTAAGGAATAAAGCCAATAGTGGTTAAACGCGTTACCACGAGGGTCAATAACTAAATGGGAACAAATGACCAAAAATTTTTTATTAAAATATTTCGCACCGGCCAAGACGGCCAAATTAAGGAATGATATCTCTTCTTTTGTGCAGATGGATTTAGATACATTATACGATGCATGGGAGAGATACAAGGATCTCTTGAGAAGGTGTCCACACCACGGTTTACCCTTGTGGCTACAAGTCCAAACATTCTATAACGGTGTAAACCCTTAACGAGGCAACTAATCCACTCAGCCGCCGGTGGAACCCTGAACAACAAAACCCTTGAAGCAGCATATGAGTTCATTGAAGAAATATCACTGAATAATTATCAGTGGCAAGTTACAAGGACGAAACTGACAAAATCAGCCGGAGCTTACAACATAGACACAATAACCATGCTATCAACACAAATGGAGATGATGAATAAAAAGATTAACAGTTTGTGTTCTTCGAAGGTACATCTAGTCATGCAGTACGACGCAAGTGGAACTGTGGTGAAACCTGAGTACCCACCCTACCAACCGGAAGCAGAGAGCGAACAGATGAACTATATAGGTAACAACTTCAGATCCAATAATAATCCATATAGTAATACTTACAATCCAGTTGGAGAAACAACCCAAATTTTCCTTGGGGAGGTCAAGAAAATCAAGGAAATCAAAGGCAACAACCTCCTCAAAACTTCCAAAATCAACCCTATCCATAAGAGAAGAAGCCAACCCTCGAGGAGATGCTGACAAAATTCTCGGCAGACACAGAAAAGCACTTCCAAGAAACTGAGAGAACAATTAAAAGCAATGAGAGTCGAATCGGAGAAATTACTAAGTCAGTCAAAGAAGTCACTAATGCAGTCGAACAACTCGCGAAGCTGATGTCAGAATGACCGCAAGGATGTCTACCCAGTAACACTGAGATTAATCCAAAGGAGCAAATTCAAGCCATAGCAGCTCAGGAAAATGCAGAGATTGACGAACCCATCTCACAACAAGAACATAAGGTAGACGAAGGTAAAGTAGAGCTAACACAAGAAAAGTCGAAACCGGTAATCAAGGAGTACCAACCTCGCATACCTTGTAACATCCTAGATTAGGGGTTATGCATTTGTGCATAATTCATGAGTTAGTAGGTTTTGGCAGTGTTGGAAGTGTATTAAGGGTTTTTAGAATTTTAGGATGGAAGAAGAAAGCTTTGGAAAATTATTGGTTTTTAAGTAAAAAAGGGAGCTAGGTAAATGAGGCTTTGAAAGAAACTCCGTGTGAAGCATGACACAAGGAACCATGTGGTAAAATGGCATGTTTTATGAATTATGAATGTGTTATGTGAATTCTAGAAATAAGAAATGTATGGAAATATATGGAAATGTATGGAAGTGTATGGAAATGTGTGAAATGTGTGAAATGTATGGAAATGTAAGGCAATGTAGGAAATGTAAGAAAATGTAAGAAATGTATGGAAATGTATGGAAATGTAAGAAATGTAAGGAAATGTGAGAAATGTATGGAAATGTAAGGAAATGCAAGGAAATGTAAGGAAATGTCTTGTCTTGGAAATGTAGGGAAATGTCCTGAAAATGTAAAGGAATAAAGAGGAAAGTGAACATTTATGGAAACTAGGAAATGTAAGGAAATGATTCAAAAATGGAAAGTGAACATTTCTGGAAACTTGGAAATGTAAGAAAATGGCAAGTAAACAGAGCCGATCGAAAATTTTAGGAAACTTAGAAATGATGCAGAAATGTCAAATTTTAAGGTTCAAAATAGGAAATAAAGGCAAGAGGGCCTTAAAAGAAAAAGTTGGAGAAATTTGGCACACAAACAGGCTTGGAAATGTGACCTGAAGATGCCACTTAGGACCTATGGAAATGGCACCATGTGTAGGAGGCATGGGCCTGGGTTCGAGTCACAAGGGAAGCAAATAAATGAAGTTTTAATTTTGCTCCCCAGGCTATGAGGTGGACGGCACATGAGTTGGAAAAGGGGAGTGTTTTAATTCCATAAATACATGATTAAAAAGAGATAAATAAGGGATTTTTAATTTGGATTATTTGGAAGAGATAATAAGGATTTTTCTCTAGTTTATTTTAAATAAAATAGATGATGAAAGAGGAGTGGTGGCCAAGTAAGGACTCTCTAGGCTGATATTTTCTGGCTATAAAAGGAGGGACAGAGGGCTACTCATCAATTTTTGCTTCCTCCTCATCTCTCGCCAAAATTTTTAGGGCTCTTTTCTCTTTTCTTTTGTCTAGCCAAATTCTCTAGCCTCATCTTTCTTTTTCTTTTCTTCTTCTTCTTCCTTTTCAAAACCAAATCCAACCTAGCTTGATTCTCACAAAGCCGAATCTACGAAGTGGTGTCGGGATAGATCTGTCGAATTCAACACTTAAGGTAAGAATCTTGTGGTTATTGATTTATTCTCTTCTTTAAGCCGAAAAATAGGGGATTAATGTTATTATTCTTGTGGCGAAACTATAAGGAGTATTTCGGGATTTCTAGTGCTATCGACTACAAGGGAGAGATCATCCGGATTCAAGAATCTAAGGTAAGATATACACATATTTGGTCAAAAGTTATGGAATATATGTGAGATTAAAATTAACATATAATTATAGGGATTTAAACAGACATACAAGGCAAGGAATCCTTTTTAGATTTGGAAATTTTAAGGTAAGTAATACAAATCCTAGTTGTATTTGGAAAAGTGGTGAATGGTCTTTTAAAGTAATTAACTTATGTAGGATTTGAGATCTAAATCGGTAGATCGTTCTTGGGATTTCAAGGAACCTATTAAGCAAATCAGGTGTGTACTCACACTAACTTTCAATATATATATTATGGCAATAATCATTTTAATATATGAATGTGTATAAGAATAAGAATGTGGCTAAGTACCACAGATGTGGCAAAAAAAAGTACCAGTGCGTATTCCTACTCTTGGTAGGATTATGAATGTGTTATATTCTGAAAAGTGACATGAATGTGAATTTAAGTATGATATGAATGATATGTAATAATTGGGGCATTTGGGATATATGTGAAGGGAGAAAGTGAAGGTGATGACTACGGTCTCACCAACGAAGGTCTTTGACTTGGTCTCACCAACGAAATATGGTGGCTACGTTCCCATTAATTGAATATGGTAACTTCCCGGTTACATTATCTGAATATAGTGTCTAAAGACACAACGTAAGTGGGCGATGAGGACGTCGACTGCAGCGATTGCCTTCGATGGTGTGTAGCGGATGGAGGGTCGACTTAGTAGTCCCCACGGTGTACAGGTTGGTACGGGTGGTGTGTAGCGGATGGACAAATAGGCTTGGGTTTGGGTTGCATCATCCTTTATTTTGTATGAACATGAAATTGATATGACTTGTATGCCGATTTGTTGAAAATTAGTCTTGTGTACACATTGAGTCTCAGACTCACCCTGTTGGGGAATTATTTTTCAGTGATGAGCAATAATGGACCGGGTCGGCAGGAGCTAAAGGTGGCCATGCATCACTTGAATTTATTTAGAAATTTGGACTTTATATAATTTTAGTACTTTAAATTTTATTTTGGGTTTGAATGATGTAATAAGGCCATAAGGCCCAGTTGGATTTTCTTTATTTCTGTTTATTTTTATTTGATTATGATACAATTTATTTTTGATTAAAGTTAAGTAAATTTATTTCTTTTAAAATAATAAACCCTAAAATTATTTTGTCACCTTATTTAAGTTGGATTTTCAAAATTTATTAAATGGGTTCCAATTGAAGCCCAACCCAAAACGAATTTTTCTTAATTACACAAATTTTCTCTAAGTTAATCAGGACATTGAAAACCGGTTTACTTAAGGAACATACCAGATCCGGTTCAGGCTCGTGGGCCGGGTGTGGGGTGTTTCATACCTTATCCCGAAGCATTAAAAAAAGATGATACAGAGGAATAGTTCGGTAAGTTTCTTAAACTTTTGAAGAAATTACATATTAACTTACCACTTCTTGAAGCTCTTTTTTAGATGCCAGATTCAAGAAAATTCTTAAGACAGCTCTTGACAAACAAACGCAAATTAGATGAAGAGCCACATGTGGAACTCAACACAAAGTGCTCAGCAACTCTACAAAATAGACTACCGCAGAAATTAAAAGATCCAGGGAGTTTTACAATTCCATGTTTAATTGTTAGTATAACTATTGATAATGTGTTAGCTGATTTAGGGGCAAGCATAAATGTCATGCCTTATACATTGTTTAAACGACTAGGTCTAGGGAAGCCCAAACAAACTAGGATGGGTATTCAATTAGCTGATAAAACTGTTAGAATTCCTAGGGGCATTATCGAAGATGTTCTCGTAAAGATCGATAAATTTGTTTTCCCAGTAGATTTTATTGTTCTAGACATGGATGAGGATAATTCGATCCCCTTAATTATAGGAAGACCTTTTCTAGCAACCGCCAAGACTAAAATTGATGTTGCCACAGGAGAACTCATACTTTGTGTAGGTGACGAATCAATCAATCTTCAAGCTCTTGACTCAGCCAGGGCAACAATCGATGAAGGTAAGAAAGTCAATATAGAAGATAATCAATTTGTTCCACTTTCATCGCAAGAAACATTAAAAGGACAAAAACCTGAGCCGACTCATAGACCCAAAATCGACAAAGAGGAATTACACGAGGAACAAAACCTTAGGGTCAAGAAATTAGAAGAATAGAAGACACACATCAAAGAAGAACCAGAACCACACGAAGTAAAACCGGAGGAACCACCAGAAGAACTCGTAGGAACATCAAATCACTTCAAAATAAGAGACCAGGTACTGTTAGACAAAGCTGACCCTCATACCACCACAACAGACATGAACGCAAAGGGAGAAATTCCTCTTAAGGTACACGATATCTTCCCCCACGGAACAGTTGAGGTAAGCAATCCCATATTCAACACTTTAAAGGTAAACGCTTCTTGACTTAAACTTTGTCAAGAAAATAGAACCGTAAGCATGAGGGAAGATATTCAAACGTTTAAACCTCCCTAAATCTTTCAAACACGAGGAAAGTCTAGCTTAAGACTATAAACGAGCGCTTCTCGGGAGGCAACCCAAGCACTAACACTAATTACTTTCAATTTTATTTTCACTTTCTTTTCTTCCCTTCTTTATTTTCCGAAAATTCAATTTTACACTAACACAGAAGTGCAGATTTCAGGCCACACAGCCGTGTCATGGCCGTGTGGACCACGAGAATCTTGGTACTAATAGCAGGACGGTACAAGATTCACCTAATTTTTGAAGATCACGGACTCAACCACTTCAACACCGGCACTGACAGAGAGACACGCTCGTATCCCACAATTGTGTGAAGCTACTGACTTGCCAACCATGTGCAGAACATGCCCGTGCCTTTAACCGTGAGAAGCTACTAACTTGAAACCTACGGGTGTGGCAGACTGAAGAAACGGGCATGGAGAACCAACACAACTCGACACACGACCGTGCGAGGCGGCCGTGTAAATTGACACGTCCTCGGTCCACGGGCGTGGGAACATGCCAAATGTGAAATTCTATTTGAACACCATAGCCCTTCCCTTTCCCCTCATCTAATTTCACCTTGCTTCTCTTTTTCCCCTTTTTCCTCTCAGACTTTCCACTCCCTTCACTAAAACTCTAGATCCTTGAGCCATCACACAACATGTCGAAGAAGCGTAAAAGGCCAAACTCCTTAAAGGAGGATGATTTACATGAGTTCATGCCGGCAGCTTCATCCAACCATTCGGCCAAGGGTCTTTGAGACCATTAAGTTTCTATTTTTCGTTTCTCTTTCCTTTCATTCTCCTTTTCTTTGACAATCTTATGCTTAAATTAGTTTAACTTAATTTAGTTTCGTAGTGTCAGGTTCGTCAGGCTGCTAGGGAATCACGCCACTTTTGCCACCGCTAGCACCTCCCTAGCCTTAGAGGTCACACCCACCTCATGAACCATCCAACAATAAGGACTCTTCGGTCCATTTATCTTTTATTTTCATTTTGTTTACATTTTTGTTTCCTCTTTCTTTATCTTTCTTATCTTTAATTATATACTTAGTTTATTTTAATTAGGTCTTAATAATTCTTGTCTACTTCTCAGAGCGCTACCCAATTTTTTCATCTAGCGCAGGTTCGTCATCCAGACCGACCATCACCACCACCAAAGACACTCCTCCGGGAAAACATCCAAAACTCAGGGAGTAATTCTTCCCCCTTCTCTTTTGATTTATCCCTTAAATGTTATTATCTATCTTTGTACATTAAGGGCAATGTACATCTTAAGTGTGGGGGGTGAATAATTAGTTTAAGAAAATGCCTAACTTTCTTCATTATTTTCAAACCCTGAGGATAAAAATGCCTAACTTTTTGCATGATTCTCAAATCCCTAAATTTAGTCTTCTTTTTAAGTAATTTCCTCATATTACTAATTAGGATGAAATTTCTATTAATTTATTATTTTTATTGATATGTTTTTGAATAAGTCATAATTAATTGTGTATTGATGATTAAATTTGAAGAATACTAGAGAATCAAGCATGATAAGTCTAATTTTCAAAAATTTAAAATTTTAGGTTGTTAACCTGAATTTTAATGTTATCTTGAATTTTGAAATTTACAAGGTTGATGTCAAAAACACCCATAATTTTTGTGAGACTTTGAGCCTTATAGAGCATATATTCCTTTTCATGCTCATTTTTTTGATTATGAGTGTGTCAACCATGAACTATTATTCTAGAACTTGCCTTGATTATACATGTCAAGACCACAGTTATGATTTGATATTCCGAAATGATAAAGGCACTTAGGTTTTAACCCACTTACTCCACTAAAAAGCTTACCTTCACAATTAACCCCTAGTGAAACCCGTTGAGCCTAACAACCCTTTTATTGACTCACCCACTAATATTAACCCAAAACCCTTTGTATTTGTTATTACCATCCTTCTAATTACCCTTTTTTTGTCGAGATTTGATTTTGAGCAGTTACCTAACTATGTTTTATATTTCAGTTATTATAGTTTGTTCCTAAAAAAAAAACGAATTATATTCATTATTAGTTCTATGATTAAGTGAGCTTGCATGTTCAAATTCCAAATTCTCAAGGAAAAAGCTCGTATTATTAGTTCTTAATTAATGTAAGATTAAGTTCATTTTTCTAGTTAGGTAATTTATCAAGTCAATCTCGATTCTAACCTTCTAATTCAGCCTTTATCGACACCTTTAACCCTAGCCCCGTTACAACCCTGACAAAGACCTTTTGATCTGTTTGTCTTCTCATTTTACAGTGGTGGAGATTTGATTTTCAGGCAAGCCTATGGGATTAACTTTTCATGTTCGACTTATTGAGTGCATAATTTTGAACCTTAAACACTTTTTAAGTGATTTGAGTGAATCTTTTGTGAGGATGTCAACCCTTGTAGGTTTTGAATTAAATGTAATTATTTAAATAAAGGGAAACACCTATGTTTTCGTGCTACAAATGTATGACTTATCTTGTTTGAATCTTTAAGACTATTTGAATTGAATTATCAATGTATAAATTATCTATGAATTAGGATAAGGCATTGTTGATAGGAATTATGGATCATGGAAAGTTCGTTTTAATTGTAAGTTGAGAATTTTGCTTAAGGACAAACAAAAGCTTAAGTGTGGGGGTATTTGATAAATCGTAATTATAACATATTTTAATCCCATATTTAGTATGCTTTTCGGTGATTTATCCCTTGATTTATGTAAAAAGGTGCTCTTAATCCTTTCCTTTCATGTTTTATACCCAAGAAAGCACCCAAGGATGAAAAGAACATAAAACGGGCCCAAAACGGAGTAAATGGGCCTTAGCACGAAATCGACATGGCCTGGCCCAAAGCCCACACGGCCGTGCCTCACTGATCACCTAGAGCATGGCCTCAACCTCGACTTACACGATCGTGCCTCAAGTTAGAAATCTGAACACGGTTTGAAGTCGATCCACACAGGTGTATGGCATGGCAGTGCCCCTGTCGCTGGAAAGAGCAATTTCAGTCAGAAAAGGATACTTAGGGAGAAAGAATCGCATCCCAAGGAGCCTATATATATCCCCTAAGTGCCACCATTGAGAGGGGATCAAGCTAGGCCAAGGAGCCAAGCCGAAAAGGTTAGGATTGTGGGAATCGCTCGAAGTTAGCTAGTTGATCCATCCCAAGAAGGCAGAAGTATACTCAAGACGGTGAAATTCTCCTTCAATTCCTTCAGAGAGTTTTATGAATTTCTTACGTTTTGTTTTATCTTTTCTATTGAGATGTTTTCTTTATTCATTATGAACTGAACCCCTCAGATACCTGAAGGGGATGAAACCTAGATGAATCTTGTTATTTGATTTTTTGAATTATATGATATATACTTAGTTTGCTCTTAATTATGCATGCTTAATCCAAATCTGATGTGCTTAGGTGGAGGAGGAATAGACCCTGCTTAAGAGTAGATCTAGCGTAATTAAGCGGAGTCGCTCGCACGCCTAGAGATAAGGTGACGAGATTTTGTCGGATTAGGGTGAAACCTAATATGGGAATCCATAGATCGATTTACTGTTATTCTAGGGGGTTATTACAAGAGAACGAGAGTTCCACTAATTATCCTAGGGTTAGACGTTATTCGCCTCGAGAGATGGTTTAATATACGTTAGGAGTCTCACGGATCAAGCTAAGTAAATAAATCATATGATTCAGGGTTAGATAACAAGTGAAGTCTAGGTGGATTCTTCCTAAGGGTATCGTTGTGATCAATTGAGTTTTTCTTCAAGTTATTTCCAAATTCGTTCTCTTTTTGTCTTTGTCCTTCACTTAGTCATCATTAATTTAGATTAAAACAACTTCACTTTATTTTTAAGGCTAAATAATAAAAAGAAAGTTAGTATTAATACTTTTAGTTCCTTTGGGCTTGACAATCCGGTCTTGCCTAAGCTATACTACTGTTCGATAGGTCCACTTGCCTTTAATCATTGTCAAAGTTAGTTTCCAAGTTCAATCATTCTTTTATAAATTTTAAAACTCGACAAAACAACGATCAACTGGTAATCCTGATTGAGCTCTTCCGAGCTTAAGTTATATAAAGGATTTACCCTTGACTGGTAATTCTGTTATATGATATGTGGCTCGAGAGTGTGTTCCTTGGTTAAGTGCCCTAATAGGTACCCTTGAATAAGAAATTGACGGATTATGGAACCGTACATTTCGAGTGTACTACTTGAGAATCCATCAGAATTTAATAATTTAATGGGCATGTATCTCTTGACTTGGCATGAAAATCTTGAGATGTAGTGATAATGACTTGAAAGAACATTGCATGATGAGCTCATCTATTTTTACTTGAAATGTTTGTAAATGTTGTGACTAACATGTTCGATTGAAGGCATGTAATGGATGGAAAACATGATGTTGTGTACTTAAATTTAATAACAAGATTGGTAAGTTTAGTTTCCGTTATACGAACTTACTAAGCATGTAATGCTTACTCCGTTTATTTTTCCCTTGTTTTATAGTGCTCGGAAGCTCGTGAAGGTTGGAAGATCATTGGAGCATCATCACACTATCAAATAGCATTTTGGGTATACTTAGTAAGATCATTTTGGGTATAATGGCATGTATAGGACAACTTGGCCAATAGTGGCTTAAAATGTTATTTTGTAACCTAGCCATTGGAATGGCTAATTTTGGTTCATTTTGGTATGACTAAGTTGATTATTGTGATATGCATGTATTCACATGTGTTATGTTAAAAAATGTGATCAATGTTCGGAATGCCTAAGTTAAACTAAGGTAAGGTTGTGATCATGTATGCTTGTAGTGATATGCCTTGTGAATCATAGAAATTTCTCAATTTGAATGCTTGAATTGGTTGGTGTTGGATGTGTGTTTCAAGTGTAGGTCTTGGGTGAAATTTTGGGTGAGAAATGAAGCTAGAAATGGCTTCATTTTGTCCACACATGCGTGTGTCTAGACTATGTGTGACACACGGCTTGGTGACAAGGTGATGTAGCTAGGCCGTGTGTCCCCTGCACCTAAATTTTGAGAAACAAAATGCTTAGTATTGGGCACACGGGTAGAGACACGGGCGTGTGTCTCAGCCGTGTGTGTGACATGGCCTAGACCACGGGCGTGTGTCTTGGTCGTGTGAAACCTGCACCTAATTCAAATTAAATTAATTAACCACAAGGCCTAGCACACGGGCGTGTGGCGTGGTCGTGTGGCGCAAGTCAGAAAGCACCCTAAATCGAACACGGCCTGTAGCACGGTCGTGTTCCAAGACCACATGGGCGTGTGAGTCCTGCACCTTAGAAAAATTTTGTAATTTTGTGAAAAATTCTTAGAGGTTTTGATTAAGTCCCGATTCGATTCTAATGCTCGTATTGGGCCTCGAGGGCCAGATCAAGGGACATTATGGATGATCTCGGTAAATGAATAGTAAATTTATGAACTTTAATAGAAAAATGTTCTGAATGTTTTGGTAATACTTTGAAACCTTATTTCAGTTACGAGTAGGGGTTAGAGGTGTTATATTTAGTGGTATCAGAGTTACGGTTTAGCTGATTCTCGGATTTGACGTAGCAAACATGACTTTAGCTATAGATGCCATTATATAAACTGTGATAGTGTGATGACTCCTGATCATTTTAAATGTATTTTTCATATAGTAATGTCATACAACCGAGCTAGACCTGAATCCGAGGAAGCTAAGAGCAATACTTTAGTTTCAATACAAAGAGTTGCGGCTGCGTCTGGTAGTGAAAGGCTCGTGTCTGAGGGCGGAAGTGAAGAGGCAAAACTAGCCTTCTTTCAAACGATGAATGAATGGTTTACACAGTACCTGATAACAAACCCTGTTGTACAATGACCTCCCCCACCTGCTCCCCAATTGATTCCTGAGGTACCACAAGGTGCCAAACTTGTTAGAATTGGTGAGCATCCGATAGATAAAATCCGCAAGCATGGGGCGGAAGAATTTAGAGCTACCGCAGATGATGATCCGTAATGGGCTGGGTTTTGGCTAGAAAATACCATCTGGGTTTTTGATGAATTATCTTGCACACCTGCTAAATGTCTGAAATGTGCGTATCTTTACTGAAAGATACAGCTTATCATTGGTGAAATACCATAACTTCGGTAGTACCGAGGGAGAATGTCATATGGGAATTTTTCCAAGCTGAATTCAGGAAGAAGTATGTGAGTCAGAGATTTATGGATTAGAAAAAGAAAAAGTTTCTCGAGCTCAAACAAGGAAACATGACTATATCTGAATATGAACGGGAATTTGTTCGGTTGGGCAAGTATGCCAGAGAATGGGTTTTAACCGAGGCTAAAATTTGTAAACGCTTTGAAGAGGGCCTAAATGAAGATATCAAGTTATTGATTAAAATTCTAGAAATAAGGGAGTTTGCGGCGTTACTGGTCGAGCCCAAAAAGCTGAGGAACTGAGTAAGGAAAAGAATCAGGCCTAAAGGGAGGCTCGGGTTTCAGGAAAAAGAACTATGAGTAAGTCACAATCATTTGCTTCTAAGAAACTAAAGAGGTATTATGATTGTGTTACTACCTCTAATGGGTATTCTGGAAGAGAGTGGGGCTCTTAACGTTCTTACTCGATATCTTCATCTCCATCTGTGACCAGTGCGAGTAGTGTTGGTAATCCCAAACCAAATTGTAAACACTGTAACAAGAATGTCAGTCCAGAAGTAGAGCTTGTTTCAGATATGGTTCGCTTGACCATTTTCTCAGGGGTTGTCCCGAAAGAGTTGAAAAGGAGAGAGAACCAGCTCCAAAGCCGAGTAATCCTGTTGCAAGAGGCAGGCCACCCCGTCACCTCGGTAATGTTAGTGGTAGTTGAGGTATTACCGAGGATATTGCAGTTAGATATGAGGCACAAGCACCTGTAAGAACATATGCCATTCGTGCTAGACAAGATGCCTATGCACCAGACGTCACTACTAGTATATTTTCTCTACTTGATACTAATATTACTGCTTTGATTGATCTTGGCTCCACACATTCATATATATCCACGAACCTAGTGGTTGTTAAAAATTTACCTGTTAAATTTACTGAAATTGTGGTTAAAGTTTTAAATGCCCTGGGCCAGTGTTGTAACACCCCTCACCCATATCCAACTCCGGGATAGGGTTCGAGGCGTTACCGGACTTAAACATTCACAATCATACAAAATCGGGTTACCAAATTTCACCCAAAATTAAAACTTTTCAAACACATGCATTTGACCTTGTCATCTATTTCATCACTTATACCACATAACAAGACATTAACACATACCATGGACAAATGGCTTATAAACCAAAATCATCATAAGCCGCATCTCATGGCTATAATCAACAAATCAATATAAGTCAATACATTTGACTAATCACAACAACATCTATCATAGATGATCGTTGTTTTATGTGATGTCAAAGTCTTAAAATTTATATAAAGAACGATCGAACCTGGAAACTAACTATGACAACGAGGCAAACGCACCTATTGAACAATAGTATAGTTAAGGCAAGACCGGATTGTCGAACCCAAAGGAACCAAAAGTACTAATACTAACTTTTTTTTATTATTTAGCCTAAGAATTAAATGAATTTTTATCTAATCTAAAATTACCTAACAACTAAACTAAAGACTCTAAGGCAAAGAAGAATGAAATTGGGAAAATAACTTTGAGGAAAAACCAATTGATTAAGACGATACCCAAGGAAAAATCCACCTAGACTTCACTTGTTATCTAACTCTGAACCAAAAGATTTATTTATTTGACTTGATCCGTAGGATTCCCTAAATTATATTAATCCCTCTCTCGAGGCGACTAATGTCTAACCCTAGGTTGATTAATTGAAATCTCTTTCTAATTAAAACCCCTAGAATTGCATTAACTCGATCTATGGACTCCTATATTAGGTTTCACCCTAATCCGGCAAAATCTCGTCACCCTATCTCTAGGCGTGCCATCAACTCCGCTTAATTATGCTAGATCTACTCTTAGGTAGGGACTTTTTGCTCCTCCACCTAAGCACATCATACTTGAATTAATATCCCAGAAATATCAACACAAGAATTAAGAACAAGTCAAATAATTATCATATAGTTTAGCAAACGATAACAAAATTCATCTTAGGTTTCATCCCCCTCAGGTATCTGAGGTTTTAGTTCATAAAAATAAAAGAAAACATCTTAAAAGAAAAGATAAAACAAAACATAAGAAATCCCTAAAACCCCCTAAAGGAATTGAAGGAGAGATCCCCCGTCTTGAGTATGATTCCGGCTTCTTGAGATGAATCAATTGGCTATCTTTGAGTAAATCCCCACAAGTCTGCCTTCTTTGGCCAAGCTGGACGCCCCCTAACTAAAGCCCTGGCAAAAGGCTTCTGCCGAACTCTTCCTTTAAGTTTCCCCCTAAGGTGTTTATATAGGCTTTGAGATGCCTTACTTGGCCCCTAAGTATCCTAATCTGAGTAGAATTCCTATTAGGGTGTTTAAATAGGCTTTGGAATATGTTTCTTTGCCTCCAAGTATCCTATTCCGAGTGTAATTCCTCTTATTCACGTCAGGGACACGCCCATGGCACACACTCGTGTGAATCGTGGCCAGGCCGTGTTCGAGTCTATTGAATGAGGCACGACCGTGTGGCTTGGGCCTAGGCCGTGTTGATTTCGTGATATGGCCCATTTACTCTGTTTTGGGCCCGTTTCTCGTTCTTTTCAACCTCCGGTGCTTTTTTGGGTATAAAACATGAAAACCAAGGATTAAGAGCACTAACTTACACATTTCAAGGCTTAAATCATCCAAAAGCATGCTAAATGTGGGCTTAAAATATGTTAGTATTGTGGTTTATCAATAGAAAAATTAAGTCCCTATACATGCCATTCACTTGAAATCATTTAACATACATATGCCAATACTCCAAGGATAATGGCTCGATAGTGTGATGCTGCCTCCGACGATCTCCAACCCTGAGCTGACTTGAAAAAACTAAAAGAAATGGAAAGGAGGGAGTAAGCTTTACGCTTAGTAAGCTTGCATGAAAATAATAAGCAATGCGATAACATGTTATTTTCATATTCTTTCTATTTATCCAAATTCCAGTTAAGCTGTTTTCTCGAGTCACAGTCATTAAATTATTTATATTTGGAGCTAAGGAACTCCAAATTAAGATTCATATGTTTTCCCTAAACCTAGACTCACATATCTTATTACCATAAAATTTCCAGAATATTTTGTTTACCCAATCAATACAGTTTATTCATTAAAGATTCCCCTGTTTTGCTGTTCGATAGCTCTAACACCTCTTCACTAAAATTAAAATTTCTTGTTATACAGAGTTTAGTTAACCTTCCTATTTGTCTCTCTCAAATGTAGACTCACCAAGGATTCTGAGAATATAAATTACACACCATAACCGTTTTTATACAATTTTTAGTGATTTTATAAATTTGGAACAGGGGATTTTCGAAACCATTCAGACCCTGTCTCACCAAATTTTAAATATCTCATAAAAGAAGATTTATTTACTCACACCATTTCTTTTATGTGAAAATAGACTCAATAAGATTTAATTTCCTTTTTCATTCATTATACAATTCAATTTCTACTATATATGGTGATTTTTCAAAATCACATAACTGCTGCTGTTTCAATCTATTTTACTAAAAATTTTACTCTCCCATGTTTTCTTTATATTACTTCCATATATGCACACATAACACCAAGCATGTTCAATACTAACCATACAAATGAATAATCATCATCAATATTTATGAGAATTCATAGTGGCACTTACACCATATCAGCCTTACCATAATTTCAATCACGTATCACATATCAAACACATTATGCACATACACACATGGTCACATGTACCCTTGTTCACACAAACACTTACTCACAGGTACATTTACCACATTTCTCAATTGGTCACATTCACACCTATACTTATTCATAACATGATCGTACCAATCACCATTAGTAAGTTATCTTGTTGAACCCCTTCGGAAAATGCCTGATACTCGGTGGTCTCAGCACATAGCTCCACCTACACATAATTTGGCTTTCTTGTACACATGGTGAAGGTCCCTTATCACCCATGTAGATTTCTTGTCTACATGGCGTCCAACACTAGGAACCACTCATGTGACCTAGCTACTCATAACGCGTAACTTTCTTGTACACATGATATACACACAGTATTACACATGTGACCTAGTTACATATGAAATTATTATCCCGTAGCTTTCTTGCACACATGGTGAAAGTCCCTTATCATCCATGTTAGCTACATATCAAATTTTGCCATCTCGTAGCTTTCTTGTGCACACAGTGAAGGTCCATAATCACTCTTGTGACCTAGCTACATATTGTCCGTATCTCTCAATTTTTTGAAGGTTCAATCGAGAATTTCTCATTCCATACATTTTCATATTTTAGTTATCACCCAATTATTTCCATAATATCTAGCAAAATAATTATTGAACAAGTAAAATAAATGCATTATTTACATATGAACTTTCCATTTCACATAATAACCATAGCCATAGAAAACACCTTTAAGCACAACATTTCAACCCATTTTTCATGTCAACTATGTCACCTTTTATCATAAACATATTATTAAATCAATTCACCAACATAATATACTAAATATGTAATTTAGAAAAATCAATTTAATACCACAATTTAGGTTTCAAACATACATTACGACATTATTGCATTATTATTAACACACCAACTTACCTCGGATCCAGAAATGGCAATTTACCATTTTAATCCATAACCTTGTATTTTCCTGATTTAAGCCCGAATCTCGATTTCCTTGATCTATATCACATTTAGCCTACTAATTAGTCGCATTATTCATATGGGTCCAAATATCATATTTTTACAAATTACACTTTGACCCCTAAACTTTCACGTATTTGCACTTTTGCCACAATGCTCGTAAATTAAACTTCAGCTCTTATTCTTATCTTTTATAACATTCTAATCATTTTTCTCTTCTATGGTAACTTCAATTTCTCACTAATTCACACACTTATGACCAATTTATAACTTTTACAATTTAACCCCTTTTATACGATTTCATCGAAAATCATCTAATAAAACTCGTTTCTCTAATCATAAACATGCATAATCTACCAAGATTCATCAAAATACACAATTATTCAACATGGGTCAATTTTTAAAATTAAACTCTAACTCAAAATAATGGTAGAAATAGTCAAACTAAGTTATCGGGATTTCAAAAATACGATGAACATTAAAAACAGGGCTCAGAAATAATTACTATGAAGCTTGAAAAGCTTGAAACCCTTAGCCATGGAGTCTAGAAATTTTCGGCAGCAACTTGAAGAAGATGGGCAGATTTGTTTCTTGTATTTTGTCTTTTTATTCATTAAAAACACTAAATGACTAAAATACCCTTAAGGCTTTTCTTTCAATTTTGTCCTATTCATGCCCATTTTTGTCCATCAAGTTATCCAATGGTCTAATTACCTTTTAAGCACCTCCAATTTAAAATTCATAGCAATTTGACACCTCTAGCTTCTAGAACTCAAGTTTTGTACTTTTTACAATTTAGTCCTATTGACTAAATTGAGTGCCCAAACGTCGAAATTTTCGAACGAAATTTCCACGAAATTGTTTCGTGAAACTGTAGACCATAAAATTATAATAAAAATAAATTTTCTTACGTCGGATATGTGATCTCGAAACCACTATTCCGACTAGGCCCTAATTCGGGATGTTACAAGTGTGTTATGGTAGATAAGGTTTGTAAAAACTGTTCGTTGATGGTAAAAGGTATTTGATCGCTGTAAATCAGAGTTTTAAAATTTATAAAAAAAATGATCAAAACCTGAAAACTAATTCTGACAACGATTAAAGGTAAGTGTAACTATCGAACAGTGGTATAGCTTAGGCAAGACCGAATATCAAACCCAATGGAACTAAGAGTACTAATACTAACTTTCTTTTTATTATTTAGCCATAAAAATAGAGTGAAGTTGCTTTAAACTATATTGACGAAGACTAAACTAAGGACACAAACACAAAAAGGACGAATAGGAAAATAACTTTGAAGGAAAACTCAGTTGATTACGACGATACCCTCAGGAAGAATCTACCTAGACTTCCCTTGTTATCTAACCCTAAATTATATAACTTCTTTACTTAGCTTGATCCGTAAGACTCCCTAACCTATATTAAACCCTCTCTCGAGGCGAATAACGTCTAACCCTAGGTTAATTAGTGGAACTCTTGTTCGCTTTAATAACCCCCTAGAATAGCAGTAAATCGATCAATGGACTCCCATATTAGGTTTCACCCTAATTCGGCAAAATCTCGTAACCCTATCTCTAGGCGTTCGATCAACTCCGCTTAATTATGTTAGATCTACTCTTATGCAGGGTCTAGTCCTCCACCTAAGCACATTAGATTTGGATTAAACAACATAATTAAGAACAAACTAAGTAATTATCATATAACTTTAGAAATCAACTAACAAGATCCGTCTAGGTTTCATCTCCTTCAGGTATCTGAAGGGTTTAGTTCATAATGAATAAAAAGAACATCACAAGAGAAAAGATAAAACAAAACATAAGAAAAACCCTAAAACCCCCTGAAGGAATTGAAGGAGAATTCCACCGTCTTGAGTATATTCCAGCTTCTTGGGATGGATTAACTGGCTATCTTTGCGTTATTCCCTAACTCTGGCCTTCTCGGCTTGGTTCATTGGCCTAGCTTTGACGCCTTTTCAAAGGTGGTACTTAGCGGATATATATAGGCTCTTGGAATGCGATTCTTTCTCCCTAAGTATCCTTTTTCGACTGAAATTGCTCATTCTGACGACAGAGGCACGACCATGTAGCACGCCCGTGTGGATCGACTCCAGGCCGTGTTCAGATTTCTAACTTGAGGCACGGCCATGTGAGGTGAAGTTGAGACCGTGCTTTAGGTGTTCGTCGAGGCACGGCCGTGTGGACTTTGGGCCAGGCCGTGTCAATTTCATGCTAAGGCCCATTTACTCTGTTTTGGGCCCATTTTGTGTTCTTTTCATCCTCGGGTGCTTTCCTGGGTATAAAATATGAAAAGAAAGGATTACAAGCACATTTATATATAAATCAAGGAGTAAATCATCAAAAAGTAAGCTAAATGTAGGATTAAAATATGTTACTTTTACGGTTTATCAAATACCCCCACACTTAAGCTTTTGCTTATCCTCAAGCAAAATTCTCAACTTATAATTAAAAAGAACTTTCCATGATTCATGATTCCTATCAACAATGCCTTATCCTAATTCATAGATAATTTATACATGGATAATTCAACTCAAAGAGTCCTAAAGATTCAAACGAGATAAGTCATGAGTATGTACTTTGAAAAACATAGGTCTCTCCCTTTATCTAAATAGTAACCTTTTCAATCCAAAACCTACAAGGATTGACATCCTTACAAAGGATTCACTCAAATCACTCAAAAAAGTGTTTAAGGGTCAAAATTAAGCACTCATAAGTCGAACCTGAAAAGTTAATCCCATAGGCTTGCTTGAAAATCAAATCTCCACCACTGTAATATGAGATGAAAAACAAATCAAAAGATCTTTGTTAGGGTTGTAACGGGGCTAGGGTTAAAGGTGTGGATAAAATGCTGAAATTAGAGGGTTAGAATCGAGATTGAATTGATAAGTTACCTACCTAAGAATTTTTAAGATAACAATTAACTGAAAATAATTCTACTAATACGAGCTTTTCTTTTGGAAATAGACTTTGATTGTGTAAGCTCACTTTTTATACTTACTAATATTGACTACTTCGATTTTTTTTTTTTAAGAACAAACTAAGTAATTACAACTTCAAATAATAATAATTCATAAAAACTTAGCTAACTACTCAAATCATATCTCGATTAAAGGGTAGTAAAAAAGAAGAGTGATAACAAATACAAAAGGTTTTGGGTTTAAAATTAGTGGGTGAGTCAATAAAAAGGGTTGTTAGGATCAACAGGGTTCACTAGGGGTTAATTATGCGGGTAGGCTTTTTAGTGGTGTAAGTGGGTTAAAACCTAGGTGCCTTTATCATCTCAATATATCAAATCATAACTGTGGTCTTGACATGTATAAACGAGGCAAGTTCTAGAATAACATTTCAATGTTGACACACTCATAATCAATAAAGTGAGCAAGAAAAAGAATAAATGCTCTATAAGCTCAAAATCTCACAAAAATTATGGGTGTTTTGACATCATCTTTGTAAATTTCAAATTTCAAGGTAGTATTCAAATTTATATCAACAACCTAGCAAAATTTTACTTCTTGAAAAGCAGACTTATCATGCTGGATTCTCTAGTAATCTTCAAATTAATTATCAATATACAATTAACTATGACTTATTCTAAAACATGTCAATAGAAATCACAAATCATCAGAAATTTCGTCTTAATTAGTAATATGACAATTTTACTTTAAAACAAGATTAAATTCAGGGATTTGAGAATCATGCAAAAAGGTAGGCATTTTTATCCTTAGGGTTTGAGAATAATGGAAAAAGTTAGGCATTTTCTTGGAATAACTATTCACCCCCCACATTTAAGATGTACATTGCCCTCAATGTACAAAGATAAAAAATGATAATTAGTGATCAATCAAAGAGATAAGAGGGGAAAGTGTCACTTCCTGAATTTACTGTTGAGCTCCTTGGAGGATGTGGACAGTGTGTGGCCTCAGGTGACTTTATTGAATTTCATCTAGTTGTGCTTTTGCGTATTTGGAATGTATGATTTATTCTACAAAGTCACTTGTTAATGATCTTTAGATATGTGGTTAGGGGATGCTCGAATAGTTTGATAGCCAATGGTAAAAATTTGCAATAATGGTTAAAAGGTCAAATTTTAAAAGAAATAACATAAAATAAAAACAATTAAAATGAAAAGATAACAATTCAAAAGGACTCATAGATCTGCATCATTGGTTGGGTCTGGTGGTGGTGGTGCTGATGATGAAATGTGGAGGTGCTGGCATATTTGGTGCAGAGTGGCCTCTAGTCCATCAAAGCGTCAAGTGTTTTCAGCGAAGTACAGTTCGAACTGGTCGAGTCGGGCATAGATATCTGCTAATGATGGCGCTGCTCGGTACGGATGCTGGCTTGGATTTGGTGCCTCTTTTGACGGTGGTGGAACATCATCAGAAATGTCCTCGGCCTCCCCCTCGTTTGTGGGTGTCCTTAATTGGTACTGAGGAGGGTTGGTCCCTCGATGTTGTTTGATCATCATCATGTGTAGCATCGTCTGGATGCCTTAAGGTACCATGTTGCCCATCAATGTGAGGGATGCGATCTGATCATCGATGTTGAAGAGGTTGAAATGCCGAGCCAACCTTGTAATGTATGGCCCCATTGACAAAATCCCCTTCCTATGTTGCTCTGTCTAATGTTGAATCGCCGGTGCTCTCTCTGCGACCTGTGATGGTGTGCGCGAGAATGGCGTGAATATACCTTAGGGCTGGGGGAAGTGCTGTTGCCTTAGAACGACTGGGTCGTAATCGCTTGTAGTGGGGCGTAGGCTTTGCCAGCATTCAAGCGGAGTGCAGTGGAGCTCACAGTTTAATTTGGCAAGTGGGTTTTCTTCTATGAATTCTAGCGTGTAAAGTCCGAGAGCCGTGCCAAATTGGGGTACACTTAATCGACGCACTGAGCCCCCTAGACGAAATTGAATGGCACCCAGGTCGTCGAATTGAGTCATTCCTGTTCGCAAAGTAAAGGTGGTGCAGAATTCTAACGTAAGCTCCAAATATGTGGACTCGTCGATTTTGAAGAAGTTCTCCCACGGTTCTGTTGAGAGGAGTGCTTGAATATCAGTTGCTAGCCCAACTTGTCGCACTGAGTTCCAGTCGATGCGTCTACCAGTGCCTATGGGTCTACCCCGGATTACTTTGTACCTTTCGTCCTGAGTTGGTTGAGGGAAACCGAGGAATGGGTGGCGAAGTTCGATGGAGGCACTTACAGACAATGATCTAGGCCGCTTTCTTTTCTTGCTTGCTACTGATCTTTTGGTACATGATGTCGACATGGTACCTGAAGAACAAGTTCCTTAATAAAAAATATGGCCAAAGTATTTCTTATCAAACTATAATCAATATCAATGATTCTTTTGATCAAGAAAAATGTTAAATGTTATTCCTAAGAACGGAGTAGATCAGCAACCAAAGTCAAATTATTCATGAATGTTGTGATAACAATTTTTAACTACAATCAAGGTTAAAACTTAAACAAAATAAAAAAGAAAGCTACAACCAAACTATTATGGATACTAAAACAAATTTCCTAAAAATCATGCTTTGTAGGATTAAGTCTAAGCAAAATCTAAAAAGAAAGAAGAATGCCATCATATTTATCAAAGATTATGTCAAGAAAGGGGAACCAGGGATGGTATGAGACGAGCAACACGGGTGGGTCACGACGGTGGTGTGGCTGCTGTAGCACAAACACGGCGGTGGTATGGGCGCGGTGCTTGGTAGCACGGCTGCGGTGCGGGCGTGTGGATGGTGTTGGGTGGTTTTATGAAGAAACACGGCGAGGGGAGGCAGTTTTAAGGGGAAGAGAGTGGTTGTGCGGTCGGATTTGAGGAGAAGGGGGTGTAAAATTGATTTTAAAGTTTGGATTTGGGGGAGATGACGGTTAGATCTTATATATAGGGAAGGGGGCACGGTCCATCACCACGCCCATGTCTTTTTGAAATTGCCCGTACTTTTCATGATTTTTAGGATTTGTCGCGTTCAGGTTTTTTTGGCACGGCCGTGTGTTGATTGGGCACGCCCGTGTTTGACAAGTCAGTATGTTGGCACGGGAGTTAGGCACGGGCGTGGTGTGCCCATAATGTGGATGTTAGTAGCTTCACATGGTTGAGGGGCACGGCCGTGTTATACCCGTGGTGTGCAAGTCAGTAGCTTCACACGGTTAGATTTCACGGGCGTGTTCTGGTATCGCAGCCCGTGTTGGCGATAGAGTTTTTTTTTTCCTGTTTTGGCACGGCTCTTGGCACTCCCGTGGGTCGTCCCCTGTTTTGCACACGGTCATTGGCACGCCCATGCTTAAGGCCGTATTTATGATCCTTCAATATCTTGTTAGACTATTTTAGTGTGGTGTTTAGAAATAAGAAAAATAAGAACAATGTTAGTGTGTTAGTGCTAGGGTTGCCTCCCGGAAAGCGCTTGTTTATAGTCTTAAGCTGGACTTTCCCTGTTTTCGTTTCTAAAAGAGGGTTCATGGAGCAGAAACCCCTCTCTCATATTTTCGAGATATGCACCGTTGTAAATTTTAAGTCGGTGACCATTTACCTTGAATGTGCCTTTAGTGGGGTGAGTTATCTCGATGGTGCCGTATGGAAAAATTGTTTTGATCATGAATGGGCCTGACCATCTTGATTCCAACTTTCCCGGGAATAGTTTAAGCCTTGAGTTGTATAGTAAGACTAAGTTTCCTACTTCGAATTGTTTTGATCTCTTAATACGAGCATCGCGGTGTCACTTTGTTGCTTCCTTGTATAGTTTTGAGTTCTCATAAGCTTCTATTCTCCATTCGTCCAGCTCGTTCACTTGCATCATTCTTCTCTTTCCTGCAATTTTGAGGTCAGAATTCAAAAATTTTATTGCCCAAAAAGCTTTGTGTTCTAATTCGAATGGTAGATGACAACTTTTCTCGTATACAAGTTTGTATGGGGATGTCCCTAGAGGTGTTTTAAATGCAGTTCTATAGGCCCATAAAGCATCATCTACTTTAACTGCCCAATCTTTTCTACTTGAGTCCACCGTTTTTTCTAGAATACGCTTAAGTTCTCGGTTTGCTACCTCAACTTGCCCGCTAGTTTGAGGATGATATGGGGTGGCTGTCCTGTGATATACTCCATATTTTTTTTAGGACTTTTTCAAATTGAGTATTACAGAAATGATTACCCCTATCACTAATGATGGCTCTCGGTGTGCCAAATCGGGAAAATAGTTTCTTGAGAAACTTGACTACTACCCTAGCATCATTGGGAGGTAAAGTTTCTGCTTTTACCGATTTTGACATGTAATTAACTGCCACTAGGATGTACTTGTTTCCAAACGAACTAGGGAATGGTCCCATGAAATCAATACCCCATACATCAAATATTTCACATGATAACATATATGTTTGAGGCATTTCATCTCATTTAGAAATATTACCTATTCTTTGACATCTATCACACGAGGTGACATACCTGTTGACATCTTTAAATAAAGTGGGCTAATAAAAACCTGATTCGAGTATTTTGTGTGCTGTCTTAATACCACTGTAGTGTCCTCCTGATGGTCCTGAATGGCAATGCTCCAGGATTTTGTTTGCTTCTGTCTTCGTAACACACCTTCGAATTACCTGATCTGCACAAATGCGTAAAAGAAAGGGATCTTTCCAAAATAATTTTTCACATCAGCAAAGAATCGCTTCTTTTGGTGATGTGTTAGTTTTCTTGGTAAGATGTTAGCAGCTAAATAATTTGCAATATTTGCAAACCATGGTACCTCAGAATGTGTTATAGAAAAGAGTTGTTCCTCGAAAAACGAATCATTTATTTCACTTTCATCGAGCTCTTTGGTCTGTGGATTTTCAAGTCTAGAACGGTGATCTGCTGCAAGATTCTCAGCTCCCTTCTTATCTTGTATTTCCAAGTCGAATTCCTGTAAAAGTAAAATCCATCGTATGATTCTAGGTACAGGTTTGTTTAAAAGATAACGAAGAGCTGGATGGTCAGTGTAAATGAGAACTTTGGATAATATTAGATACTGTCTAAATTTATCAAAAGCAAAAACTACAACTAGCAATTCTTTCTCTGTGGTGGTGTAGGTTTCTTGTGCGGGTGTTAATGTTCTGCTAGCGTAGTAAATTGGCTGAAAATGCTTATCTCTTCGTTGTCCCAAAACTGCACCTACAGCAAAATCACTTGCATCACACATTAGTTCAAAGGGTAAGTTCCAATCAAGTGCAATTATAATCGGCGCATTTATTAATTTATCCTTAAGGATATTAAATGCATCTAAACATTCATGATTGAAATCAAAAGGAACATCTTTTTCTAGTAATTTTGTCAAAGGCTTAGCTATTTTAGAAAAATCCTTAATAAATCTTCTATAGAACCCTGCATGCCCTAAAAAGCTTCTGATAGCCTTAACAGAACTAGGGGGAGGTAGTTTTTCTATGGCTTCAACCTTTGCTTTATCTACCTCAATCCCTTTACTAGAAATCTTATGTCCTAACACAATTCCTTCTCTAACCATAAAGTGACATTTTTCCCAATTCAAAACAAGGTTTGTTTCTTCACATCTCATTAGAACTCGTTTTAAATTTTTAAGGCAAAGATGGAAAGAATTACCGAATACCGAGAAATCATCCATAAATACCTCCATGATGTCTTCCACGAGTTCGTCAAAGATTGCCAACATGCAACACTGAAAAGTAGCAGGAGCATTACATAATCCAAAAGGCATTCTACGATAAGCAAACGTACTGTATGGACATGTGAATGTCATTTTCTCTCGGTCTTCAGGGGCTATGGGGATTTGAAAGTAACCGGAGAGTCCGTCCAAGAAGCAATAGTACATATGCCCAGATAATCTTTCCAACATTTGATCTATGAATGGCAAAGGAAAGTGATCTTTTCTGGTGGCATCATTCAATTTTCTATAGTCAATACAGACTCTCCAACCTGTGAATTAACTCAATCTTTTCATTGGGCACTACCGTCATTCCTCCTTTCTTTGGAACTACCTGCACAGGACTTACCCAAGTGCTGTCAAAAATAGGATAAATTATTCCTGCATCTAGAAGTTTAATTACCTCGGCTTTGACCACTTCTTTCATATTGGGATTTAATCGTCTCTGGGGTTGCACACACGGCTTATATTCCTCTTCCATTAAAATTTTGTGGATGCAAAATGCTGGGCTTATTCATTTGATGTCAGAAATTTTCCAAGTTATGGCTTTTTTGTGCTCTTTTAGTACCTTTATCAGTTCCTCTTTTTCATTGGGTTCTAGTTCTGACGAGATGATTACTGGTAGCGTAGAATTGTCCCCAAGGAATGCGTATTCTAAGCGTTTTGGTAACTGTTTTAATTCCAATTTGGGTGGCACTTCGATGGAGGGTTTTTGTTTTATGTCGTCATTATATTCAATGCTTTCTTTTATTTGTCTGGATGACGATATATTTAGATTCAACTCATCATCTTCATCTTCTTCCCCCTCTTATTGAGTTAGGCACAGTTCCATCGTATCGTCATGTATGATTTCCTATAATGAATTTTGAATAATATGATCAGTAGTATCAACAAAATAATAGGAGTCATCTTGTTCTTTAGAATATCGCATGGCATTATAAATTTGAAAAATGATTTCTTCATCTCCTATCCTCAGTGCGAGTTTACCATCACCTATATCAATAACGGCTCTAGCAGTAGCTAAAAAGGGACGCCCTAAGATTAAAGGAATATTAATGTCTTCATCCATGTCTAACACAACAAAATCAACAGGGAAAATAAATTTGTCAATTTTTACCAAGACATCTTCGATGACTCCTCTAGGATATTTAATAGATCTATCTGCTAACTGAATACTCATCCTAGTGGGTGTTGGTTCCCCAAGATCTAGTTGTTTAAACATTTTATAAGGCATTAAGTTTATACTAGCGCCTAGATCAGCTAAAGCTTTCTTAATATTTAAACTACCGATTAAACAAGGGATAGTAAAACTTCCTGGGTCTTTTAATTTGGTTGGTAGCTTATTTTGGAGAATGGCTGAACACTCTTCATTAAGTTCCACCGTTGACACTTCTTCAAGTTTCCGTTTATTCGTCAAGAGTTCCTTTAAGAATTTTGTGTACCTCAGCACCTGTGAAATGGCTTCAACAAAAGGTAAGTTAATATGTATTTGTTTAAAAAGTTTAAGAAACTTACCGTATTGGGCATCAATGCGTTCTTTTTTTTTAACTTTGTTGATATGGGATTGGTGGTTTGTTCTCATTGCATAATGAAGTTACATCCTCAATCCCCTCATCACTTGAATTGTTATCCTTGTTTGGAGTTTGTTTCTTTGGTTCACCCAATTCCTTTCCACTTCTTAGTGTGACTGCTTTTACCTGTTCTGTTCTTTTAGGAAAAATTTCTGCTCGTGTTTCACAGATCATCTTAGTAAGTATTCTAACCGTCTTAGTGAGTTTCCCAAACAACTCAGTAATTTTTTCAATTGACACTTGTTGATCTTCAAGGGTTCTCTCGATATCTTGTAGGCATTTTTCTGTGTTTGCCGATTTTGTTAGCTTCTCCTCGTGGGTTGGTTTCTTTTCTTGTGGATGGGGCTGATTTCGGAAGTTTTGAGGAGGTTGTTGCCTTTGATTTCCTTGATTGCCTTGACCTCCTCATGAAAAATTTGGGTGGTTCCTCCAACCTGGATTATAAGTGTTACTATAAGGATTATTATTGGATCGGAAATTATTACCTATATAGTTCATCTGTTCACTCTCTGTTTCCGGTAGGGCGGGTACTCAGGATTCGCCACTGTTCCACTTGCGTCACACTGCATGTCTGGATGTACTTGCAAAGAACACAAACTATCAAGCTTTTTATTCATCATCTCAAGCTGCATTGATAGCATGGTCATGGCATCGACGTTGAAGACTCTTGCTGATTTCGTCAGTTTGGTCCTTAAAGCTTGCCATTGATAATTGTTTAATGACATCTCCTCAATGAACTCGTAGGCTGCTTCTGGAGTTTTGTTGTTTAGAGTTCCACCGGCTACTGAATTAATCAGTTGCCTCGTTGAGGGGTTTACACTGTTGTAGAATGTTTGGACTTGTAGCCATAAGGGTAAGCCATGGTGTGGGCACCTCCTCAAGAGATCTTTGAATCTCTCCCATGCATCGTATAGCGTTTCTAAATCCATCTACACAAAAGAAGAGATATCATTCCTTAATTTGGCCGTTTTGGCCGGTGGAAAATATTTCATTAAAAATTTTTCAGTCATCTGATCCCATGTGGTGATTGACCCTCGTTGTAGCGAGTTTAACCACTATTTAGCTTTATTTCTTAATGAAAAAGGAAATAACCGAAGACGTATGGCATCATCAAAAACACCATTTATTTTGAAGGTATCACAGAACTCTAAAAAATTAGCTATATGCATGTTTGGATCTTCATCCTGCAAACCATCAAATTGAGCAAACTGTTGAATCATTTGTATTGTGTTAGGCTTTAATTCAAAATTATTAGCAGTTATAGCAGTCCTAACAATACTTGATTCCGCTCCTGTTAACTGTGGTTTAGCATAATCAAACATTGTACGTGGAGCATTGCGTTCCCCCACATCATTTGGTGGTGGGTTATTCTCGTCCATCCTTTCAGTAGGATTGGATCTGTTTTCTTCCTCCCTTTCTATGTAATTTAGGGCTCGCCTAGTTTCCCGACGATTCCTGCGAGCGGTTGCTTCAATATCACTATCGTATATCAAAGGTCCTCTCGGGTTCCTTCTAGTCATAAACTAGAGGTACATAGAATGAAAAGAAAGAAAGAAAAATTAGCAAAACTAAAAATTAAACTAAAAACAAAATAAATTGCTGAAAATAAAAATAAAAATAATGGATAAAGTAATAAAAATAGAGTTTTTTTAATATTATGGTTCCCAAAATAATAAAAAACTTAATCAGAATCGTCAGTTTTAAAATTTATAAAAGAATGATCAAAACCTAAAAACTAACTCTGACAATGATTAAAGGCAAGTGTACCTATCGAACAGTAGTATAGCTTAGGCAAGACCGGATATCGAATCCAAAGGAACTAAGAGTACCAATACTAACTTTCT
Source organism: Gossypium bickii (assembly GCA_025503065.1). NCBI lineage: Eukaryota > Viridiplantae > Streptophyta > Magnoliopsida > Malvales > Malvaceae > Gossypium > Gossypium bickii. Next base: position 44,581,028 of record CP106716.1, read on the forward strand.
TTTTATTATTTAGCCTTAAAAATAGAGTGAACTTGCTTTGAACTATATTGGCGAAGACTAAACTAAGGACACAAAGACAAAAAGGACGAATAGGAAAAAAACTTTTAAGGAAAACTCAGTTGATTACGACGATACCCTCAAGAAGAATCCACCTAGACATCCCTTGTTATCTAACCCTAAATTATATGATTTCTTTACTTAGCTTGATCCGTAAGACTCCCTAACCTATATTAAACCCTCTTTCGAGGCGAATAACGTCTAACCCTAGGTTAATTTGTGGAACTCACATTCGTTTATAATAACCCCTTAGGATAGCAGTAAATTGATCAATGGACTCCCATATTAGGTTTCACCCTAATCCAGAAAAATCTCGTAACCTTATCTCTAGGCGTTCGATCAACTCCGCTTAATTATGTTAGATCTACTCTTAGGGAGGTTCTATTCCTCATCCACCTAAGCACATTAGATTTGGATTAAACAACCTAATTAAGAACAAACTAAGTAATTATCATATAACTTTAGAAATCAACTAACAAGATCCGTCTAGGTTTCATCTCCTTCAGGTATCTGAAGGGTTTAGTTCATAATGAATAAAAAGAACATTAAAAGAGAAAAGATAAAACAAAACATAAGAAAAACCCTAAAACCCCCTGAAAGAATTGAAGGAGAATTCTACCGTCTTGAGTATAATTCCGGCTTCTTGGGATGGATCAACTGGCTATCTTCGCGTTATTCCCTAACTCTGACCTTCTCGGCTTTGCTCCTTGGCCTAGCCTTGACGCCTTTTCAAAGGTGCTACTTAGGGGATATATGTAGGCTCTTGGAATGTGATTCTTTCTGTAACATCCTGAATTTTTGGGCCTATGCGTTTAGTGTAAGGATATGTTTAATATGTTAATTTAAGTGATAGGGGTCTAAATTGTGCTCAGGATTAGGCAAAGGCCTTGCTTAAATTATCTGATTGGGCATTATAGAGTTAAAAGGAGGTAATTGTGTTTAAAATACCAACGTGGGCTTGTGGCCCAACAATAGGTGGCACTGCAAGGGAATTTGAAGGTGGCGTCATTAACAATTAAAGAAGCCCAAGTTTTGGCCACAAGGAGCCCATGTTTCTGGGCCATTTTCGGCACTTAAAATAGAGCAAGGGGTGATGCCACACACAAAGAGTTAGGGGCCCAAAATTTAAGTTTTATGGAGCCCAAATCCTTTAATTTAAGTTAGCTAAATTCGACATTAGGGTTAGGTGAAATGGATGGCAACAAGGCTCAAAAATAGGAAGATTTATATGGATTTTACAATTGATAATATAGAAGATAAAAAGGAGAAAAGATAGGAGCTATCTGCAAGGCAAGGTGATGGCCGAAAACCCACCACCTAGAGAAGTAAAGAATTCGGCTACTTCATGGATAAGGGGTACCGAATTTTCCCTTTTTATTAGCTTGACTTTTAGTTATCAGGAAGGGCATTTTTGGTTTTAAACAATAGGTGCCAAAATTCCTATAAATAGGGGGGATATCTCATTGATTCTGGCATTTAAACCCTAATTTCCTCTTCATTCTTGTACCGAAATTCTTAGCCTCTCCCTCTACAATTTCTATTCTTTAATTTCTTCCAAAGTCGAAACCTCTCCTTTTCTCTTGAGCTGATTTCTCTAAAAAGTCGAAATCCCCCACCGTTTTTCTCTATTCATCCCATTTGTGAGTTAGTTCTATTCTTCCGACATTTAAAACTTCTTCTTTGACATTGCCGAATCTTCTCTCCAAGTGCTAGCCGAATTCCCTGTGCTAAGGTAAGTGTCGACTTCTGTTAGATCTCATGTTCTATTTTGGTTCTTGAAAGGCAAAGGCCGAAAAGCTAATAGTTTAATGGTTCTATGTTGGGCGGCATTCCGGGATTTGTAGGAAACTTAGTCATCTAGATCTAAAAGCCAAAAAACTTTAGTCTCCAATTTCGGGATTTTAAGGTAAGAATATTTTCCCTAGATTTTTACTAGATTCGCTTATTATATGCAAGATCTTAACTTTATGATGAGGATTAACGATCATAAATTGTGATAGCAATTCTGACAAGGACTTGTGATGGAATTAAATATGGATCAGGAAAAGGAGAGAATCCCTAAGTTTAAGAAACGAAGCGGTATCTGCTGCTCGAGACCGCCACTTGGTTGTGGATCAAGCTTCAACAACATCTTAGGCAGATATGGCGGTTGTGTCGACTACGGATAAGCGTCGACATAGAAAGTATCATTCTATCGAATCGTGTGTGTGATCTCTAACACACTATTAATCCCGTATGTATGTCTATATATTTATGTTATGGGCTAAAAAGCCGGAAAGAGGCTGTATAGACAGTCGAATGGAACCCAAAAAGGGGTTATGCTAAGATGCCAGGTACGTAAACATAGAACTCTTTATGTGTATCGAAATATGTATAAGTTCGCATGATGTTTCTTTTATGTGTATGCATAGGGTGGGATTATGTTATTGAAGTGGAAGTGCATGATAGGTCACATAGTGATCGGTGGTAGAAATCCCACAAACATGAATATTAGGTCACCCAGTGATCGATGGCTATGCCACGTTTAATGATTCCTGAATAACAGGAATAGGCAGTACGGCTGTCGTTATGGTGTGTAGCGAATGGAGGGTTGATTGTAGAAATCCCCAAGGTGTAATGGTTGGTACGGGTTGGTGTGTAGAGGATGGAAACCTAGGATGGGTTGGGCTATTCATTGTTTAACATTTGATTTATATTCATGATTGTTGCCTTCATGTATAGGCCGGGGCCCATAATGTGTTTGTGGGCTCAGGTCATTGTGTTTTTTGAGATTTATACACTGAGTCTTGGTGACTCACGCTTTCCTTTTTCTCTATTTTCAGATGAGCAGTAGATCGTGGACACGGGAGCCGTGACGGACTCGAGGGGCCATCAAGCTTTTATTATTTTCTTTTTATAGACTATTTCATCTTTTTCTTTAAGTTTTATTTTATTTTTATTTTGGAATTATCTATGTAACAAGGATTGACATCCTCACAAAGGATTCACTCAAACCACTCAAAAAGTATTTAAGGGTCAAAATTAAGCACTCATAAGTCGAACCTGAAAAGTTAATCCCATAGGCTTGCCTGATAATCAAATCTCCACCACTATAATATGAGATGAAAAACAAATCAAAAGGTCTTTATTAGGGTTGTAACGGGGCTAGGGTTAAAGGTGTGGATAAAAGGCTGAAATTAGAGGGTTAGAATCGAGATCGAATTGATAAGTTACCTACCTAAGAATTTTTAAGATAACAATTAACTGAAAATAATTCTACTAATAAGAGCTTTTGTTTTAGAAATAGACTTTGATTGTGTAAGCTCACTTTTTATACTTACTAATATTGACTACTTCAATTTTTTTTTAAGAACAAACTAAGTAATTACAATTTCAAATAATAATAATTCATAAAAACTTAAGTAACTACTCAAATCATATCTCGATTAAAGGGTAGTCAAAAAGAAGAGTGATAACAAATACAAAGGGTTTTGGGTTTAAAATTAGTGGGTGAGTCAATAAAAAGGGCTGTTAGGATCAACGGGGTTCACTAGGGGTTAATTATGCGGGTAGGCTTTTTACTGGTGTAAATGGGTTAAAACCTAGGTGCAATCTGATATCTTCCCACAAGGAATAGTCAAGGTAAGCAATCCGAAACTTGGGAATTTCAAGGTAAACGCTTCTCAACTTCAACTTTGTCAAGAGAATAAAACCATAAGCATGAGGGAAGATATTCAAACCTTTAAACCTCCCTAAAAATTTTCAAAATACGAGGAAAAGTCTAGCTTAAGACTATAAACGAGCGCATCTCAGGAGGCAACCCGAGTACTAACTCTATTTTTTTTTTTTTTGCATTTGTTTACATTTTATTTCCTTTTTCTTTTTCTTCTCCTTTTTAACTAACCAAAAGTGCAGAATTCTAGACCACACGACCTTACACACGGTCATGTCTGTGGCTGTTTGGACCACCTGAACCACCACCCTGACAGGGCAGAGGCCGTGCAATTCAGTCCAACCACCCCCCAACGTCACAGATCCAACCACCCTTCCCACAGGCACCGACAGAGAGGGCACGGTCGTGCCCTCAACCGTGTGAAGCTATTGACTTATTGAACACGGGTAAAACACGCCCGTGCAAAATGACCGCGCCAAAAGGAAAACTTCACAAGCACGGGAATGGAGGGATCAAACACGGGCATAGAGTGACAACACCTTCTATAACATAGCCATGTGAGGAAGCCGTGTAAATCGACACACCCTAGGACCACGGCCGTGGGGAAGTACCAAATTTGAACCTCTATTTAAACCCCTCAACTCTTCCCCTTCCTTCCATCTGATTTCATCCTTATTTTCTTTGCTTTTCACTCTTCTCCATCTTAGATTCTCCACATACTAAGACTCTAGATCCTTGAGCAAGCCAACACCATGCCGAAGAAGTGGAGGAAGCTAAGTATAGGCTCCTTAACAAAGAACAATCAACATGAGTTCATGCCGGCAGCTTCGTCTCAACACCAAGCCAAGGATCTTTGAGACCAATTAGTTTTTATTTTCCATTTCTCTTTCCTTTCATTGAAACACCCCATACCCGGCCCACGAGCCTGGACCGGATCTGGTATGTTCCTCAAAGTAAACCGGTTAAAAATTCTTTTATTACTTTGAAAAATTGTGTGTTTTGAAGAAAGTTTGTTTTTGGGTTGGGCTCGAGTTGAAAACAAATTTATTTGTTATTGAAACCCTTTACTTTAGGTGAGAAAACATTTAGGCTTTGTTTTAAAATAAATCTACTTAAAATTCACTTGGTGAAAATTCGTACATAGTAATTAAAAGAAAAATTAAAGTAATTCAACTATGGCCTTATTACATCAAATAAATCCCAAAATTAAAACCTTAGTACTTAAAATAAAATAGTCCAAATAAAATGAATTTCTTGCTGAGCATGGCCATCCCTAAGCTTCACAACCTGCTCCATTATCGATCATCACACGAAAAATGTTCCCACAACGGGGTGAGTCAACAGACTCAATGTGTAACACAACACTAAGTCTTAACAAATTTAGGCATTTCATAGCATACAAATTCATATATCATTAAATTAAAATGATGCAACCCAAACCCAAACCTAGATGCCATCCGCTACACATCATCCGTACCAAACCTACACACACCGGGGACTACTAAGTCAACCCTCCATCCGCTTACACACCATCGAAGGCGCAATCATTTGCAATGACGCGTGCTCATCGCCTCTTATGAGTATTCGTGGGTCTTAGGTCACCACACTCGGATATCGTGGGTCTTAGGTCACTACGTTCGGATATATCGTGGTCTTAGGTCACCACATTCAAATATCGTGGTCTTAGGTCACCACATTCACTTCCCTTTTCAATAACCCATATGCCCCATATCATACATATTATGCATTAACATGCCAAATTTCACATTCTTATTACTTATCACATGTTAAATATAACATATTTCATAATCCTAGTAGGAGTAGGAAACGTACCTGAGTACTTTGTACCATATCATGGTACCTTAGCCACATTCTTACACTTTCATATTAACACATATATCAAGTTTAAGCCATAAATCTATTAAGATTAGTGTGGGGTACACACCTGGTATTAACGTTTCTGAAAACCCGAAAACCCGATCTAACACTTTAGATCCTTACTCCTACATTCGGCCAACACTTAGAAATTTAATGAAAACCCATTCGGCCATAAAACCAAATCCCATTAGGATTATTGTAATCGAATTCTTACCTTGGTGCCGATTTCACTATAAATCATGTAACAGACCAAATTTGACCCAAATCGGAACGGTGGTTTCGGGACCACGAATCCGAGCCCGAGAAATGTTCTAATAATTTATTTCATGTCTATTATATGTGAATGAAAATGTGTGAAAGTTTCGTAGAAAAATTTTATCGTTTAAGTGCTTAATTTGATAAAAAGGATTTAATCGAGAAAAGCGTAAAAGTTGTATGCTAGAGAGTAAGGTACTAATTTGATTGTGGCTTTTTAAGTGGGTGTACTAAAAGGGCAATTAGCCCATGTACAACAAGGGAAACGGCAATGGGCCTTTCTAATTTCAAATTATATGTTATTTTAGCCTATTATATGTTATGTTAATATATTAGTAAATAAGGTAAATTATATGTGTTAATATAACATTAAATAATGAAAATAAGTGGGAAGAAAGAGAACATACCTTGTTCTTCTTCCTTGGCGAATGTAGGAGCTAGAAACTCCATGGTTGAAGCTTGATTTTCTAGCTAGATAAGAAGCTTGATTAAGGTATGGTCGGTTTTGATTTTTGATAATTTTACGTTTTTGAGATCGTTGTTTCGTGTATTACCCACCCATGTCTAAATTTTTGAAAATACTATGTATATAGGATTCGGCCATTAACATGCTTGGATAGTTTTGATGATTGATGGTCTTAGATTAAATGTATGTTAAAGATTTACAAGTTTTGTATTGGAGTTTTTGGTGATTTTGAGTATATAGGGCTAAATTGAAAAGAATAAAATTGTGAAGGATTAAAATGTCAAATAGATGAAATGCATGGACACCCATGGCTATGGGGAAGGTTCGGCCTAGCTATAGTGTTAGGAAATTTTGCATATTTTGAGTTTTGTGTAAATTGGACCAAATTGTAAAAATGGGAAACATTAGGGGCAAAATTGTAAATTGCCCATTTGTGTGTTTCGGGACTAAATTGAGATGAAATGCAATTAAATGAGCTAAATTTTAATGTGTTTTAGATCAAGAGCAAAGAAAAACGGAATTAGACCGTGGAAAGACGAAGGTTCTCGAATAGCCGATTCGCACGGACTATCGACAACCGAGGTAAGTCCTTAAGTTAATACATGTCAAGGGACTAATTTCGAATCTATTAAAAGTTGAAATTTTACATTTTTAGGATAGAAATGTGGAAATTGCCGAATGTGAATTATGGTAGTGAATTTGAAATTGTTTTGTTATATGTGAAGTGATCAAGCATGTTTGATTAGATATTCGAAAGGAATATGAAATAAAAATTTGATAAATTTTAGTATCCATTTACCTTATGGCCGAATGTATATTGACATATTTGGTTGATGAATTATGTTGAGTAAGCGATTGGAATTGTTGGGAATGTTTAACTGTATTGACACGACTCGGGCTTTTGCGCCTAGCAGGCCTTGTCTGCCGTGATTTAAATTGGGCTTTTAAGCCTAGCAGGCCTTGTGCCTGTTACTTATCGGGCTTTTACGCCAAGCGTGGCTTGTGCTTGTTACTTATCGGGCTTTTTACGCTAGCGTGCTTGATGCCGGTGATGTATTTTACAAAATAGAAACCAAATTTATGTTCAAGGCGAATTAAAGCAAACTTATCGAGTTAACTACTCAGTGAGTATGTGAAGTAGGAATGAATTTCTTACTTATATAAGACAAGGAAAATCAGTAATTTATTACAAATGGCATGTGTTACGAGTGTGGAATATATATATATGGTTATAATATGTGTTCTCGGCTTTACTAATGAATGATATGATTGTTGTATCTTGGTCTTCTAATATGAGGATACATGACTAGGCATATTCGGCCACATGAGTGGTTGTGTAATTGATGCCATGTTATAGTAATTGACATTTAAGTATATAAATGCATGTACCTATGATTATACGATGACATTTTGGGTTTCGAAAGGTTGGTTTATAAACAAGTATTTTGATCATAAGCATGTGGGTGAAGAGATATCGTTTCTCTACGAATTCATACTTGTTAATATGGGTATGAAATTAAAGTTTGAAAATAAGTATGAGTACAAGTCCACAAGTTGAATTATAGTAATTTAATTGTTGAAATTCAAATGTTATTTTTATGAAATTAGGACTTACTAAGCTAGCAAGCTTATCGTGTGAAATGTTTCCTCTGTTTTATAGATTAGGTGCAAGCTACAAGCTCGTCGGGATCGTTCGGAAAGTCGCTCACACTATCAATCTACATTTTGGGTACTCTTTCATTTTGGTTTTAAACGAAGGCATGTATAGGAAAGACTTGGTCTTTGTTTGATGAAATTTTAAGGTTCATGTATATAATAGCCATGCGAATATGGCTAAAATTTTTAGTTAAGTACGCTGTTGTGTCTTGATATGTATGTTGGTTCATGATGGCAATATTTATGCATTCTTAATCAAAGTTTAATCGTTTTTGTTAAGGAAATGTTTGTATACGAAATGAATCCTTGAATTGGGGATGTAGGTAGGTTCGGTTAGAAGCTAGTCTTTCATAAAATGCAACAAAACAGCTTGTAGTAGCAGCAGTGATGTGAGTTAGAAAAATCACCAAAAGTTAGGGTATATTGAATTAGAAGGTGAATGAGATATGGAATTAAACCTTCTTGTGTCTATTTTTACATGAAAGAAACAGAGTAGGCAAAAGATTTATATATTATGAGATAATTAAGCTTTAGTGAGACCTGCTCTGAATGAATTCGTGAGTCACTGTTCTGTTTTGGAAAAATTGTCAAAACTTGTACAAAAATAATTAAGAAGCATGGTTTATATGTGTAGAACCCTTAATGAGTCTATTTTTCATTGGTATAAACAAGAACATAATAGGAAATTTGTGCAATGAGATAACTGTATTTTTGTAGAGACAGGTCAGAATTGTCAAGCAGTGTAATAAGGGTAACTTTGATGAATAAACTGTACTAATTGGCCACATGAAAAATTCTGGAAAAATTATGGTGAAAAGTTATATGAGTCTAGTTTCAAGGAAAATTTACGAATCTAAATTTCGAGTTTTGTAACTCGAGTTATGGTCGATTTAGTCAGCATGACGCAGTTGGACAGCTTTAAAATCTTACACCCCGAGTTAATAGTCAAGTCTAGTAATGCCACGTACTCGATTCCGGCAAGGGTTTCGGGTAAGGGGTGTTACATTTGATTGGTATTAGAGCTTACGGTTTAGTCGATTCTAGGACTACCGTAGCGCGTGTGAGTCTAGCTATACATGCCTTTATTATATGTTGATAGTGTGGTGACTTCTGACAGCCTGAACTTTGTTTTATATAGTAAATGGACACTGATCCTGAAAGAGCCGTAGCTGATGACGGGGAGAGCGTAGTGCCTGACCGTGCCCACGGATTAGCGCCGATAGACTCCCGACCTGTTTCGGGTAGCCACGAAGGAGAGACTAAACAAGCCTTTTATCAGATGATGAGTAGTGGTTTGCCCAATTCATTCAAAATAACCCGGCTGTACCCCAACCTCCACCCCCGAATAATCCAACTCCGATCCCTTCAGCTCCCCCGATGATAGATCCGATGAGATCTAGTAGGCCCCCAGTTGATAAAATCCAAAAATTTGGGGCCGAAGAATTTAAAGCTAATGACGATGATGACGCTGAGAGAGCCGAAATGTGGCTTGATAACACTATTCGGTACTTGATGAGTCATCTTGTACTCCTGGATGAATGCTTGAAGTGTGCTATATCTTTCTTGTGGGACACTTTGCATATCCTCGTGGAATACACTAGTATCGATGGTTCCGAAAGAAAAAGTGACATGGGATTTCTTCCAAACTGAATTTCGCAAGAAGTATATTAGCCAAAGATTCATTGATCAAAAACGAAAGGAGTTCCTTGAGTCAAAACAGGGCGAATGACCGTAAATCTAATATGAAAGAAAATTTGTCAAGCTCACCGATATGCTAGAGAGTGTGTTTCTCACAAGCTATTATGTGTAAAAGATTTGAAGACGGCCTAAATGAAGACATAAAGATGTTTGTTGGCATTCTTGAAATTCAAGAGTTTGTAACTTTAGTTGAGAGAGCTTGCAAAGTCAAGAGCTCGGGAAAGAGAAAAGAAAGGTCGAGACAGAAGCTAGAGACATCCGAAAAGGTCTTGGGTAAAGTCTTTCATTCCACGACCAAGAAGCCCGAGAGATGACTACAAACCGCAGTAAAGCTACTACAGATCCACCTAGACGGGATCGACCTCCTATGAGCTCCCGAGCTACCTCGATAGCTTGCCGTTGGTAACGTTCCACAAAATAGAGTTGAATGCAAGCACCATGGGAAATGGCACTCGTGGAGTTGTAGATTTCATGATCAGTCTTGCTATAAATGTGGATCGTCAGATCATTTTATTAGAGAGTGTCCGAAGTTAGCTGAGTAGAATACAGTTCAGAACACTAAGCCGAGCAACGTGTCAATGCGAGGTAGACCACCCAAACATTCAGGCAATGTAGGATGAAGAACACTACAGATCGATCTGAGGCTAGAGCTCCGGCTAGAGCATATGCTGCACGAGCTAGAGAGGATGCTTCCTCCCTCGACGTCATTACCGGTATTTTCACTCTTTATGATACTACTGTAATTGCACTAATCGATCCTGGTTCGACTCATTCTTTTATGTGTGAAACTTTAAAATTTGGCAAGACTCTGCTAGTTGAGTCTACCGAGTTTGTGATTCATGTGTCCAACCCTTTGGGTAGATGTGTGCTTGTTAATAAAGTGTGTAGAGGTTGCCCGTTGATGATTCGAGATTATTGCTTCCCAGCTGATTTAATGTTGTTGCCCTTTGACGAATTTGATATAATCTTGGGTATGGATTGGTTAACTTCGCACGAGGCAATAGTGGATTGTAAAAGAAAGCTTATCGATTTGAAATGTCGAAACGGTGAGACCATCAGAATTAAATCCTGTGACATAAATGGGTTGCCTACAGCAATATCTTCAATGTTAGCCCAAAAGTATGTGAGAAAAGGGTGTGAAGCTTATTTGGCCTATGTACTAGATAATAAAATGTCCGAGAAACAAATTGAATCTGTATCAGTTGTATGTGAATACCCTGATGTGTTTCCTGAAGAACTACCGGGTTTACCCCCAGTACGAGAGATTGAGTTTGGCATTGAGTTAGTACCGGGTGCGGCTCCGATTTCGATAGCTCCGTACTGAATGGCACCTATTGAATTAAAAGAATTGAAAGCGTAGTTGCAAGAATTGACAGATAAGGGCTTCATGCGACGAGAAGTTTCTCTCCGGGGTGCACCGGTTTTATTTGTGAAAAGAAAGATGGAACTATACGAATGTGTATCGACTCATCGACAACTAAATAAGGTAACCATAAAGAATAAGTACCAAGTTACCTCGGATTGATGATTTATTTGATCAATTGAGGGGCTTCAAAGAGCTTTCAAAAATAGATTTGAGATCGGGCTATTATCGATTGCAGTCGAGATTCGGAGATGTGCCAAAGATCGCATTCGAACGAGGTACGGACACTATGAGTTTTTGGTTATGCCTTTTGGACTCACTAATGCACCTGCTGTTTTTATGGATCTAATGAACCGGGTCTTCCGACAGTTTTTGGATCGGTTTGTAGTAGTGTTTATTGATGATATACTGATCTACTCCAAAAATGAAACGGAACATGCTGAGCATTTGATATTAGTACTACAAACTTTGAGGGATCAACAATTGTATGCAAAGTTTAGTAAGTGCGAGTTCGGATGAATGAAGTTAATTTCTTGGGTCATGTTGTTTCGGTGTCAGGTTTTCGGTGGATCCAAACAAAATAGCAGCCATACTCGATTGGAAACCACCAAAGAATGTTTTCGAGATTCAAGTTTCCTAGGCTCAAGTGGGTATTACAGACGGTTTGTAAAAGGTTTTTCTCATATATACGCTGCTAATCTAGACTACTACGAAAAGATGTCAAATTTGAGTGGTCGAAAAGGTGTCGAAAAAGTTTCGAGCGATTGAAAGCCTTTTGACCGAAGCCCCAGTGTTAACTCAAATGAATCGGGTAAAGAATTTACTATTTTTAGTGATGCTTCCTTGAATGGGTTGGGTTGTGTTTTAATGCAAGAAGGCAAGGTGATAGCCTACGCTTGAGACAATTGAAGCCGCATGAGAAAAATTATCCAACTCACGATCCGGAGTTAGCGACCATTGTGTTCGCATTAAAAATTTGGCGTCACTACTTATTTGGCGAAAAATGTCATATTTATTCGGATCACTAAAGTTTGAAGTATTTGATGACTCGTAAAGACTTAAACTTGAGACAACGCAGATGGTTAGAATTGTTTGAAAGACTATGAATTAGTGAATGACTACCATCCGGGAAAGCTAATGTTGTTGCGGATGCGTTAAGTCGAAAATCATTATTTACTCTTCGATGCATTGAACGCGACGGGTGACTATGTCGATGATGGTTCGATCTTAGCCGAGTTACAAGCAAGACCGATGTTCATTCAAAGCAGATTTGTGATGTACGAAAAGTTGACAAAAAGTTGATTGCTATTCGAGTCGGTGTGGAAGTGGTACAGAATCAGATTTTCAGATTGATGCAAATGATTGTTTGAATTATAAAGGCCGATTGTGTGTTCCAAAGAACTCAGTTTTGATACAGATGATCCTGTGTGAGGCCCATAGTGGTCGACTATCGATACACCGGGTAGCACTAAAATGTATAACGATTTGAAGCAATTCTATTGGTGGCTCGGCATGAAACGGGATATATCCGAGTTTGTTTCTAAGTGCTTAATCATCAACAAGTAAAAGCTGAGCATCAGGTACCGTCCGGACTACTTCAACCAATCATGATACCCGAATAGAAATGGGATAGAATTACAATGGATTTTGTATCCGGTCTTCCTATGACACCGAGTAAGAAGGATGCAGTATGGGTTATCGTTGATAGACTGACTAAATCACTCATTTTATACCGTGACGCATCGTCTATATTCCTTTGGATAAGCTTGCCGAATCAGTATGTGTCACAGATTGTAAGGTTGCACGCGGTACCGAGTTCCATTGTTTCAGATAGAGACCCGAGATTCACATCGCGGTTTTGGAAGAGATTGCAAGATGCTCTAGGTACTAAACTCCATTTTAGTACAGCTTTCCATCCGCAATCAGACGGTCAGTCTGAGCGGACTATTTTGATACTTGAGGACATGCTGAGGTGTTGTGTTCTCGAGTTTGAAGGTACATGGGAACGATACCTACCTTTGGTTGAATTTGCTTATAATAATAGTTTCCAATCTAGCATAAAAATGGCGCCTTACGAAGCCTTATATGGGCGAAAATGGCACACACCGTTGTTCTGGACTGAGCTCAGTGAAAACAAGATACACGGGGTTGATTGGATTAAAGAAACGAATGTAAGGTGTGGTACTTATCAGAAATAATTTGAAAGCTGCTTCGGATCGTCAGAAGTCTTATGCCGATTTGAAGCGTAAGGATATTAAATTTCAGGTCGGAGATCGGGTGTTCTTAAAAGTTTCTCCGTGGAAGAAAATACTCCGATTTGGCCGGAAAGGCAAGTTGAGTCTGAGATTTATCGGACCGTATGAAATCATCGAGCGTATAGGGCCTGTTGCTTATCGATTGAAACTACCCCTTGACTTAGAAAAGATACACAATGTATTTCACGTTTCGATGCTTTGCAGATACAGATCGGATCCATCCCATGTGATCACCCCGTCAGAGATTGAAATTCAATCTGATTTGACCTATGATGAGGAACCGATCCGTATCTTAGCTTGGGAAACCAAAGAGTTAAGAAATAAAAGAGTTCCATTAGTAAAGATTCTATGGAATCGTCACGGAGTTGAAGAGGCTACGTGGGAGCCTGAACAGTCAATGAGGCAACAATATCCGAACTTATTTAACGGTAAAATTTTCGAGAACGAAAATTCTTAAGGGGGAGAGTTGTAACAGACCAAATTTGACCCAAATTGGAATGGTGGTTTCGAGACCACGAATCCGAGCCCGAGAAATGTTCTAATAATTTATTTCATGTCTATTATATGTGAATGAAAATGTGTGAAAGTTTCAGAGAAAATTTTATCGTTTAAGTGCTTAATTTGATAAAAAGGATTTAATCGAGAAAAGCGTAAAAGTTGTATGCTAGAGAGTAAGTTACTAATTTGATTGTGGCTTTTTAAGTGGGTGTACTAAAAGGGCAATTAGCCCATGTACAACAAGGGAAACGGAATGGGCCTTTCTAATTTCAAATTATATGTTATTTTAGCCTATTATATGTTATGTTAATATATTAGTAAATAAGGTAAATTATATGTGTTAATATAACATTAAATAATGAAAATAAGTGGGAAGAAAGAGAACATACCTTGTTCTTCTTCCTTGGCCGAATGTAGGAGCTAGAAACTCCATGGTTGAAGCTTGATTTTCGGCTAGATAAGAAGCTTGATTAAGGTATGGTCGGTTTTCAGTTTTTGATAATTTTTACGTTTTTGAGATCGTTGCTTCGTGTATTACCCGACCCATGTCTAAATTTTTGAAAATACTATGTATATAGGATTCGGCCATTAACATGCTTGGATAGTTTTGATGATTGATGGTCTTAGATTAAATGTATGTTAAAGATTTACAAGTTTTGTATTGGAGTTTTTGGTGATTTTGAGTATATAGGGCTAAATGGAAAAGAATAAAATTGTGAAGGATTAAAATGTCAAATAGATGAAATGCATGGACACCCATGGCTATGGGGAAGGTTCGGCCTAGCTATAGTGTTAGGAAATTTTGCATATTTTGAGTTTTGTGTAAATTGGACCAAATTGTAAAAATGGGAAACATTAGGGGCAAAATTGTAAATTGCCCATTTGTGTGTTTCGGGACTAAATTGAGATGAAATGCAATTAAATGAGCTAAATTTTAATGTGTTTTAGATCAAGAGCAAACAAAACGGAATTAGACCGTGGAAAGACGAAGGTTCTCGAATAGCCGATTCGCATTTTACTATCGACAACCGAGGTAAGTCCTTAAGTTAATACATGTCAAGGGACTAATTTCGAATCTATTAAAAGTTGAAATTTTACATTTTAGGATAGAAATGTGGAAATTGCCGAATGTGAATTATGGTAGTGAATTTGAAATTGTTTTGTTATATGTGAAGTGATCAAGCATGTTTGATTAGATATTCGAAAGGAATATGAAATAAAAATTTGATAAATTTTAGTATCCATTTACCTTATGGCCGAATGTATATTGACATATTTGGTTGATGAATTATGTTGAGTAAGTGATTGGAATTGTTGGGAATGTTTAACTGTATTGACACGACTCGGGCTTTTACGCCTAGCAGGCCTTGGTGCCGGTGTTACTTATCGGGCTTTTACGCCTAGCAGGCCTTGTGCCGGTGTTACTTATCGGGCTTTTATGCCTAGCAGGCTTGATGCCGGTGATGTATTTTACAAAATAGAAACCGAAATTTATGTTCAAGGCGAATTAAAGCAAACTTATCGAGTTAACGGCTCAGGTGAGTATGTGAAGTAGGAATGAATTTCTTACTTATATAAGACAAGGAAAATCAGTAATTTATTACAAATGGCATGTGTTACGAGTGTGGAATATATATATGGTTATAATATGTGTTCTCGGCTTTACTAATGAATGATATGATTGTTGTATCTTGGTCTTCTAATATGAGGATACATGACTAGGCATATTCGGCCACATGAGTGGTTGTGTAATTGATGCCATGTTATAGTAATTGACATTTAAGTATATAAATGCATGTACCTATGATTATCTGATGACATTTTGGGTTTCAAAGGTTGGTTTATAAACAAGTATTTTGATCATAAGCATGTGGGTGAAGAGATATCGTTTCTACGAATTCATACTTGTTAATATGGGTATGAAATTAAAGTTTGAAAATAAGTATGAGTACAAGTCCACAAGTTGAATTATAGTAATTTAATTGTTGAAATTCAAATGTTATTTTTATGAAATTAGGACTTACTAAGCTAGCAAGCTTATCGTGTGAAATGTTTCCTCTGTTTTATAGATTAGGTGCAAGCTACAAGCTCGTCGGGATCGTTCGGAAAGTCGCTCACACTATCAATCTACATTTTGGGTACTCTTTCATTTTGGTTTTAAACGAAGGCATGTATAGGAAAGACTTGGTCTTTGTTTGATGAAATTTTAAGGTTCATGTATATAATAGCCATGCGAATATGGCTAAAATTTTTAGTTAAGTACGCTGTTGTGTCTTGATATGTATGTTGGTTCATGATGGCAATATTTATGCATTCTTAATCAAAGTTTAATCGTTTTTGTTAAGGAAATGTTTGTATACGAAATGAATCCTTGAATTGGGGATGTAGGTAGGTTCGGTTAGAAGCTAGTCTTTCATAAAATGCAACAAAACAGCTTGTAGTAGCAGCAGTGATGTGAGTTAGAAAAATCACCAAAATTTAGGGTATATTGAATTAGAAGGTGAATGAGATATGGAATTAAACCTTCTTGTGTCTATTTTTACATGAAAGAAACAGATTAGGCAAAAGATTTATATATTATGAGATAATTAAGTTTTAGTGAGACCTGCTGTGAATGAATTCGTGAGTCACTGTTCTGTTTTTGAAAAATTTTAAAAAATTGTACAAAAATAATTAAGAAGCATGGTTTATATGTGTAGAACCCTTAATGAGTCTATTTTTCATTGGTATAAACAATAACATTATAGGAAATTTTTCCAATGAGATAACTGTATTTTTGTAGAGACAGGTCAGAATTGTCAAGCAGTGTAATAAGGGTAACTTTGATGAATAAACTGTACTAATTGGCCACATGAAAAATTCTGAAAAAATTATGGTGAAAATTTATATGAGTCTAGTTTCAAGAAAAATTTACAGATTTAAATTTTGAGTTTTGTAACTCGAGTTATGGTCGATTTAGTCAGCATGACGCAGTTGGACAGCTTTAAAATCTTACACCCCGAGTTAATAGTCAAGTCTAGTAATGCCACGTACTCGATTCCGGCAAGGGTTTCAGGTAAGGGGTGTTACAAATCAAATCCCGAAAACTTTGTGCTATACCTTCCTGCAATCGGCCAACATTAAATCCATTAACTTGGTTAGTTTCCAGATTTTAAACATTTAAGAAACAAATCAAAATACTAAACTAGGCTTTGGCCAAATGTACATATGTACTTACCTTTCAAATCTTAAATCCCGGAATTGATCTCTTGTCTTAGGTGTATGTCGAAATCCCTATAGCCACATGTTGGATCAATTTCTCACATTAAATCTCAATAAAAATGGCCTAAGGCCGAATACTTTATTGTCTTACCTTGATCCTTAAATCCCAAAATAGTTGACTTGGACGAATCGCGAAAGATACTCTCCTTGAAATCGACAACTAGCAAATCCCGAAACCTTTTTCCAAAGTTTTGGCCAAGATTATTAAGGTTAGTTTCTAACATTCGGCTATAAAGAAAAGGAATGATCAAGACAATAATCGGCCCTTACTCTATTTGTAGAAGTCGACAGCACTTCCTCTTGATGCCACTTGAGATATTCGGCTATAGGTTGGAAAGAACCTGATTTCGGCTTTCTTGAATAATTGGCTATGGCCTTAAAAAGGATTACTTCCGGCTTTTGAATGGATTTAGAAAGAAAAGAGAGAGAAGAATAAAGATGGAGGATTCGGCTAGAACACAAGGTGTTTTCGGCTTGGCAAAAATAAAAGAGAAGAGAGAATATTGCTTAGGAAATTCGGCAGAGAGAAAAAGGAGAGGGAAGAATGATGAATGGCCTTAGTTTTCCTCCTTTTGCCGAAATTACTAGGCCTAGTTGGCCATCACTCTTCTATTTTGATAGCTTTATCTCTTTAATTATCACCTTGTTTTAAATTAATAGAATTAATCCATCATTATCGCTTATCCTTATTATCACACCTTTTATCTCTAAATAATAATAAAAATAAAAGGATTTTAAACTCCTTAAAATTAAATTGACCTAAACCTTAATACATAAAAGTTCGTAATATAAAACACAAAACAGAAATAAAATAGTTCACTAGGGCCTTATTACATCAAATTGAAACCCAAAAATAAAATTCAAAGTGCTTGAAAATAGTAGTCCAAATAAAAATAGTCTTCAAGCTGAGCATGGCCACCACAAGCTCCTGCCGACCCGGTCCATCACTGTTCGTCACCTGATACATGTTCCCACAACGGGGTGAGTCAACGGACTCAATGTGTACTTCAACACTAAATCATAACAACTTAGGCATACATAATCATATCACATATCAATTCATATAACAGATCAAAATAATGATGCAATCCCGAACCCAAACCTAATTAGCCATCCGCTACACTTCCCCATACCAACCTACACACCGTGGGGACTACTAAGTCGACCCTCCATCTGCTACACACCATCGAAGGCAATCGCTACAGTCGACGTGCTCATCACCCTTATAGTTTTGTGGTCTTAGGTCACCACATTCAGATATCGTGGTCTTAGGTCACCACATTCAGATATCGCGGTCTTAGGTCACCGCCTTCAGATCTCGCGGTCTTAGGTCACCGCATTCAGATTTCGTGGTCTTAGGTCACCACATTCACTTCCCCTTTTCAATAACTCATATGCCCCATATCATATTATGCATTAACATGCCAAAGTTCACATTCTTATCATTATTCTCATGTTAAATATAACATATTTCATAATCCTAGTAGGAGTAGCAAACGTACCTGAGTACTTTGTACCATAACATGGTACTTTAGCCATACTTTTCACATTCTTAATATCACATACATATATTTATTAAACATTGCCATAAAACTTATTAAGAAATAGTGTGGGGTACACACCTGATTAGCTTAACGAATTCCTTGAAATCTCGAAAAACCGATCTATCACTTTAGATCCTAAATCCCTACATTTGGCCACATTTAGTATTTTAGGAAAAAGCCTATTCGGCTAATTTAATCAAATCCCGAAGGATTATCGTATCCACTTTCTTACCTTGCTGCCGATTTGATAATTAATCAAATCCCTGAAACTTGTATTCTTCCCCTTTGAAATCGGCTAATCACTAGATCCCTTGAATCGGTTAGTTTTCGGCTTAAAATACATAAAAATAGATCTAACTGCTAAAATAGGCCTTGGCCGAATATTCATAGTCACTTATCTTAAGGATCTTAAATCCCGAAATTATCCGTTGGTTATAGCTTCTGTCGAAATCCCTAAAACCACATGTTAGATCAACTTCTAACCTTTAATCACAATCAATGGCCCTTGGCCGAATGTCAGATATGACTTACCTTGATGGTCAAATCTCGAAGATCTTTTCCTTTATAGTCGACTATGGCAAAAATCCCGAAAGAATCCCTTTCTTGAAGAAATCGACAGCATTTATGCTTGAAGCCCCCTCAAAGATTCGGCTTTTGATGGATTGGAAAGAAAAGAAATTGGCTAATGGTGATATCTTGAATTTTCGGCTTTGGCTAACAAAAAGAAGAAGAACAAATGCTCTAGGAAATTCGACAGAGAGAAGGGTTGAGAGAAAGAATGATGAATGGCCCTCTTTTCCTTATATAGGCGAATTTACTAACTTAGAATCCCTTACTTGGCCATCACTCTTCTATTTTGATAGCTTTATCTCTTTAATTATCTCCTAAAATAAAAGATAATTCAGCAACTATCCTTACTTAGCCGAAATTATTAAACTCAAAGTCCCTTACTTGGCCATCACTTCTCCCTTATTTTCCTAATTAAAGAATAATTCCTCATTTATCTCTTGAAAATAATCTAAAATAAATCCATTATTTATCCCTTATTTATCCACTATTTATCTCTTAAAAATAAAAGAATAAAGGCTCCTAAATTATAGCCTTGTGCCGTCCCTTGCTGCTACTCTCTGCTGCAAAATAAAACTTTTTATTTTGCTTCCTCTGCAGCTCGAACCTTGGCCCAATACCCTTGTATGTGGCGCCATTTCCAGAAGCCCTAAGTGGCATCTCCAGGCCACTTTTCCAAGCCTGTTTGTGTGTCAAATTTCACATACAATTTCTCTTAAGGCCACATTGCCTCAGTTTCCTCTTTTAAACTTTAAAACTCGACATCTTCTAAGTCATTTCCTTACATTTCCAAGTTTCCAAAAATTTTGTTTCCCTCTTTAAACTTGACATTTCCTTACATTTCCAAGTTTCCAGAAATGTTCACTTTCTTCTTTTGAATCATTTCTAAATCATTTCCTTATATTTCCAGGTTTCCAAAAATGTTCACCATACATTCATAACACATAAGACATGCGATTTCGTATAATTAAATCAAAAATGCATAGGCACATTTCCAGGATGTTACATTCATTCTCCTTTTCTTTAATAATCTTATGTTTAATTTATTTTAATTTTATTTAGTTTCGTAGAGTCAGGTTCGAAAGGCTGCTTGAGAATCACGCCGACCACCATGATAACCTTTTCACTTCTACCACCGCCAGCACCTCCCCAGCCTTAGAAATCACACCCACCTTACGAACCATCCTTCAATAAGGACTTCACATTCCATTAATATTTTCTTTTCGTTTTAGTTTTCTTCTTAGTCTCCTTCCCTTCAGTTTGTTTTTCTTTAATTTCATATTTAGTTTATTTTTATCAGGTCTTAATAAAACCTGGCTACTTCTCAAGGCGCTACCCAATTTCTTCATCTAGCGCAGGTTCGCCATCCCGACCGACCATCACCACCACCAAAGACACTCATCCGGGAAAACATCCAAAACTCAGGGAGTAATTCTTTACCCTTATCTTTTGATTTCTCCATTGAATGTTATTCTCTATCTTTATACATTGAGGGCAATGTACATCGTAAGTGTGGGGGGGTGAATAGTTATTCTGAGAAAATGCCTAATTTTTCTCATTATTCTCAAACTCTGAGGATAAAAATGCCTAACTTTCTGCATTGGTCTCAAATCCCTGAATTTAGTCTTGTTTTAAAGTAATTTTCTCATAGTACTAATTAGGATGAAATTTCTGATAATTTATGATGATTATTGACATGTTTTAGAGTAAGTCATAGTTAATTGTACATTGATGATTAAATTTAAAGAATACCATAAAATCAAGCATGATAAGTCTATTTTTCAGGAATTAAAATTTTTTGCTAGGTTGTTGATCCAATTTTGAATATCACCTTCAAATCCGAATTTTATAAGGATGATGTCAAAACACCCATAATTTTTGTGAGTATTTGAACCTTATAGAGCATACATTCTTGTTCGTGCTCATTTTTTGATTATGAGTGTGTCAGCTATGAACTGTTATTCTAGAACTTGCCTCGTTTTTACATGTCGAGACCACACTTTTGATTTGATATACAGCGGTGATAAAGGCACCTAGGTTTTAACCCACTAATTCCACTAAATAACCTACCCTTACAATTGACCCCTAGTGAACCCCATTCATCCTAACAAACCCTTTTTATTGACTCACCTACTAATATTAACCCAAGGCCTTTGTATTTGTTATCACCCTTTCTTTTGACTACCCCTTAATTGAGATTTGATTTAAATTAGTTACCTAAGTATATTATTCTGGTGGTTAAATTTATCTTGTACTTAGTTTGTTCTTAAAAAAAAAATTCAAATTTAGTAGTATGAAAAGTGAGCTTAAGAGAAGCTCGTATTAGTAGGTTCATTATTATTTTCAATTTATGGAATTCCAAAGATTTTAGGTAGGTACTTATCAATTCAATTCGATTCTAACCCTAGCCCCGTTACAACCCTGACAAAGACCTTTTGATCTGTTTTTCATATCATATTACAGTGGTGGAGATTTGATTTTCAGGCAAGCCTATGGGATTAACTTTTCAGGTTCGGCTTATGAGCGATCTTTTTCTAAACCTTAAACACTTTACAGTGATTTGAGTGAATCTTAAGTGAGGATATCAATCCTTGTCAGTTTTGAACTGAAAATGTAGTTATTTAAAAGAGGGGAGACACCTATGTTTTCGAAGTACAAAATCATGACTTATCTCGTTTGAATCTTTAGGACACTTTGAATCAAATTATCCATGTATAAATTATCTATGAATTAGGATAAGACATTGTTGATAGGTATTATGAATCATGGAAAGTTCTTTTAATTATAAGTTGAGAATTTTGCTTGAGGACAAGCAAAAGCTTAAGTGTCGGGGTATTTGATAAACCGTAAAAGTAACATATTTTAATCCCACATTTAATATGCTTTTTGATGATTTATTCCTTGATTTCTATAAAAAAGGTGCTTTTAATCCTTTATTTTCATGTCTTATACCCAGGAAAGCACCCGAGGATGAAAAAACACAAAACGGGCCGAAAACGGAGTAAATGGGCCTTAACACAAAATTGACACGGCCTGGCCCAAAGTCCACACAGCCTGAACTCCGTCACACACGGCCATGCCTCAAGTTAGGAATCCGAACACGATCTGGTCTCAATCCACACGGGCGTGTTCCATGGCTGTAACACCCCTTACCCGAGACCATTGCCGGAGTCGAGCACGAGGCATTACTAGACTTAACTTACTAGTTCGGGACATAATAATTAAAACTGCCCATCTGCGTCATGTTCACTAAATCGATTATAACTTGGGTTACGAAACTCGAAATCTAGATCCATAAATTTTCCTTGAAACTTGAA
Organism: Gossypium bickii; assembly: GCA_025503065.1. Taxonomy (NCBI): domain Eukaryota; kingdom Viridiplantae; phylum Streptophyta; class Magnoliopsida; order Malvales; family Malvaceae; genus Gossypium; species Gossypium bickii. The sequence goes on from CP106716.1 coordinate 44,603,495, forward strand.
ACTAGACTCATATATCTTCTTACTGTAGTTTTTCCAGAATTTTTGGTGTGTCCAATTAGTACAGTGTATTAGTTAAAGTCTCCCCTATTACACAGTTCGACAGTTCTGACCTCTCTTCACTAAAAATCAATTATCTCATAATATAAAACTCTTTTTCCTACACCGTTTTTTTATAAAAATAATAGACTCAATAAACTTTAATTCTATATCTCATTCACAACCTAATTCCATTTATTCTATTTTTGGTGATTTTTCAAAATCACTTCACTGTTGCTGTCCAACTATTCCCATGCATATAATATCACCAACTTAAGCATGATCAAGCCATATTTATGCATATAAGTATAGCCATTTTCGCATGGCTTCCATACGTTATAAGTTTGTTTTTATACAAAACTCCAAGAAGTAAATTAGCTTATACATGGACCTTGGGTTCAAAAACAAAAAGGTACCAAAAGAGATGATAATGTGAATGACTTCGACGACGATCCTCGAGCTTGAGCTTCAACTTCAAAATCTAATGAACAATATATAAAACAAACCAAGTAAGCTATTATAGCTTAGTAAGTTTAAGCAATTTAAATTCATTGTATAATATAGACAAAATTTCATTCAAAATTTCGAAACCTAAACTCTTGGTAGCATCCATACAAATCATCGTAAACCATAATAAAAATTGAATTTATAATCACATCATATACTTCTAACAATTTCCATATATCAACACCACTTGATAAATAACTAATATTTATATCATATACTTACCAAATTTTCTATTTGCATTTCAAGCTACTAAAAATCTCAAATTAATAGGTATATTACATACCTTTAATTTACTTACCCTTTCAAACTAAATCGTTCATACATACCCTGTAATAATGCATTTCTTACATTTCCGTACGCATAATAACATTACTCATATAAATCATTTAACGAATCTTATACTTACACAATTGTTGATAAAATTTAGTAACGTATCGCTCACATAGAGTCGTTACTTGACATTTTCCGTAACGTATCGCTCACATAGAGCCGTTACTCAATATTCATCGTAACATATTGCTCACATAGAGCCGTTACTCAATACTCTCGTAACGTATCGCTCACTTAGAGCCGTTAATCAATATTCATTGTAACGTATCGCTCACATAGAGCCGTTACTTACATTTCCACACACATAGTGCTCATTGGCAACCTCCACTTAAACATAACATATAACTTCACATATTATAAAATATATATCATACATAATTCCACACATTCAACCCAAATCTTTCTTTCTATTTCTTACCATTACATTCGGCCTTGTATAATTAAAACCATATTTATACATTCTATCACTACCATCCCTCATTTCATATTCTCTAGTTGACTACAACTCAACCCAAAAAAAATATTTATTCAGTCCAAACATATTCACCTATCATACCTATGGCAAACATATCTTTATACCTACCTCAACCATCCAAAATATTTCAATATATATATATATATATATATAGATACATTTTCATGGTATTAACACATTCGGCAGCTACCTTTAAAATCAACCTATCCCATTCGACATCCGCAAAGAATTTTATATATATATTTACATGCACACATATCTGAATATTTATTTATATAAATATAAAATGGTATGTACTCCGTTCCTTATCTCAATTGCACATAAGCATATATTTACAAATCCACATTAACTTAACCATCATGTATAAAATTCCATATGCCTTATTCGGCCAAATTAAAAATAACAGTATTTATGTTACTTAAACATGTACATATATATATAGAGAGAGAAAATTCACATTAATCCAATTGCTTAGGAACTTACTTTGGAAGTCGATAAACTTGAATTTCCCGGCTATTCATTTAAATTAGCTTTTCCCCGGTCTAGCTCCTTTTCTTTTTGTTCTTAATCTAAGAAATATCAAATAAAGCTTGTTCATATGCATTTCTATTTAATCTAATTCAAAACTCAAGATTACATAATTTTTACTACTTTTTCAATTAAGTCCCCAAATACACAATTCACAAATATTCAAAATTTGAATTTAATTCTTAATGGCCGAATGTTATTTACCCCTATACGAATCCATAGAACCCAAGTTTTGTACATTTTAACCTTTCACTAATTATTTTTCATAATTTGTGCCATTATGCCCTATTTCATTTACAACTTCCTAATCAAAATATGTTAATCTCAACCTTATATATATATTATTTTTCCATCAAGCAAAACATTTCAAGAACATTCAAAAATGGCCGAATTCTTAGCATGCTCAAAACTAAAAACCTCACCATGGGTTCAACAATGCTCAAGAAAATGAACTCAAAAATGTAAGTATCTTCAAAAATCATGTTCAAACACTAACCTTAGGAGTACATCCAAGGGCCGAAAATTGAAAGCTTAAGCTTTTCTTCTCCCTTCTCACTTTCAGCAATGAAGAACCAAAGTACAAGATGAACATTTCCCTAGTTGTTTTATTTCTCTTTATTTTAATCAAATTATAATTTTAATAAAATGTCACTAATTAAAACAAATTAATATAAAAATGGACTATTTGACATGCAAGTCCTTTAATGCAATAAACAATTCAATTAAATCATCCCACTCAATAAAGGCTACTTTTACACTTTACCAATTTGATCCTTTCTCTTAATTTAAGCATACTATGCAATCAAATTCGCACAATTCAACACACTACACCCAAGAATAAAATAATATCATGAGATTTTTCGGCTCGGATTCGTGGTCCCCAAACCACCATTCTGGTTAGGTCATAATCGGGCTGTTACAATGGCCGTGCCTTTGTTGCTGGAAAGAGCAATTTCAGTTGGAAAAGGATACTTAGGGAGAAAGAATCGCATTCCCAAAGCCTATATATATACCCCAAGTACCACCTTTGAAAGGCATCGAAAGCTAGGCCAAGGAGCCAAGCCGAGAAGGTCAGAGTTAGGGAAGAACGCAAGGGTAGTCAGTTGATCCATCCCAAGAAGCCGGAATTATACTCAAGACGGTAGAATTCTCCTTCAATTCCTTCAGGGGGTTTTAGGATTTTCTTATCTTTTGTTTTATCTTTTCTCTTGCGATGTTTTTTTTATTCATTATGAACTAAACCCCTTAGATACCTGAAGGGGATGAAACCTAGATGAATCTTTTTATTTGATTTTTAAGTTATATGATAATTGCTTAGTTTGTTCTTAATTATGTTACTTAATCCAAATCTAATGTGCTTAGGTGGAGGAGGAATAGACCCTGCCTAAGAGTAGATCTAACATAATTAAGCGGAGTTGATCAAACGCCTAGAGATAGGGTTACGAGATTTTGCCGGATTAGGGTGAAACATAATATGGGAGTCCATTGATCAATTTACTGCTATCCTAGGGAGTTATTATAAGCGAACAAGAGTTCCACTAATTAACCTAGGGTTAGACGTTATTCGCCTTGAGAGACGATTTAATATAGGTTAAGGAGTCTTACGGATCAAGCTAAGTAAAAGAAATCATATAATTTAGGGTTAAATAACAAGTGAAGTCTAGGTGGATTCTTCCTGGGGGTATCGTCGTTTTCCTTCAAAGTTATCTTCCTATTTGTCCTTTTTGTCTTTGTGTCCTTAGTTTAGTCTTCGTCAATATAGTTTAAAGTAATTTCGCTCTATTTTTAAGGCTAAATAATAAAAAGAAAGTTAGTATTAGTACTCTTAGTTCCTTTGGGTTCGATATCCGGTCTTGCCTAAGCTATACTACTGTTCGATAGGTACACTTGCCTTTAATCGTTGTCAGAGTTAGTTTTCGGGTTTTGATCATTCTTTTATAAATTTTAAAACTCTAATTTCAGCGACCAATATGTTACTTTTACGATTTATCAGTATTTGCTTTCTGGCTAACTTGATGTTATTGTCATTTGATGAATTTGATGTGATCTTGGGAATAGATTCGATAACCTGATATGATGCAGTGGTTAATTGTAAGCAGAAATATATTGTATTGAAATGTCAGAATGGTGAATCGCTTCGTGTTGAATCTGATAAACTAGATGGGTTACCTAATGTGATTTCAGCATTATTAGCACATAAATATGTCAAAAAAGGTTATGATGCTTGTCTTGCGTATGTGTTGGATACTAAAGTGTCTGAGTCAAAGATTCAATCAGTACCAGTTGTATGTGAATTCCCTGATGTATTCCCAGAACAATTACCTAGTTTACCACCGGATAGAGAAGTGGAATTCTCTATAGATCTCATTCTGGGAACGACACTGATATCTATTACACCTTACAGAATGGCTTCTACAGAATTGAAAGAGCTGAAAGTACAATTACAGGAGTTGATTGACAGAGTTTTTGCTCGACCTAGTTTCTCACCTTGGGGTGCGTCGGTCCTATTCGTAAAGAAGAAAGATGTATCGTTGAGTCTGTATATTGGTTACAGACAGCTCAACAAAGTCACAATAAAGAAAAAGTATCCATTGCCTCGTATTGATGACTTATTTGACCAGTTGAAATGTGCCACAGTATTTTCGAAGATTAATCTCCGTTCTGATTATTATCAATTACGGGTAAAAGAATTTGATGTGCCTAAGACAGCTTTTAGAACTAGGTATGGACACTATGAGTTTCTCGTGATGCCATTCGGCTTGACAAATGCACCTGTAGTGTTTATGGATTTGATGAACAGGATTTTCAGTCTGTATTTGGACAGGTTTGTGGTGGTATTTATAGATGATATCTTGGTTTTCTCTCGAGATGAAAATGAACATGCTAAGCATTTGAGAATAATGTTGCAAACCCTGAGAGAGAAACAACTTTATGCCAAATTCAGTAAATGTGAATTTTGGCTATGGGAAGTTAGTTTTCTTAGGCATATAGTATCTGCTGAAGGTGTCAGAGTAGACCCGAATAAAATTTCAACCATTATTAAGTGGAAGCCACCAAAGAATGTGTCTGAAGTATGAAGTTTCTGGGACTAGCCGATTACTATCAGAGATTTGTGAAAAGTTTTTCAATGATAGCTTCTCCGATGACTCGTTTACTATAGAAAGATGTAAAGTTCGAGTGGACTGATAAATGTCAGCAGAGTTTTGACAGATTAAAAGCTTTATTGATAGAAGCTCCAATATTAGTTCAGCCAGAATAGGGTAAAGAATTTATAGTTTACAATGATGCGTCATTACATGTTTTAGGCTGTGTTTTGATGCAAGATGGTAAAGCAGTAGCTTATGTCTCACGATAGCTAAAGCCACATGAAAAGAACTACCCGACACATGATCTTGAATTGGCGACCATAGTGTTTGCATTGAAAATTTAGCGGTGATAAACCGTAATTATAACACATTTTAATCCCACATTTAGCTTACTTTTGGATGATTTATCCCTTAATTTATATAAAAGGTGCTTTTAATCCTTTCTTTTCATGTCTTATACCTAGGAAAGCACCCGAGGATGAAAAGAACATAAAACAGGCCCAAAACAGTGTAAAACGGGCCTTGGCACGAAATCGATACGGCCTGGCCCAAAGTCCACATGGCCGTGTCTCGTCGATCACCTAGAGCAAAGCCTGTCCCCCGATTTACACGGCCGTGCCTCATTAAAGAATCCGAACACGGCCTGAAGTAGATCCACACAGGCGTGCTACATGGTCGTGCCTCTGTCGTCAAAATGAATAATTTCAATCGGAAAAGGATACTTAGGGAGAAAGAATCGCATTCCAAAGAGCCTATAAATATCCCCTAAGTACCACCTTTGGAGAGAAGGCAAGCTAGGCCAAGGAGCCAAGCCGAAAAGGTCAGAATTGTGGGAATCGCTTGAAGATAGCCAGTTGATCCATCCCAAGAAGCTGGAATTATACTCAAGACGATGGAATTCTCCTTCAATTCCTTCAGGGAGTTTTAGGAATTTCTTATGTTTTGTTTTATATTTTCTCTTGAGATGTTTTCTTTCTTAGTTATGAACTAAACCACCCAGATACCTGAAGGGGATGAAACCTAGATGAATCTTGTTATTTGATTTATGAATTTTATGATAAATACTTACCTTTAATCGTTGTCAGAGTTAGTTTCCAGGTTCGATCACATTCATTATAAATTTTAAAACTCTGATTTCAGCGATCAAGTTTTTGGCGCCATTGCCGGGGAACTAAAATATTAAGAAAACTCTATTTTTATTACTTTAGCCATTATTTTTATTTTCAACAATTTATTTTGTTTTTAGTTTAATTTTGATTTTTTCTTATTTTTCTTTCTTTCTTTTCTTTCCAGGTACCTCTAGTTTATGACTAGAAGGAACCCGAGAGGACCTTTAGTATACGCCAGTAATATTGAAGCTACCGCTCGAAAGAATCGTTGAGAAATCAGGCGAGCCCTTAACTATACAGAAAGAGAGGAAGAAGGCAGATCCAATCTTACTGAAGGGATGGACGAGACTAATTCACTACCACACAATGTGGGGGAATGCAACGCTCCACGTACAATGTTTGATTATGCTAAACCACATTTAACAGGAGCAGAATCGAGTATTGTTAGGCCTGCTATAGCCGCTAATAATTTTGAATTAAAGCCTAACACAATACAAATGATTCAACAGTTTGTTAAATTTGATGGTTTGCAGAATGAAGATCCAAACATTCATATAGCTAATTTCTTAGAGTTCTGTGATACGTTCAAAATATATGGCATTTCTGATGATGCCATACATCTTCGATTATTCCCTTTTTCATTAAGAAACAAGGCCAAATAATGGTTAAACTCGTTACAACGAGGGTCAATGACTACATGGAATCAAATGACCGAAAAGTTTTTAATGAAATATTTCCCACCGGCCAAAACGACAAAATTACGGAATGATATCTCTTCTTCTGTGCAGATGGATGTAGAGACATTATACGATGCATGGGAGAGATACAAGGATCTCTTGAGAAGGTGTCCACACCATGGTTTACCCTTGTGGCTACAAGTCCAAACATTCTATAACGGTGTAAACCCCTCAACGAGGCAACTAATCGACTCAGCCGCCGGTGGAACCTTGAACAACAAAACTTCTGAAGCGACTTACGAGTTCATTGAAGAGATGTCACTGAATAATTATCAGTGGCAAGCTTCAAGGAAAAAACTAACGAAATCAGCTGGAGCATTCAACATCGACACAATAACCATGGTATCAACACAGATGGAGATGATGAATAAAAAAATTGACAGTTTGTGTTCTTCACAGGTACATCCAGCGATGCAGTGTGATGCAAGAGGAACTGTGGCGAATTCTGAGTGCCCACCCTACCAACCAAAAGTAGAGAGAGAACAAATGAATTATATAGGTAACAATTTCAGATCCAATAATAATCCATATAGTAATACTTATAATCCAGGTTGGAGGAACCACCCAAATATTTCATGGGGAGGCCAGGGAAATCAAGGTAATCAAAGGCAACAACCTCCTCAAAACTTCCAAAATCAGCCTTATCCACAAGAAAAGCAACCAACTCTCGAAGAGATAGTGGCAAGATTTTCGGCAGACATAGAAAAACATATCCATGAAACTGAGAGAAGAATCAAAAGCAATGAGAGCCAAATTGGGGAAATCACTAAGTCAGTGAAGGAAGTTACTAATGCAGTCAAACAACTAGCAAAGCTCATGTTAGAACGACCACAAGGACGTCTACCAAGTAACATCGAGATTAATCCAAATGAGCAAATTCAAGCCATAGCAGCTCAGGAAAATGCAGAAGTAGACGAACCCTTCCCACAACAAGAAACCAAGGGAGAAGAAGGTAAGATTGAGGTAACGCAAGAAAAGCCGAAACCAGTAATCAAAGAGTACCAACCTCGCATTCCTTATCCCGAAGCATTAAAAAAAGACGATTCAGAAGAACAATTTGGTAAGTTTCTTAAACTTTTAAAGAATTACACATTAATTTACCTCTTCTTGAAGCCCTTTTTCAGATGCCAAATGCGAGGAACTTTTTAAGATAGCTCTTGACAAACAAACAGAAATTAGATGAAGAGCCACACATTGAACTCAACGCAAAGTGCTCAGCAATTCTACAAAATAGACTACCACAAAAATTAAAAGACCCAGGGAGTTTTACAATTCCATGTTTAATTGGTAGTTTAACTATTGATAATGTGTTGCTGATTTAGGGGCAAGCATAAATGTCATGCCTTATACATTGTTTAAACGACTAGGTCTAGGGAAGCCCAAACAAACTAGGATGATATTCAATTAGCTGATAAAACTGTTAGAATTCCTAGGGGCATTATCGAAGATGTTCTCATAAAAATTGACAAGTTTGTTTTCCCAGTAGATTTTGTTGTTTTAGACATGGATGAGGATAATTCAATCCTTTTAATTTTAGGAAGACCCTTTTTAGCAACTGCCAAAACTAAAATTGATGTTGCCACAGGCGAGCTTATACTTTGTGTAGGTGATGACTCAATCAGTCTTCAAGCCCTCGACTCGGTCAGAACATCAATCAACAAAGGTGAGAAAGAAAATTCTTTTGATAACAATTCAATCCCACCTTCTTTTCAGGAACCACCGAAAAAGGGAAAGACTGAACCTGATCCTCAGTTCAGTACCAACAAAGAAATAACTCACAAGGAACAAGGGATTCAGACTAACGAACTAGACGAATGGAAAACACGCTTCAAAGAGAAATTAGGGATACACGAGGAAGACCCAGAGTCACACAAAGTCAAGCCAAAAGAGCACTCAGAAGAACTCATAGGAACATCAAACCACTTCAGAATAGGAGACCAGGTACAGCTAGATAAATCAGATCATCACATCATCACGGTAGACCCACAAACATATCCTCCTGATCCTATTACGAATAAAGAAATATCTTTTAAGGTAATCGATGTTCTTCCATACAAGACATTCGAGGTAAGCAATCCCAATTTTGATACTCTCAAAATCAATGCCACTCGACCTGAATCGCACAATGAACATCAAATGGATAATATGAGGAAAGATGTTCAAACCTTCAAACCTCCATGAATTGTTCAAAACACAAGGAAAGTCTAGCTGAAGACTATAAACGAGCACTTCTCGGGAGGCAACCCAAGTTCTAACCTTACTTATTTTGCATTTATTTTCATTTTACTTTATTTTTTCCTTTTTATTTTTCTTTTAAACTAACCAGAAGTGTAGTTTTCCAGGCCACATGGCCTTACACACGGCCGTGCCCGTGGTCATATGGACCACCGAAACCACCATACTGACAGAGCAGAGGCCGTGCAATTCAGTCCAACCACCCTCCAACGTCACAGATCCAACCACCCTCCCCACGGGCACCAACAAATCAGCACGCCGTGCCCTTCGACCGTGTAAAGCTACTGACTTATCGCGCACGGGCAAGACACGCCCGTGCATCCCAACCGTGCCAACATACTGACTTCACAAACACGGGCATGGTGGGCTGAAACACGGGCATGGGAAACCAACACACTCCAACACACGGCCGTGCGAGGTGGCTGTGTAAATCAAAACGGGCTTGGACCACGATCGTGGGGACGTGCCAGAATTCAACCCCTATTTAAACCCCGCAGCTTTTTCCTTCACCCCCAACTTCCCCCATCCTTTTTCTCTTTAGAAAATTCTCTATTTTACTTAGAAAAAGTGTCCAGACTCTTTTGCCAAGCAAGAACTGTGCCAAAGAAGCGGAAGTAACCCAGCATAGTCTCCCTAACGGAGACCCTACATATAAGCTCATGCCGGCCGCTTCATCCAAACAACAGGCCAAGGGTCTTTGAGACCATTTAGTTTTTATTTTTCATTTCTCTTTCCTTTCATTCTCCTTGTCTTTAATAATCTTATGTTTAAATTATTTTAACTTAATTTAGTTTCTTAGTGTCAGGTTCACCAGGCTGCTTGGAAATCACGCCGACCACCATGATAACCTCTTCACTTCCGCCACCACCATCACATCCCCAACCTTAGTGTTGATTCCCACCTTGCGAACCATCCTTCAATAAGGACTTCACAGTCCATTAATATTTTCTTTTCATTTTAGTTTTCTTTTTAGTCTCCTTCCCTTTAGTTTGTTTTTCTTTAATTTTATATTTAGTTTATTTTTATTAAGTCTTAATAAATCCTGGCTACTTCTCAGTGCGCTACCCAATTTTTTCATTTAGCGCAGGTTCGTCATCAAGACCGACCATCACCGCCACCAAAGACACTCTTCCGGGAAAAGCATCCAAAATTCAGGGAGTAACTCCTTCCCCTTCTCTTTTGATTTATCCATTAAATGTTATTATCTATCTTTGTAAATTGAGGGCAATGTACATCTTAAGTGTGGGGGGTGAATAGTTATTCTGAGAAAATGTCTAACTTTTTCCATTATTCTCAAACCCTGAGGATAAAAATGCCTAACTTTTTGCATTATTCTCAAATCCCTAAATTTAATCTTATTTTAAAGTAATTTTCTCATATTACTAATTAAGATGAAATTTCTAATGATTTGTGATTGATATTGACATGTTTTAGAATAAGTCATAGTTAATTGTGCATTAATGATTAAATTTGAAGAATACTAGGGAATCAAGTACAATAAGTCTAATTTTCTAAAATTTAAAATTTTAGGTTGTTAACCTGAATTTGAATGTTATCTTGAAGTTTGAAATTTATAAGGTTGATGTCAAAAACACCCATAATTTTTGTGAGATTTTGAGCCTTATAGAGCATACATTCTTTTTCGTGCTCACTTTATTAATTATGAGTGTGTCAACTATGAACTGTTATTCTAGGCACAGTCATGATTTGATATGCCGAGATGATAAAGGCACCTAGGTTTTAACCCACTTACACCACTAAAAAGCCTACCCTTATAATTAACCCCTAGTCCCGTTGAGCCTAACAACCCTTTTTATTGACTCACCCACTAATTTTAACCCAAAACCCTTTGTATTTGTTATCACCCTTCTTTTTGACTACCTTTTAATCAAGATATGATTTGATTAGTTGCCTAAGTTTTTAAGAATTATTATTATTTGAAAATTGTCTTTACTTAGTTTGTTCTTAAAAAAAAAAGAAAAAGAAAAAGTATATTCAGTATTACTTTTAAGAAAAGTGAGCTTACACAATCAAAGTCTATATCCAAAAGAAAAAGCTCGTATTAGTAGGATTATTTTTCAGTTGATGTAATTGTTATCTTAGAAATTTTTAGGTAGGTAACCTATCAATTCAGTCTTGATTCTAACCTTCTAATTTCAGCCTTTATCCACACCTTTAACCCTAGCCCTGTTACAACCTTAACAAAGACCTTTTGATCTGTTTATCATTTTATTTTACAGTGGTCGAGGTTTGATTTTTCAGGCAAGCCTATGGGATTAACTTTTCAGGTTCGACTTATGAGTGCTTAATTTTGACCCCTAAACACTTTTTGAGTGATTTGAGTGAATGTTTTGTGAGGATGTCAATCCTTGTCGGTTTTGAATTAAAGGTAATTATTTAGATGAAGGGAAACACCTATGTTTTCGTGCTACAAAAATATGACTTATCTTGTTTGAATCTTCAGGACTCTTTGAATTGAATTATCCATGTATAAATTATCTATGAATTAGGATAAGGCATTGTTGATAGGAATTATGAATCATGGAAAGTTCGTTTTAATTGTAAGTTGAGAATTTTGCTTGAGGACAAGCAAAAGCTTATTTGATAAACCGTAATTATAACACATTTTAATCCCGCATTTAGCTTACTTTTGGATGATTTATCCCATGATTTATATAAAAAGGTTCTTTTAATCGTTTCTTTTCATGTCTTATACCCAGGAAAGCACCCGAGGATGAAAAGAACATAAAACAGGCCCAAAACGGAATAAAACGGGCCTTGGCATGAAATCGACACGGCCTGGCCCAAAGTCCACACGATCGTCTCTTGTCGATCACCTAGAGCATGACCTCTCCCCCGATTTACACGGCCGTGCCTCATTAAAGAATCCGAATACGGCCTGAAGTCGATCCATACGGGCATGCTACATGGCTGTGCCTCTGTTGTCAAAATGAATAATTTCAGTCAGAAAAAGGATACTTAGGGAGAAAGAATCACATTCCAAAGAGCCTATAAGTATCCCCTAAGTACCACCTTTGGAGAGGAGGCGAGCTAGGACAAGGAGCCAAGCCGGAAAGGTTAGAATTGTGGGAATCGCTTAAAGATAGCCAGTTGGTCCATCCCAAGAAGCCGGAATTATACTCAAGACGGCAGAATTCTTCTTCAATTCCTTCAGGGAGTTTTAGGAATTTCTTATGTTTTGTTTTATCTTTTCTCTTGAGATGTTTTCTTTCTTAGTTATGAACTAAACCCCTCAGATACCTGAAGGGGATGAAACCTAGATGAATCTTGTTATTTGATTTATGAATTTTATGATAAATACTTTAGTTTGTTCTTAATTATGCATGCTTAATCCAAATCTGATGTGCTTAGGTGGAGGAGGAATAGACCCTGCTTAAGAGTAGATCTAGCGTAATTAAGCGGAGTCGATCGAACGCCTAGAGATAGGGTTACGAGATTTTGTCAGATTAGGGTGAAACCTAATATGGGAATCCATAGATCGATTTATTGCTAGTCTAGGAGGTTATTATAAGAGAACGAGAGTTCCACTAATTAACCTAGGGTTAGATTAAAACAAATTTCACTTTATTTTTAAGGCTAAATAATAAAAAGAAAAGTTAGTATTAATACTTTTGGTACCTTTGGGTTCGATATCCGATCTTGCCTAAGCTATACTACTATTCGATAGGTACACTTGCCTTTAATCGTTGACAGAGTTAGTTTCCAAGTTCGATCACATTCATTATAAATTTTAAAACTTTGATTTCAGCGATCAAGCGGCATTACTTATTTGGTGAAAAATGTCACATATTCACTGATCATAAAAGTCTAAAATATTTGATGTCACAGAAAGATTTGAATTTGAGACAGTGCAGATGGCTTGAGTTATTGAAAGATTATGATCTTGTTATTGACTACAAACCGAGAAAGGCCAATGTAGTGGCAGATGCTTTGAGCAGAAAATCCCTGTATGCCTTACGAGCAATGAATACTTGACTGTCGTTGTCTGATGATGGTTCAATCCTAGCTAAGTTAAAAGCTAGATCAATGTTTTTACAGCAAATCTTTGAAGCCCAGAAAAATGATAGCAAGTTAAAGGTAAGACGCGTACAAAGTGAACCAACTCCTGACTCAGAATTTTAGATCGAGACTAATGGTTATTTGTTATTCAGAGGCAGAGTATGTGTACCAAAAATTTTAGAATTGATACAGAAGATTTTGATTGAAGCTCATAATGGTAACATGTCTATGCATCCTGGTAGTAATAAAATGTATAATGATCTGAAAAAGATGTACTGGTGGCCAGGAATGAAATGTGATATTTCTGAGTTTGTATCTAAATGTTTGATATGTCAGTAAGTAAAAGCTGAACATTAGTTGCCTTTTGGACTATTACAGCCAGTTACAATACCGGAATGGAAATGGGAAAGAATTACTATGGACTTTGTATCGAGACTGCCCCTATCTCTAAAGAAGAAAGATGCCATTTGGGTAATCGTTGATCGGTTGACAAAGTCCGCACACTTTGTTCATGTACGTATGGATTATTCCTTGGATAGATTGGCTAAGTTATATGTTTCTGAGATTGTCAGATTGCATGGAATGCATGTCTCCACCATTTCAGATAGAGATCCTCGGTTTACATCTCGATTTTGGAGTAAATTGCAAGAAGTTCTGGGTACTCAGTTACAGTTTAGCACCACATTTCATCCCCAAACAGATGGTCAATCTGAACGGGTAATATAGATCTTGGAAGATATGCTTCGGTGTTGTGTCCTTGAGTTTGAAATTAACTAGGAAAGGTATTTGCCCTTGATTGAATTTGCTTATAATAACAGTTACCGGTCTAGTATTAAGATGGCACTGTATGAAGCCTTGTATGGTCGCAAACGTAGAACTCCATTGTACTGGACAGAACTCAGTGAGAAAACGTTACACAGAGTTGACTTGGTCCGAGAGGCCGAGAAAAAAGTGAATGTAATTCGAGATAGTTTGAAAGCAGCCTTGAATTGGGAAAATCTTATGTTGACAAAATATAGACAAGTGAGAAATTTCCCGGTTGAACCTTAGGAATAAAAATGGATATGAGTGACATGTTCGCTAGAAACCTATGTGAAATCTAAGTGAAATAAGTTATCCGGGTGCTGGTCCGTACGTTCTACCAGTGGCTGAGTTATCCGGCATGTGTTACGAATACTCGACAGCTTGTGTGAGCAGCACTGAGTAGTTACGTATGACCGAAAGCTTGTGTGAGCAGACCCGAGATTGTGATTATGTGAAACGGGTGCTGGTCTTATAAGTTCTACCAGTGGCTGGGTAATCCTGCATGTGTTGCAGATACCTAACAGCTTATGTGAGCAGCACTGAGTAGTTACGTATGACCGATAGCTTGTGTGAGCAGACCCGCGAATGTGTATAACTCGAGAATGAGTCTATGTGTGATAAGTGATTTTAAGTAGCTTTGGCTACAAGTGTGGCACTATGTGCAATATTCCAATGTCTCTGTTAATATTCAGATGTGTTCAATTGGAAATTGACTAAGTGAAAATACAATGTGGCTATGTAACGACTAAGTGTAATTGAATATGATTATGTGATGAATAAGTGCAAGTATATGCGTGTAAACTTATGAGCAATGTGCTTGATATGTGATCGAACTTTGGTAAGATTGATACGGAGTAAGTGTTCCAATGAAAGTTACTATAAAGAAAACATGAAAGAATGAAATTTAGAAATAAAACAGTTTTGGACAGCAGCAGTAGAGTAACTTTGAAAAATCACCAAAAATGGTAGAAATGGAATTAGTAGTTAAGTGAGATATGAAATTAAATATTATTGAGTCTATTTTCATATGAAATAAATAGAGATTGCAAAGAAATTCTGTATTTTGAGATATTTAGATTTTTGTGAGACTAGTTCAGAGTGATTTCGACATCCCCTGTTCTGATTTGGAAAAATCATTAAAAATTGTACAAAAATAATTTTGGGACATAATTTATATATTTAGATTCATTAATGAGTCTAATTTCAAATGAAACAAATTATAACATCATTTGAGTTCTGCACAAGGAGAAAATTGATTCGTAGTGAAAAGTGGTCAGAATAGATGAATAGTGAAATAGAGGAAATTTTAATGAATAAACTGTACTAATTGGCTAAGTCAAAAATTCTGGAAATTTTATGGTATGAAGATATATGAATCTAGTTTCAGGAAAAATTTACGGATCTTAATTTGGAGTTTCGTAGTTTAAGATAAAAATAATTTAGTCACTATGACTCGAATAGACAGCTTGCTCCAAACTTGAATAAATAATGACATATTGTGAGGAACCAATCAGAATCTTAGCTCGGATAAAAAAAGTTAAGAAATAAAAAGGTAGATTTGGCAAAAGTTCTTTGGCAATGACATGGTATAGAAGTGGCTCCCTGGGAGCCAGAGGAAACTATGAGGAAGCACTACCTGAATATTTTTACTGGTAAGATTTTCGAGGATGAAATTCCCTATAGGGGGCAAAGTTGTAACAGCCTATTTTTCAGTGAAATCAGAACAGTGGTTTCAGGACCACAGATCCGACCCAACATACGATTTATTTTTATTTTATTATACGGACAATAATATAATAGACGTGACATGTGAAAATTTTGACATGAAAATTTTATCGATTTAGTGCCTAATTACAAGAATGATTAAATCACATAAAATATGAAAGTTGAATTCTAATAGCTATAAGGATCAAATAGCTATGGAATTCAAAACTAGAGGCCCTTATATGGTAATTAGACCGTTAAGAAAAGTATGTAGATCTTTCATGGTGACTCATCCATGGAATTATAGATAAAAGTCAAGGACTAAATTGGAAATAGCAAAAATTTAATTAATTAAAAGATGATAAAAAGAAAATATCATCTTATTTTGACATCTTCAACCTTAAAAGTACATGGAAACCCTAAGAGAGAGAAAACAACTTTCAAGGCTTAATTCGGTAAAATTTCTTGTCCCATTTTTAATAATTTTAATATTTTTAAAACCGGGATAGTTTAATCTCTCTATTTGAAGAATTGATTTGAAAAGTTATCAAATTATAAAAATGGGTCATGAATGAATTATGCTAGAAATTAGAAATTTATGATAGAAAATGAAAGATTATTGATAGATAAACAACTTTTACAAAGTGATTTTTGATGAAAACATGATTTAGGGACTAAAATGTAAACTTGTGAAATTAAAGGAAAAATTCTAAAATTTTATGTATACATGTGCTGGAAAATTTGTTGTGGGGCTTTGGCTAGGCTTGGAATAGGGAGTAATTTGCACAAGTTTCATTTTCCGGGCCTAGAGACAAAATTGGAATCTATGGAAAAGTTAGGGCAAAATGGTAATTTTGCCTGGGACGTAAATTGGGTTCATTTAAATGTGAAATGTACAAAATTGATGGTTAAATTCATTTATATAGATCCGAACAACACTAATCTGAGGTTAGATCGAGGAAAAGAAAAGGTTTCGAATTAGTAGATTTCTAACGCGAACAAGTGTTGAGGTAAGTTCGTGTCACTTAATCGGACATGTAACTATGTTAATTGAATGTTGTGTTTATATTTAATGTAAATTATGTTAATGTGCTTTACTTGTATTCTATGATGGAAAATTTACTATATGCTTGAAATGGTGATAAAGGGTTAGTCCCGATTGAATGTTGAATTTCGATGATTATATGTGCTTTCCCGAAACTAATAAGGTCTTGCATTTGTTACAGATGGGATTTAGCTCAGACGAGTAATCCCATTGACCTTGTTATATGAAGGATTTAGCCCGAACGGGTAATCCTAATATAATTCCTCTCGAGTATGCATTAAGATTAGGGTTTAGCCTGGACTGGTAATCTTAATCGAGCTCCTCCGAGCTTACATAAAGGATTTAGCCTGGACTGGTAATCCTGTTATATGATATGTGGCTTCAGAGTATGTTCCTCGGTTAAGTGCCCTAAGGGTACCATTGAATAAGAAATTGACGGATTATGGAACCGTACACTTCGAGTGTACTATTCTAGAATCCATCGGAATTTAATGATTCAATGTGCATGTATCTCTTGACTTGGCATGAAAATCTTGAGATGTAATGATAATGACTTGAAAGAACATTGCATGATGAGCTCATCTATTTTTACTTGACATGTTTGTAAATTTTGTGACTAACATGTTTGAGCGAAGGCATGTGCTTAGGAACTTTTGCTAATGTATGGAAAACATGATGTCGTGTGCTTAAATTTAATAACAGGATTGGTAAGTTTAGTTTCTGTTATACAAACTTACTAAGCATGTAATGCTTACTCCGTTTATTTTTCCCTTGTTTTATAGTGCTCGGAAGCTCGTGAAGGTTGGAAGTTCATTGGAGCATCGTCACACTATCAACTAGCATTTTGGGTATACTTAGTAAGATCATTTTGGGTATAATGGCATGTATAGGACAACTTGTCCAATAGTGTCTTAAAATGTTATTTTGTGACCTAGCCATTGGAATGGCTAATATTGGTTCATTTTGGTATGAATAAGTAGGTTATTATGATATACATGTATTCACATGTGTTATGTTAAAAATATGTGATCAATGTTGGGATTGCCTAAGTTAAACTAAGGTAAGGTTGTGATCATGTATACTTGTAGTGATATGCCTTGTAAATCATAGAAAATGCCCAATTTGAATGCTTGAATTGGTTGGTGTTGGATGTGTGTTTCAAGTACAGGTCTTGGGTGAGAAATCAAGCTAGAAATGGCTTCATTTTGTCTACACGGGCAGACACACGGGCGTGTGTCTAGACCTTGTGTGACACACGGCCTGGTAACATGGGCATTTAGTTAGGCCGTGTGTCCTCTGCCCCTAAATTTTAAGAAACAGAATGCTAAGAATTGGGCACACGGTTAGAGTAGGGGCATGTGTCTTAACCGTGTGGCACACAGGCTTGTGTCTTGGCCGTGTGAAACCTGCACCTAATTCGAATTAAATTAATTAACCACACGGCCTAGCACACAAGCATGTGGCGCAAGTCAGAGAGCACCTTAAATCGAACACGGCCTGTAGCACAGGCATTTTCCAGGGTCACACGGACGTGTGAGTCCTGCACCTTAGAAAAATTTTGTAATTTTGCGAAAAATTCTTACAGGTTCCGATTAAGTCCCGATTCGATTCTAATGCTCGTATTGGGCCTCGAGGGCTTGATCAAGGGACATTATGGATGATCTCGGTAAATGAATAGTAAATTTACGTAGTTTAATAGAAAAATGTTTTGAATGTTCTGGTAATGCTCTAAAACCCTGTCCCGGTGATGGGTACGAGTTAGGAGTGTTAGTCAGAGGTTGGTTTACTCGGATAAATAATCAAGATGGTAGTAGGATTGTGAAGGAAAGAATAGATAGGTTATTGGTTTCGGCCAGTTGGCTGACTAGTGTGCCTTTTATTTCTATAAAAGTTGTTCGCCAAGGCAATTTGAATCACGATGTTATTTTCCTTGATATTCTTAGGCAGTAGCCTAGGATGAATTTAGAGATCCTAGACTATTCTCCAAGTATGAGGTTTGCAGGGATGAGGAAAATGAAGCTAAGGACATTATTAAAGGGGTGTGGAGTCAAAGGAGTGGGGATTTCCTAGCTAGAATTCAAGGGGTTCACTTTCGACTTAGGAGTGGCAATATCGTCGGTTGAAGAGAATGAAAAGTCGGATGCACCGGTTGGTTGATGAGATCGATAGACTTACTGATGGGCCTAGGATTGATTCTAATACCGATGTGTTGAGGGCTACTCGGGCTGAGTTAGGGTACTTATACTTGGAAGAAGATACTTATTGGCAGCAAAGATCCCAGATCCAGTGGCTTATGGACGAGGATAGCAATACATAGTTCTTCCATGTTCGTGCTACCCAGTAGAAGAAAGGGAATATGATCGAGGGATTGATGGACTCTAATGGTAATTGGGTTGATAGGTCGAGTGATGTGTGTGGGATGGCTCGGGCTTATTTCCAGTCCTTATTCAAATCTAAGTCTAATGGTAGTAATGACAGGATTATGGATCAGATTCAGAGATGTATCACCCCCGATATGAATTCTTTTCTGGAAAGGCCGATTACGAATAAGGGAATCTTGGAGGCATTAAACCAAATGGATCCTCGTAAGGCTCCAGTTATCGATGGATTACTGAGCCTCTTTTATAAGAAAATTGGGCAGTTGTTGGTAATGACGTGATTCAGTATTATCGTGAAATTTACAATGGTAGTAGGGATATTGGGGATATTAATGAGACGGTTGTGGTCCTTATTCTGAAAATTAAGGAACCAAAGGATATGACCCATTTCCGTTCGATCAGTTTGTGTCGGGTTATTGCAAAATTGTTTCTAAAGTTTTGTCAAATAGGTTAAATGCTTTACTTCAAAGATGCATTAGTCAAAACTAAAGAGCATTTGTTCCAAGGTGGATGATTCACGACAACATCCTTATTGCTCAAGAGCTCATTCATTATCTTTATAGCTTTAAAAACGGCCCAAACAAGGGTTTTGTTATAAAGCCCAATATAAGCAACTTGGCCCTTTTACTTGAGATAACCTCAAAAGGGACCTTCATCAGAGAGACCCGCTTTCTCTTTACTTATTTTTGTTCTTTATGGAGGCATTTTCTAAGATGCTTCATTTTTCTCGGGTTGAAAGTAAGATTAGGGGTATCCATGCTAGTCAAAATAGTCCCCGTTTCAATCATCTTTTCTTTGCAGATGATGCGCTCCTGTTTGTGAAGAATAGGTTAGAGGAGGTTGAGGCGGTCAAGGATATTCTTCGGAATTTTGAAAAGGTTTTTGGTCAATAGGTCAATCTTTCTAACTCTAATGTGTATTTCAGCCCTAATACTCCTAGAAATCAAAGGCAACATCTTAGTGATGTCCTAGGTGTAACACCCCTTACTTGTGTTCCAAGCCGGAACCAGATATGAGGCATTATCTAACTTAACTTGCTTAAACATAACACATCAGGCTATAAAATTTCACTACAGCTTAGAAACTTTCCATTTAAACTCATAACCTGCTCATTTTAGGCCTACGAGGCCCTAAACATACTTCTGGGGGGTTTTGGAATTTAACCGAGAACTTTTACTAATTGCTGTGAATCAGAGTCTTAAAATTTATAAGGAGAATGATCGAACCTGGAAACTAACTCTGACAACAATTAAAGGCAAGTGTACCTATCGAACAGTAGTATAGCTTAGGCAAGACCGGATTATCGAACCCAAAGGAACTAAAAGTACTAATACTAACTTTCTTTTTATTATTTAGCCTAAAATAAAGTGAAGTTGATTTAATCTAATCTAAATTAACTACTAAGCTAAAGACACAAAGACAAAAAGGATGAATTGGGAAATAACTTTAGGAAAAACTCAGTTGATTAAGACGATACCCTCAGGAAGAATCCACCTAGACTTCACTTGTTATTTAACCCTGAACCATACGATTCATTCACTTAGTTTGATCCGTAAGACTCCCTAACGTATATTAAACCCTCTCTTGAGGTGAATAACGTCTAACCCTAGGTTAATTAATGGAAATCTCTTTCTCTCTTAATAACCATCTAGAATAGCAGTAAATCGATCTGTGGACTCCCATATTAGGTTTCACCCTAATCCAGCAAAATCTCGTCACCCTATCTCTAGGTGTGCGATCAACTCCGCTTAATTATGCTAGATCTACTCTTAGGCAGGTTCTATTCCGCCTCCATCTAAGCACATTAAATTTGGACTAAGCTCACATAATTAAGAACAAACTAAGTATTAATCATATAATTCAGAAAACAATAACAAGATCCATCATAGGTTTCATCCCCTTCAGGTATCTGAAGGATTTAGTTCATAACTATAAAAGAAAACATCTCAAATGAAAAGATAAAACAAAACATAAGAAATCTCTAAAACTCCCTGAAGGAATTGAAGGAGAGATCCGCCGTCTTGAGTAGAATTCCAGCTTCTTGAGATGGATCAACTGGCTATCTTCGAGTGATTCTCCACAATTCTGGCCTTTTCGGCTTGGCTTCTTGGCCTAGCTAACTGCCCCCTTTCAACTGATACTTAGGGGGTTTATATAGGATCTTGGAGTGCGTTTCTTCGCCCCTAAGTATCCAAATCCGAATGAAATTGTTCTTTCACGGCCATGGCACATGCCTGTGTAAATCGTGGCCAGGCCGTGCTCGGACTTCTTTAATGAGACACGGCCGTGTGAATCGGGGTTAGGCCGTGTTCTAGATGATTGATGAGGCACGGCTGTGTGGGCTTAAGTCCAGGCCGTGTCGATTTCTTCCTTGGCCCAATTTACTCTATTTTGGGCCCGTTTCTCATTCTTTTTATCCTCAGGTGCTTTCTTGAGTAAAGACATGAAAAGAAAGGATTAAGAGCACCTTTTTACATAAATTGAGGGATAAATCATCCAAAAGCATACTAACTGTGGAATTAAAACATGTTACTTTTATGGTTTATCAAATAGCCTCACACTTAAGCTTTTGCTCGTCCTCGAGCAAAATTCTCAACTTACAATTAAAACGAACTTTCCATAATTCATAATTCCTATCAACAATGTCTTATCATAATTCATAGATAATTTATACATGGATAGTTTAACTCAAAGAGTCCTAAAGATTCAAGCATTATAAGTCATACATTTGTAGCACGAAAACATAGGCCTTTCTCTTCATCTAAATAATTACCTTTAATTCAATATCGACAAGGATTGACATCCTCACAAAAGATTCACTCAAATCACTCAAAGTGTTTAAGGTTCAAAATTAAGCACTCAATAAGTCGAACATGAAAAGTTAATCCCATAGGCTTGTCTGAAAATCAAATCTCCACCACTGTAAAATGAGATGACAAACAGATCAAAAGGTCTTTAACAGGGTTGTAATGGGGCTAGGGTTAAAGGTGTGGGTAAAGGCTGAATTAGAGGGTTAGAATCGAGATTGAATTGACAAGTTATCTATCTAGAAATACTGAGACAATAATAATTACATCAACATAGAAAAGTAATCACCCTAATAAATACGAGCTTTTTCTTTTTATAATTAGACTTTGCTGTATAAGCTCGCTTTTCATAACACTAATACTGAATATACTTCGATTTTTTTTAATTAAGAAGATGTATTACATAATACTGAATGAATCTATTAAAATAAAGATCATATCTAGGCAACAGATCAAATCAAATATCGACATGGTGATAACAAAAACAAAGGGTTTTTAGGGTTAATATTAGCGGGTGAGTCAATAAAAAGGGTTGTTGGGATCAACAGAGTTCACTAGGGGTTAATTATGAAGGTAGGCTTTTTAATGGAGTAAGTGGGTTAAAACCTAGGTGCCTTTATCATCTCGGTATATCAAATCATAACTATGGTCTTGCCATGTATAATCAAGGCAAGTTCTAGAATAATAGTTCATAGTTGACACACTCATAATCAATAAAGTGAGCATGGAAAAGAATGTATGCTCTATAACGCTCAAGATCTCACAAAATTATGGGTGTTTTTGACATCAACCTTGTAAATTTCAAACTTCAAGATATCATTCAAATTCAGGTTAACAACCTAAAAATTTTAATTTTGAAAAATAGACTTATCATTCTTGATTCTCTAGTATTCTTCAATTTGAATTATCAATGCACAATTATCAATGACTTATTCTAAAACACATCAATAAAAATCATAAATCATCAGAAATTTCATACTAATTAGTAATATGAGAAAATTACTTAAGAATAAGACTAAATTCAGGGATTTGAGAATAATGAAAAAAAATTAGGCACTTTTATCCTTAGGGATTTGAGCATAATGCAGAAAGTTAGGCACTTTTACCCCCTACACTTAAGATGTACATTGCCCTCAATGTACAAAGATAGATGATGACAGTTTATATAAAATCAAAAGAGAAGGGAGAAAGTGACACTTCCTGAATTTATGGATGATTTCCTTGGAGGATGGTAGAGGTCGTGGTGTCGGATGACTTGTGTAGTAGTGAATTGCTCCTAGTGATGTGTTTGTGTATTTGGAGTGTGCATTTGAAACTGCTAAGTCATCAGTTAGAAACTTCGGAGTTGTAATTTAAATAAATGTTAGGAATACTCGAAGGTTAGATGAATGATAGTCATGATAAAAGTTTGCACTGTACGAAGAAAAAGTTCAAACTAAGATAAATAGAAATTAAGATAAATGGAAAATAAAATAAAAAATAAAAACTTAAAATAAGGAAAGGAAAAACTAGATTAAAGGACTCAGAGGTCCTCATCATCAGCCGGGTCCTATGGTGGTGTGGGTGATGAGATATGGAAATGATGACATATCTGCTGAAGGGTGGCCTCGATCCCATCAAAACGTTGAGCAGTGTCAGTGAACTGCTAGGTACAATACTGCTCGAACTGGGTGAGGCATGCAGAGATATCTGACAAAGATGCTGCTGTGTGGAAGGGCCGCTGGCTCAGAACTGGTGCCTCCCGTAGGACATCATCAGTAATGTCCTCGGGTTCCTCCTCGTCAGGGGCAGGAGCTAATCGATACTGAAGAGGGTCGGTCCCACGATGATATTTAATTATCCTCATGTGCAACATAGTCTGGATGCCCTGAGGTGCCATCTACCCCATCAATGTGAGTGAAGAGATTTGGTCGCCTGTGTCGAGAAGACCAAAATGTCGAGCTAATCGTGTGATGTATGGCCCCATTGATAAAATCCCCTTCCTGTGCTGCTCTATCTGATGTTGCATTGCACAGGCTATAAAGTAAGCGAGGTCGAAAACATGCCCTTCTGACATGCACGATAAGTAGTAGACATCGTGCTTATTCACCATGCTGGTGCTCTCACATTGACCTATAATAGAGTGGGCTAGAATGGCATGGATATACCTCAGGGGTGGGACAAGGGTTGTCGCCTTAGAGCAACTGGGTCGTGACGCACCGGGGTGGGAGCCTAAGGCGTGTGCCCGGCGATTGAAGGAGTGCGATGAATCGGCGGTTTAACTCGGAAAGTGGATTTTCTGCTATAAACTCCTCCGTGTAGAGTTCGAGTGCTGTGCTAAATCGTGGTATGCTTAGTTGACGTACTGTACCTCCTAAACGGAATTGGACTGCGCCCGGGTCGTCATATTGGGCCATCACTCTCTGTAAGGTGAAGGTGGTGCAGAATTCGAGTGTGAGTTCAAGATATGTGGGCTCGATAATAGAGGAAAATTGCTCCCATGGCTCGGTTGAGATGAGGGCTCGAATATCGCTATCAAGTTGGACCTGCTCTACGGCGGTCTAGTCGATGCATCTGTCTGTACCTAGGGGTCGTGTACGTAGTAATGTATAACGATCCTCTTGGACCCCTGGAGGGAATTGAAGGCACAGATAGCGAACTTCGGTGGATGCTCTTGCGGATGATGATCCCGTGCCTTTTCACTTTTTCGAGCTCGGGGATGTTGGTCTCTTTCCTCGAGATGATGACATTGTACCTGAAAGCAGTAATCAAATATAAAGCAAGTTCTTTTGATCAAGCCTCAAAAAAATATAGCAAGAATATTCCACACTAAATCAAATGAAAGTAAAATTTGAGAAGTTAGAATACTAAAACTAGCTTAAGTATGTTAATCATCAGAAATTATTTTGACAGCAGTGATTATTTCAAACAAAGAAATGTATCAATCATATTAGTTCAAAAATGCCAGAATTTATTCCTAAATTTAACTAAATATTTAAAAGAAAAAAGAAACTAAATCATGAAAATGAAACAATGGTTAGAGCATGATAGAAATGAATTAATGAAAAGTGACCAGTAGTGTTTTTGGATGGGATGACGTGAACGGACAGTGCACGATCGTGGAGTGGTGGCGCACGATGGTGTCACAATTTTTTCTGCAGACGCACAGCTGTGGCGAGGGCGTAGGCTGCTGTAGCACGATGGTGGTGAGGGCGTGGGGTGCGGTTTTTGTACAGTTTTATGAAGGACAACAAAGTTTGAGGGATTTTTAGGGGTGGGGAGGATGTTGTTGTGGCTGGATTTGGAAAAAGGGGGCTGAGAAATTATTTATGGTTTATTTTGAAGAAGATGAGCGGTTGAATTTGCTTAAATAGGGGTCGTGCCACGGGCAAGAGCCACGCTCATGCTTGATCTTAATTAGCCCGTGTTTTTCAGGATTTTAAATTTTAGGTACGTTCAAGTGGGTTAGCCACGGCTGTGTTACAGATGACACGCCCGTGTTCTTCTTCACACGGTTGGTTGGAACAGGCGTGTTTATCCCGTGCTTGACAAGTCAGTAACCTTGCACGGTTGGAAGGCACAGCCGTGTCTTTTATCGCAGGCCGTGTAGGGAAAGCAAATTCTTTTTTGTCGTGCACGGCTATTGGCCGGTCCGTGGTTTGTCTCCTGGCTTTCACACGGCTACGGGCACGCCTGTGCGTAAGGCCGTGTAGTCTAAAACCTGCACTTTATTAGATTAATTAGTATGAAGTTAGATGCTGAATAGTTAAAAATATAATGTTAAGGAAGTTAGTGCTCGGGTTGCCTTCTGAGAAGCGCTTATCTATAGTCTTAAGCTAGACCTTCCCTGTTTTCGGTTCTAAAAGAAGGTTCATAGAGCAGAAGCTCCTCTCTCATATCTCCAAAATCTACACCATTATAAATTTTGAGTTGGTGACCATTTACCTTGAATGTGCCCTTAATGGGGTGAGTTACCTCGATTGTGCCGTATGGAAAAATTGTTTTGATCATGAATGGGCCTGACCATCTTGATTTCAGCTTCCCAGGAAATAATTTAAGCCTTGAGTTATACAGTAGGACCAAGTCCCCTACTTCGAATTGTTTCGAATTCTTTAGACGAGCATCGTGGCGTCGCTTTGTTGCTTCTTTGTATAGTTTCGAGTTCTCGTAGGCCTCATCTCTCTACTCGTCTAGCTGGTTCATCTGCATCATTCTTTTCATTCCTGCAGTCTTAAGATCAAAACTTAAAAACTTTAGGGCTCAAAAAGCTTTGTGTTCTAACTCGAATGGTAGATGACAGCTTTTCCCGTATACAAGTTTGTATGGGGATGTTCCTAGAGGGGTTTTAAATGTTGTTCTATAGGCCCATAAGGCGTCATCTACTTTTAATGCCCAATCTTTCCTGTTTGATTCAACCGTTTTTTCTAGAATGCATTTAAGTTCTCGATTTGCTACTTCAACTTGCCCACTGGTTTGAGGGTGATATGGGGTAGCTATCCTGTGGTGTACTCCATATTTTTTTAAGACCCTGTCGAATTGAGTGTTGCAGAAATGAGTGCCCCTACCACTAATGATAGCTTTAGGTGTTCCAGATCGAGAAAACAGTTTCTTGAGAAACTTAACTACCACTCTACCATCTTTAGTAGGTAAAGCTTCGGCTTCCACCCATTTTGACATGTAGTCAACTGCCACTAGGATGTATTTATTTCCAAATGAACTAAGGAATGGTCCCATAAAATCAATACCCCATACATCAAATATTTCATATGATAACATATATGTTTGAGGCATCTCATCACGTTTAGAAATATTACTTGTTCTTTGGCATTTATCACACGAAGTGACATACTTGTTGGCGTCTTTAAATAGTGCGGGCCAATAAAAATCTGATTCGAGTATTTTATGTGCTATCTTGATGCCACTGTAGTGTCCTCCTGAAGGTCCTGAATGGCAATGTTCCAGGATTTTGTGTAACATTCGGGATTTTAGGGGTTCTACATTTACTTTGTATCCTTGTGCTTGGTATGCATAGTATGTTGTTTGAGTGTGTTTGGGGTCCCCGGGAAGGCTCGGGGACGGGTACAAGCCTTGGTAAAGTTTCAAGTTTTGGTACTTTAAAGGGGGGATAGCTAGTTGGGTCAGGCTTCAAGAGTTATTACTGGTGTTTGATGACACAAGAAAGGCAGTAGTAAGGTGGCAAGGAGACGCCACCTAGCATGCAAGGAGGTGGCGTCACAATGGAAGCTGAGAGAGAGGGTTCGAATCTCTCAGGTAGCACAAGGGAGCATTATTTTTTTGGCTCAGGCAAGGGAGGTGATTGGATGGTAATCAAACTCTGGAGGAGAGAGGGAAGACTTGGTCTAGATATTCAAACAAGTGGTGGAGAGCTATTTGTGGGGTTTGAATAATTCAAACTCATTTGAATGGGTGAGGAAAAGGGAATGTAGGAGGAAATCGTGGGAGGTGATGTTGGTGATAGAGTTGGCCGAATTTGGGGAGTTGGTGGAGTTGAATTTCGGCTAAGGGCGTAGTGGTTGGTACATTTGGCATTTTGGATGTGGGGAGCTAAAGTGAACCGTAGCATTTGTGTGGTTAAGTGCCGAAAGTCTTTAGGAGCTTTTAATTTTCAATTTAGTCATTTTCGGTCATTATGGAGGAGTAGTGAAACCGAAACCTCAACCCTTCTTGGTAATCTCTTTTTCTCTTATTTTCTTCCACTCTCATCTTTTCTCTCTTCAACTGAACTTGGTGCCTCATTACTTTTCTTTTCACCATTTGTGACTTGCACCTTCTACATAACCGAAACCCCTATTGTTCTCTTCTCCTTCTTGTTCTTTTGGTGTTAGTTGAACCTCCCCTACTCCATTTGCCAGTGGTTCTCCTTCAAAGCCAAAATATCTCTCTGCTTCATTTCTTCTAAAGCCAAAATCTTCTTAGCCATTCTTCTTATATTTTTCCCTTACCCCTTTGCAAAGCTAAAACTTATTCCATCTACCTTCTCTCTGAATTTTCTTGTTAGCCGAATCTTTCTGGGTGTTAAACCTCTTCATTCATCCTTGTTTCAGTGGATTGCCACTACTTGTTCTTTTAGCCTTCTCAAATCGGCTTCTTCTTGTGTATTGTGGTAAGTGTTCTTTTTCTTTTTCGATTTGTTCCCTTCCCTTGCGAGTTGCTGAAATGAAAGTGTTAACCTTGTACTTTGGTACATTGGCCGAATGTGGGGATTGTGTAGGGACTCAGCCGATTCTTGGTATAAGTTTGTTGGCCTTCGGGTTGTGCCGATCTAGGTAAAAGACTTCTTCATTTGAGTATCTATTCCTTCGTTCTTGTCATTGCTTAACCTGGTTCTCTGATTAAGATTTGTCATGGATTCGAGTGCCAGTCAAGGAGAAGAGGGGGTTAGACTCGTAGTCCCTACCCCTAAGTTTAAGCAGCGCGCGGTTTCAGCAGTGCGTGACTTTCCACCGGGTTGTGGGCTGGCATTGGAGAGGGAGAAGCAGATCGCTGTGATCCCTGCAAGTGAGAGCATTAGCGAGATCGATAGCGTAGTTCTGTGTGTTTACAGGTGTGTAATTCCCACACTATTTTTGGTTGTTTCTGTTTATTATATATGTGCTTGTTAAATGCCGAAATTCGGTATGGGCTGCTGGATTTCCCATGGAGGGTAAAAATGAGATGCCAGGTTAGTGATTTCTGGCTGTGTTATACAAGTGATTATGTTGACATGTTTATATGCACAATCTGAATGTTTTATTTATGCATGCTGACACTTGTTGTATTCATACATCATGACTATATGTTTGCATGGGGATGGGCATATGATATTGATGAAAGGGGAAGCGTTCTGTTCTGGTGGCTTTGGTCACAATCTGTTTTGATGGCTCTACCACGTTCTGTTCTGGTGGTTATGCCACATATCTAGTGACTCTGTCACAATCTGACGATGAGCAGCTAACTGCAACATGACTGCCATCGATAGTATGTAGCGGTGAGGGTTAATTGTAGAAATCCCCATTGGTGTGATTGGCAGGTACGGGTGGTGTGTAACGGATGGAAACTTAAGCTGGGTGGGGTTTTGCATCATCTTGCATATGCCATCTGCTATTCTGTACTGTGGGGCTAAGGCCCAGTTTGATTTCGAATGGGCTTGGGGCCCAATGATGCTGCTTGGAAAATTACACACTGAGTTGTTAGACTCACTCTGTTTGCTTAACATTTTTACAGGTAATACATAGGGCAGTGGACCGGGCTGGAGGGGATTACGAGGTGGCCATGTACGGTTTATTTAATAGAACTTTATTTTTACTAAATTTCTAGGATTTTGTTATGTAATAAGGCCACTAATAACTTAGCTTAATTTTGATTTAAATTTTAGACATTTCGAATGCGAACACGCGACAAGATGTTTTTTTTCAAAATACAAAAGAAAGCTTTCTCATGATTTAATTAAAAGCTTTCTCATGATTTAATTAAACGAGCTTATAAACGGGTTTCTTCAATAAACTTCTAGATTAATCTAATATAACAATATGTGTTTCCAAATAACCCCTAATCACACGAATTCGACTAATTTGAACTTTTCCCTTAAAAGATTAACAAGTTTTCTAATGAAACAACTAACTTGGAGTTTTTAAAAAGAAGACTTAAAGTTTTCTGAAGATTCGCGAGGTTTTATAAAATCTTTCCTAGTGACATGCCAGATCCGATCGTCGTGTTTGGGCCGGGTTTGGGGTGTTACACTTTTGGTATCAGAGCCTGGTTTAAAAGCTCGACCGTGTGTTTGTGGGTTCAAAATGTTTTCCAAAATTTTGGTTTTAAGATGGATTGGGTTGAAAATACGTATGCAGTGGTTTTCTGAAGTGTGGCACCCGAGTCTCCGGCCCAAGTCCGCAAGGTAAGTCTTCTGCCTATCTGGCTGATTTGCATGAAGTGAATGTGTTATGTGTATATATTGTTGTGGACAATAGAATTAAGAAACTCTACTGTAGAAACGAAAACCTTTAGGTATACATGTGCTTACGAAAGAACTACTTGAAAACTACATTTTAATAAAACTGCTCGTGAACTACTTGAAAACAACATTTTAATGAAACTGCTCGTTAACAAACAGTGAAAAGAAACACTAATGCATAAAATTTTTAAATCAGATTAAGACGAAACATTAGACATGAGTGCTAGAGGACGTGGACGTGTTGCACGCGGCCGTGGTAGGGGCCGGGTGCTAAGGCTGAACTCTCGGAAGCAAGGCATGAGCCTGGAGGTGAGGCGCCAGCATCACCTGTGGCAGAAGCGGGGTTGCAAGATAGAACTGGTGGGGATGATGCCCTGTTGGAAACACGAAAATTTATATAATTTTTCATGCCCTTTTTGACCCAATTTCATGTGGTTTCGAGTAAATTCTTGTCAGAAAATAATTAAATATTATAAAATAATTAAATTGTGCTAAAAATATGAACATGATGAATTTTAATTATTTTTATGGTTAATTTTGATTTATGTTGACTATTTTTGACAGAATCGCGTAAAGGGCAAAAATCGGTTCGGCAGACACTACTCGAAGAATAAAACCGAGAAACGATTTGAAGTGTCAAGGCGACTCTATTTTCAGCCCAAGACGGTCCAATTATAAAGATTTAATCATAATATAATTAATTTTAATTTATTCCCAATTTAATTTGGGGTAAATAAATTATTTTTAATTAATTATGAAAAAGGGTCCAGTTAAACCGCACTGGTTGAACCGAATCGATTGAATCGAACCAGCCACCACTTGGGCAGCCCAAACCGTCCACAATGAAGGCCCAAATCAGCTTATTTTCTGATTAACTGAGTTGCAAAGAAGCCCTTGAAGACTTCTCAAAATCCCATTCAAACCCCTCCAAAATTCATGGCTTTAAAGATTTGCCCATGCTAATTTTAGCAAAGTTGAATCCATCAACTTTGCCACATGGGATGTCTGGCCAAGTGGACTCCTTTTTTGCTGATTTTTTGCTATTTTTAAAAGCTCCTAACACCTATAAATACAGCCTCTAGCTGCTCATTCAAAACACAGCTCAAGCCTCCACAATTCTCCTCTCTCATTTTCTCTCAATTCTTTCGTTCCATTTTCTTTTTGGTGTGTTCTTGTGCCGATTTCTCCTCTTGGAAAAGAGGTGTTTTCAGCCATTTGAAGCAGCATTTGAAGTGTTCATAATCCCCCTTGATAGCCGAGGACAACGAAGAGCGAAGAAGGGATCAATCAGACAAGCCACGGAGAGCCACCGGATTTGTTTCTTGTTTCTTATCTATTTAAATTATTTGTTGTTGTTTTGACAAACATGCTTATGAATATTCATGCTTTTGAAATGTTTAATTTAATCAACTTAGCTTGAATTTAGTTCGTGTTGGTTTGATTTCATCTCGCCTTCTTAGATTATTAAAATTATGTTTATGTTGTTAAAGTCCTCGGTGAAATGTTTGATTAAATAAAATTATGCTAAGTTATCTGGCATTATAATTGTTTAGATAGCTAATGAATTAATTATTTAAACGCGTTGAAATTGTAATTAATGGACACAATACTTAATCTGTTCATGTTTAATTCTTCTAAGGTAGCTGAAGATTAAATTAGCATTATATTTGACAATATGTATGCCTTGCATAACTTGCATGATTTTTATGATTAAATTGTTTCAAGGTAAAAATACTTTGTTACTTCATATGACCTTTTATATGCTTGTTAGGTTAAATTAATCATTTGTATCGAAATAGGAATATGCGAGAGATTTTTTAATTTAATGAGTAGTATGTGCAATAACATGTTTACTTTTTGAAGTTTGTTTAATCGGTCGAATTGGCATTAAAAATATGTACAAGAGATAAATTGATTTTTGATTTGTAAATATGTTCATAAGTTAGCAAATTACCGAGTTGCCATGTTTTAACAAGTATAAACACAAGTTTAATAATTCTAAGGTAAGAAATGTGATTAAACCAACACAATCATGTCATCTTGATTAAAATCAATTTTTGAAATAGCACACTTGAACTTCGTTTTATTTTATTTTACTTTGTTTTTCTCTTAGTTTTCAAATAGTTTTCAAAAATCGAATATTTTTCCCTAACCAAAGTGTTTGAAATTATTTTCATAAATAATTCTTTCACAGTCCCTGTGGCTACGATAACTTGACATTTACTTGTCACTTTATTTCTTGTTACGATTGTGTACACTTGCACATTTCCACCGTTCCAAGTTTTTGGTGCCGTTGCCGGGGACTGTTTTTCAAAGTCATTATTTGTGAATCTGTTTTACATTTTGGTTTATTTATTTTCCTTTTTAAATCTTAACTTAATTAATTTTTCTGTGAATATTTCAGGTGTTTATGAGTATTGACCAGATTATAAACTTACTCCCTATGGACCCTGAAATAGAACGAACCTTTCGTCAACGAAGAAGACAAGCAAACCAGAGAAGGACCGAAGGAATGAATCTCGAGAATATAAACCAAGGAAACGGAGCAAACCCTACTCAGAATCCTATCCTTATTGCTAATGATAGGGATAGAGCCTTAAGACAATATGCCGTGCTAGTATTTAACAATCTTAATCCGGGTATTAGGAGACCCGAAATTGAGGCACAACAATTCGAGCTGAAGCCAGTCATGTTCCAGATGCTTCAGACAGTGGGCCAATTCAGCGGGATGCCTATTGAAGATCCTCATCTTCACTTAAGACTATTCATAGAAGTGAGCGATTCTTTCAAGTTAGCCAGAGTACCCGAAGATGCCTTAAGATTTAAGTTGTTCCCATTTTCGTTAAGGGATAGAGCTCGTGCCTGGTTAAATTCATTACCATCGAACTCTATTTCTACATGGCAAGAGTTAGCCGAGAGATTCCTCATGAAGTATTTTCCGCCAAGCAAGAATGCTAAGCTGAGGAACGAGATCATTGCTTTCCACCAAATGGATGACGAGTCCTTGTATGAAGCATGGGAAAGATTTAAAAAGCTATTATGAAAATGCCCTCAGCATGGAATTCTCATTGCATTCAACTTGAGACATTCTATAATGGTCTCAATGCTCATACGAGGATGGTAGTGGACGCCTCTGCTAATGGTGCTCTCCTTTCTAAGTCTTATAACGAGGCTTATGAAATTATTGAGAGGATTGCCAGCAATAATTATCAGTGGCCAACCAATCGAGCAGCGTCAGGAAGACGAGTCACTGGAATTCATAAAGTAGACACCCTTACTTCACTCGCATCTCAGGTATCATCGATATCCTCAATGCTTAAAAATCTTACTGCTAATGGGTCTAATAGTTTTGCAGCACAGTCGACTAATCAATTTGAGAATATAGCCTATGTTTATTATGGGGAGGGACATTTGTTCGAAGAATGTCTGTCGAACCCTGAATCTGTGTACTACATGAGCAATCAGAACCAAAATCGAGGAAGGCAAAGGGTGCAATCCAACTTTTATAACCCGTCGTGGAGAAACCACCTGAATTTTTCCTGGAGTAACCAAGGGGCTGGAACCAGTTACACCCAACCCAGACTGACCCAGCCGCCTAATTTTTCGCAACAAGTTCAGAAACCAGTTCAAACTGAAGCATCCAATAGCCTAGAAAGTTTGCTAAAGGCATATCTAGCAAAGAATGATGCTTTAATCCAGAGCCAAGTATCTACATTAAAGAATTTGGAGAATCAAGTGGGCCAGCTTGCAGCTAAACTTCGGAACCGACCACAAGCTGCTTTACCTAGTGACATGGAAAATCCGAGAAATCCAGGGAAAGAACACTGCAAAGTGTTGCAATTGAGGAGCGAAAAGATAGTAGAGCCCAACAGTGTCAAAGTTGAAAAGGAGCAAGCTGATGCTCAAGAAGAAGCTCAACCAAGTGTTGACACACCAGTTTCACCAAAACCAAAATCTACAAGACCCATCAAAGTAACCGCAGGACCAGTTAACTTTGATCTCCCAACAACGTCGTCAGATGCAGAATTACCGCCAAAGACGAATCAACCAAAACCAGTTCCAGTACTGAAACCACCGCCACCCTACCCTCAGAGACTTTAGAAGCCGAAGCAAGAAATTCAATTCAAGAAGTTCCTAGACGTACTCAAGCAACTTCACATCAACATCTCATTGGTCGAAGCACTTGAGCAAATGCCGAACTACGTGGAGTTCATGAAAGATATCCTATCTAAGAAACGAAGACTTGGAGAATTTGAGACAGTAGCTCTAACGAAGGAATGTAGCACATATCTTCAAAACAAATTAGCCCCAAAATTAAAGGATCCTGGATGTTTCACCATACCATGCAATATTGGATCAACATTTTGTGGTAAAGCATTATGCGATTTAGGTGCAAGTATTAACTTGATGCCTATGTCAATATTTAGGAAGTTGGGGATAGGAGAAGTTAGACCAACTACGGTTACACTTCAACTAGCAGATTGTTCCTTAGCGCATCTAGAAGGAAAAATCGAGGACGTATTGGTACGCGCAGATAAGTTTATCTTCCCTACTGACTTTGTAATTCTAGATTTTGAAGCAGACAAAAAAGTGCCAATTATCCTAGGAAGACCATTCCTAGCAACTGGAAGGACTCTTATTGATGTGCAGAAGGGAAAGCTGACTATGCGTGTTCAGGATGATCAGGTAACATTTAATGTTTTAAGTCAATACGATTTCTTGACACTATGTATGATTGTTCTGCAGTAGCCGATTTAGAGGAATTAATACTAGAGAAGGAACTTAACAGTATTGATGACCCATTGGAAAGAATTTTGACATCGGATCCCCCAAATGAGGAAGAGGAGGACGAATACTTAGCTTCGCTAGAGGCTAATCAAAAGGAATTTGATCCGCAAACTCGTTTTGAATCTTTGGAATTAGAGAAAAGAGATTACATGTAGCCAAAAGCATCAATCGAGGAACCACCTAAGTTAGAACTCAAGGTATTACCTTCACACTTAAAATATGTTTATTTAGGTAATGCCTCTACTCTACCTGTGATTGTTTCAGCCGAATTAACTACTGAATAAGAAGAGAAACTTATCATAATCTTGAAACAATTCAAGAAGGCTATTTGATGGACTATAGCTGACATTCGCGGTATTAGCCCATTTGTATGCATGCACAAGATCATATTAGAAGATGGCGAGAGAGGAACGATTGATAGACAACGGAGACTGAACCCAATCATGAAAGATGTCATGAAGAAGGAAATCATCAAATGGTTGGATGCGGGTATAATTTACCCCATCTCAGATAGTTCATGGGTGAGTCCAGTCCAGTGCGTGCCGAAGAAAGGAGATATCACGGTTGTGGAAAACGAGAACAATGAGTTGATACAGACGAGGATAGTTACGGGATGGAGAATCTGTATCGATTACCGGAAGCTAAACAAGGTGACTAGGAAAAATCACTTTCCTTTACCATTCTTGGACCAGATGCTGGATAGACTCGCAGGACGAGATTACTACTATTTCCTTGACGGATACTCAAGGTATAATCAGATTACTGTAGCACCGGAAGATCAACACAAAACGACATTCACCTGCCCAAACGGTACATTTGCATTTAGACGCATGCCATTTGGTTTATGTAATGCACCTGCTACATTTTAAAGATGTATGATGTCTATTTTTACTGACATGGTTGAGAAATACTTGGAAGTTTTCATGGACGATTTCTCAGTATTTGGAGATACTTACGAGGATTGCTTAGCCAATCTAGCGAAGGTACTAAGGCGATACTAAGAGACGAATATCGTACTCAATTGGGAAAAATGCCATTTCATGGTACGAGAAGGAATTGTTCTAGGCCATCGATAATGAGACATGGGATCGAGGTGGACAAAGCGAAACTAGACGTTATTGAGAAACTCCCACCTCCAACATCTGTAAAAGGTGTTAGGAGCATTTTGGGCCACGTCGGTTTCTATCGAAGATTCATCAAGGACTTTTCCAAAGTGGCTAAACCCTTATGCAAGTTGTTGGAGAAGGACTCGATATTCAAGTTTGACGAGGACTCCTTAAAAGCCTTCAACGATCTGAAGAATCGATTAGTCACGGCACCTATAATCGTCACACCAGACTGGGATTCGCCATTCATATTGATGTGTGACGCAAGTGACTTCACCATTGGAGCTGTCATGGGCTAACGAAGGAACAAAGTTTTTCATCCTATCTACTACGCAAGCAGAACTCTAACCGGAGCCCAACTAAACTATACGGTAACAGAAAAAGAGTTACTTGCTATTATTTTTGCTTTTGACAAGTTTCGATCTTATCTTGTAGGTACCAAAGTGATTGTCTATACGGACCACTCCGCGATTCAGTACTTATTAGCCAAGAAAGATGCTAAGCCAAGATTAATCCGGTGGGTGCTTCTACTCCAAGAGTTCGATCTAGAAATTCAAGATCGAAGGGGAGTAGAAAACCAAGTAGCTAATCACTTATCCAGATTGGAGTCGCAAGAGGAAAATTCTCCACTTTTATTGATCCATGAGACATTTCCAGATGAACACATACTGAAGGTAACTCATGTCCATAATACTCCTTGGTTTGGTGATTTTGCTAACTATTTAGCTTGTGGTTTGATGCCAATTGATAAAACATATCAGCAAAGAAAAAAGTTTCTTCACGATGTGAAGTATTATTTTTAGGAAGAGCCATATTTGTTCAAAAAGTGTGTAAATTAGATGACTAGAAGATGTGTGACAAAGGATGAAATACCAAAACTTTTATACCACTATCATTCAGCTCTAAGTGGAGGACACTTTGGAGGTACTCGCACAGCGACCAAAGTATTGCAAGCCGGATTCTTTTGGCCAACACTATTCAAGGATGCATATACTTACGTAAAGAGTTGTGATCGATGTCAGAAGGTTGGAAACGTATCCAATAGAGATAAGATGCCTCAAACAAATATCATTGAGGTAGAATTGTTCAATGTGTGGGGTACTAATTTCCTTGGCCCTTTTCCTCCGTCTTTTGGTCACAAGTATTTATTGGTAGCAGTAGATTATGTGTCCAAATGGGTCGAGGCTGAAGCTTATCCGATGAATGATGCTAAAGTTGTGATAAAGTTTTTGTAGAAACATGTGTTCACAAGGTTCGGAACCCCAAGAGCTATTATCAGTGATGAAGGGACCCACTTTGTGAACAAGTGGTTAAAATGGTTGCTAGATAAGCATGGAGTGAAACACAAGGTTGCCACAGCTTACCATCCGCAGACAAATGGGCAAGCTGAACTAGCAAATAAGGATATCAAAGGCATACTTGAGAAGGTAGTTTGCCTGAACGAGATTGGTCCAAGAGACTAGATGATGCCTTATACCCTTAGGAATGTCACCCTATCGGCTAGTCTTTGGGAAAGCATGCCATCTACCTCTGGAATTAGAGCATAGAGCTTACTGGGCTCTTCGACAACTCAATTTGGATCTCAAACTTGCTAAAGAGAAATGAATGCTTCAACTCAACGAGCTAGAGGAATTTCAAATGTTCTCATACGAAAATGTCAAGTTACTCAAAGAAAGACTCAAAAAATGGCATGACAAGCATATCCGAGCTCGAGAGTTTGAAGCAGGTCAGCAAGTCTTATTATTTAATTCCAGACTGAAGTTCTTTCCAGGTAAGTTAAAGTCATGCTGGTCCAGTCCATTTACGATCCATCGCGTCTATCCATACGGAGTTATTGAACTCTAAGGTAAAAGAGGTAATTTTCAAGTCAATGCTCAGCGTTTGAAACATTATTACAGAGAAAACCCTGAACGGGATAAAATCTCGTTCAGTTTATCTAATCCTTAGTTTTTAGTGCTTTTAATAAAATATTTAGGGAATATTTCCGGGTTTATTATGCTCAAATAAATTCTGTCTAGGAGATTGGAACTTAAGCGGAATTTGCTGTGCGTCTCCAATCTTTCTGAGGAATTGATTTTTGCATAATTTTCCAAGGAATTAGCCCTAAATAGCAAAATAAATTTTAGTTTTCCAAATAAAAAGGTCAATTTTGACCCAAGTCTTAAATTGCAACTCAATTTCAAATTTTCATTAAGTCTAAGGACTTAATTGAATTATTTTCAAAATTTGGTTGCTATTCTCGTAAATAATAAAAACTAGGTGCCTCTTTTTGTAAATATTTTTAAAAATGCATCTAAAATAAACATTTTTGTAATTATTGATGAACTTTAATATATAATTATATTTATTATAATTTATATATTAACTTTTATCAATTTAGCTTAAGATTAGAGTTATTTTTATTTCATATTTATCTTAATAATTAAATAACAATCGATAATTTAGTTATGTTTATTTAATTATTAATTGTTGTTTATCATGAGTAAAATTAGAAGGGGACTCTTATTTTTAATGCTTTAATTATTCTAAGAGTTTTATTCCAATTTATACTCCTCCATCTATATATTGCACCATTGATTCACCCCATTCACTCATTACACAACTTCCACCCACCCAAACATCAAGTGCCGCACCACCCCAAGCCACCATTCGGCTAGCAGCAACCCTCAGCAGACGCCACAACATTCGGCCAGCAGCTGCTCCAGCATACGTTGCACACGCCAGGCTGCTCCAGCACACTTGCACATCATCAGCTTCTGCCCCGTTCGGTGCCTCACGTGCTGCCTCTACCCCGTGCGCTTGCTGCACGCCAACCAGCCTAGCAGCTCCATCACGCTGGTGCTTCTGCTTGTGCTCCTGCTGGAGACCATCGCTCCACGCCAACAAGCCGTGGCCTGCCTGCACCCTTGTACCCTGCTGCTTTGTGTGCTTAGGTGCACATTCTCCCTCTCCCCAACCTAAGCCATCCTTCCTTTAATTTCCCTCCTTTGATTCATTAGTATATTTTTATTTTTATTTTTATTTTTTTTAGAGCTCTTAAAATCTACAAGGTAAGTGGTAAGAATAATTTTCTCTCTTAAAATTTATTTTTTATTCAATTATTTAATTTTTTTTCAACTTATTGAAATATTGATAATTGTTAGTAAATTTTTAAAATTTAATTTTTTTCAATTACTTAATTTTTCAATTTATTGAAATATTAGCAATTGCTATTAAATTTTATTTTTAGTTTTTATTCAATTATTGAATTTTCAATTTATTGAATTATTAGCAATTTTAATTAATTAAATTATTTAACTGATTTTTATTCTTTCCATCTTATATTCAGGTCCATCATGACTCGTAAAAGAACTCATGCCTCCGCTCAAATTGACAAAACACAAAGCAAATTTCACTGTGAGAAAGCCAAAATAAAATACGAAAAATCTTCAAGAATCAACAGATGCATCCAGAGAAAGGCTTTACATTGAAGGAAAGCAACTACAGGGACTTTATGGCATGTATTCGTCAAGTTGCTGAAGCTCTCAATTGGGAGTTGTTTTGTGAAAAGAGACCAAGTGTGGATGAAGAATTAGTTTGTGAATTCTACGCGAACTTAACTTCCAGAGAATTGACTGAAGTTCCAGTCTGGGGAATCAAGGTACCAATAAATTCTAGTGCTATTAATAAGTTCTTTGAATTACCTGATTTCGACAACGATGAATATTACTCTCTGTTGAGCAATATTAAGCCTCAAAATCTGCAAGAAATTCTCGAAGAACTCACAGTTCCAGGCTCCAAGTGGACTGTGTCAAAGCAAGGAATCCACACATGTTGAAGAGAGTATTTGACACCTCTAGCGAAGGTATGGTTTTATTTCATACGTTTCAGCCTTATGCCTAGTTCGCATGGGACTACAATTTCATTAGAGCGAATGGTCCTATTATACTCGATTTTAACCGGAAGACCATTGATGTGGGCAAAATCATCCTGAGAGAAATGCGAAATTGTGCCGTTAGATGGTCTGGCCCTTCCTATTTTCCCTTTACGATCACAATCCTATGCTTAAAAGCAAAGCTCCTTGCGGACGTAAAGCAGACAGAGTATAGTCAAGGCACAATCACCGATTGGGACCTCTACCGAGTAGCTGGAGATTCTGTTCTTCAGCAACGAATTGAAGAGAGCGAGGATCCCGAAGAAGCAGAAGATGATCCCACAGAAATATTGCCAGAGCCATCAACTGACGTCCCTCATGAGGCAAAATCAATGGA
Organism: Gossypium bickii; assembly: GCA_025503065.1. NCBI lineage: Eukaryota > Viridiplantae > Streptophyta > Magnoliopsida > Malvales > Malvaceae > Gossypium > Gossypium bickii. The sequence continues at coordinate 44,643,370 of CP106716.1, forward strand.
TCCAGAAGTTGAACATGATATCGAGCCCGCAATGTTTAGAGCTCCACCACCTAGCCCAAATCTTCGTGATGAACTATTTAAACTGATGGACTTGATGCAATGGAAGCAAGAAGCCTACTGGAGATATGAAAAAATAAGAGATGACTCAATGAGGAGTGCCCTCAAGAAGATTTATAATGACCCATTTATTTTTGTGCCTGAGTTTCCAGATTTCATATTTGAACCATGGCTTTCATCATCGAAGAAGGAGCAAGGCGATTCATGCAAGAATAATACTAATGAAGCGAAGGATGAGTCAAATTCAGAAGGATCGGCGAACAAATAAAAAAAAGGGGGGAGGACTTAAACTTTTATTTCTTTCTTAAGTATCTTAGGATTAGGTCAATTAGGAATTTTTATTTTTTGCACAATAAAATTAGAGATAGGAAGAAAGAATAAAATCTGAACAAGTCTTAAAGGCTAAAGTGTGGCAATAGATATATAGATGTCTAGGATTGGATTTTAGAAAGAGCTTGGTACTTAAGCAGTCAATTTGACTCACCTCCTCTTTTCTAATTATCCTACCTGGTGTATAGTATTTATTCACTTTAAACAATAAGGACATTGTTCACTTTGAGTAGGGGGACCGAAAATTTGAATTGATTCCATTCAGAATAAAATGTTCTTTTAATTATGCTTAGGATATATTTTTGTTCAATAAATTGAAATTTTGTTAATTATGCTAAACTTTAGTATTAATAAAGTTCTGTTATTTCAATAATTTATTATGTTAGCTTAATAAAGATGTGAATGTATTCTTAATAAAGCATACAAATTCGTACCATAAAATTTTTAGTTCCATACGAAAAAATTAGGCATGCATGAAAGCTTAAGTCTTTAGAATTGACTTAGTAATTTCTTGAGGCGAAATCCTAGGAAGCATGGAATATTGAAAATGATTTAGGCAAACTTTTGTTTGGACCGTTTGAGCCTGTCAAGCCAACCCTTATAAAATTATCCTTTGAAACCCAATTTTGAGACTATATGGCCTAAGTTTATTTGGACCTATGCAATATTTAGCCATCAACTTTCTCTTAATTACTTCTAAAATCGTCCCAAACACTAGACTTAGCACTATTCAAAAGATCGTTTGAAAATAAGTTTAGGGAGTTGAAAAGAAGTATCAACTGCTCGAAAAATTGTTGTACATGAAGCAAGCGCTCGAGTTTGAATTTTAAATAAAAAAACATGTACTCAAAATGAAATAAATGATCGAAAGAGCATAATTTGGGTATCAAGGATGAAAGTTCTGAAGGTTCGATATTAAGCTGAGTCTAAGGTTTTAAGCTAAAAATTTATCTATCTTTTACCTACCCTTAAGCCCAGCCATGTTACAACCCTATTAAAGACCTATTGATTCAAGATTCCCATGTTGCCTACATTAGTGGAGAGAAAGTGCTTTGTTCAACATATGAAGACATTAGTTAAGCTTAATGATTGCAGTTTACTTTTTGAATAAGGAATTAAAATCAATTTGGTAGTGAAGAACATGTCTTTATTAAAGGAACATTTAGTCTAATTTCACTAGTATGATAATTGTTGGAGGTAATTTGAACGATGTGAATGCTTAAGTTGCATAACTATCAAATTTCTTATCTTTGAGCATAAGTATGCCAACATCATAATTTTGAAGAGAAGTTTTTCAAAGGTGTTTTCGAGAAAATTCTTTTCAATTTTATGCATTCCTCGGGACGAGCAATGAAGTAAGTTTGGGGGTCTGGAAACACGAAAATTTATATACTTTTTCATGCCCTTTTTGACCCAATTTCATGTGGTTTCGAGTAAATTCTTATCAGGAAATAATTAAATATTATAAAATAATTAAATTGTGCTAAAAATATGAACATGATGAATTTTAATTATTTTTATGGTTAATTTTGATTTATGTTGACTATTTTCGACAGAATCGCATAAAGGACAAAAATCGGCTCTGTAGACACTGCTCGAAGAATAAAACCGAGAAGCGATTTGAAGTGTCAAGGTGACTCTATTTTCAGCCCAAGACGGTCCAATTATAAAGATTTAATCATAATATAAATAATTTTAATTTATTCCCAATTTAATTTGGGGTAAATAAATTATTTTTAATTAATTATGAAAAAGGGTCCAGTTAAACCGCACTGGTTGAATCGAACCGATTGAATCGAACCAACCACCACTTGGGCAGCCCAAACCATCCACAATGAAGGACCAAATCAGCTTACTTTTTGATTAATTTAGTTGCAAAGAAGCCCTTGAAGACTTCTCAAAATCCCATTCAAACCCCTCCAAAATTCATGGCTTTAAAGATTTGCCCATGCTAATTTTAGCAAAGTTGAATCCATCAACTTTGCCACATGGGATGGCCGGCCAAGTGGGACTCCTTTGCTGCTGATATTTTTCTATTTTTAGCAGCTCCTAACACCTATAAATACAGCCCCTATCTGCTCATTCAAAACACACCTGAAGCCTCCACAATTCTCCTCTCTCATTTTCTCTCAATTCTTTCGTTCCATTTTCTTTTTGGTGTGTTCTTGTGCCGATTTCTCCTCTTGGAAAAGAGGTGTTTTCCAGCCATTTGAAGCAGCATTTGAATTGTTCATAAGCCCCCTTGATAGCCGAGGACAATGAAGAACGAAGAAGGGATCAATCAGACAAGCCACGGAGAGCCACCGGATTTGTTTCTTGTTTCCTATCTCTTTAAATTATTTGTTGTTGTTTTGACAAACATGCTTATGAATATTCATACTTTTGAAATGTTTAATTCAATCAACTTAGCTTGAATTTAATTCGTGTTGGTTTGATTTCATTCGCCCTCTTAGATTACTAAAATTATGTTTATGCTGTTAAAGGCCTCGGTGAAATGTTTGATTAAGTAAAATTATTCTAAGTTATCTGGCATTATAATTGTTTAGATAGCTAATGAATTAATTATTTAAACACGTTGAAATTGTAATTAATGGACACAATACTTAATCTATGCATGTTTAATTCTTCTAAGGTAGCTGAAGATTAAATTAGCATTATATTTGACAATATGTATGCCTTGCATAACTTGCAGGATTTTTGTGATTAAGTTGTTTCAAGGTAAAAATACTTTGTTACTTCACATGATCTTTTATATGCTTGTTAGGTTGAATTAATCATTTGCATCGACATAGGAATATGCGAGAGATTGTTTAATTTAATGAGTATGTATGTGCAATAACATGTTTACTTTTTGAAGTCTGTTTAATCGGTCGAATTGGCATAGAAATATGTACAAGAGATAAATGGATTTTTGATTTGTAAATATGTTCATAAGTTAGCAAATTACCAACATGCCATGTTTTAACAAGTATAAACACATGTTTAATAATTCTAAGGTAAGAAATATGATTAAACCAACACAATCATGTCATCTTGATTAAAATTAGTTTTTGAAATCGCACACTTGAACTTTGTTTTATTTTATTTTACTTTGTTTTTCTCTTAGTTTTCAAATAGTTTTCAAAAATCAAATATTTTTCCCTAACCAAAGTGTTTGAAATTATTTTCATAAATAATTCTTTCACAGTCCCTGTGGGTACGATAACTCGACATTTACTTGTCACTTTATTACTTGTTACGATTGTGTACACTTGCACATTTCCACCATTCCACCTGTCTCAAGCAATGCTGCGTGTGTTGGAGCGAGTGGCTGGGGCAAGCACCGGGACAGCATCTCAGAAGTCTATTCCTGAACGACTTCGGACAAACGGAGCTGAAACGTTTAGGGGTATTTCTGGAGTGGCTCCAAATGTGCCTGAATATTAGCTAGAGGCGGTCGAAAGGATTATGGATGATCTAGACTGCACAGCTGAGGAGAAGCTGAAAGGAGCGGTGTCTCTCCTTTAGGAGGAGGCATATCGTTGGTGGCTCACCATAAGAGAGGGTACTCTAACGGATCAGATTGACTGGGAATTCTTTAAAACGGCATTTCAAGGGAAGTACGTTGGGCCCAGTTATGTGGATGCTCAGAGGAAGGCATTCTTGAATTTAGTACAAGGAAGCAAATCTGTGGCTGAGTATGAGGGTAGTTTCTGCGATTGAGTCGTTACGCTTGAGGCATTGTGGAGACTGATTATGAGCGCTGCGTGTGGTTCGAAGATGGGCTGCGGGATGAGTTGAGGGTATTGATAGCTCCGCAGTGAGAAAGGGACTTCGCCGTTTTGGTTGAGAAAGTTAAAATAGCCGAAGAGGTAAAGCAGACTGAGAGGAAGAATAGGGATAAGGATCGGGGTAAGAACAAGAGAAGTTTTGGGTCATCAGGATCATCTGGGGGTTTTCAGAAAAGGCCTAAGTTTGATGGGCCAGCTCGTGTTCCGACGCCTGCTGCGGGGAGTTAGGTTCGATCATGTGCTTTGTGTGGGAAAGTGCATTTTGGTGAGTGTAGGAAGAGAATAGGTGGATGTTTTAGGTGCGGATCTATGGACCACATGGTTAAGGATTGTCCACAAGTGGATCAGATGCGGCCAGTTGGACAAGGTTTCGATCAGTTCAAGAGGGGTGGTCAGCAATTGCCGAGAGGTCGTGGTCCAGCTAGAGGAGGAAATGGGTTCGGTCGGGGTCGTGAAGCACCCGGTAGGGGTGTTGGTAGTGCAGATGCAAGACAGCCGGGTTTAGTCTATGCAGCTCGTCGGTGAGAGGATGGCAACGTACCGGACGTCATAACCGGTACATTTCTTATAGCTGATAAGCCATTTCTTGCTTTGGTTGATATTGGATTGACCCACTCTTATGTTTCATGTTCTATATCTGAGACCTTTAAGTATAGAATCTGAACTAGCTGCTAGATAGTTGATGGTGGTTAGCCCGTTAGGACAATCCATGGTAGTGAACAAACTATTTAGGGATGTGCCTTTAGAGATTCAAGGAGTAGTGTTTTCGGCCGACTTAATGGAGTTACCATTTGGGGAGTTTGATCTTATCCTGGGCATGGATTGGTTGGTTAGACATCGTGCTAAGTTGGATTGCGCGACTAAGCGAATGGTGTTGAGTACCCTAGAGGGTGAAGAGGTGGTAGTGATAGGGGAAAGAAAGAATTATTTGTCTAACGTAGTTTCTGCATTAAGGGCTGTTAAGATGGTTCGGAAGGGGTGTAAGGCATTCCTAGCTTTCATCAGTACGTTGGATGCAAAGGAACTGACTGTTAATGAGGTTAGAACAGTAAAGGAGTTCGCGGATGTATTTCCTGAGGAACTTCTGGGGTTGCCTCCGGATCGTGAAGTGGAGTTTGGAATTGAGCTACTTCTGGGTACAGCTCCGGTGTCCATCTCTCCTTATAGAATGGCACCGAAGGTGCTGGTGAAACTTAAGGCCCAGATCCAGGAGCTGTTAGATCGTGGTTTTATTCGACCAAGTGTGTCTCCGTGGGGAGCGTCGGTGCTATTTGTGAAGAAGAAGGACGGGTCAATGCGTATGTGCATAGACTACCGTTAGTTGAATAAGTTGACGATTAAGAACAAGTACCCGCTGCCGAGGATTGACGATTTGTTTGATCAGCTCAAAGAGGCTTCAGTCTTTTCAAAGATAGATTTGAGGTTAGGTTATCATCAGCTTAAAGTCAAGGAAGCGGATATTCAGAAGGCAGCGTTTCGAACTCGCTATGGTCACTATGAGTTCCTGGTGATTCCGTTTGGGTTGACAAATGCACCAGCTGCGTTCATGGATATGATGAACCGGGTATTCCAACCCTATCTGGACCGGTTCATTGTGGTGTTTATAGACGACATCCTTGTATATTCCAAGACAGAAGAAGAGCACAACTCGCATCTTCGGGAGGTTCTGCGGATTTTGAGAGAGAAGCAGTTGTACGTCAAATTCAGCAAGTGTGAATTTTGGTTGAAAGAAGTTACCTTTCTAGGTCATGTTATGTCTGTAGAAGGGATTAGGGTAGACCCCCGGAATATTGAAGCGGTGTTGGACTGGAAACCGCCTAAGTCTGTGGTGGAGATTCGAAGTTTCTTGGGGTTGGCAGGTTATTACAGGAGGTTTGTTGAGGGTTTCTCTTTAATTGCAGCACCCTTAACTAAGTTGTTGTGGAAAGGGGTGTCATTTGTTTGGACTGACAAGCAGCAGGAAAGCTTTGAAAAGCTAAAGAGGATTTGGACAGAAGCTCCGGTATTGATTCAGCCCGAGGCTAGGAAGGAATTCATAGTTTATTGTGGTGCTTCATACACGGGATTAGGGTGTGTGATAATGCAAGATAGAAAGGTTGTGGTGTATGCATCTCGGCAGTTGAGACCGTATGAGGTAAACTATCCCACGCATGATCTGGAGTTGGCGGCGGTAGTGTTCGCTCTGAGGATCTAGAGACATTATCTGTATGGGGAGAAGTCCATTATTTACACCGACCATAAAAGCTTGAGATATCTTCTAACTCAAAAGGAGTTAAACTTAATGCAGCGAAGGTGGATTAAGTTGTTGAAGGACTACGACTGCTCGATCGAACATCATCCGGGAAAAGCTAACATGGTAGCGGATGCGCTAAGTCGAAAGGTGATATCAGAGTTAAGAGCGATGTTTGCCCATCTTAGCTTGTATGACGACGGAAGTTTGTTAGCTGAGCTCCAAGTGAAGCCATCATGGGTAGGTCAGATTAAAGAGAAGCAATTGTTGGACGATGTCTTGAGTGCTCGACTTTTACAGGTACAAAACGGTAGAGTAGAGGATTATAGTTTGAACAGTGATGGGGTTTTGTGTTTTCGTGGGAGGGTTTGCATGCCGAAGGATGTTGAGTTAAGGCAGATGATTTTTCAGGAGGTGCATAGTAGCCCTTACGCTATGCATCCTGGAGGGATTAAGATGTATCGGGACCTGTGTGAATAGTTCTGGTGGCCTGGATTGAAGCGGGAAGTTACTGAGTTTGTGGGGAAGTGTTTAACGTGTCAGCAGGTGAAAGCAAAGCTTCAATTACCTTCGGGATTATTACAGCCAGTGAAGATTCCACAGTGGAAATGGGAGAGAATCACGATGGATTTTGTGAGTGGGCTACCTCTTACGCCTACTCAGAAAGATTCGGTATGGGTAATTGTTGATCGGCTGACGAAGTCCGCCCATTTCATACCTGTTCGTGTCGATTATTCTCTGTAGAGGTTGGCTAAGCTGTATGTAGCGGAGATTGTGAGGCTGTATGGGGTACCGGTATCGATTATATCGGATAGAGATCTAAGGTTTACGTCGCATTTCTGGAAGGCGCTGCATCAGGCATTGGGTACAAGACTAGACTTCAGCATAGCTTTTCATCTGTAGACTGGTCAGTCTAAGAGAGTGATTTAGATATTGGAAGATATGCTGAGGGGTTGTGTCTTGGATTTTAGAGGTAGTTGGGAAGAGTTTTTACCGTTGGCAGAGTTCGCGTACAACAACAGCTGCCAGACTAGTATTCAGATGGCACCCTATGAAAGCTTTGTATGGACAGAGGTGTCGTACTCCTACTTGTTGGACAGAATTGGGTGAGTGACAGATCTTAGGTCCGGATTTGGGTGTGAAAACAGAGGAAAAAGTTAAATTGATTCGAACTTGGTTAAAGGAAGCGTCTGACAGGTAGAAATCATATGCCGATCTGAAGCGAAAGGAGATGGAGTTTGCAGTGGGTGATCAGGTTTTCTTGAAGGTTTCCCCGTGGAAGAAGGTGATGAGGTTTGGACGGAAGGGTAAGCGAAGTCCTAGGTTTATCGGGCCTTATCAGATTTTGAAACGTGTGGGACCAGTGGCGTATCAACTCGAGTTACCTTCAGAATTGAATCAGATACATGATGTATTTCATGTCTCGATGCTGAGGAGTTACCATTCAGATCAGTCTCACATTGTGCCGGTAGAGGAAATTGAAGTAAGACCAGACCTGTCCTTTGAAGAGGATCCAGTGCAAATCTTAGATCGAGACGTTAAGGTGCTGAGAAGGAAGTTAGTTTCGTTGGTCAAAGTTTTGTGGCGGAACCACAATTCAGAGGAGGGCACGTGGGAGCCAGAGGATGTTATGCGTCAGCAACACACTCATCTCTTTTAACCAGGTAATTTCGAGGCCGAAATTTCTTTAAGAGGGTAGAACTGTAACATCTGAGATTTTAGGGGCTCTACATTTACTTTGTATCTATGTGCTTGGCATGCATAGTATGTTGTTTGAGTGTGTTTGGGGTCCCTGGGAAGGCTCGGGGCCAGGTAGAAGCCTTGGTAAAAATTCAAGTTTTGGTACTTTAAAGGAGGGATAACTGGTTGGGTCAGGCTTCAAGAGTTTTTGCTGGTGTTTGATGACACAAGAAAGGCAGTAGTAAGGTGGCAAGGAGACGCCACCTAGCATGCAGGGAGGTGGCGTCACAAGGGAAGCTGAGGGAAAGGGTTCGAATCTCTCAGGTAGCGCAAGGGAGCATTATTTTATTGGCTCAGGTAAGGGAGGTGGTTGGATGGTAATCAAACTCTGGAGGAGAGAGGGAAGACTTGGTCAAGATATTCAAACAAGTGGTGGAGAGCTATTTGTGAGGTTTGAATAATTCAAACTCATTTGAATGGGTGAGGAAGAGGAAATCGTGGGAGGTGATGTTGGTAGTAGAGTTGGCCGAATTTGGGAAGTTGGTGGAGTTGAATTTCGGCTAAGGGTGTAGTGGTTGGTACATTTTGGCATTTTGGATGTGAGGAGCTAAAGTGAACTGTAGCATTTGTGTGGTTAAGTGCCGAAAGTCTGTAGGAGCTTTTAGTTTTCAATTTGGTCATTTTCGGTCATTGTGGAGGAGTAGTGAAACCGAAACCTCAACCCTTCTTGGAAATCTCTTTTTCTCTTATTTTCTTCCCCTCTCATCTTTTCTATCTTCAACCGAACCTAGTGCCTCATTACTTTTATTTTCACCACTTGTGACTTGGACCTTCTACGTAACCAAAACCCCTCTTGTTCTCTTCTCCTTCTTGTTCTTTTGGTGTTAGCTGAACCTCCCCTACTCCATTTGCCAGTGGTTCTCCTTCAAAGCTGAAATATCTGTCTGCTTCATTTCTTCTAAAGCTAAAATCTTCTTAGCCATTCTTCTTGTATTTTTCCCTTACCTCTTTGCGAAGTCGAAACTTATTCCATCTACCTTCTCTCTGAATTTTCTTGTTAGTCGAATCTCTTTGGGTGTTAAACCTCTTCATTCGTCCTTGTTTCAGTGGATTGCCGCTACTTGTTCTTCTATCCTTCTTAAATCGGCTTCTTCTTGTGTGTTGTGGTAAGTGTTCTTTTTCTTTTTCGATTAGTTCCCTTCCCTTGCGAGTTGCTAAAACGAAAGTGTTAACCTTATACTTTGGTACATTGGCCGAATGTGGGGATTGTGTAGGGACTCAGCCGATTCTGGGTATAAGTTTGTTGTCCTTCGGGTTGTGCCGATCTAAGTAAGAGACTTCTTCACTTGAGTATCTATTCCTTCGTTCTTGTCATTGCTTAACCTGGTTCTTTGATTAAGATTTGTCATGGATTCAAATGCCAGTCAAGGAAAGGAGGGGTTGGACTCGTAGTCCCTACCCCTAAGTTTAAGCGGCGCGCAGTTGCAGCAATGCGTGACTTTCCACGGATTGTGGGCCGGCATCAGAGAGGGAGAAGTAGATCGCTGTGATCCCTGCAAGTGAGAGCGTTAGCAAGATCGATAGCGTAGTTCTGTGTGTTTACAGGTGTGTAATTCCCACACCGTTTCTGGTTGTTTCTGTTTATTATATATGTGCTTGTTAAATGCCGAAATTCGGTATGGGCTGCTGGATTTCCCATGGAGGGTAAAAATGAGATGCCAGGTTAGTGATTTCTGGCTGTGCTATACGAGTGATTATGTTGACATGTTTATATGCACAATCTGAATGTTTTATATATGCATGCCGAAACTTGCTGTATTCATACATCATGACTATATGTTTGCATGGGGATGGGCATATGATATTGATGAAAGGGGAAGCGTTTTGTTCTAGTGGCTTTTGCCACAATCTGTTCTAGTGGCTCTGCCACGTTCTATTCTGGTGGTTATGCCACATATCTGGTGACTCTGTCACAATCTGACGATGAGCAGCTAACTGCAGCATGACTACCATCGATGGTGTGTAGCGTTGAGGGTTGATTGTAGAAATCCCCATTGGTGTGATTGGCAGGTATGGGTGGTGTGTAGCGGATGGAAACTTAGGCTGGGTGGGGTTTTGCATCATCTTGCATATGCTATCTGCTAATCTGTACTGTGAGGCTAAGTCCTAGTTTGATTTCAAATGGGCTTGGGGCCCAGTGATGGTGCTTGGAAAATTACACACTGAGTCGTTAGACTCACTCTGTTTGCTTAACATTTTTACAGGTAATACATAAGGCAGTGGACCGGGCCGGAGGGGACTACGAGGTGGCCATGCATGGTTTATTTAATAGAACTTTATTTTTACTAAATTTTCGGGATTTTGTTATGTAATAAGGCCACTAATAACTTAGCTTAATTTTGATTTAAATTTTAGACATTTCGAATGCAAACACGCGACAAGATGTTTTTTTCAAAATGCAAAAGAAAGCTTTCTCATGATTTAATTAAACGAGCTAATAACGGGTTTCTTCAATAAACTTCTAGATTAATCTAATATAACAATATGTGTTTCCAAATAACCCCTAATCACACAAATTCAGCTAATTTGAACTTTTCCCTTAAAAGATTAACAAGTTTTCTAACGAAACAACTAACTTGGAGTTTTTAAAAAGAAGACTTAAAGTTTTCTGAAGATTCGCGAGGTTTTATAAAATCTTTCCTAGTGACATGCCAGATCCGGTAGTGGTGTTTGGGCCGAGTTTGGGGTGTTACATTTTGCTTGGTTCCGCCTTTGTAACGCATCTTCAAATTACCTGATCTGCACATATGCAGAAAAGAAAGGGATCTTCCCAAAAATAGTTTTTCGCGTCAGCAAAGAGTCGGTTTTTTTTAAGTCTTTTTGGAAAGATGTTAGCGGCTAAATAATTCGCAATATTTGCAAACCATGGTACCTCAGAATGTGTTATAGAAAAGAGTTGTTCTTCGGGAAACGAGTCATTTATCTCACTTTCATCATTCTCTTTGGTATGTGGATTTTCAAGTCTAGAGAGGTGATCCGCTACAAGATTCTTAGCTCCCTTCTTATCTTGTATCTCCAAGTCAAATTCCTGTAAGAGTAAAATCCATTGTATGGGTCGAGTTTTTGCATCAGATTTAGTTAAAAGATAATGAAGATCTGAATGGTCAGTGTAAACAACAACTTTAGACAATATTAGATATTGCCTAAACTTGTCAAAAGCAAAAACTACAGCTAGTAATTCTTTCTCTGTGGTGGTGTAGTTTTCTTGTGCAGGTGTTAATGTTCTGCTAGCATAATAAATCGGCTGAAAATGCTTGTCTCTTCGTTGTCCCAAAACTGCACCTACTGCAAAATCACTTGCATCACACATTAGTTCAAAGGGTAAATTCCAATCAGGTGCAATTATAATCGGAGCATTTATTAATTTATCCTTAAGGACATTGAATGCCTCTAAACATTCCTGATTAAAATTGAATGGAACATCTTTTTCTAGTAATTTTGTTAAGGGCTTAGCTAATTTAGAAAAATCTTTAATGAATCTTCTATAGAATCCTGCATGTCCTAAAAAACTTCTAATAGCCTTAACTGAACTAGGAGGAGGTCATTTTTCTATGGCTTCAATCTTTGCTTTATCTACTTCAATCCCTTTACTAGAAATCTTATATCCTAACACAAACCCTTCTCTAACCATAAAGTGACATTTTTCCCAATTCAAAACAAGGTTTGTTTCCTCACATCTCATTAGAACTCATTTTAAATTTTTAAGGCAAAGATGGAAAGAATTACCAAATACCGAGAAATCATCCATAAATACCTCTATAATATCTTCCACAAGTTCGTCGAAGATTGCCAGCATGCAACGCTGAAAGGTAGCAGGAGCATTACATAATCCAAAAGGCATTCTACGATAAGAAAATGTATTTTATGGGCATGGTATGTTGTCTTCTCTTGATCTTCAAGAGCTATAGGGATTTGGAAGTAGCCGGAGAGTCCATCCAAGAAACAGTAGTACATATGCCCGGATAGTCTTTCTAACATTTGATCTATGAAAGGTAGAGGGAAGTGATCTTTCCTGGTGGCATCGTTCAGCTTTCTATAGTCTATCTGAGACTCTCCAACTCGTGGATCGTTGCTCTTGTAAGGATTAACTCATTTTTTTCATTGGGCACCACAGTCATACATCCTTTCTTTGGAACTACCTGCACAAGACTTACCCAAGTACTGTCAGAAATAGGATAAATTCCTGCATCTAGAAGTTTAATTACCTCAGCTTTGACCACTTCTTTCATGTTGGGGTTTAAGCGTCTCTGAAGCTGTACACACGGCTTGTATTCCTCTTCCATTAAAATTTTGTTGGTGCAGAATGATGGGCTTATACCCTTGATGCCAGAACTTTTCCAAGCTATGGCCCTTTTATGTTCTCTTAGTACCTGCATCAACTCCTCTTTTTCCTTGGGTTCTAACTCTAAAAAGATAATTACTAGTTGTATCCATACCTTTAACCTAGCCCTGTTACAACCCGGTTAAAGACCTTTTGATCTGTTTGTCATCTCATTTTACAATGGTGGAGATTTGATTTTCATGCAAGCCTATGGGACTATTTTTTCATGTTCGACTTATCGGGTGCTTAATTCTGAACCTTAAACACTTTGAGTGATTTCAGTGAATCTTTAGTGAGGATGTCAATCCTTGTCGATTTTGAATTAAAGGTAATTATTTAAATAAGGGGAGACACCTACATTTTCGCAATACAAATGCATGACTTATCTTATTTGAATCTTTAGGACTCTTTGAGTTGAATTATCCATGTATAAATTATCTATAAATTATGATGAGACATTGTTGATAGGAATTATGAATCATGGAACGTTCGTTTTAATTGTAAATTGAGAATTTTGCTTGAGGACAAGCAAAAGCTTAAGTGTGGGAGTATTTGATAAACCGTAAAAGTAGCATATTTTAATCCCACATTTAGTATGCTTTTGGATGATTTATCCCTCGATTTATGTAAAAAAGGTGCTCTTAATCCTTTCTTCTCATGTCTTATACCCAGAAAAGCACCTGGTGATGAAAAGAACATAAACGGGCCCAAAACAGAGTAAATGGGCCATATCACGAAATTCACAAGGCCTGGGCCCAAGACCACACGGTTGTGCCAAGTCAATCATCTAGAACACGGCCTAATCTGCGATTTACACGGTCGTGCCTCATTAAAGAAATCCGAACATGGCTTGAAGACCGACCACATGGGCGTGTGCCATGGCCATGTCCCTGTCCTGGCAAAGAGCAATTTCATTCGTATTTGGATACTTTGGACGAAGAAACCTATTTCGAGAGCCTATATAAACCCCCTAAGTGTCAGCTGAAAGAGAGCGGTTAGCTAGGCCGAGGAGCCAAGCCGAAAAGGCCAGATTTGTGCGGAATCATCAAAGATAGCCAGTTGATCCATCTCAAGAAGCCGGAATTCTACTCAAGACGGCGGATCTCTCCTTCAATTCCCTTAGGGACTTTTAGGGATTTCTTATGTTTTGTTTTATCTTTTCTTCTGAGATGTTTTCTTTTATAGTTATGAACTAAACTCCTCAAATACCCGAAGGGGATGAAACCTATGATGAAACTTGTTATTGATTTCTGAATTATGTGATAAATACTTAGTTCGTTCTTAATTATGTGAGCTTAACCCAAATTTGATGTGCTTAGGTGGAGGAGCAAAAGTCCCTGCTTAAGAGTAGATCTAGCATAATTAAGCAGAGTTGATCGCACGCCTAGAGATAGGGTGACGAGATTTTGCCGGATTAGGGTGAAACCTAATATGGGAGTTCACATATCGATTTAGTGCTATTCTAGGGGGTCATTAACAGAGAAAGAGAATTCCATTAATTAACCTAGGGTTAGACGTTATTCGCCTCAAGAGAGGGTTTAATATACGTTAGGGAGTCTTACAGATCAAACTAAGTAAATAAAGTCTAGTTCAGTGTTGGATAGCAAGTGAAGTCTAGGTCGATTCTTCCTAAGGGTATCGTCTAAATCAACTGAGTTTTTTTAAAAGTTATCTCCCCAAGTTAGTCTTTTTGTCTTTGCGTCTTAGCTTGGTAGTTAGTTAATTTTAGATTAGACAACCAATCACTTTATATTTAGGCGAAATAATAGAAAGAAAGTTAGTATTAGTACTTTTAGTTCCTTTAGGTTCGACAATCCGGTCTTGCCTAAATTATACTACTGTTCGATAGGTGCACTTGAGTTAGTTTCCAGGTTCGATCATTCTCATTATAAATGTTAAAGCTCTGATTTACAACGATCAAGTTTTTGGCACCATTGCCGGGGAACTAAAATATTTAGAAAGCTCTATTTTTATTACTTTAGCCATTTTTTTTATTTTTTGCAATTTACTTTTATTTTTATTTTAGGTTAAAATTTTTTTATTTTTTCTGAAATTTTCTTTCTTTCTTTTCTTAACAGGTACCTCTAGTTTATGACTAAAAGGAACCCGAGAGGACCTTTAGTATACGACAGTGATATTGAAGCTACCGCTCGAAGGAATCGTAGAGAAATTAGGCGAGCCCTAAATTACACAGAGGAAAATCAAGAAGGCAGATCTAGTCCTACTGAAGGGATGGACGAGGATAATCCACAACCACATGATGTGGGGGAAAACAATGCTCCACGTACTATGTTTGATTATGCTAAATCGCATTTAACAGGAGCAAAATCGAGTATTGTTAGGCCTGCTATAGCTGCTAATAATTTTGAATTAAAGCCTAACACAATATAAATGATTCAACAATTTGTTCAATTTGATAGTTTGCAGGATGGAGATCCAAATACTCATATAGCTAATTTCTTAGAGTTCTGTGATACCTTTAAAATAAATGGCATTTTTGATGATGCCATACGTCTTCGGTTATTTCCCTTTTCATTAAGGAATAAAGCCAAACAGTGGTTAAACTCCCTACCACGAGGATCAATCAATACATGGGAGCAAATGACTGAAAAGTTTTTATTAAAATATTTCCCACTGGCCAGAATGGCCAAATTACGAAATGATATTTCTTCTTTTGTGCAGATGGATTTAGAGACATTATACGACGCATGGGAGAGATACAAAGATCTCTTGAGAAGGTGTCCGCACCATGGTTTACCCTTGTGGCTACAAGTCCAAACCTTCTATAACAGTGTAAACCCCTCAACGAGACAACTAATTGATTCAGCCGCCGGTGGAACTCTGAACAACAAAACTCCTGAAGCAGCCTACGAGTTTATCGAAGAGATGTCGCTGAATAACTATTAGTGGCAAGTTATAAGGATGAAACCGACAAAATCAGCCGGAGCCTTCAACATAGACACAGTAACCATGCTATCAACACAGATGGAGATGATGAATAAAAAGCTTGATAGTTTGTGTTCTTCACAGGTACACCCAATAATGCAGTGTGACGCGAGTGGAACTGTGGCGAATCCTGAGTACCCACCCTACCAACCGGGAGTAGAGAGCGAACAGATGAACTATATAGGTAACAATTTTAGAACCAATAATAATCCTTATAGTAATACTTACAATCCAGGTTGGAGGAACCACCCAAATTTTTCGTGGGGAGGACAAGGAAATCACAGACAACAACCTCCTCAAAATTTCCAAAATCAACTATATCCACAAGAGAAGAAGCCAAGCCTTGAAAAGATGCTGACAAAATCCATGGTAGCCACAGAAATTTGTCTCCAAGATACTGTGAAAACACTTAAAGATCAACAAACATCGGTTGAAGAGACCAAGAACCGAGTCGGGGAAGTTACTAAGTCAGTAAGGGAAGTCACTAATGTAACAGTCCGAATTTGACCCTAATCAGAACAGTGGTTTCGGGACCACGAATCTGAGTCTGAAAATTTTTTTAAACATTATATTCTGTGCTAATTATATGTGATTTATAATGTGTGAAAGGTTCGTATGAAAATTTGATTGTATTTGTGTGTTTAATTGAAAAAAAAGGACTTAATTGCGTAAAATGTAAAAGTTGCAAACTATAGTGAAAAGAGCTAATGTGATAATGGCTTTTTAATATGAGGTATTAAAAGGGAAAATAGCCCATTTTTAAGGTTAGTGGGCGGCATATGACAATAGTAACCTTTAATTATGTGTTATGTTTATTTTTATTATAAAGTTAAAATGGTAACTTAATTAAAACTTATATTGTAAAGGAAAATAAAACCAAAAAATAAGCATGTTCATCTTTTACTAAACATAGTCGAAACATAGCAAAAGAAAAAGGAGGAAAAACCTTGCAACATTCGGCCATATTTCAAGCTTAAATCGAGTATGTGTTTTTAGCTAGTTTTCGATGATTTTTACGTTTTTGTGATCGTTGCTTTGAATACTATTTGACCCATGCTAGAATTTTTGAGATTAGTGTATATGTGATGTTCGGCCATGATAGAAGCTTATGCTTTGTGATGTTTGATGAATATATGTTAAAGTTAGGTTATAGATTAAAATGTTTTGTATTGGAAATTTTGGTGAGTATTTTGGGCTAAATTGCAAAAATAATTTTTTGAGGGGTTAAAATGCAAAATAAATGAAATAAATGGACTTGTATAGTCCCTACGAATATTCGGCCCTTAGGTTGTGTACTGAAATTTTGTGTATTTTGTGTTTTGTGCAAATAGGACTAAATTGTAAAAATGTGAAACATTAGGGGTAAAATGGTAATTTGCCTATTTATGTGTTTTGAGACTAAATTGAGATGAAATGTGCTTGAATGAGCTAAATTTTAGTCTGTTTAGATCAAGAACAAAGAAAGACGGATTTGGATCAGGGAAAGGCAAAGGTTATCGAATAGCCGGCCTTCGTTGTCCGTTGATAGTCGAGGTAAGTCTTTAAGCAAATATATGTTGAAAATTAGTTATGTAACTTAATGAATGATGAAATTTAAATATTTTGAGGATATATATATGAGATTGTCGAATGTTGGTGGTATAATATTGGATTGATGTTATTTATTTAATGTAATGTGATTAAGCTTATTCGAATTTGATATGAGATAGTATTATGAAATGTATGGGATATATGTGATTTTGGTATTAATAAAGGTGTATGGAATGGTTAATTATGTTGATACTCAGGCTTCGAGCCTAGCAGGCCTTGTGCTGGTGATCTATATCAGGCTAAATGCCTAGCAGGCCTTGTGCCGGTGAATCATATCGGGCTTATTGCCTAGCAGGCTAAATGCCGGTGTTTAAATCTCGGACCTTGAGTCTAGTAGGCCTAGTGTCGGTATGTGTGCGAATCGTGCTAATGCCTAGCAGGTTCTATACCGGTGAGTTTTCAGTTCCGAACTTCGATTATGTAGTAATAAAGTCATGAAACAAAACAAGTAAGCTTAAGCTTTTGAAAGTGAATTAGTTAATCTACAAGGTATGTATTTTTCATGCTTTAATGTTATATATATATGCTATGCTAATGAGTAAATAAAAAGATGAAAGAAATGTGTTATACCTGTGGCTGTGGAATTTGTATATAAAATATGCCATGTGGTTACTGGTTATTCGAAAGCTTGAGTGTGGTTAAGATGTTCAAGTAGGTGTATTTATATACATAGATATGTGCAATCTGTAAATGGTGTATTTGGCAAGAAAATGAAAGTTATTAAATAAGTGAGGTAATGATACTTTATTATGGTGAGTTTTTAAGTAAGCCATATATATCTAATGTTATAAGTTCATTGTATATAATGCTTGAATGGTTGAGTGTTATAATGTAGTTGCTTAAGACTTACTAAGCTAGTATGCTTACTTGGGTATGTTTATTGTTTCGTTTTATAGATTTCAATCAAGCTACGAGCTTCGGGGACCGTCACTAAAGTCATTCACACTATCGGCTCACGTTGGTACCTATAATGTTAGACTATTGTTCTTAAGGCATGTATAGGCTAGTTAAGTTTTCGAATGATATTATGATAATGTATAAAAGCCATGCGAAAGTGGCTTGTTTTTTTGTGTTAATGTTCGATGGTATACTCTATCCTTAATGTAATATGCGTGAATGTTTTGCTTGGTGACAAATGAGGATATGATATAAATAATTCATGCTAAATAGGTAAGTTGTGTATGGATGATTGTCATGAGGTCATTTGGCATGAATAACTTTCGAACATATATCATAGAAGATTATTAGGTTTAAGTTAAGATGTTAATAATGGTTAAATGGTTAAGTCAAGGCTAGTATGTATTAGTTAAGTATCATTTGGAATTTATGTGTGTGCATTACCTTTAGTCATTTTATGGAATATGAAATATGTTATGCAATGCACATGTGTGTTCGGTTAAGCTTATGAGAGATATCTACATGTAACCAATATGCTTGAAGAATTAGTTGTTTGAACTTAATTTTGAATTTGGTAAATGCACATATCTATGATGTATTAATATATATATGAAATTAGCTATATGTGATTTCTTGACTTGATTAAGTGTTTGACTCTATCTAGACTTAGTACAAGTTCATTTTGTGTTCACCCGTGATCATATTGAATATGACTTAGTTTAGTATATTAAGTATGTATTACGCATATGGGATTGTCTGTTTATAATTGAACCATTTTTATAAGGATGTTTAACTAAGACATAATTTGATTGAATAAAAGTTTTTACTTATCTGGTAATACCCGTAACCCTAATCCAGCGACGGATACGGGTTAGTGGTGTTACATTTGATTCGTATCAGAGCTTACGGTTTAGTCAATTTTAGGACTACCATAGCGCGTGAGAGTCTAGCTATACATGCCTTTATTAAATATACAATAGTGTGGTGACTTCTGACATTTCAAATTGTGTTTTATATAGTAAATGGATCCTGACAGAGCTGTAGCGGATGATGTAGAGAGTGTAGCGCCTGATCTTGCACGTGGGTCAGCGCCGGTAGACTCTCGACCTATCTCGGGTAGCCATGAGGGAGAGGCTAAGCAAGCCTTCTACCAGATGATGAATGAATGGTTTACCCAATTTATCCGGACTAATCCGGCTGTACAACAACCTCCACCCCCGAATAATCCAACTCCAATACCTTCAACACCTCCGATGATAGATCCAATGAGATCTAGCAGGCCTCCTGTAGATAAAATCAGGAAATATAGGGCCGAGGAATTTAAAGCTAATGATGACGACGATGCGGAACGAGCTGAAATGTGGCTTGATAACACTATCCGGGTGCTTGATGAGCTGTCATGTACTCCAGACGAATGCTTGAAATATGCTATATCTTTACTACGGGACACTGCATATCACTGGTGGAATACACTAGTATCGATGGTTTCGAAAGAAAAAGTAACTTGGGATTTCTTCCAGAGCAAGTTCGGTAAAAAATAAATTAGTCAGAGATTCATCGATCAGAAATGAAAAGAATTTCTAGAATTGAAACAGGGTCGAATGACCGTGACTAAGTATGAGCGGAAGTTCGTCAGATTGAGCCGATATGCCTGAGAGTGTGTATCAACAAAAGCCATTATGTGCAAAAGGTTTGAAGACGGTCTGAATGAAGATATTAAATTGCTAGTTGGCATACTTGAGATCAAAGAGTTCGTGGTACTTGTCGAACGAGCTTGCAAGGCTGAACAGCTTGGAAAAGAGAAAAGAAAAGCCGAGTCCGAAGCTAGAGACATTCAAAAAATATCATCGAGTAAGACCTTTCATCCCGTACCAAAGAAGTTTAAAGATGAATCCAGTCGGCATAAGGCTACTTCAGACTTCTCTAAATGAGATCGACCTCCTACGGGTTCCCGAGCTACTTCGATGGCCAGTGTTGGTAATGTTCAACAAAATCGTGTTGAATGCAAGCATTGTGGTAAATGGCATTCTAGGAGTTGTAGATTTCATGATCGGTCTTGCTTTAAATGTGGATCGTCGAATCATTTTATTCGAGAGTGCCTGATGTTAGCCGAGCAAAATACGGCTCAGAATACAAGACCGAGCAACGCGTCAGCACGCGGCAGACCACCCAGACATTCAGGGAATGTAGGTGGCAGTCAGAGAGGAAAAATAGACACTACAGTTTGATCAGAGGCTCGAGTACCTGCTACAGCATATGCTATACGTGCCAGAGAGAATGCTTCTTCCCCAGATGTTATCACTGGTACTTTCACTCTTTATGATACTACTGTGATTGCATTGATAAATCCCGGTTCGACTCATTCATATGTGTGTGAAACTTTAGTATCTAGTAAGACTCTGCCTGTTGAGTCTACTGAGTTTGTGATTTGTGTGTCCAACCCCTTGGGTAGATGTGTTCTCATTGATAAAGTGTGTAAAGGTTGCCCGTTGATGATTCGGGATTCATGCTTTCCAGCCGATTTAATGTTGTTGCCTTTTGGCGAGTTCGATATAATTTTGGGAATAGACTGGTTAACTTTGCTTGATGCTGTAGTTAATTGCAAAAGAAAAACCATTAATTTGAGATGTCAGAACGGTGAGATCATCCAGATTGAATCTAATGACTGGAATAGGTTACTGGCAGTAATATCCTCGATGTTAGCTCGTAAGTATGTGAGAAAAGGATGTGAAGCTTACTTGGCTTATGTATTGGATAATAAAGTGTCTGAAAAGCAATTTGAGTCCTTACCAGTTGTGTGTGAATACCCAGATTTGTTTCCTGAAGAATTACCGGGTTTACCACCAGTTCGAGAAATAGAGTTTGGTATTGAATTAGTACCAGGGACGACTCTGATTTCGATAGCTCCGTATCGGATGGCACCTATAGAATTGAAAGAGTTGAAAGCACAGTTGCAAGAGTTGACAGATAAGGGCTTTGCACGATCGAGTTTCTCTCCTTGGGGTGCACCAGTTCTAATTGTGAAAAAGAAAGATGGGACTATGCGAATGTGCATTTATTATCGGCAGCTGAATAAGGTAACCATAAAGAATAAATACCCGTTGCCTCGGATTGACGACTTGTTTGATCAGTTGAAAGGAGCTTCAGTGTTTTCAAAGATAGATCTGAGATCGGGCTATTATCAGTTGTGAGTCAGATATTTCGATGTGCCAAAGACTGCATTTCTAACGAGGTACAAACATTTTGAGTTCCTAGTTATGCCTTTTGGACTTACTAATGCACCTGCTGTTTTTATGGATTTGATAAATCGAGTTTTCAGATAGTATTTGGATCGATTTGTGGTAGTGTTTATAGATGATATCCTGATCTACTCCAGAAATGAAACTGATCAACCCGAGCATTTGAGATTGGTGTTACAAACTTTGCAAGATCAATAGTTGTATGCAAAGTTTAGCAAGTGTGAGTTCTGGATCAATGAAGTTAGTTTTCTAGGTCATGTTGTTTCAGCGACAGGCATTCGGGTTGATCCGAATAAAATATCGGCTATACTTGATTGGAAGCCACCAAAGAATGTTTCTGAAATTCGAAGCTTTCTGGGACTCGCTGGATACTACAGACGATTCGTGATAGGTTTTTCTATGATAGCCACACCTTTGGCAAAACTACTACAAAAAAATATCAAGTTCAAAGGGACGAAAAAATGTCAGAAACGTTTTGATCAGCCAAAATCTCTTTTGACCGAAGCTCCAGTGTTAATTCAGCCTGAATTGGGTAAAGAATTTGTTGTGTACAGTGATGCTTCTTTGAATGGTTTGGGTTGCGTCTTAATGTAAGAAGGCAAAGTAGTAGCCTATGCTTCGAGACAGTTGAAGCCTTATGAAAGAAATTATCCGACTCATGATCTAGAATTAGTAGCCATCGTTTTCACGTTGAAGATTTGGCGTCATTACTTATTCGGTGAGAAATGTCATGTTTATTCAGATCACAAAAGTCTGATGTATATGATGACTCAGAAAGATTTGAACTTGAGACAACACGGATGGTTAGAGCTGTTGAAAGACTATGAATTAGTGATTGACTACCATCCGGGGAAAGCTAACGCTGTTGCAGATGCCTTAAGTCGAAAATCATTGTTTGCTCTTCGTGCGTTGAAAGCAAGACTGTTGTTTATTCAACAAATTTGTGATGCTCAGAAGGTTGACAAAGATACGAGGGCAAGACGAGTTCAGTGTGAAAGTGATGCAAACTCAGAGGTTTGAATCGATGGAAATGACTGTTTGAACTTCAAAGGCTGAATATGTGTTCCGAGGAATGTGGACTTGATTCAGATGTTATTGAACGAGGCTCATAATAGTCGATTGTTGGTGCATCTGGGTAGCACGAAAATGTATATTGATTTGAAACAGTTTTATTGGTGGCCTGGTATGAAACGGGATATATCTGAATTTATCTCAAAGTGCTTAATTTGTCAGCAAGTAAAAGCCAAACATCAGGTGCCTTCTGGATTACTTCAGCCCATCATGATACCTGAATGGAAATGGGATAGAATTACTATGGATTTTGTATCCAGTTTGCCTTCGACACCGAGCAAGAAAGATGTAGTCTGGGTTATAGTGGATAGACTGACCAAATCAGCTCACTTTGTTCCAGTTCATACGGACTATTCGCTCGATAAACTTGCCGAGTTGTATGTATCTCAAATTGTAAGATTACATGGTGTGCCGATTTCCATTGTTTCGGACAGAGACCCGAGATTCACGTCATGGTTTTGGAAGAAATTGCAAGATGCTTTAGGCACCAAACTACATTTTAGCATAGCTTTTCACCCACAGATAGATGGTTAGTCTGAGTGAACCATTTAGATACTTGAGGACATGTTAAGATGTTGCGTCCTTGAGTTTGAAGGTACGTGGGAAAGATACTTACCTTTGATTGAATTTGCTTACAATAATAGCTTTCAATCTAGTATCAAAATGGCACCTTACGAAGCTCTATATGGCCACAAGTGTCGTACACTGTTGTACTGGCAGAGCTTAGTGAAAATAAGATACACGGGGTTGAATTGATTAAAGAAACTGAACAGAAAGTGGCTGTAATCAGAGATAGTTTGAAAGCTGCATCGGATCGCCAAAAGTCCTACGCTGATTTGAAAAGTAAAGACATTGGGTTTCAGGTCAGAGACTGGGTATTCTTGAAAGTTTCTCCGTGGAAGAAAGTACTTCGATTTGGTCAGAAAAGCAAACTAAGTCCGAGATTCATCGGACCGTATGAGATCATCGAACGTACTGGGCCTGTTGCTTATAGATTAAAGTTGCCCTCTGAATTAGAAAAGATACACAACATATTTCATGTTTCAATGCTTCGTAGATATCGGTCAGATCTGTCACATGTGATTTCTCCGTCTGAGACTGAAATCTGATCCGATATGACATACGAAGAGGAACCGATCCGTATTTTAGCTCATGAAATGAAAGAGTTGAGAAACAAGAAAATTCCGTTAGTAAAGGTACTATGGAATCGACATGGAGTCAAAGAGGCTACATGGGAGCCTGAGGATTCAATGAGGCAACAATATCCGACTTTATTAAACGGTAAGATTTTCGGGGACGAAAATCCCTAAGGGGGGAAGATGTAACAATCCGAATTTGACCCTAATTAGAACGGTGGTTTCGGGACCACGAATCCGAGTCTGAAATATTTTTTAAATATTATATTCTGTGCTAATTGTATGTGATTTATAATGTGTGAAAGTTTCGTCTGAAAATTTGATTGTTTGTGTGTTTAATTAGAAAAAGCGTAAAATGTAAAGGTTGCAAACTATAGTGAAAAGAGCTAATGTGATAATGGCTTTTTAATATGAGGTATTAAAAGGGCAAATAGCCCATTTTTAAAGTTAGTGGGCGGCATATGACAATAGTAACCTTTAATTATGCGTTAAGTTTATTTTTATTATAAGGTTAAAATGGTAACTTAATTAAAACTTATATTGTAAAGGAAAATAAAAAAAAATAAACATGTTCATCTTTTAATAAGCATAGCCGAAACTTAGCAAAAGAAAAAGGAGGAAAAACCTTGAAACATTCGGCCATATTTCAAGCTTAAATCGGGTATGTGTTTTTAGTTGGTTTTCGATGATTTTTACGTTTTTGTGATCGTTGCTTTGAATACTATCCGACCCATGCTAGAATTTTTGAGATTAGTGTATATGTGATGTTCGGCCATGATAGAAGCTTATGCTTTGTGATGTTTGATGAATATATTTTAAAGTTAGGTTATAAATTAAAATGTTTTGTATTGGAAATTTTGGTGAATTTGAGTATTTTGGGCTAAATTGCAAAAATAAATTTTTGAGGGGTTAAAATGAAAAATAAATGAAATAAATGGACTTGTATAGTCCCTATGAATATTCGGTCCTTAGGTTGTGTAATGAAATTTTGTGTATTTTGTGTTTTGTTCAAATAGGACTAAATTGTAAAAATGTGAAACATTAGGGGTAAAATGGTAATTTGCCTATTTATGTGTTTTGAGACTAAATTGAGATGAAATGTGCTTGAATGAGCTAAATTTTAGTCTATTTAGATCAAGAACAAAGAAAGACAGATTTGGATTGGGGAAAGGCAAAGGTTATCGAATAGCCGGTCTTCGTTGTCCGTCGATAGTCGAGGTAAGTCTTTAAGCAAATATATGTCGAAAATTATTTATGTAACTTAATGAATGATGAAATTTAAATATTTTAAGGATATATATATGAGATTGTCGAATGTTGGTGGTATAATATTGGATTGATGTTATTTATTTAATGTAATGTGATTAAGCTTATTCGAATTTGATATGAGATAGTATTATGAAATGTATGGGATATATGTGATTTTGGTATTAATAAAGGTGTATGGAATGGTTAATTATGTTGATACTCAGGCTTCGAACCTAGCAGGCCTTGTGCTGGTGATCTATATCAGGCTAAATGCCTAGCAGGCCTTGTGCCGGTGAATCATATCGGGCTTATTGCCTAGCAGGCTAAATGCCGGTGTTTAAATCTCGGACCTTGAGTCTAGTAGGCCTAGTGTCGGTATGTGTGCGAATCGTGCTAATGCCTAGCAGGTTCTATACCGGTGAGTTTTCAGTTCCGAACTTCGATTATGTAGTAATAAAGTCATGAAACAAAACAAGTAAGCTTAAGCTTTTGAAAGTGAATTAGTTAATCTACAAGGTATGTATTTTTCATGCTTTAATGTTATATATATATGCTATGCTAATGAGTAAATAAAAAGATGAAAGAAATGTGTTATACCTGTGGCTGTGGAATTTGTATATAAAATATGCCATGTGGTTACTGGTTATTCGAAAGCTTGAGTGTGGTTAAGATGTTCAAGTAGGTGTATTTATATACATAGATATGTGCTAACTTATGTGCAATCGGTAAATGGTGTATTTGGCAAGAAAATGAAAGTTATTAAATAAGTGAGGTAATGATACTTTATTATGGTGAGTTTTTAAGTAAGCCATGTATATCTAATGTTATAAGTTGATTGAATATAATGCTTGAATGGTTGAGTGTTATAATGTAGTTGCTTAAGACTTACTAAGCTAGTAAGCTTACTTGGGTGTGTTTATTGATTCGTTTTATAGATTTCAATTAAGGTACGAGCTCTGGGGACCGTTACTGAAGTCATTCACACTATCGGCTCACGTTGGTACCTATAATGTTAGACTATTGTTCTTAAGGCATGTATAGGCTAGTTAAGTTTTTGAATGATATTATGATAATGTATAAAAGCCATGCGAAAGTGGCTTGTTTTTTTTGTGTTAATGTTCGATGGTATACTCTATCCTTAATGTAATATGCATGAATGTTTTGCTTGGTGACAAATGAGGATATGATATAAATAATTCATGCTAAATAGGTAAGTTGTGTATGGATGATTGTCATGAGGTCATTTGGTGTGAGTAACTTTCAAACGTATATCATAGAAGATTATTAGGTTTAAGTTAAGATGTTAATAACGGTTAAATGGTTAAGTCAAGGCTAATATGTATTAGTTAAGTATCATTTGGAATTTATGTGTGTGCATTAACTTTAGTCATTTTATGGAATATGAAATATGTTATGCAATGCACATGTGTGTTCGGTTAAGCTTATGAGAGATATCTACATGTAACCAATATGCTTGAAGAATTAGTGGTTTAAGCTTAGTTTCGAATTTGGTAAATGCGCATATCTATAATGTATTAATATATATATAAAATTAGCTATATGTGATTTCTTGACTTGATTAAGTGTTTGACTCTATCTAGACTTAGTACAAGCTATGTAATGTACATGAAATATTATATGTATGTCTTTGTATATTCGACCAAGTAAATGAGTGTGTGCATGATATTATAATAAGCTTGTATGTTTCGGCCATATGGGATAAGGTTTTTAAACCCCATGTTTTCCGTCTTATAAGTAAGTTGAAATAGGATGTTATGTGGATCATGCTTATTTTAATTAATTAGATACGATTAGTTTGTTTGTATGAGCAGTTCATAAAATAAAAAAAAATATGATAAATGAGGTTTATGTATTTGCATTGTTGTGTGGTATTATTGAAATGTACATTGCATGATCAATTTGTGTTCATCCGTGATCATATTGAATATGACTTAGTTTAGTATATTAAGTATGTATTACGCATATGGGATTCTCTGTTTATAATCGAACCATTTTTATAAGGATGTTTAACTAAGACATAATTTGATTGAATAAAAGTTTTTACTTATCTGGTAATACTCGTAACCCTAATCCAGCGACAAATACGGATTATGGGTGTCACAACTAAGGCAGCGAACAACTTGCAAAGTTAATGTCCAAATGACCGTAAGGACATCTACCAAGTAACACGGAGATTAACCCCAGGGAGCAAATTCAAGCCATCACAGCTCAGGATAATAAAGGGTTAGATGAACCCAACTCAATACAAGAAAATGAGGTCGAAGAAGGTAAAGTTGAGTTAACACTAGAAAAGCCAAAACCGGTAATCAAAAAGTACCAGCCTCACATACCTTATCTCGAAGCATTAAAGAGAGACAACACAGATGAATAGTTCGGTAAGTTTCTTAAGCTTTTAAAGAAATTACACATTAACTTACCTCTATTCGAAGCTCTTTCGCAGATGCCAGACTCTAGAAAATTTTTAAGGGAGTTGTTAACGATAAAACAAAGGATAGACGAGGAACCACATGTGGAACTCAACACAAAGTGCTTAGCAATTCTACAAAATAGACTACCATGGAAATTAAAAGATCATGGGAGTTTTACAGTTCCATGTATAATTGGTAGTTTATCTACAGAAAATGCATTAGCCGATTTAGGGGCAAGCATAAATGTCATGCCTTATAAACTGTTTAAACAACTAGGTCTAGGGAAACCAAAACAAACTAGGATGAGCATCCAATTAGCTGATAAAACTATCAGAATTCCTAGGGGTATAATCGAGGATGTGCTCGTAAAGGTCGATAAATTTGTCTTCCCAGTAGATTTTGTTGTCTTAGACATGGATGAGGACAATTCGATCCCCTTAATTTTAGGAAGGCCATTCTTAGCAATTGCCAGGACTAAAATTGATGTTGATGCAGGTGAACATATACTTTGTGTAGGCCAGAAGACATTCACTCTTCAAGCCCTCGACTCGGATAGAATATCAAGCAACAAAGGTGAGAATGTGAATTCTTTCGATAACCATTCGGTTGACCCTTCTTTTTAGGAAGCACCACAAAAGGACATAATTGAACCCGATCCTAAACCTTGTAAAGAAATAACTCATGAGGAACAAAGGATTCATACCGATGAACTAGACAAGTGGAAAACACACTTCAAGGAAAAACTAGGGATACACGAAGAAGAACCGGAACTACACGAAGTAAAACCGAAGGAACCCCCAGAAAAACTCATAGGAACATCAAACCACTTCAAAATAGGAGAACAAGTACTGTTAGACAAAGCAAATCTTCACATCACCACATCAGACCTAAAAACAAACGAAAAAATTCCTCTTGAGGTACACAATATCTTCCTACAAGGAACAGTCGAGGTAAGCAATCCAACCTTTGGCACTTTTAAGGTAAACGCTTCTCGACTTAAACTTTATCAAGAAAATCGAACTGTAAGCATGAGGAAATATATTCAAACCTTTAAACCTCCCTGATTTTTTTTTCAAATACAAGGAAAGTCTAGCTTAAGACTATAAACGAGCACTTCTCGAGAGGCAACCCGAGTACTAACCTCATTAACTTCTATATTTTTCATTTTAATTATTTATTTTATTCTTTCTTTTTGTCACCTCACTTTAAACTAACTAAGGGTGCAGAATTACAGGCCACATGGCCTTGCACACGGCCGTGGCCGAGACCGTGTGTACCTCAAGAATCTTGGTACTAACATGGCAGGACGATACAAGTCAGATTCAACTAATTTTTGAAATCACAGACTTAACCACTTGCCCACAGGCACCGAAAAAGTGGCACGGCCATGTCCCATGATCGTGTGAAGCTACTGACTTGCCAACCACGGGCAGAACACGCCCGTGCCCTTAGCCGTGCGAAGATACTAACTTAAAACCTACGGGCGTGGTAGACTGAAGAAATGGGCATGGAGAATCAACACGCCTTGACACACGACCGTGTGTGGCGGCCCTATACATCGACACGCCCTCAGCACACGGGGCGTGTGAATGTACCAGAATTGAGCCTCTATTTAAACCCGAGCCCCCCTTCCCCATTCTTTCAACCCACTGTCCACTCCTTCCTCTTCTCCCCTTTCTCTCAACAATTTTCCCCTCCATATAACAAGTCTCTATACTCTTGAGCTACACATCGCCATGTCAAAAAAGAGGAAGAAGGCAAGCGTAGTTCCCTCAAGGGGAGACCCCTATACATAAGTTCATGCTGGTCGCTTCATCCAAACAACAAGCCAAGAACATTTGAGGCTATTTAGTTTTTATTTAGTTTTTCTCTTTTGCTTCAATTTCCTTATATTTACTACTTTTCTACTTAATTTAGTTTAACTTATTTTAGTTTCATAGTGTCAGGTTCGAAAGGCTACTAGGGAATCACGCCACTTCCGCCACCGCCAGCACCTCCCTAGCCTTAGAGGTCACACCCACCTCGCGAACTATCCACAAATAAGGACTCTTCGGTCCATCCATAAATTCAGGAAGTTTCACCTCTCCCCTTCTCTTTTGATTTATCTCTTAACTGTTATTATCTATCTTTGTACATTGAGGGCAATGTACATCTTAAGTGTGGGGGGATGAATAGTTATTATGCCTAACTTTCTGCATTATTCTCAATCATTGAGAATAAAAATGCCAAATTTTTTTCATTATTCTCAAATCCCTGAATTTAGACTTGTTCTAAAGTAATTTCCTCATATTACTAATTAGAATGAAATTTTTGATGATTTATGGTTTTTATTGACATGTTTTTGAGTAAGTCATTGATAATTGTACATTGATGATTAAATTTGAAGAATACTAGAGAATCAAGCATGATAAGTCTATTTTTCAAAAATTTAAAATTTTAAGGTTGTCTACCTGGATCTGAATATTATCTTAAAGTTTGAAATTTACAAGGTTGATATCAAAATACCCATAATTTTTTGTGAGATTTTGATCCTTATAGAGCATATATTCCTTTTCATGCTCACTTTTTGATTATGAGTATGTCAACATTGAACTGTTATTCTAGAACTTGCCTTGATTATACATGTTAAGACCACAGTTATGATTTGATATACAAAGATGATAAAGGCACCTAAGATTTAACCCACTAACTCCACTAAAAAGCCTACCTTCATAATTAACCCTTAGTGAACCCTGTTGATCCTAACAACCCTTTTTATTGACTAACCCACTAATATTAACCCAAAACCCTTTGTATTTGTTATCACCATTCCTTTTTGACTACCCTTATATCGAGATTTGATTTGATTAGTTACATAATTATGTTATTTCAGTAGTTGAATTTATCCGCTATTTCTTATTTTGTTCTTAAAAAATATAAAATAAAATAAAATCAAAGTATATTCAGTATTAGTGTTATGAAGAGTGAGCTTATACAGTTAAAGTCCAATTATCAAAAGAAAAAGTTTGTATTATTAGTATTATAAAATTTGAATTGATGTAATTATTTTAGATCAGTTTATTTTTCTAGATAGGTAACTTGTCAATTCAATCTCAATTCTAACACTCTAATTCAGCCTATATCCATACCCTTAACCTAGCCCCGTTACAACCTGGTTAAAGACCTTTTGATCTGTTTGTCATCTCATTTTACAGTGGTGGAGATTTGATTTTCAGGCAAGCCTATAGGATTAATTTTTCATGTTCGACTTATTGAGTGCTTGATTCTGAACCTTAAACACTTTGAGTGATTTGAGTGAATCTTTAGTGAGGATGTCAATCCTTGTCGATTTTGAATTAAGGTAATTATTTAAATAAGGGGAGACACCTACATTTTCGCAACACAAATGCATGACTTATCTTATTTGAATCTTTAGGACTCTTTGAGTTGAATTATCCATGTATAAATTATCTATAAATTATGATGAGACATTGTTGATAGGAATTATGAATCATGGAACGTTCGTTTTAATTGTAAATTGAGAATTTTGCTTGAGGACAAGCAAAAGCTTAAGTGTGGGAGTATTTGATAAACCGTAAAAGTAGCATATTTTAATCCCACATTTAGTATGCTTTTGGATGATTTATCCCTCGATTTATGTAAAAAGGTGCTCTTAATCCTTTCTTCTCATGTCTTATACCCAGGAAAGCATCCAGGGATGAAAAGAACATAAAACGAGCCCAAAACGGAGTAAATGGGCCATATCAAGAAATTCACAAGGCCTAGGCCCAAGACCACACGGCCGTGCCAAGTCAATCATCTAGAACACGGCCTAATCCCCGATTTACACGGCCATGCCTCATTAAAGAAATCCAAACACAATTTGAAGACCGACCACATGGGCGTGTACCATGGCCGTGTCCCGGTCGTGGCAAAGAACAATTTCATTCGTATTTGGATACTTTGGGGGCTAAGAAACCTATTTCGATATCCTATATAAACCCCCTAAGTGTCAGCTGAAAGGGGGCGGTTAGCTAGGCCAAAGAGCCAAGCCGAAAAGGCCAGATTTATGCGGAATCACTCAAAGATAGCCAGTTGATCCATCTCAAGAAGCCGAAATTCTACTCAAGATGGCGGATCTCTCTTTCAACTCCCCCAGGGAGTTTTAGGAATTTCTTATGTTTTGTTTTATCTTTTCTTCTTAGATGTTTTCTTTTATAGTTATTAACTAAACCCCTAAGATACCCAAAATGGATGAAACCTATGATGAAACTTGTTATTGATTTCTGAATTATATGATAAACACTTAGTTTGTTCTTAGTTATATAAGCTTAATCCAAATTTGATGTGCTTAGGTGGGGGAGGAAAAGTCCCTGCTTAAGAGTAGATCTAGCATAATTAAGCAGAGTTGATCGCACGCCTAGAGATAGGGTGACGAGATTTTGCTGGAATAGGGTGAAACCTAATATAGGAGTCCACAGATCGATTTACTGCTATTCTAGGGGGTTATTAATAGAGAAAGAGATTTCCATTAATTAACCTAGGGTTAGATGTTATTCGCCTCGAGAGAGGGTTTAACATACGTTAGGGAGTCTTACGGATCAAACTAAGTAAATAAATTGTCTAGTTCAGTGTTGGATAGCAAGTGAAGTCTAGGTCGACTCTTCCTAAGGGTATCGTCTAAATCAACTGAGTTTTTTTAAAAGTTATCTCCCCAATTTAGTCTTTTTGTCTTTGCGTCTTAGCTTGGTAGTTAGTTAATTTTAGATTAGACAACCAATTACTTTATATTTAGGCTAAATAATAGAAAGAAAGTTAGTATTAGTACTTTTAGTTCCTTTGGGTTCGACAATCCTGTCTTGCCTAAATTATAATACTGTTCAATAGGTGAACTTGCCTTAAATCGTTGTCACAGCTAGTTTCCAGGTTCGATCATTCTCATTATAAATATTAAAGCTCTGATTTACAGCGACCATACATCTTTGTACTACCTGGGTGTACAGTTTAACATCCGCTTTGTGCCTTACTCAAAATCATTCAAATAAGTTCATCATTTCTAGTTACACAGACCCTATCTCGAAACGTCAAACATCCATTAGGATTTACCTGAAAGTCTGACTCAACATCTGACTCACATAGAACTCTTTTGGCTTGTAAATTGCTGTCTTCTTTCTATGCTTCACAAATCTCTTGAAGAAATAATGGTCCAGCCCTAAGCTCGGCTAGAATAGAACCATTATCTAACAAACCCATCCGTGTATTCATGGCTCTTAGCGCAAACAAGGATTTTCTACTCAAAGCATCGGCGACTACGTTTGCCTTTCTCGGGTGGTAATCAACTACTAAGTCGTAATCCTTGATCAGCTCTAACCACCTTTGTTGCCTCAAATTTAATTCCTTTTGAGTCATCAAGTATTTTAGGCTTTTGTGGTCTGTGACTATTTGACACCTTTCACCATATAAATGGTGTCTCCAAATATTTAATTCAAACACAATAGCAGCCAACTCTAAGTCATTGGTCGGGTAATTCTTCTCGTGCGGCTTTAACTGTCTAGAAGCATATGCTATCACCTTGCCCTCTTGCATAAGTACACAACCCAACCCATTCATGGATGCATCACTAAAAACCACAAATTCTCTTCCTTGTTCGGGTTACACCAGAACAGGGGCCTCAATGAACAATGCCTTTAGTTTCTCAAAACTCTGTTGGCACTTTTTTGTCCAATCGAACTTCACATCTTTTTGGAATAGCTCGTCATCGGAGTAGCTATCATGGAAAATCCCTTAACAAAACGTCTATAGTAACCAACTTGGCCTAGAAAACTCTGAACCTCAGTTACGCTCCTTGGTGGTTTCCATTCAATAATCGCTGAAATCATATTCGGGTCAACTCTAATTCCATCTCCTGAGAAAATGTGCCCTAAAAATCCCACTTCCTTAAGCCAAAATTCATTTTTACTAAACTTGGCATACAATTGTTTATCTCTCAAAATTTACAGAACCTTTCTCAAATGCTCAACATCTTCGTTCTCATCTTGAGAGTAGATCAGTATATCATCAATGAAGACTACGACAAATTTATCCAAATATGGCCGAAAAATGCGATTCATCAAATCCATGAAAATGGCTGGAGCATTTGTTAAGCCAAAAGGCATGACCAAAAATTCATAGTGGCCATACCTCATCTGATATGCAATTTTCAGTACATCCAAGCTCTTGACTCTCAACTGATAGTACCCAGACCTCAAGTCTATCTTGGAAAACACCGTGGTTCCCTTCAATTGGTCAAATAGATCATCAATTCTCGGCAACGGGTACTTCTTCTTCACAGTTACCTTGTTGAGTTATCGATAATCTATGCATAACCTCATAGAACCATCTTTCTTCTTCACAAATAATATGGGAGCTCCCCAAGGAGAAAAACTCGGTCATGTGAAGCCTTTATCCGTTAGCTCTTGCAACTGTGCTTTCAATTCTTTTAGCTCAGTTGGAGCCATTCTATACGGAGCAATAGAAATGGGGGCAGTGCTAGGAGCTAACTCAATCCCAAATTAAATCTCTCTAACCGAGGGTAACCCTGGAAATTCCTCCGGGAAAACATCTGGATTCTCGCATACTATGGGTACCGACTCAATTTTCAACTCAATCTCTTTAGCATTCATCACAAAGGCAAGGTAAGCTTCGTACCCTTTTCTTAAATTCTTCTGAGTCAACAAGAATGATATCACTAGTGGTGATTTGTCTTGCTCGTCTGATTCAACACGAATAAGATCCCCATTTGCACATTTCAACTCAATAAACTTCTTTCCACAATTCACAATTACGTCATGAGTAACTAACCAATCCATCCCAAGGATGACATCAAACTCATCAAACGACAATAACATAAGATCAACCGGGAAGCAATGACCCCTAATCATCAAAGGGCAACCTTTGCATACTCTATCAACCAACACATACTTGCCTAGGGGATTAGACCCACTTATTACAAATTCAGTAGACTCTATGGGCATGCTCATGCTAGAGATTAATTTCATGCATATGTATGAGTGGGTAGATCCCAGATCTATTAAAGCTATAACATGAGTATCATAGAGAGAAAATGTACTCGTGATCACGTCAGGGGAAAATGCCTCTTCACGAGCATGAATGGCATATGTTCTCGCCGGTGCTCTACCCTCGACTCTTGCAGTCAGTTCTCTAGATGAATTCTTTCTACTCATCTCATTTCCTGGGTTTCTCTACGGTCTTCCTCTAACAACACTTCCCGGTCTTGCATTTTGGGACTTCTCTTTCTCGCCCACCTCGGGGCAATCTCTGATAAAATGGTCTAAAGACCCACATCTAAAACAAGCCTTCTCATTTGCTCGGCACTCACCAGAATGACGCCTGCCACACTGCGGGCATTCCAGTCTACTCGGTCGTGTACTGCCAACACTAGCAATAGATGTGGTCCGCGCTTTAGACCTCGAAAACTGTTTGCCCTTACTTTGGTTGGAAAACCCGATGGAAGTGGCTAGTCGAGTAGTAAAATCCCTCGATTTCTTAGATGAGGATTGGTAGGACTTACTCAATTGCCTTTTTCTCGAGTCATAGGACTTAATCTCAGCTCTTCTTTTCTCTTTAGCCAACCCTTCAGCTTTACAAGCTCTATTTACCAACACTACAAATTCTTTTAGTTCGAGGACTCCAACATATAAACGGATATCTTCATTTAACTCATCCTCGAACCTTTTGCACATGATGGCCTCGGTAGACAAGCACTCCCAGGCATACTTACTAAGCCTTACGAACTCATGTTCTTATTCAGTCACCATCATTCGACCTTGCTTTAGCTCCAAGAACTCTTTTCTCTTCTGGTCAATGAATCTTTGGCTGATATACTTCTTTCGAAATTCCTCTTAGAAGAATTCCCAGCTAACTCTCTCCCTTGGTACCACCGACATAAGGGTGTCCCACCACTGATAGGCTGAATCTCTCAAAAGAGATACCACACATTTTTTGCACTCTTTAGGCATGCATGACAACTCATCAAATACCCTGATGCTATTCTCGAGCCAGAATTTTGCTATCTCCGGGTCATTATCCTTACTAGCCCGAAATTCCTCGACTCCTTGTTTCTGAATCTTATCGAACGAAGGCCTTACTCTTCTCACTACCCCAACCACTTGAGGAGCTACAACAGTGGGTTGAGGAATAGGTGGGGGTGGAGAGGGTCGAGCATTACGATTTGCTCGAATGTACTCTGTAATAGCCCAAATTTGGGTCTAGTCGGAACAGTGGTTTCGGGACCACAAATTCAATGAGGAAACTTTTATTTTTATTATATTTTTATGGTTTATAGTTTTACGGAAAATTTTCGTAAAAATTTCGTTGGAAAAGTTTAGCATTTTGGCACTTAATTTAGTCAAAAGGACTAAATTGTAAAAAGTGCAAAAATTGAGTTCTATTTGTTAAAGGTGTTAAATTGTTATGTGTTTTTAAATTGGAAGTCCTTATGAGATAATTATCCCATTAATAAGTTAGTGGGAGATATTTGTTTGGTATTTTTGAAATTTGGTTGAAATAAAAAGGGTAATTTTGTAATTAAGCTAAAATGGCCTAATAAGACAAAATGATAAAAGCTATCATCTTTTTTTTCTTCTTTCTTCTTCTTCAACCGATTGTAAAGACCAAAAATGGCAGCCATGGATGAGCTCCATTTGGCAAGCTTCTATGGCTTATATAGGTACGGTTTTTGTCCCATTTTTAATGATTTTCATATTTTCGATATCCTCGAAGCTTAAATTGTCTATTTCTACCATTAATTTAAAGTGTAATCAAAGTTTAAAAAATATACCCATGCTAGATAAGCATGTATTTTGATGTCTAACGGTAGAAAATGAATGTTTGAGGTTAGGAGAACGATGTTTGCTAAGTGATTTTTGGTGAAAACGAGTAAAACGAGCTAATCAGTAAAAGTTGTTATTGTTCATAAGTATGTGTTATAGTAAGAATTTGAAGTTGCTATAGAAGGGGAAAATGTTCAGCATGTCATAAAACATAAGAAAAAGGAATAAAGTTTAATTTACGAGCCTAGGGGTAAAAGTGTAATTTTTGAAAACTCAGGGGGCAAAATTATAAATTTGCCATAATTTGATATGTGAACTGAATTGATAAGTTGGTGTATTAATAGTAATGCAATAATGTTGTAATTTATATTTGAAAGATAAATTAGAATTGAATTATGTTAAATTAAATGTTTAATGTGCCAAGTTTATAAATTGATTTAAAATGTCTATTGTACATGGAAGTGCATTGAAATATTGTACTTAAATGTGACTTCTATGATTGTGAATGTTATGAGTAATTGTGAATTGGTGTTATCATGAGATAAGTGATTAAGTGAATATTGACTAAGTGTTAACAAGTGTAAAAAAGTCCTGATTGAACCTTAGGAGACGATTAGGATACAAGTGACACGTCATTAGGAATTTCAGTGTTTTCAGTGTGAAAGTGTTCCCCAGGTTTTTTTCATTGTGTTATATCAGTGGCTGGGTGATCTTGCATGTCTTGCAGTGTAACATCCTGAATTTTTGGGCCTATGTGTTTAATGGGTGAATATGTTTAATGTGTTAATTTAAGTGTTAGGGGTCCAAAATTGGGCTCAGGATGGCCTTGATTAAATATTCTGTTTAGATACTCTAGGGCTTAAAATAAAGTCTTGGTAGTTTAAATGACATACTGGGCTTGTGGCCCAGTGGCAAAATGGCACCAGTAAGAGAGAAGGGAGTTGGCGTCAATGGCAAAGGAGGAGGCCCAAGTTTTGGCTGCAAGTAGCCCATGTAATTGGGCCATTTTCGGCACTTAAAGGAGGAGTAGTTGGACGGCAATAGGACTTAAAAATAGGAATTATTTAATGAGATAATAAGGTGGATAATGTGCTGATAAAAGAAGGAAGATTTGGTGCTGTCTAGGTTTCTTTTGGAGATGTGGATAGATTAAGATAAAGGAGAAAAGATAGGATTTATCTGCTAAGCACAGTGGAGGCTGAATTTCCAACTCTAGGCGGATGTCGAAATTCTCTTTAAATAAAGGGGATCTCTCTTGAATTCCGGCATTTGGAACCCTATTCTTTTCCTCTCTTTCTGTGCCAAAGTTTTGAAGGCCATCTCACTTGTTTTCTTTCCTCATCTTTTCTCTTCCAAAAGCCGAAAATCACCATTGTTTTCTTTTCTAATCTTTTCTCTTCCAAAAGCCGAAAATCACCACATCCCTCACCTTTTCTTTCTTTTTCTTTGAAACTTCCTTCTAGTTGAATATTCTAATCCCCATTGTTCTTCTTCTCCCATTCACTAAAAGCTGAAACTCCTCATTCAATTCTTCTAAAAGCCGAAAAACACATCTAGTTCATCTTTTCGAAATTTTCTTAAAAGCCAAAATTCCTAGATCTATACTCTTCTACGCTTCGATCTTCTTCCGGGATTGCCGCATCTTTCTACAATGGGGTAGCCAAAATCATCTGTAGAGGTAAATATCGATTTGTGTATTCTTTTCCGGCTTTTAGAGATCTTAGCCGAATGGCTATATGGTTAACTAAACGGGTGTTTTCTATCGTTTGTGACATTCTGGGATTTGAAGGGGATTCAATCGCTTAGATTTCTAAGCCAGAGTTCAATAGCGCTTGGATTGTATCACTTTCGGGATTTCAAGGTAAGGAGATCTGTTAATTTAAGCATATAAATTGGGTAAAACACTAACCCATGGCCGAACATAGGAGCGGCCTTATCTTCGCGTCCTTTAGCCTTTTGAGCAAAGTTGTAGACAAAGGATAGTAGATCTGATTAGTGAGGGTATCGACATAGAGAGTAGTACTACGTGTTATCAGGTGTGTAACACTCTCACACCATTTAGATTGCTTGATTAGTATGCATATAAACCTATTATATTCTGTATATTCTGTTAAATTCCGAAATACCAGCATGGCTGTTGAAAACCTAAAAAGGGGTAAAGACGAATCACCAGGTTAGTGATCTCTGTCATTCTGAAGTGAACATTTCTGTTGAGATGATATGTTTTATATGTATGCATGGGGTTGGGTGATTGATGAAAGGGGAAGTGTTCTATTGTAGTGGCTAATACCATGATCTGCTGTAGTGGCTTTTGCCATGATCTGTTGTAGTGGCCTTTGCCATGATCTGTTGTAGTGGCTAATGCCATGATCTGTTGTAGTGGCTATTGCCATTGTTTGACGATGAACAGCTATCTGCAGCATGACTGCCATCGATGGTGTGTAGCAGTGTGGGTTGATTGTAGAAATCCCCAATGGTATGATTGGCAGGTAAGGGTTGTGTGTAGCGAATGGAAACTTAGGGTTGGGTTGGGCTTTGCATAATTTCTGTTGTATGATATTCTGTTATTCTGTTCTGTGGGCTAAGGCCCAATCTGATGGTGCACGAGGGTTGCACACTGAGTCTCACGACTCACCCTATTATTTAACATCTTTCAGGTAGCACCTAGTGCATCGGACCGGGCTGGAGAGGAGCGCAAGGTGGCCATGCGAGAGATTATTTTGATTCAACGAAAGACATTACAAGTTTATTAATTTTTAATATTTTCAGTTAGTGGGTTTTAAATTTAATTGTAATAAGGCCACGGGCCACTTGCTTTATATTTTCATTTGTTTTGGGCTTTTATTATTACTAGACACTTAGATTTTACGATTTAATTAAGTTAAAGCATGTATTAAATTTTGGTTTTTAATTCATAAAGGCATTTAAATGAAAATTTATATCTTTTACGAATTATTCAACCATTCATTTTCCCGAATAAAATGTTAAAGTTTGGAAAAATATTTTCCAAAAATGCGACATGTTTTACTAAATCTTCTTAGTGACATGCCAGATCCGGTCGTGATGTTTGGGCCGGGTTTGGGGTGTTACAAATTGGTATCAGAGCCCGGTTCAAAACTTAACTTTGGGATTTTGGGCTCCAAACCTTTTCTAAAAATGGGTTTTGAAAACATGTATGTTTATAAATAACACAGGAGGGTTTCCTCGGCATGGCACCTGCGTCTCTGGGCCAAGTCCGCTAGGTAAGTATTCTGAACTCACTGTGTGTTATATATGTATGTGGGCTTGATGCGCTTTAAGGGACGTAGATTATCTTAAATAGAATTTGATGAACTTTAGGCTTAGCTTAAACAACTCCTTAAATCTCATAAAACTTAATCTATCCAAACAAACCCGTGAACAAATCGCTGGATTAAGGTGTGGCAATAGGCATGCACATGTCTAGGATTGGATCCAGAAGAGCCTGGTACTTAAGCAGTCCTAGTGACTCACCTCCTCTTCGCTGGAATCCTACCTGGTGCGCAGTGACTGTTCACCCTAGCCACGAGGATTTGTTGACAGGCCAAAATCTATAAATAAAACCCGAAAGGGACCAGCCATCCTATTTTACAAAATTCCTAAATTATCCCTGATTTATAAAATGACCAAATTACCCCTGATTTGTAAAATGAACAAAGTACCCCTGACTTGTAGAAATTACCGAAATGCCCCGGATTTTAAAATTACCAAAATACCCCTGAATTTTAAAATTACCGAAATACCCCTGGATTGTAAAAATTACCAAAATACCCTTATTTCACAAAATCACCAAGGACCCCTATTTTGGGAGATTATGAAAATACCCCTGTAGGATAAATTATGAAAATACCCCTGGGTAGTGAAATGACGAAGATACCCCTACATGCTGAATGTAAGTTCGTGGATGCTGCTTGTATGTTAATACTTGATGACTGAATGTATGTGCTCCCTAGAACTAGGAGATGTGAACATGAGACTGAATGGTAGATATAGTTGCGAATTCGAAAGAACTACTCTTAAAACTACTTCCCATAAGATTGTTCATGGTTAATCACTGAAAGAAATTAATAATTCATAAAATTTCTAATTCAGATAATACGAGAATCAACGATGAGCGTTAGAAGAGGAAGAGGAGGCCGCAACCGAGGCCGTGGAAGTGTTAGGACTGATGTGCTGACTCAGCTAGTTAGGGAGGTACTGAAGGAGGTTAAAGAAATCGGTGATGTAACACCCCTTAACCCGTATCCGTCACCGAATGAGGGTTATGAGGCGTTACCGAACTAGACACAGTTTAGCACAGTCATTTATGGAATAAACCCAATATGCATATTTAAATTTTTTTTTCCATATCAACAAATAATGTTCAAGACTTACGTTACAAACCATGTTTCATAATGCAACACATCATTACTCATAATCTATACAAGTTTCGAATCAAGCTTCCACATAACAACATCAAATTTCATATGTTAAACATATATAAATACATCTATTTCATTAGTCGAATATCAACATATCTTTTTATACCTTATACAAATATGCATAATAAAAACAAATAGATCCATGATACTCTATTTGCTTTTCTTTCACATATGTGACATTTGAACCTTATAGCATAACCAAACATACACATCATGCTATTATAATATGCGCAATGTCCCTAAAACAAAAGCCATGTCAAACCATAATTATCAATTCATCCTGCCTTATTAATTAATGGACACAAGATTATTGAATAACCTACCAAACACACATATGATATGTGATTAGTCCAAAATATATAAATACAACCAATTCATTGACCATATATTCAGTCCTCAATTTAAAACTCTAATGATCAATCCAAAACATAAGTATAAACATTTTCATGATCATCTTTGAATTATAACCAAACGCATAATAATCTAAGTAGAAAAATTCACACGACCTAATATGCATACTTATACATATATATAATACGTATAAATGATTAATTCTATATAACCACATTTAACTTCCAAGCATAATATGCATACATCTTATATCAAAGATTAAAACAAACCATCATATCAAACATACAAACGATACTTAACCAAAAGTAATAGCCTTATTCGCAAGGCCATATATATACATATATACATTTACAAAACCAAACATCATTCATTCAAGTCATAATTCAGCCTATACATGCCTTTGATTCGAAAAGTAAACATTTATACCAAAGAGAGTGATAGTGTGGTCGACTTTCTTAATGATCCTCTGAGTCTGTAGCTGAATCAACGATCTAAAAATAGGAAGACAAATATATACAGAGTAAGCTCACTAGCTTAGTAAGTTTTAAGTTAATGGTAATACAACGTCCAAACACTTATACATATAATAGTTACCATTAACAATGAAAAATAAACATTTCAATACACAAATTCATATAAGGCTGAATACCATAGTTCATTAACCTAATTGTTTCACTTCTTTACCTTAAACTTATATTTTATCAAAATACAAGGTATATGTATTACATTAATCACATTGTTTCGAATCATATAAATCCACCATTCACATTGTCTATGTTATCCCAATCAAAATCATATTACATTAAACATTTCTATTCATAATCGAATCTACCAAAGTATTGTATTCAATCTCAATTTCAATCACATACTACTCATACTCTTTGATCATAAGCTCAATTTCACATAATACCCTTTCTACCGTATTATTCAAATTCAATTAATATTAAACATAACTTACCTTACTCTCGGTAAATGAAAAAGGGACTTACGTTTACCCGAGCGTTTACTCGATACATTAACTGCGTTTCACCTTGAGTAATTTAAGGTTTCTCCATTTAAAAACGCGTCACCGGCATCAAGCTTACTAGGCATCAAAGCCCGAAATGTAACACCAGCACAAAGCTTGCTAGGCACAGAGCCTGATATACAA
Organism: Gossypium bickii; assembly: GCA_025503065.1. Classification (NCBI taxonomy): domain Eukaryota; kingdom Viridiplantae; phylum Streptophyta; class Magnoliopsida; order Malvales; family Malvaceae; genus Gossypium; species Gossypium bickii. Next base: position 44,685,124 of record CP106716.1, read on the forward strand.
CACCTGCACAAGGCCTGCTAGGCACAAAGCCTGATATATAACACCGGCACAAGGCCTGCTAGGCACAAAGCCTGATATATAACATCGGCACAAAGCCTGCTAGGCTTAAAGCCCGAAATGTTTATCAACTCAATTCATCAACTCACATTTCTTAACACATACATTACTATCAAATCGTATTCACAAAATCAATTCACCTGTCATGTCAAATATACTAATTCACATCGTATTTAAAAACATATTCATTCCAAAATTAAACATACACATTCGGCTATCACATGTTATTTACCCAAATTAATCACATAATTTGATATCATACATTTTTAATTATCAACTTAATGAACTTTAACTTAAGAACTTACCTCGACTGTTGACGGATCGCGTAGACCGGCTATTCGATAACCTTCGTCTTTCCTCGATCTAAATCTATTTTTCTTTGTTCTTGATCTAAACACATAAAAAAATAGCTCATTCAAGTACATTTCATTTCAATTTAGTCCCTAAACACATAAATGGGCAAATTACTATTTTACCCCTAAGGTTTCACATTTTTACAATTTAGCCCTATTTGTTTAAAACACAAAATACACAAAATCTCTCAATGGTACTCAAGGGCCGAATCTTCCTAGGGACCTTACAAGTCCATTTATTTCATTTAGTTTGCAAATAAGCCCCTCAAAAATTTTATTTTTACAATTTAGCCCTAATTACACCATTTCACTAAAACTTCTAATACAAAACATGTTAATCCTTAACATATCTTTAATTTAAAATCATCAAACATCATAAACCATAAGAACATCAATGGCCGAACCTCATATACACATGATTTTCAAAAATTCAAGCATGGGTCGGGTAATTTACGAAACAACGATCACAAAAACATAAAAATTAACAAAAATCGAAATCAAACTAACCTTCATTTTAAGCTTATAAGTGCCGAAAATTAAAAGAAATGAAACCCCTTTTTCTTCTTCAGCATTCGGCCAAGAACACCAAAGATGATAATGATTTTTCTTTTGTTTTATTTTAACATATAATAAGTTAATAATTAAATTACTAATATAACCCTTTTAATAAAAATAAAACTAACATATATAATAAGGGCAATGGTGACTTTAGCCACCCACTAACTTTAAAAATGGGTTAATTGCCTTTTTAATACCCCACTTTAAAAAGCCATCATCAAATAGGTACTTTTAACTATAGCTTGAAACTTTTAAAATTTACGCGATTAAATCCTTTTTGTCAAATTAAGCACACAAACGATAAAATTTTTCTACGAAACTTTCACACATATTAATTTACACATAATGAGCATAGAATATAATATTTAAAAAATATTTCAGACTCAGATTCATGGTCCCGAAACCACCGTTCTGATTAGGGTCAAATTCGGGCTGTTACAGGTGAAACACTTCGGGTTGGGTGCGTAGACTGTAAGGAAAAAAGATATCGTAGTTTTCTAGGGTTGCAGTCTCGTTCTGTGAAGCATGTTAAGGTACGTCCAAACTTCCGAGTTTGCGAATATTGCAGAAGGCGTCATTCGGGTGAATGTTGGAGGAAGACAGGAACGTGTTTAAGATGCGTCATTCCTCAATTTGGTCGTTTTGGCCGGTGGAAAATATTTTAATAAGGTTTTTCGATCATTTGGTTCGATGTAGTGATTGACCCTTGTGGAAGAGAATGTAACCACTGTTTGGCTTTATTTCTCAGGGAAAAGGGAAATAATCGAAGACGGATGGCATCATCGGAAACGCCATTTATCTTGAAGGTATCATAGAATTCTAGAAAATTCGCTAGGTGTGTGTTAGGATCCTCATCCTGCAAACCATCAAACTGAACAAACTGTTGTATCATCTGTATAGTGTTAGGTTCCAGTTCAAAATTATTTGCCGCAATAGTAGGTCTAACAATACTAGACTCAGTTCCTGTTAAACTAGGTTTAACATAATCATACATAGTACATAGAGCATGATGTTCGGCCATCTCTAGAGGTGGCGGATTATTTTCAGCCATCTCTTCCATGGTATTTATTTCGGCTTCTTGCTCTTTGTCTATGTAGTTTAAGCTTCACCTTATCTCTATGCGATTTCTGCGAACGGTACCTTCAATATCACTATCGTAAAGTAGAAGTCCTGTCGGGTTCCTTCTAGTCCTAAACTAGAGGTACTTGAAAGGAAAGAAAGAAAAAAAATTTAGTAAACTAAACAAAAATAAAAATAAATTGCAAAAATAATAAAAGTAAAAAAATGGCTGAAGTAATAAAAATTAAGCTTTCTTAATATCTCAGTTCCCCGACAACGGCGCCAAAAACTTGATCGTGTCTATCGAGTCTTAAAAGTTATAAAAAGAATGATCGAACCTAGAAACTAACTCTGACAATGATTTGAGGCAAGCGCACCTATCAAACAGTAGTATAGTTTAGGCAAGACCGAAATGTCGAACCCAAAGGAACCAAAAGTACTAATACTAACTCTCTCTTTATTATTTAGCTTAAGAATTAAGGGACCTTATTTATCTAATCTAAATTTAACTATCAACTAAACTAAAGATGCAAAGACAAAAAGGACGAATTGATAACATAACTTGAGAGAAAACCAATTGATTAAGACGATACCCAAGGAAGAATCCACCTAGACTTCACTTGTTATCTAACTCTGAACTAGACGATTTATTCATTTGACTTGATCCGTAAGATTCCCTAAGTTATATTAAACCTTCTCTCGAAGCGAATAACGTCTAACCCTAGGTTGATTAATTGAAATCTCTTTCTAACTAAAACCCCTAGAATCGCATTAACTCGATCTATGGACTCCCATATTAGGTTTCACCCTAATCCGACAAAATCTCGTCACCCTATCTCTACGCGCGCGATCAACGAGGCTTAATTATGCTAGATCTACTCTTAAGCAGGGACTTTTGCTCCTTCACCTAAGCACATCATACTTGAATTAATATCCCAGAAATATCAACACAAGAATTAAGAACACATAATTAAGAACAAGTCAAATATTTATCATATAGTCCAGCAACCGATAACAAGATTCATCTTAGGCTTCATCCCCCTCAGGTATCTGAGGGTTTAGTTCATAACAATAAAACAAAACATCTCAGAAGAAAAGATAAAACAAAACATAAAACCCCTAAAACCTCCTGAAGGAATTGAAGGAGAGATCCGTCGTCTTGAGTATAACTCTGACTTCTTGAGATGGATCAACTAGCTATCTTCGAGTGATTTCCACAAATTGGACCTTTCTGCCTCGGCTCCTTGGCCTAGCTAACCATCCCCTTCTAGGTTATACTTAGGGGGTTTATATAGGCTTTTGCAACGGGTTTCTTTGCCCCTAAGTATCCTTTTTCGAGTGAAATTGCTCTTCTCCATGACAGGGACACGGCCATGGCACACGCCCATGTGAATCGTGACCAGGCCTTGTTCGGACTTTTAATGAGGCACAGCCATGTGGTCTTGGGCCTAGGCCGTGTCGATTTTTATTTTAGCCCAATTTAGTCCATTTTAAGCCCGTTTCTCATTCTATTCGTCATTGGGTGCTCTCCTGGGTATAAAACATGAAAAGAAAGGATTAAGAGCACCAAATTACATAAATCAAGGCTTAAATCATCCAAAAGCATACTAAATATGGGCTTAAAATATGTTACCATTTCGGTTTATGAACTTCTATGATTGTGAATGTTATGAGTAATTGTGAATTAGTGTTATCATGATTGTGAATGTTATGAGTAATTATGAATTAGTGTTATCATGAGACAAGTGATTGAGTGAATATTGACTAAGTGTTAACAAGTGTGAAAAAGTCTCGGTTGAACCTTAAGAAACGATTAGGATACAAGTGACATGTCACTAGGAATTTCACTGTTTTTAGTGTGAAAGTGTTCCCTGGGTTTTTTTTCATTGTGTTATATCAGTGGCTAGGTGATCTTGCATGTGTTGTAGACACCTGACAGCTTGTGTGAGCAGCACTGTATATTAACCTTGAACTGACAGCTTGTGTGAGCAGGCTCGAGGGTAACCCCAGTGTTACAGTGGTAGCTTCGGCTACATTACAGTGTAGCTTTAGCTACATTACGGTGATAGCTTCGGCTATATTACAGTGTGGCACTCTGTGCCTTATTCTGTGTATCCTTTAGTATTCCGTATCGTTCAGTGGGTATTCAATTGATATAATGAAAAGTGATTGAATGTGAAAAGGATTTAATCATGTGATAGTAATGTGAAAGTGAACATTGTGTTTGATGTATTTATATGAGTAAGTGTGAATATGAAATTGTTTGTATAAGTGAAATGCAGGTATGAAACTAAGTAGAGAAATTGTATGAATAAGTAGTACAGGTATGTGTACAAAATTGTTATTGTATGATTTATATGTTGAATAAAATGCTTAGATTATGATGCATTAATAATAAGGATGCAAATGAGTGAGATGTGCATATGATCAAGTGATAGTTATGTGCCAAGTTATATGTTGTTTTAGTGCATATGTGTAAAAAAAATGAAAGTGAATACATGGAAATCATGAAAAAGTGAAATTTGCATTAAAACAGTAGTGGACAACTGCAATTGTGTACTTTTGAAAAATCACCGAAAATAGTGGAAATTGAATTAGAAAGTGAAGGAGATATGAATTGAAAGATCATTGAGTCTATTTTCATATAAAAGAAATAGAGTAAGCAAAAGAAGTGGAAATTATGAAATTTAAATTTTAGTGAGACTGGTTCTGAATGACTTCGTGATCCCCTGTTCTGTCTTGGAAAAACTATTAAAAATTGTAAAAATATAATCATGGAGCATAGCTTATATGCTTAGAAAAGTTTTTATTGGAATAAATTAAAACATTATTTGAATTCTGTACAATGAGATAAATGAGTTTTTGTAAAGATAGGTCAGAACAATCGAACTGTGAAATAAGGCAAACTTTAAGAATAATCTGGTATTGATTGGCCAAACCAAAAATTCTGGAAATTTTATTTGAAGAAGGTATATGGGTCTAATTTCAAGGAAAATTTACGGAACTTAATTTCGAGTTCTGTAGCTTATGAAATAATTAAATTAGTGACTATGACTCAAAAAAACAACCTAAGCTGAACTTAAGAAAAAGGTGAAACTATGTGAATATTGATTCTATTTCCTTGAGCATATTTATTGAGAAATGAGTTAATATTGTTAATTAAATTGCTTATTATTATTAATATGCCAACTTACTAAGCTATAAAGGTTACCCCATTTTCCCATTTCTCTTAGTGTTGTCAGGTTGGCTTGGGGTTGGAGATCGTTAGAGGTATCATCACAGTATCAATTTGTCAAGTTGGAATCACGACAATTCCTAATTGTTTTCAAGTGAATGACATATATAGAGATTTAGTTATTTGTTGTATGTATTATTATAAATTAGCCAAATGTTTAGGCTTATATTACTTCCTTGAATAGAGCCATGAGATGTGGCTCATAATCCTTATAGGTAAATAAACCTATTTTATGCATGATGGAGAAATGTCTTGATGTGGCTAAGTTAGAATTAGCTAAATGTATAACAAAAATCGATATATTTTATATTAGTACAAAGAGATAAGAGCACAAAAGGTTTGAAAAATAGCCTAATGTATGCCACATGGGCTAGAGATATGGTCGTGTGTTTCAGCCGTGGGGTAGGACACGGCCACCGTACAGGCGTGCGGTTTGGCCGTGGTGCATACACAGAATGCTAATGAATTATACATGGGGTCTAGACATGGGCGTGTGAGGACCACACAGTCTACTCACACGGCCGTGTCATATGTCACACGGGCGTGTAACCCTGTTCTGGTAAAAATTTTCTAAATGCCCGAAAAGTTCCAGTTTGGTCCCGAACCAACTTTAATGATTGTTTTGGGCCTCGTAAGCCTATAATAGGGACATAGAGTGTGACAATGAATGATTTTAATATATAATTAAATTGTATGTATCGGAGAAGTGTATAAGATTGCTGTAATGCCTCGTACCCTGATCCGGCGACGGATAGGGGTAAGGGGTGTTACATACTCAGTGTACCAGTTGCTCATCATGTGGAGAAAGGCTTCTCGGGCATCTTCTCCCAGACCCAAGGTCTCAGGTGTACTATCTACTGGCATGGTCCCTTGCCCAGGAGCTGGCACATTACTCGCAGCATCATCAGCTGCAGTTCAGTCGAGATCAGGATCCATTTACTATATAAAAACACAATTTAAAATGTCAGGAGCCATCACACTATCATTTCACAGGTACTCTTACGTATGGCATGTATAACTAGACTCATACTTACGTTATGTTACTCCTAGAATCGACTAAACTGTAGCTTTGATACCAATAAATGTAACACCCCTTACCCGTGTTCGATGCTGGAACCGGATATGAGGCATTACCTAACGTAACTTCCTTAAACATAACACATCGGGCTATAAAATTTCGCTGTAGCTTAGAAGCTTTCCATTTAAACTCATAACCTGCTCATTCTGGGTATACGAGGCCCTAAACATACTTTTGGGAGGTTTCAAAATTTAACCGAGAACTTTTACGCCCTTAGAAATTTTTTGTCCAAACAGGGGCCACACGCCCGTGTGCCCCTGAGACATGCCTGTGTTCTTCACCCATGGTCGACACTGACTTATTTCACATGGCCTGACACGACCTTGAAACGCCCGTGTCTTAGCCTGTGTGCGAAAACCTTGGCATTTTGTTTATGACGTCATCACCTCACTAAAGTCACACGGACACGCCCGTGTCCTTAGGTCATGTGTCGAATTAAATTTCTAACTTTAGGTACAGACTTCACACAGCCTGGACACACGCCTATGTCTTGGGCTGTGCCTTCCACACAGCTGAGACACACGGCCGTGTCTCGACCCGTGTGTTTACTACTGAGCATACTAACTTGTAAACCTAGCTCATAAGGGGACACACGGCCGATCAACACGCCCATGGGGCTGACCGTGTATCACACACGACCTAGACAAATGCCCGTGTGTCTACCCGTGTGAACATTAAAAGGCATATATTCCAAGCCAAATGCCATCCTACATAGCAACCATACTTACAACAACTCGAATCAAGCATAAACTTCAAGATTCATCCTCAATGAGTATATATATATATAAAAGAGCTAGTCAAGTATTGGCCCAACTTTAATGACCATTTACAAAATGAATTGAAACAACCATAGTAGCCAACACATTTGGCTTGCAAATATGACATAACCAAAACATTCAAGTCCTATACATGCCATACTCAAAATAAGTCTAATTTGGCTATACCAAAAAGTGGTCGATAGTGTGATCTTCAACTCCGACGTCCGCGAACTCTCGAGCTAACTTGGCAATACTACAAGGAAAAGGACAATGAAAGGGGTAAGCATAAAGCTTAGTAAGTTTGCATGGAAATAAATAGCAACAATAAGCTCATGACAATATTCATCCATGGCATTAAATAATCACACACAAAGTCATAGGCTCCTTGCCATACTTACTCATACTTTCCTTTATCTAGCACACACCATACCACATATCGTAAATGTTCTTCGTGAGTTACTCACGGGTACCTGTGTTGAGACAATTCTCGTTTCTATTTCTAAGCTGATCAATTTATCCCAATAAATCATTAGGGATACTCAAAGATGCATATTCATTATCATTAGCATAAACGCGAAGCCAATGCCATATCCCGGATGTGGTCTCACATGGATCAATCTTCGAATACCGATGCCATATCCTGGATATGGTCTTATACGGAATCTCACATTACTACCGATGCCATATCTCGAATATGGTCTTATACGATTTTTCATATCCAATGATGAAGCCATATCCCAGATATGGTCTTATATGGGATCTCAGTTCGGTGACGAAGCCATGTCCCCGACATGGTCTTATATGGGACCTTATCCATCTCAATTTACTCATTCAACATCAAATACTCAATTTAGTAGAATATCATGTATCATCATAATATCAAACATTCTCAAACATGCTGGCGTAATTGTTGAATTTATCACTTACAAACTTACTTCGTTTTCAAGATAGGCTAGATTGTCGGTCTAGTCCGATATTTTATTCTTTTCTCGTTCGAGGTTGTTTCTTGGTTCTCCTTGCTCTATAATAGCAAATTAGCTCATTTAAATCATCACATTAATAAATGCATTTCAATAATCATGCTTTGGAAAAATTACTTTTTTGCCCTTAGACTGTGGCAAAATGACCAATTTACGCCTAGGCGCGAAAATAAATTCTAATCAAATTTCTACCTTCAACAAGCCTAGGTGAACATTTATTTCTCTTATGGCTATCATCGAAACCCAACATTTCACACATTTACTACAAACTTTATAACCTTTACAAAAGGTCCATTTAGGTGCTTTCATAGTAACACCTTTCACAAAAGTTGTTTATCTAACAACTAAGACTCATTTTCTTCCATAAAAATGCAGCAAACAACTTAAAATCTTTCATGGCAAAAATCTAAACTTTTCACTATTTAACAAAATAGTCCCCTCTTTAGAAAGCTTAAGCTTTAGGGGTTCCAAAAGTACAATTTTTATCAAGAAATGATCAATAGAACACTTTCTTGTAAAGAGAAGAGTGTGCTGAAATTTTTTAAGCTTTCAAGCCCTTATTTGCTGCTAATTTTCAGTGGAGGAGTGGAGAGAAATGATCACTGGAACACTTACTTTAAAAGATGATATCTTTTCTTTCTTTATTTTAATATAAAATCCCAATTTAGTCCACCTAATCCATCTACTTGACCAAATTTTGACCTCTATTGTCCCCTATGGCCGACCAACCATGATTTAAGGGGCTGATCACCCTTTAAAGACCTCCAATTAATATTCCATGGCTTTTAGACACCTTTAGCTTAAAACTTTGAACTTTTGCACTTTATGCAATTTAGTCCTTTCTCGCGATTTAGCATGAAATCGCTAAAATTAAAGCACCAAAATTTTCATGTACTTATACGATCATACTCTAACTCATAAAATATCATGAAAATAATTTTCTTTAACCTCGAATTAGTAGTTTTGAACCACTGTTCTGACTAGCCCCTAAATCGGGCTGTTATATTAGGGATCCAGATTCTTGAAACCATGAATAATTATCTCAGCCTCCCGCTGATTAATGGAAAGAAAAAGAAAAGTACCATTCAACATATCCTTGACTAGTTCTATAATAGGATTAATGGCTAGTCAATGCTATTATCCTATAGTGGTAAGGATGTTTTCATAAAAGTTGTGTTACAATCCCCGCCAACTTATGCTTTTTTTAGTTTTTCTTATTCCCGAGAGTACGTTGTCCAGGATGCAGAGCTATTGGTGGGCAACCAAAACCAAAGGGCCCGACTAGGCTATGATGGCCTGGGATGTGTTATGCACGCCCAAGGGTATGGGTGGTCTCGGGTTTAGAGATTTTAGGCTATTCAATATTTCTATGCTGGGTCGACAAGTTTGGCACCTTATAAACCATAGAGACACTCTTTGTTTCCAAGTTCTCAGTACCAAATATTTTCCAAACAGCGATGTGCTTCACCCGAAGAAGGTTGATAAACCCTTCTTTCACTTGGATAAGTATTTTGATGGCAGCTAAATCTTTGGAAGCCAATTTCAGGTGGTAGATTGGCGATGGAAAAAGTGTTAGGATTGGAATAGATCGTTGGGGCTTCGAAGGTCTTGATGGCAAAGATTTGAGGTATTTTAGCGGTTACCTTTGGAAGAGGATGGTTCGTGACCTCTAGAGACCTAACCATCTCGAGTGGGATAGTGATCGTGTCTGTGAGCTCTTTGGAGATGCCTTGGCGGATCATATTTCTGCATTGCCTATAATTTGAAATGGGATGATGGATAGGGTTATTTGGTTCCACAATAATAATGGAATTTATACTATGAAGACTGGCTACTCGTGGTTTGCTCTGAAGTAGTTATCCTTTGGCTCTTATCTGTTTTATTAGAGAATCATTTGGAAGCTTCGAATCCTCCAAAAAATTTGTATATTCACTTGGAGGATGGGCCACGAACTGCTTCCGACGAACGTGAAGATACCATCCATTAAGCAGCATGTTAACCAGGGTTGTTTGAGGCGTGGCATTAATAACGAGACTACCATCCATGCCCTTAAGAATTTTTTGAAAGCTCGAGTGATTCTTTCTCATAGTGGGATTGATGGTAGGCTTCTTGATGCTATTTACAAGAGATGCATCGACTGGTTGGAGGCTGCAATGAGTTTGATGGATAGAAAGGTGTTCGAAGATTTTTGTTACAATCCTTTGGAATATTTGGAATAGCCGCAACAATGCCCTTTTACATAGCAAAGAAGAGGATGTTGGTATAATTTGGGATCGGGCTAAGACTCTTGTGGCTAATTTTTGGATCTATAATCTCACAAATAAGTCGATCCTACCTAAGATGCCTAGCCCACAAAAATGGAAGAAACCTCCAAATGGGTACATTAAAATTAACATGTATGCTGCTATGGGCGATGACAAGATAGGAATTGGGATCATTGCCCAAGGCTGTGGTGGTCTTGCTCTCGGGGGCATTGTGGCTTGTAAGGCTGAGCACATAAATGCGGAATAGGCTAAGTTTAATTCGTTGGTTGAGGGCATTAATTTGCCTTTACCAACAATTTTAAGAAGGTCATTTATGAGACCAATTGTGCCAGCATTGTCAACCGTTTTTGGAAGAATTAGGAGAATGCCACTATTATTAGTCATTGGGTTAAGGAGGTTATGGGGGTACTTGATTCCTTTTTTGAGGTTGAATTCAAATGGATTAGGCGGTCTAAAAATAAGGTCGTAGATTATCTTAGGAGGATAGCTTTAGCTAAGAATTGTAATATGTCCTTCGAGTGGTGATATCCACAATATTCTAATCTTTGATTCTTGTTAATCGAGGTTATGGCTATCGAGCCCTTTTTCTGTAAAAAAAAAACAAATCTAATTGCTTGCACACTAAGCCAATCCATTTTCACATGCACTTATATGACCAAAGCGCATTCAAACACACTCTAAAACATACCAAATCAACCATTGTATAAGACCTAACCAATATTCCATCCAAATGCACCACATTTCACACACCAAATATTAATTCAATTCAACATCTCAAGTTCAAACATTAAACATGCCCCAAACATACCAAATAACCATATTAAAAATATACCAAGCAGCCATAAGCTACCTACTTTCAAAGGCATGCACAAGAATTCATCACCATAAATTTACACTTCATTTACAAACCATCAACCAAGGGACACAAAAACAAAAATGAACTTGGGATAAATTCAAAACCAATCAAACTACCAAAAAAACATTTTAGCCCTATTTCATGCCATTTATAACCTTATACCAAAAGAACCAAAATCTACCAAAATGATGATTGGATAGTGTGATCATGCTCTGACACGATTCTAATCGATCGAGCTTTTGATGATCTACAAAACAAGGAAAAACAACTATATAAGCAACTAGTGCTTAGTAAGCTCGTATAAAGGAAACTTAAACTTACCAAACATAAAATGATTAAATCATTCAAACATTGTTCATTAGATCATAAGGATACTTTCCTTTCCTATTCACAACACTTCACAAGTCTCACACGGTTAGTGAGTTCATACGTAAAACATGTAACTTTCTCCTATTTTCAAACATAAACCCAAAAACACATTTGGTATATAAATCAACCCCCATACGTTCATTTAACAAATAACATTTTTATTTCAAATATCCATTTTCACATAACAATAGTTCCACATATATTTCATATAAACATTTCATATAATCATTTTCTATATCTGTTTTCATATAAACATTTAGTATAGCCATGTCGTATAATCACTTTTTCTAAACATTTCATTTTACCACTTCATTCAAACATTTAACATACAATCATCTTGTATAAATTCATTCATTAGAACATGTGCCTATATATTACTTCCCTATAACACAAACCAATAGTTAGGAGGTGAATCAAATAAGACATAATAATAAAAACAAATCTTGAAAATGTGGTAACAAGCATTTCAACACATATATCCTCTATCACAAGTTCAATAATCATACCATTCCAAATCAACTCCTTACAATGACAAGATTCAATTCACAAGATTTAACCATGAACTCAAACTTCATTTATGTATTCATAAGTTCGTATTCACATAACTTACTCGAGAATAGTGATATAATGGTATCCTTTTTTATCTTTTCATTGGTATCCTTTTTGACATTTTCATTAGTAACATTTTAAACCTTTCCATTGTTTTAGGGATGCCATGGTAACTTTCAACCAAGGTCTTACATAATCCTGAAATGATGCCATAGTATCTTTCAACCATGGTCTTTCCTTTTCGAATATAATGTCATGATATCTTTCAATCATGGTCTTTCCTTTTTCTCAAATCAAGTAATTTTATGAACCAATCATAAATAGATAAGCATTAAATTACAGAACATAAATCAAATAGCTACGAAATTAACTTGCAAACTTACCTCGACTAAAATGGTTATGAAAACAAAGTTGACTACTAGTCCAACACTTTAGCTTTTTCCCCTTTTTAATTTCAATTGTCTCGTTTCTTGATCTAGATGAAAACTTTTATTCAATTAAACCAATTCTAGCACTTATATAATCAAATTTATATAATTTAACCCTTTCATAAGATTTTTACAAAAATCCCCTTACATTTTACCCTTTTTTACAATTTAGTCCTTAAACCCAAAACTTGCAAATTACCCGAATTAAACTCGAAATAACCCTTGGCTGAATTTCATAGGGTTCACAATCAGCCCATTTTAATCATCATTTCACAATAATTCTATAAAATTTACTATTTTTACAAATTAATCATTTAACTAAAAACTAACTAAAATTACTTTACATAATAGTCCTAAACAACAACCAAGATTACAAATTCATCATTTAACATCAAGAATACCTAAGACTAGTTAATGAAACAATCCAAAATCTTTAACAATTTCGAAAATGGAATACGGATTAGCTAGACCTAGTTGCAGCGATCTCAAAAACATAAAAATTACTAAAAACTATTTAAAAATACATACAATGCAAGAGAGAATAGCTTGACTAAAAGCTTTGGTTTGTTTTTCATGGAGGAATCGTGTTTGGTAAAGAAAGTTTAAGAAGTTGACCATGTTTTCTTTTTTTTCTTTTGTTTATTATCAATTTTACATATTATAAAAAACAAACATATTTTAACATATAAAAACACATATTTCCATCAACTAACCGACCACTAGAAACATTTAATGTCTAAATGCATTATTAAACCTTCATTTCATACTTATCTAACCATTTAAACCAAATAAACCTATAGCGATTAACTTTTGCAGCTTTTATGATTTAGTCCTTTTTACTAAATTAACTATCTAAATATTAAAATTTCTTAACCAAATTTTAATATGACCCTAATAACACTCCGTAAATATTTAATAAAATATTTACGAGCTTGGTTTATAGAAATGATGTCTTGATTCTTCTTTTTATAAAACCACTTAAACCTAATTATTCGTTCAATTAACAAAAAAATCTTTAAATCAAATTTCAACGTAATTCTATGTTGACTCGTAAATATTAAATAATAATATTTATGACTCTCGCGTCAGATTTGTGGCTACGAAACCACCATTTCTAACACCACTAAGAACTGGTTGTTACAGCTTGAAAGGCAATGATGTTAGACACATATTGTGTTGGGGAGATGCGGGTGCAAGTGAATTGTATACAAATCTTGGCCATTTGGAGCATACTAGCCTGATGAATGTAATGGGGATATTCATGCTAGCTTGGTGTGTCCACTCGCCTTGCTTGTCCGTAAGGTAATTTATTATAGCATCCATATCTATGCCACAGTAAATATTTAAATCAATAAAGTCAAGGAAATCCAAGGCATAGAATAGAGCATCGTAAAAGTGACATATCCCACGGCGCATAATTAGCACGTGCTTACCCCGAATTGTGATGTGGGTCAAGATCTCACTCAGTAATCTAAGATTTTCTCTTTCTTCTAACAAGGCATAAAACTCGTTCACTATCAAGTCCATTGCATGTTCGCTTGTGTTTGAACAAAAATTTCACCAATGGTGGAAATCCACCAACTCCCGTATTTCATCACATGCAATCATCAAAGGGTCGAACCCTCAATCTTATATGAAAGTACGACCATTCATTTTTAAATAAAATTGTTCCACTTCTAGATTGTGGAAACGATCGGCATTGCTTTCGCTCGGTGTTTTTTAGTCCATTGTACCTTCTGGGGTGCAATTGAACAAATTTAATCAAGCACAATAAACATTAAGGTACTCAAACACGTAACGGATAACAAAATCGGAATGTCTAACCTTGTTTTGTGTCAACTAGTTCTCTGAGTCAAATGTGGTTCTTGTTATCTAAAAAGAGAAGAAATAATAAATAAAACGAACCAACACACAAAGAAAAGAAAAGTTACTGATGAAAAATAGAGGTTTGGATGCGAAAACTCGAAGTAGCTTGGAGCGGATGGATGTGTTGCAACTGTAGAGGCTGAGGATTTTCTTTTTTGGGTGTTTTAAAAGTGACCTCTAAGGCCAAAAGTCAATTAGTATTTAAATGGAATCCAACGGGCCATGCAGAAACTAACTAGAAGTTACAAAAATACGATGTCGTGTCGCGACACAGGGGAATGTGTGTCATGACATGAAGCCCTAATTTCCCATATTTTTTGTTCGAAGTGCTATGTTGCATCATGGACCTAGACGTGTCGCGACACAGACCTGAAATTTTAGAAAAACAATTTTAGAAAAACCATATGAGATGGGGAGGGAGGAAACATGATCTTTCATACTGTCACCAGTGGGTAGGTACCACAAGTGGGTTGGCCCCACATATTATCATTTTGTGACTAAGTCTCATTGGTTTGGAACCACCAGTGGTTAGGTACCACATATATCTTATTTCTGTGACTCTTCCTAGTGGTTTGGTACCACAGTGGGTTGGCCCCACATATTGATATTAGGGATTGTCACCAGTGGTTAGTACCACAAGTGGGTTGGCCCCACATACTATTATTTGTGACTTTTGTCACCAGTGGTTTGGAACCACCAGTGGTTAGGTACCACCAGTGGCTAGGTGCCACAAATGTTGGGTAGACATAGGAGATACGGATGGATATCTAGGTTGGTTGGGTTGCATGGCATACACACTTTGCATATGAATCTGTGTGAGAGCCCTAAAATCTTTTGGACGGGGATTTACACACTGAGTCTCGGTGACTCACCCCCTCCGTTAAACTTTGTAGGTAATCCTTAGATCGTGGGTATGGAGCCGAGGTGGACTCGAGGTGGCCATGCCTAATATTTTGGATTTTATTTTAAATAGTTACTTTGAAATTATTCTACTTTAAATTTGGATTTTGGTAATGTAATAAGGCCATCAAAACGTTAATTTGGTTTTTATTTGTTTTGTTAATTTTCTTTTATTTTACTTTTGATTATTAAGGCATGCGTAATAAACCACGAAATGGATGATTTCCAAAACTTGAAAACTATGGAATTTTGAGATTCCACAATTGACTAATTAACAAACGGATTTTGTAGCAAAGTAACTAAATTTTCAAACTAAGACCCAAAATTTTTTTCAATTGATCACTCAATATAAATTCTATTTCTATAAAAATCAAATATTTTTCCCAACTCATAACGTTAACTAGGTTTTCAAAATTTTTCTTTCCTGTGACATACCAGATTCGGTCATAGCATTTTGACCGGGTTTGGGGTGTTACAGTTTTGGTTCCCCAAGATCTAGTCGTTTAAACATTTTATAAGGCATTAAATTAATACTGGCACCTAGATTTGCTAATGCTTTCTTAATATTTAAACTACCAATTAAATAGGGAATAGTAAAACATCCTAGGTCTTTTAATTTGGTTGGTAACTTGTTTTGGAGGATGGCTGAACATTCTTCATTAAGTTCCACCATCGATACTTCTTTAAGCTTCCTTTTATTCGTCAGGATTTCCTTTAAGAATTTTGCGTACGTCGGCATCTGTGAAATAGCTTCAACAAAAGGTAAGTTAATGTGTATTTGTTTAAAAAGTTCAAGAAACTTACCATATTGGGCATCTAATCATTCTTTCTTTGACTTTGATAGATATGGGATTGGTGGTTTACTTTCTTTGCGTACTGGATTTACGTCCTCAACTCCCTTATCCTTTGTGCTATTTTCTTCGTGTGGTATTTTTTTCTTTGGTTCGACTAACTCCTTTCCACTTCTTAGTGTAACTGCTTTTACCTGTTCTGTTTTTTAAGAAAAAATCTCTGCCCGTATTTCACAAATCATCTCAGTAAGTAGTCCCACTGACTTAGTGAGTTCCCCAACTGACTTAGTAACTTCCCCGACTTGGTTCTTGGTCTCTTCAACCGATGCTTTTTGATCTTTAAGTGTTTTCTCAGTATCTTGGAGACAATTTTCTACGGCTGCCATGAATTTTGTCAACATCTCTTCAAGGTTTGGCTTCTTCTCTTGCGGATATGGTTGATTTTGGAAATTTTGAGGAGGTTGTTGTCTTTGATTTCCTTGATTTCCTTGTCCTCCCCACGAAAAATTTGAGTGGTTCCTCCAACCTGGATTGTAAGTATTACTATAAGGATTATAATTGGATCAAAAATTATTACCTATATAGTTCATTTGTTCGCTCTCTGCTGGCGGTTGGTAGGGTGGGTACTCAAGATTCGCCACAGTTCCACTTGCGTCACACTGCATTACTGGGTGTACCTGCGAAGAACACAAACTATCAAGCTTTTTATTCTTCATCTCCATTTGTGTTGATAGCATGGTCACTATGTCTATGTTGAAAGCTCCGGCTGATTTTGTCAGTTTCGTCCTTGTAACTTGCCACTGATAGTTATTCAGCGACATCTCTTCGATAAACTTGTAGGCTGCTTCAGGAGTTTTGTTCTTCAAAGTTCCACGTGCAGCTGAATCGATTAGTTGTCTCGTTAAGGGGTTTACACCGTTATAGAAGGTTTGGACTTGTAGCCACAAGGGTAAACCATGGTGCTGACACCTTCTCAAGAGATCATTGTTTCTCTCCCATGCATCGTATAATGTCTCTAAATCTATCTGCACAAAAGAAGAAATATCATTCCGTAATTTGGCCGTTTTGGCTGATGGGAAATATTTTAATAAAAAAATTTCGGTCATTTGGTCCCATGTAGGGAATGACCCTCGTGGTAATGAGTTTAACCACTGTTTGGCTTTATTCTTTAATGAAAAGGGAAATAACCGAAGATGTATGGCATCATCAGAAACGCCATTTATTTTAAAGGTATCACAGAACTCTAAGAAATTAGCTATACGAGTATTTGGATCTTCGTCATGCAAACCATCAAATTGAACAAATTGTTGAATCATTTGTATTATGTTAGGCTTTAATTCAAAATTATTATCAGCTATAGCAGGCCTAACAATACTCGATTCTGCTCCTGTTAAATGTGGTTTAGCATAATCAAACATAGTACGTGGAGCATTGTTTTCCCCCACATCATGTGGTTGTGGATTATTCTCGTCCATCCCTTCTATAGGATTGGATCTGCCTTCTTGATTTTCCTCTGTGTAATTTAGGGCTCGCCTAATTTATCTGCTATTCCTTTGAGCGGTGGCTTCAATATCACTGTCGTATACTAAAGGTCCTCTCGGGTTCCTTCTAGTCATAAACTAGAGGTACTTGTTAAGAAAAGAAAGAACGAAAATTTTAGAAAAAAATTAACCTAAAATAAAAATAAAAGTAAATTGCGAAAAATAAAAAATAATGGCTAAAGTAATAAAAATAGAGCTTTCTTAATATTTTAGATCCCCGGCAACGACGCCAAAAACTTGATCCCTGTAAATCAGAGCTTTAATATTTATAATGAGAATGATCGAACCTGGAAACTAACTCTGACAATGATTTAAGGCAAGTGCACCTATCGAACAGTAGTATAGTTTAGACAAGACCGGATTTTCGAACCCAAAGGAACTAAAAGTACTAATACTAACTTTCTTTCTATTATTTAGCCTAAATATAAAGTGATTGGTTGTCTAATCTAAAATTAACTAACTACCAAGCTAAGACGCAAAGACAAAAAGACTAAATTGGGGAGATAACTTTTAGAAAAAATCAGTTGATTTAGACGATACCCTTAGGAAGAATCCACCTAGACTTCACTTGTTATCCAACACTAAACTAGATGATTTATTTACTTAGTTTGATCTGTAAGACTCCCTAACGTATATTAAACCCTCTCTCGAGGCGAATAACATCTAACCCTAGGTTAATTAATAGAAATATCTTTCTCTATTAATAACCCCCTAGAATAGCAGTAAATCAATTGGTGGACTCCCATATTAGGTTTCACCCTAATTCAGAAAAATCTCATCACCCTATCTTTAGGCGTGCGATCAACTCCGCTTAATTATGCTAGATCTACTCTTAAGTAGGGACTTTTGCTCCTCCACCTAAGCACATCAAATTTGGATTAATCTCACATAATTAAGAACAAACTAAGTATTTATTATATAATTTAGAAATCAATAACAAGGTTCATCATAGGTTTCATCCCCTTTGGGTATCTGAGGGGTTTAGTTCATAACTATAAAAGAAAACATCTCAGAAGAAAAGATAAAACAAAACATAAGAAATCCCTAAAACTCCCTGAGGGAATTGAAGGAGAGATCCTCTGTCTTGAGTAGAATTTTGGCTTCTTAAGATAGATCAATTGGCTATCTTTGAGTGATTCCCCACAAATCTGGCCTTTTCGGTTTGGCTCCTTGGCCTAGCTAACCGCCCCTTTTCAGCTGACACTTAGGGGGTTTACATAGGCTCTCGAAATAGGTTTCTTCGCCCCTAAAGTATCCAAATCCGAATGAAATTGCTCTTTGCTATGATAGGGACACGGCCATGGCACACGCCCGTGTGGTCGGTCTTCAAGCCGTGTTTAGATTTCTTTAATGAGACATGGCCATGTAAATCGAGGATTAGGCCGTGTTCTAGATGATTGACTTGGCACGGCCGTGTGGTCTTAGGCCCAGGCCTTGTGGATTTCGTGATATGGCCCATTTACTCCGTTTTGGGCCCATTTTATGTTTTTTCATCCCCGGGTGCTTTCCTAAGTATAAGACATGAAAAGAAAGGATTAAGAGTACCTTTTTTACATAAATCGAGGGATAAATCATCCAAAAGCATACTAAATGTGGGATTAAAATATGTTACTTTTATGGTTTATCAAGCACTAACATTATCAAGGGTTTTACCTGATCGTAAGGCAATTGCATTCACGTGCTCTTTCCCATCCTTCTGAGCATTATTCTCGGTGTTGCTCGGGATTCTAGTACTAATTTGCCTTTGAAGGTTACTCATCATCTCCATCATCTAGCTCATTTGATTCTAGATGCTATCCTTAAAAATAAATCAATGTATTACGAGTTAAAGAACACTTAGACTATACCTATCGGATGTCTGTCTTCATTGACTGTATTTCTCCCTCTATCCAATCTAGTCGTTGACCACATACAGTATGGTCATTCCCCATGAATCTATCGTAAGATCTTTGTACGTACAGAGGTTGATAATGAGGGTTTGATCAGTATTGCATCGGGTTTCCACTTCCTTGATTACCTCCCCTAACAAGGAAGGGGTAGAAGAAGCGGACTAATGATCGTAGTAAAGTTGTTTGACTCGAGAAACAAAGATTTGGATGTGACCTGAAAGGAAGAAACCAAATATATTTAGAAAAAAAGAAAATAAAAAAATAAGAAATTTTAAAATAAAGAATAAATATTCAAAATAATAAATAACTATACGAAATTTAAAAGTCGAAAATGGATCGAATAAACTGATGGATGTGATGGATAGATGGATAAGTGTCTAATTGAACCCTTTGAGATATAAAACTCAACAAACTTAATTAATGGCTCTAATTAACCCTCTAAGAAATAATTCTTGACAAATTGAGGCGTGAAGAATGAATTCTCGCGACTCCTTGAAGAGCATAGAAAAGAAAACTACTTCTAAAAGTCATAAGAAAAAAATCTTGCACAAAGAAACAAACTCCCAGAGTTGAAAACTTTATTAATGAAAACAATTGTGTGATTAATAAACAATGAAGAAGCCTTTACGTAAGCTAGATTAGAACATCTAAATAAAACTCTAATTAATCTAAATAAAAAGTAGTGTTAAACTAAACTTTCTTATTTGGCTATGAAACAAAAACTCCTAAACAACTTAAAATACTTAAATAATATCCAAAATTTAGAATAAATAAATAATAAAATAATAAAACCTAATAAATATAATATTGGTCTCATATATAATAAAAATTAAGTTTTAAAAATGAACACAATATGATTTAAACTAGAATTAAAAGCCCAAAACTCGTAAGTCACGTCATAATCTTGTCTGGAAATTCTACTTGTGTAGTCTTCACTAAAATAATCATAACTTGAGCTCTCGAACTCAAAATTGAGTGATTCAAAGTGTGTTTCAAAGATAATAGAGATATATAATCAAATGATATGCAAACATTTAAGCCCATAAATGCCTGGATCCCATCCAAAAATTCATCGCAAGTTGACTAATCTTTTCAGTTTGAAAATTGGCAGCTTAGTTAAATTAAATTTAATAGATTTCACTCGTTTCATGCATGTATCATTCCTTGTTTCCTTGAAAAGATTCATCCTTACATATTGCCTTTGATCGAATCTTGGTTTGATTTGCTTGGCTGTTGAACTTCTTGTTAGGCCTTGAGATAGTTTAAGTCCATCACACCCATGGGCTTGAAATTGGACTTTGAGACTTGGATCATCCCCACCTTAGATTTGGATGATCTTTCCAACCAGGGTTATACATTTTTGAATAGGGGTTTCCACCCCTATTTCCCATGTAATTCTCCTCATCCGACTAGCTCTCAAAATGTAGCCCATAACCTTGAAAGGGTTCCATCACAGATGGTTTAATGGTAGTTTCCAACCAGTTTGGCCTCTCCAATATTTGTTATACACATCTTCTTCACGACTAGCTTTCACCGTTGGTGGTTTTGGGTTATAAGTGAACCTTTCATTAAACCACATATACAAATTCATAGCCATGTTGTCAAGTAATTGACCGACTCGCTCATATGTGTTGTGCATAAGAGATCCTCTAAATGCACCATCTAACCTCGATATCAAATTTCCATCTAAACCATTGTAAAATATTTGTAGTTGGAGCCATTCTGGCAATCCATAATGGGGGCACTTCCTTAACTGTTTCCTTCAACATGCCTGAAGCTTGTGATCTTATGCCTGAGTTGGATTGTTCTACTTATGAGAAAAAAATTGTGTAAAAATTTTTCTGCTAGATCATCCCACATGGTTATAAAACCCGGCTCCAATGGCATTGCCACATAAGGAAAAGGGAAATAATTGAAGACAAATGACATCATTGGTTATCTTGTTCTATTTAAACGTATCACAGAATTGAAAGAATCGCTTAAGATTTTGGTTTGGGTCCTCCATTATGTTTCCTCGAAATTATAAACTAATCTAAATCATTTGTATCATAGCAGTTTTAATCTCGACATTATTGGTGTTGATCATCGGTCTCTTAATACAACCTCGCATAGCATCTAATATCGATAAGGCATAATCATGCAACATTCTTAGTTGAGCCACCAGTAGCTCTCCACTAATTTGTGCTTGTGATTCGGGTAGATCGTCAAACAATGGATTTTCTCGAGGTAAGTCAGCAACCATGGGTGGATTGTTTTGCATTAATTGACAATTGCATCTTAGAAATCGCTCTGGATAAGGATGTGGCTCGATTGGAATGCCTCCACTTCGAGTCATAAACTAAATTAAGAGATAGAGAGTAAAAGTTAGTAAACTTAATTAAAAATTAAAAATGTCAAAAATAAATAAAACAAAGAAATCATATCTATAATTTTTACTTTTCTTATTTAGCCTACTAATTACAGAAAATAAATTTAAATTTAATGTCGAAACCTCCCCCGGCAACAACACCAACAACTTGGCCATATCCAAAAAAGAGAACGTTTATAGTAAAAATAGTGAAAATAAAATATATAAAATTAAATGCGGTATCTACAAGCAAATAGGTCAAACTATAATATAGTTTTGTGTTACAACAAAACAGTAGGAAGTATTCCGAGGATCGTACCTAAGGGAGGTTGAATTAATTCTAAAAATGTCTAAATAGAAGTCACTAAAAATTATATTACGGGAATTAGAACTAAAAATTAAAGTCATAAAATGAAAATAAAAAATACTAAAACGAAATTGACAAATGAAAATTTCTCAAACAACAAACAGAAGATTAACTCACCTCAATGGTTGCGATTAACTTCAGAATTCAGGTTTTATTATTGATTTAGTTATTAACTAACTAGTATTACCTCTCGACCTCTACTAATTAATTAATTTATCAATACTCATTTATTTTTCGACCTCACTTTCCTAATCGGGATAAATCATGATTTACTCAGTAAACTTATCTCTCAACCTCGTTTAACCTAGATTACTTCCTAGGATCGTCAATCATAGGGTTTAAGCACACATAAATTTGTACCAAGTAACTCATATGAGAGATCCACATTCTTCTGTTAATCACTCCCTCGTCCGCTCGTTAATCTTACTAAATAATTTAGTCACTCATCGATTTAATAACCATCTTCCTTTCAATTAAATTAATCATGCAAAGCACACAATTTATATATTAAAAGAGAGAAATATAGAAATTGTTCTGTTGAGAATCTTGATGTGTTCAAATCCGTAAAATCCTTTAAATTTTGTTGAGATATCGTCATTTGCAAGAGAAACATAAAAGAAAATTATGAAAATTCTTAACAGCGAAGACTTGGACTCAAAACGAATCCAAGTCGAATAACAGGAAATAATTTTTTTAAATAAAATAAAACTAAGTTAAAATCCTAAACTACTAAACTAAAACCCTAAAATGGCTTGACAAAAGCTCTTTCTAATTGAGCATAAACCTAAATAGGAAAAGTTAGCAGCCCATTTTAGGTCAAATACAAGCCTTAATCATACTAGATATGGATTATGTAGATGGAAACACCCTTAATTAATTTTTTCCCTCTGTCAGACCTGTGTCGCAACACAGCCTAGTGCGTGTCACTAAACACAAATTAGAATATAAATTATTGTGTTGGTTTAATTGTGTTGCGACACTGGAAGCTTGTGTTGCGACTCGGTTGTCATTCCTGATGCTTTTAGGCCTAAAATAGGTGTCCTATACACTCAATTAAATTATTAAAACTATCTTAAGGCTTGTATTTGCCCAATAGGTCAACTAACTGGGAATATTGCATAGAAACACTTACTTTGCAATAATTTAAATCTAAGCTAATAAGACTGAAAATGCAACAACTAAAGGTAAAATGGCTTAAAAACAAGCTCATTAAGTGCCAAAAAGTACCAAAACTGCCACTACTATTTGTGGCAGGTCAGATTGCGAGACAAAAGTTCTAGCTTCGTGACAAGTGGTATTAGATCCAAGTTTTGAAAAGCATCGTTCGAGATGAAAAAAGGAGTAGAGGATCAAATTGAGCCAATGGAGACTTGTGGATGGGTCAGGAAAGCTAGCTGATCAAGGGACATGTTGTTGGATTTAGAAGAACGTCTGGTCAGTCTCGAGTCCATGAGGTATATGAGGGAGACACTTGAGGTAGTCGAAGGATGCATTATAGAGTTGGACTCGATGGAAGAGCAACTCAAGAAAAGTGTGTTGGAGTCTCTTGGTTCCAATGTGGAAGAGATGTGAGAGGTGCTCAATTTCACTTCGGATAAGTTGATAGTAAAGGAAGATGCTCTTGGGGCCATAGTGATGGCTTTGAAGAATGAAATAATGACCATGAAAAGGGCTTTGAGCACAAAAATTAAGGGAGAGATTGCTATGTGTCAAGCTACCGTGGGTAGAGTAGTCTTGGGTGCAATACTAAATTGCGAGATAGACGTCCCCAAATCGGAGAAGTTCAAGGGGGCTAGGTCCACAACGGAAGTGGACAACTTATTGTAGGAGATGAAACAGTACTTTTGTACCATGGGCATCAATGAGTTGTCCCCTAATATGTTGAGAAGGAGGCTCAGTCTAAGTTGTGTCAATTCTCGCAAAAAGACACAATTCGAGAGTATGTGAAGGAGTTCATTGAACTAATGCCCCAAATTACGAATCTGGGTGAGGAAGTATTCTTTTATTCATGGATGGATTGCAGCCGTGGGTCAAACATGAATCAGAACGTTGAGGGGTCCAAAAATTGCCTCAAGCCATGAACGTGGAAGAGTCCTTAATCACTACAAGAAAACAGACTTTTTGCGGCGTTTTTTTTTGCCTTTAGCGGCGCTGTCACAAGCGCCACAAAAAACGCCGCTATAGAAGCCACTAAATTTTACGGATTTTATTTTAAAAAAACGACGCTAAAGACCAGGACTTTTAGCAGCGCTTTTATAGAAAACACCGCTAAAAGTCCTAGTCTTTAGCGGCGCTTCTATTGAAAATGCCGCTAAAAGTCCTGGTCTTTAGCAGACGCTACAAGTCCTGGTCTTTAGCGGCGCTTCTGTAGAGAGCGCCGCTAAAAGTCCTGATCTTTAGCGATGCTTTTTTATAGAATGCTACTAATTTGGGCAAATTTGCAACATAAAGTTTTCACCAATATCCCACCCTTCCTGCATAAAATCCAACCAAAAATAGCAAAGATAGCATGAAATTCGACCAAAACAGCAAATATAGCATGAAATCCAACCAAAAACAGCAAATCTAAATGATACAAAATTATATGAAAGATATATGACATAAATTATAAATGAAGTATAATTCAAAAATTTCTTACAATAATGTTTAAAAGTTACAAGAAAATAAATGTCTACGATGGTGGCATTTATGCATCACTGAACATCTTAATCATAGTCCAAGTCAGATCCGAGTTCATCATACTTTCTGCTCTGCTCTGCTCTACTTCCCTCGCTTTTGCCTCTGCTTCTTTCGCTACCCTCGCTGCTGCCTCTGCTTCCCTTGATGCTACCTCTACCTTAAGTTGTAGCTGAAGTTCTTCATATTTTCTTTTAACCTCAGCTTCTCTCGATGCTGCCTCTGCTTTAAGTTGTAGCTGGAGTTCTTCATATTTTCTTTGAACTTCAGCTTCTCTTGATGTGCCTCTGCTTTAAGTTGAGAAATTTGCTCAACTGTGCTCATTTGCATCTAAGCTATCTGGTCTCTTAACCTCTGAACTTCAGCTTAAGCTTGACTTCCGGAAGGCATGTATTGCTGCGAGCTGGATCCAAAATATTGGGTCGGGTTAACACCATATCCTTGAAATTGAACCCAACCAAACCTTTCAGAACCCAAAACTTCATCAATAATTATGTTATCAATGTCCTCAAAATTAATAGAACTATCAATCGAAGCAATCGCTTCATACTCCGCCTTCTTATCTTTTAGTTTCTCCTAATAAATCAATTAAAGAGTTAAAAACGAAATATATAATAAAAAAGGAATGCAACATAAATTAACATTATTTAAAACTAATAAAGACGAATTAAACCATTATAATTAAACATTATAAATATTTATAATAAATCAAATTTATTAAGTAAATATACCATAATTTTTGCAGCTTTGGATGTCATCAGAGATCCATCTTTCTTCCTATTTGTAATGTCAAAAAGCTGAAGGTGTCCAACTTTTTGACCCGACGATGCTTCTTACAACATAGTAGTAAAAATAAATCAATTAATAGTAGAAAGTCATTAATATTTGACAGAATTAATAAATTCATAATACCTGGGCCTCAACTACACAAGCAAAACTTCTCGACCCTGCCGTGAGCGTGAACTTTTGTTTTTGCCTGCTGCTTGTTCCAACTCGCTCACGGTCCTACATAATGAAATTATTATTACGTATATAGTAAATACTATAAACCAAAAAATTTATAATAGTTTGGAAGTACGTAACATCTCTCCTTTCTTTGAATTCCAAAATCTAACTGCATCTTCCCATTGGTACCTCAGCATTCCCGGCGGGACATTTCGCAATTTTTCTTCGAGGCTTATGTCTTTCTTAAAATAATCTTTTTTCAAAGTGCTTTTATTGTCTCTCCATTTTTTACCCAATGCCTTCTTGATATAGGCATCTGAGACCTGTAAAGCAAATCTCTCCTAAAAAAACACAAGTTTAGAAAGCAAATATGAAACTTAAACCAAGGTATTATAAATTACATTCACGTTTTGTTACCTTAATATTACCGAGAGCTTGATTCTTGTTGCTATCAGGCATGTGATGCCATGATTCGTAGATGATGGGCAACATATTGGCATTTCGTGCTATAATGCCCAAATAGCCTGCTAACAGTTAGCCTGACTATGACTGTTTCTACTTACTTTGACACGCTCGACACGATTTAAGTCGTATAAATCTTTAAGTAGCATGCGTCCTCGAAAGTGTATAAATCTTTAAGTAGCATGCCCAAATAGTCTGCGAGTCCCATCACTTTCAGCTGGAAAATAATATATTATTATATTGAAATTGAGAAATAAGAGTAATAATGAAAGTTTATACGCATGTAAAATAAACTTAACATTACTTTGAAATTCTGCAGGCTCGTCAACTATCTCCGGCACATTCGAAGATCCAATAGCTATCTGCTGTTCACTATTTCCTTCTTCCAAATTTGGAGTATTCTGGACAATACTTAAATTTCGTAATTTTCTTCTACGCCTTTTTCCTGCAATACACATAAAATAGTTGAAATTTTAGTAACAAATAACAACAATAATAGTACATATAAAATAGTTAAATTATATAACATGACCAATTTTAAAATTATAATCTTACATATATTTAAAAATTCATAAAATCTTACTACATCATAATTCGTAAATATCTTTGTCCACGTCCTGACGAACCCATTGAAATTGTGTACTGGTACTAGGGATATTTTCATTTAAGTTTTGTTCTGGAAAAGGCAAAGTTTCTTATCTTTCAATGATGTCATCTCTACTTTCATTGCCCATGTCAAATAAGTCTCTAGGGGTGTTTTGGAGTACAACGTACCAACCTTCATCAGTTGGATCTTTCGAGTAAAAAACTTGCTTCACTTGAGAAGAAAATACATACGGCTCATCTATCAATTACTGTCCAGTGTGAATCAATCGAGAGAAGTTCACCATTGTAAAACCAAATTGATCTTGTTTAATTCTGCGAGCCGTATTAACATCAGCCTAATCACCTCGAAATAAGACAACTTTCTATTTGCCATAATAATCTAACTTAATTATGTCAGTAAGAAGTCCCTAATACTCCAAATTTCCCTCAACTGGATTACTGTCCCTAGCACTAGCATAACTTGTAATTGAAGAATTAACAACAATTCCACAATTTTGAGTTCTCCTCAATCTCTCGCGATATTTTGTATGAAATCTAAATCCATTGATGAGGAATGCACTATATCTTTTCACTATTCTATTTGGATCTTGGGAAAGCCATTTAACTTCGTCATTTACTTCATTCCGACTCCAAACCTATTGAATCAAAGGTAAATTGAGTAATTATAAATGTTATGAGAAAACATTATTACTTGTCAATGAAAGCTTCAATTGCATACCGTTTGGCTTAACCATTCATGAAATGATTCTATGAACAACTTATTAATTTCTCGTTGTTGTAATCTTCGAGACTGTGAATGAGCTCTCAATATTTGTTTGTACTCACTATGTTAAAAAAAGGTTTACTTTGTTAGAAGACAAAAAAATTATAATTGATGAATAATTATCAAATTCTAGAACTTAATTGTGTAATGGTTCCATTGAATCGTGATGAAAAAGAACATATCGATGTGCTTGGACCCACGATCTATCATCTAATTCTGCAATTTCAACTTTGCTGATTGGTTCTCCGAAACTTTGAAATAAATAAGTTTCGACCAAGTTATGATCTGTGAGACCAGCATTTCTACTTGGTCTGTTCATTCTTGTTTCAACATCTTCCAAATACCTTGAACAGAAAGTCATACATTCCTTTGCCAAGTATCCTTCAACAATTGATCCTTCCGGATAACGCTTTGTAATACCCCAAACCCGGCCCAAGACACCACGGCCGAATTCGAAATGTTACTGGGAAAATGTTTGAAAAGAATTCTGTTTTAAGGGTGAAAATACGTGTTCAGTTTTAAAACAAATATTCAGCTTATAGGGGGTTTGTCGTTCGAAAACAATAGTTTGCCGGGGAAACAGACTTCCAAATTTGAGTACCGTTCAAGTCATTATTTGAAAGAAATTACGAGAAAACGAGTTGTTTGTGAGTAATCAGAGTTTGAAAACTTTAACTTGATTTTTAAGTCGCAAGTGTTTCAAAGTCCTTTTTAATTAATCATCCGCTAATAATTCTAACTTAAAACCATAATAAAAATCCCGAAACATTTAAAGCGGCCTTATTACAATAAAAATATCCCAAAAGTAATTGAAAATTTAAAATGCATATAGAAATAAAAGCAGCTTATGCATGGCCACCTCGAATCCACTCCAGCCCAGTCCAGGAAATCAGGTGTCACCTGCATTGTTTTTAGTAAAAATAGGGTGAGTCAAACCGACTCAGTGTGCAATTAATCCACATGTTTCCACAAATGGGCTTAGCCCCAAATCCACATCAACCACATACCACGCATAATGATGCAATATGTTAACCCAACCCAACTTAGTATCCAACCGCTACACACCACCCGTATATCCATCCACCACACACCAGGGGATTACTAAATCGACCCTCCATCCGCTACACACCTCTTTGGCAGAACACTGCTCAAAGTCCACTTAGTGGTCTAGCCACTGATCCACGTGATTAAAATCACAATTATCCACGATGAGACTCGAGGTCTTCATCAATCCACAATATGGCTCAAGACCAACATCAATCCACAGTGAGGCTCGAGGCCATCACTAATCCACGTACATAAATGTACACACTTCCCCTTATTCAATATATCTGGAACCCCATGCACATGCAGCATACTATGATGGAATGACAACGTAATCATATGAACATAACAGATATCCATATTTAACATGCTTACAAAGATCCACATACATCCGTCCACATTTTGATATCGGAAGTGTACTAACCTGATGCCCGGATTACCCAATAAGGGTAACAATACCACCACAGCCACTATTTCAGCTACCACACATATCACATGCATTTAATTAATTAACCAAGGAAACAGTGTATTAACTACACACCTGAGAACCTGAAGCACTAGACTATCGATCCCTAACGTCCTCACTCGAAGAGACTACAGCGATCTGCTTGTCTCTTTCCGACGTTGGCCCACACCCCGGTGGCCAATCCCGAACTGTTGAAACAGACCGCTTCTTGAATTTAGAGGTAGGGACTACGTGTCCAACCCCTTTCTCTCCTAGGCTGATACTCGAATCCATCAAAGAAAGTCTTTTGGTCAGAAGACTCAGGTTAAAATGTTAAATCAGATCTATACAAAACTAAATAATCTCTTAATCGAAAAACCTTACCAAAGTCGACCGAAGGCCTACACAAAGAACCCAAAACCAACCTTCATAGATTCAGCCACACACAGAAATACAGAGTTAGGCTTCTAGATTTCGGCAACCCAATGAAGAAAGATCAAATAAAATAAAAGAGAACCCTTACCATGATTACCAGCAATCGATTGAGAGACTTGACAGAAAAATAAACGACGGCACTTCCCTCAGAGATTATCAAACGAAGATGATCACCACACTCAAGGAGATTCGGCTTTCGAGAATAACAACCACAAAAGAAAAAGAGTGAATAGAGATGGCTTAGAAGATTCGATTACCAAAACACAAGGAAAAAGGAGTTATTCGGCTTTTGATGATAAAGAAATTGATGGAACGAAAATGAGAAGAGAGGGTTAAGGCTTATGGGATTTCGGCTATGGTGAAGGGTGAATTCGGCTTTTAGAGAGTGAGAGTCTAAGGTTATCAAAACGAGAAAGAAAAAGAGAACAAGAAGGAAATATGGTTTGGCCAAGAGAAGGAAATAGAGAGAAAAAAAGAGATGAATGAAGTGCACCAAAATGACCACCCCAACTTTCGGCTTTTGACTGAAGAAAAAGAAGACAATGCAAGGCTTTAATTTACACTTTAGGCTAAGAAAACTAAGGAAGAGAAAATGCCCCAAAATGCATATACTCAAATTACTAAACCCACACTTTCGGCACACCCCCCACAAAACTGAAAATGCCATTCCCCAACACCCATATTCGGCCAACACTCTTCCCCTCTCCACATCCCTTATTTTTCTCCTATCTTTCCTCCACTCTACTCATTCAAACACATTTGAATGATTCAAACTTCTACCTCCCTTTATAACCACACATTTAAATTGTTGACTCATTCAACTCCCACCATTCAAGTGCCATAGCCGAATCCACTACCTTCTCCCTGCTTGACGCAAAAAGCAACCCAAAATGCTGTTCATGCTACTCGAACCTTCTCCCCCTTGCAACTCCTTTGACGTAAACTCCCCTACACCCAAAGTAGCGTCCCCTTGCCACTCCACCACCCACTTGTTGTGTCCATACTTACCACTTTAAATCCCTTAAGGCCTAACTCCCTTAGCTCTCCCCCTTATCAGCTTCAAACCAAAATTTCACGAAAGCTTAAACTTAACCCCAAGGTTTCCCGAAGCCCCCAAACACACTCACACAGCATACAGAGCATACTAACACATAAATATGAACTAAAATGCAAGACCCTTAAATCCCGAATATTACACGTTTTTTGCGGCAGTAAGACTTCAATTTGGATAGAAACCTAAGCACGATATACAACATTATCCAAAATTGCAACTAAAGGCATTGAGGTGAATGAAGGAATAATTTACAAATAAATTAACACCTTTCTATGGGATACATCCATCGATAGAAAATAGGTCCAACAAGTATTGCTTCACGAGGGAGATGAATTATCAAGTGCACCATAATAGTGAAGAAGGAAGGCGGGAAGATCTTCTCCAGATTGCATAAAGTCAATGTGGCTTGATCTTGTAGTGTCTCAAGTTCTTGAACATTCAAAACATTGCCAGAAGTGCCTTTCATTATATTGGATAGTTCAATTACACAAGACGTCACCTTTTTCGACATACAACATCACATAGCAACTGGCAGTAAGTCTTGTATCAAGATGTGATAGTCATGTGATTTTAAGGCATATAGTCTTTGATCTTTAAGACTCACACATCGAGATATATTTGATGCATACGCATCTGGGACCTTTATATCCTTCAACACCATGCAGAACACTTCTTTCTCCGTATTCGACATTGAAAAAATAGAAGGCGGCAACCAATATTTCCTATTCGAAAATGCTTGGGGATGAAGCTCACGCCGAATTCCCATGTGGACTAAATCAAGTCGACTGTGAAGATTGTCTTTCGATTTTCCATCAAAATTCAAAATAGTCCCAATGATGTTCTTGCAAACATTTTCTCAATATGCATGGCATCAAGATTATGTCGTAAAATGTGATGCACCCAATAAGGCAACTAAAAAAAATACTTCTTTTTTTCCACAAGTCCGCGTCATTAGGATGATCCTCTTTATCAGATTTATCATCAGATTCATCCATTAATCTTCTATTTCTTTGCGTGTTGGGCAGTTGATTCATCTTCCCATAAATGAAATTCATATCTTTCAACATGAACAAGATTTCAAATCCACCGTCTGTGAAGGAGCTTTTCTGAACTCTTCAGTACCGTCAAACTGAGTACTCTGAAATCTAAATCTATGATTTTTTGGTAACCACTGACTATGCCCCATGTAAGAGAACTTCTTTCCATTATATAACTGATCGCTGTAAAATCAGAGTTTTAAATCTTTATAAAAGAATTATCAAACCTGGAGACTAACTCTGACAACGATATTAAGGCAAGTGTACCTATCGAACAGTAGTATAGCATAGGCAAGACCGGATATCGAACTTAAAGGAACTAAAAGTATTAATACTCACTTTCTTTTTATTATTTAACCTAACTAAGATAAAGGTTGCTTTTAAACTAAATTGAAGCCAACTAAACTAAGGAAACAAAGACAAAAAGATGAATCTGGGGATAACTTGAAAAAGACTCAGTTGATTTTTATGATACCTTCGAGAAGAATCCACCTAGACTCTCTTATTATCTAACCTTAGATTATATGATTTCTTTTACTTAGCTTGATCCGTGAGACTCCCTAACCTATGCTAAACCCTCTCTCGAGGTGAATAATGTCTAATCCTAGGTTAATTAGTGGAACTCTCGTTCGCTTATAATAACCCCCTAGGAAAGTAGTAAATCGATCAATGGATTCCCATATTAGGTTTCACCCTAATCCGACAAAATCTCGTAACCCTATCTCTAGGCACCCGATCAACTCCGCTTAATTATGTTAGATCTACTCTTAGGCAGGGTCTATTCCTCCTCTACCTAGGCACATTGGATTTGGATTAAGAAACATAATTAAGAACAAACTAAGTAATTTATCATATAACTTAAAAAATCAAATAATAAAATCTGCCTAGGTTTCATCCCCCTTCAGGTATCTGAGGAGCTTAGTTCATAATGTAAAAAGGAAACATCACAAGAGAAAAGATAAAACAAAACATAAAAAAAATCCTAAAACTCCCTAATGGGATTGAAGGAGAATTCTGCCGTCTTGAGTATAATTCTGGCTTCTTTGGATGAATCAACTGGCTACCCTCACGTTACTCCCTAACTCTAACCTTCTCGGCTTGGCTCCTTAGCCTAGCTTTCGCTCTCCTTCAAAAGTGGTACTTGAGGTATATTTATAGGCTATTGGAATGCGATTCTTTCTCCCGAAGTATCCTTTTTCGACTGAAATTGCTCTTTCCAGCGACAGTGGCACGGTCATGTCACACGCCCGTGCAAATCGAGACTTGACCGTGCTCAGATTTCTACTGTGGCACGGTCGTGTGCGGTAGTGATGAGGCCGTGCTCCAGGTGTTCATCGAGACACGGCTATGTGGTCCTTGGCCCAGGCCGTGTCGATTTCGTGGAAAGGCCCATTTATTTCGTTTTAGGCCCGTTTTGTGTTCTTTTCATCTCGGGTGCTTTCCTGGGTATAAGACATGAAAATTAAAAGCACCTTTTTATATAAAACGAGGCTTAAATATTTAAAAAGCATAATAAATATGGGATTAAAATATGTTATATTTACGGTTTATCAAATACCCCCACACTTAAGCTTTTGCTTGTCCTCAAGCAAAATTCTCAACTTATAATTAAAACGAACTTTCCATGATTTATAATCCTTATTGACAATGCCTTATCCTAATTTATAGATAATTTATACATGGATAATTCAACTCAAAGAGTCCTAAAAATTCAAACAAGATAAGTCATAATTTGTAGCACGAAAAACATAGGTGTTTCCCTTTCTCTAGATAATTACCTTTAATTCAAAATCGACAAGGATTGATATCCTCACGAAAGATTCACTCTGATCACTCAAAAAGTGTTTAAGGGTCAAAATTAAGCACTCATAAGTCGAACATGAAAAGTTAATCCCATAGGCATACCTGAAAATCAAATCTCCACCACTGTAAAATGATATGATCAACGGATCAAAAAATCTTTGTTAGGGTTGTAACGGGGCTAGGGTTAAAGGTGTGGATAAAGGCTGAAATTAGAAGGTTAGAATCGAGATTGAATTGATAAGTTACCTACCTAAAAATTTCTAAGATAATAATTACATCAACTGAAAACAATAAAAAATCCTACTAATATGAGCTTTTCCTTTTGGGAAATAGTCTTTGGTTGTGTAAGCTCACTTTCCATATTACTAATATTGAAAAAAAAAATTTAAGAACAGACTAAATACAAGATAAATTTAACTACTAGAATAATAAACTCAGATAACTGGCTCAAACCAAATCTCGATTAAGGGGTAGTCAAAATAAAGGGTGATAACAAATACAAAGGGTTTTGGGTTAAAATTAGCGGGTAAGTCAATAAAAAGGGATGTTAGGCTCAACGGGGTTCACTAAGGGTTAATTATAAGGGTAAGCTATTTAGTAGAGTAAGTGGGTTAAAACCTAAGTGCCTTTATCATCTCGGTATATCAAATCATAATTGTGGTCTTGACATGTATAATCGAGGCAAGTTCTAGAATAACAATTCATAGTCGACACACTCATAATCAAGAAGTGAGCATGAAAAAGAATGTATGCTCTGTAAGGCTCAATTTCTCACAAAAATTATGGGTGTTTTTGACATCAACCTTGTAGATCTCATATTTCAAGATAATATTTAAATTCCGGTTGACAACCTAAAATTTTAATTTTTAGAAAATTAGACTTATCATGCTTGATTCCCTAGTATTCTTCAGATTTAATTATCAATGCACAATTAACTATGACTTATTCCAAAACATATCAATAAAAATCAAAAATCATTAGAAATTTCATCTTAATTAGTAATATGAGAAAATTACTTTAAAACAAGATTAAATTCAGGGATTTGAGAACAATGCAGACAGTTAGGCATTTCTATTCTCAGGGTTTGAGAATAATGACAAATTAGGCATTTTCTCAGAATACCTATTCATCCCCCCACACTTAAGGTGTACATTGCCCTCAATGTATGTAACACCCCAAACCCGGTCAACACACCACAACCGAATCCGGCATGTTACAGAGTGAAAATATTTTGAATAAAACAAGTCTGCTAATTTACCTTTATCGAAAAACCCTTTGATGTTTTGAGTTTAGTAGAAACCCGTTTAAAGTGTTGTTGAAAACATTTTTGTTGCTTTAAAACACGGAAAAACTCATTTTGGAAATCCCGTTTGCCGTTTCAAATTTTGGTAAATTATGCGATTCGATTAAAAACCCGAATGAGTTGAACATATTTAAATTAAAACTTGTTTGCTTCTGATCTTGAAGAAAACTTAGATTGGAAAAACATTTAAGTTAACTTGTTATCGTCTTGTATTGATTATTACCCGATGGTAAAGTTGAAAACCCGAGAAGAGGTATATTTTTTTTTTGAAAACGTTGGTTTTTACCGGTTATTAAGGCATGCATGGTTATTTAACTTTAACATAATATGATAAACATACAAGCAGATAATTAAAAACCCAAAATAATAGCTTAGCGGCCTTATTACAAACCCAAAACCAAATTTTAAGAAAAATATAAACCGAAATTAAAGTGTAAAACAAAAACTCGAAAGTAAAGTGCATGGCCACCTCGAGTCCTCCCCGGCTCCATATCTGCGATCTATGCTTCATCTGCAAAATATAAGGGAAGGGGTGAGTCATCGAGACTCAGTGCATAAATCCCCAACCCGATAAAACAAGCACTTACACAAATCATAGTAATCATGCAAATCATGCAAACCCCACCTAACCATCCGAACTCCTGTGTCTACCCCGTGTGGTCAAAACCACTGGTGACTGTAGTCACAAATAATATAAGTGTGGTCAAAACCACTGGTGACCGTAGTCACAAATCATAGGGTGGGGCAACCCACCGTGTGGTCAAAACCACTGATGACAATCCTGCATTCAACATGTGGGGTCAACCCACTGTGGTACCAAACCACTGGGACGAGTCACAATAACCTATGTGTGGTCAAAACCACTGGTGACCATAGTCACAAATATCGTATGTGTGGTCAAAACCACTGAGACTTAGTCATGAATATAGTATCAAAAACGAGGCCAACCCGCCATGTGGTCAAAACCACTAATGACAGTCTAGAATCATCCTTCCCCCTCCTCTCATCATACCCACATCAGTGAACATATTTTCCATGGCATAAATATCATGTTTAACATGCAAATATCACATAACAAAGCATAATCTAATGGAATAACAGCACATCTCGGTAATCAATCGATAAGGGACTTACCCGGAGTCCACGCACATACCCACAAAGCACAACACTGGATTCAAGGGCTATTTTGGCTTTTAACAGTAAACATAATTAACACATATTACTAATGAAGTGTGTAAGCGTTACACACCTGACTACTTACGGATCTAGCGAAATCCCGAAACTACGATCTACCCACAAACCGATAGAAACCCGAAGATCCCAAACATTTGCCTCCTCCCTTCCTGTATTCGGCCAACACCTGTTAATAAACAAAAACCCATTCGGCTCATCCAGAAATCTTGAAGGATATAATGCATAAGACAACCACCCTTACCTTAACACCCTTTGATCTTTACGTAAATCCCGAAGCAATGCGACGACAATCTCCCCCTACAATCGGCTAAGCAATAAACATTATAAACGAGTAGCCTTCGGCTTTTTAAATAAATAATAGAAGGGTTGGATCGACAGATACCCTTACCACAGTCCTCAACACAATCGATTGGAAAGGAGTAGATGACCACAATCTGCTGCTACAAAACCCGAAGAATGATTGTAAGGCTAAGAGATCAATGACAAATAGAAGAGAATAAGAAGAGAGATTCGGCCTTATATCAAAAGGAGTAGAAGAGAAAAAGAGAAGAAGAATTGGAACTTACCCAGAATGAAGGTTCGACTATAGATCCAAAAGAGAGGAATATTTGAGAAACCACAAGATATGTGAGGGTAATTCGGCTTTGACAAATAATTAAGAAAGCTTATGAACTTTCGGGACAAGTGGAAGGTTGAAAGAAGAAAGCCAATCGGTCAAGAGAGTAGGGTGTTGATTCGGTTTTGGAACAAGTGTGAGGAAAAGAAGAGAAGGAAATAGAGAGGATTCGACCAAACCAACTAGAAGTAGAGAACAAAATGAAACGGGGTTTTGATACTTAAGAGAAGAATCGACTAATGCCTA
The DNA here is from genome assembly GCA_025503065.1 of Gossypium bickii. NCBI lineage: Eukaryota > Viridiplantae > Streptophyta > Magnoliopsida > Malvales > Malvaceae > Gossypium > Gossypium bickii. The sequence goes on from CP106716.1 coordinate 44,721,998, forward strand.
TGGGGTTTCAGCTTTTGCCTCAAAACAAAGTGCTTCAAAGCTTGCTTAGCCGAAATTTTCACCTTGCCTAACTTTGAAAATCAGCACACTTCCTAAGCCTCCAACCAATTTCTCCTCCCTCTCAACAGTTCAAATTTCGACTAACACTTCAAGTCCCTCCTGACCACTCATTGAAATCAGTTTGAATGAGTCAACCGCCAAAATTTTCTCCTCTCCATCCATTTCAAATTTGTTGACTCAATCCACATCCATCCAAGAGAGTCCTTCCTAAGTTCATCTCCTCCTGGCTTCTGGCGTCAAAAACAATAAGCAGAAAGGGGATTTCTACTGCTCGAACCTGAGCTCTCCTTCCTGCATGTGGCGTCACTTTCCTTGTACCTGAGTGGCGCCTCCCTTGCCACTTTGCCACTGGGATATTTGTGTCACAACACTCTAAGAATATCTCTTAACCCCTACCTTTCTTAGCTCCCCCTTCCAACTACCTAAAACCAAAATTTTTGCCATGACTCAGGCCTAACCCGAGGTCATGCCTAGACCTCCAAAACACCCTAAGCTAGCACAACCAACATATTGTCACATGCAATCATACAAAAATGCAGATACCCCGATTTAAGGATGTTATAGTTCTACCCCCTTAAAAATAATTTCGGCCTCGAAATTACCTGGTCAGAAAAGTTAAGGGTATTGCTGCTGCATCACGCCCTTTGGTTCCCACATGGCCTCTTTCGTACCATGGTTCCGCCATAATACTTTTACCAAGGGATCTGACTTCCTACGTAGAACTTTGATATCCCGATCCAAAATTCGTACCGGTTCCTCCTTGAAAGACACGTCTGAGCTCACCTCTATCTCCTCAACTGGCACAACATGCAACGGATCTGATCGATAGCGCCTGAGCAATGAAACATGAAACACGTCGTGGATCTGACGTAACTCTACTGGCAACTCGAACTGATAGGCTACTAGTCCCACTCGCTTCAACACCGTATACGGCCTGGTAAACCTAGGGCTTAGCTTGCCCTTCTGACCAAATCCTAACACTTTCTTCCACGGCGATACCTTCAGAAAGACCTTGTCCCCTACTGCATACTCTATATCCCTACGCTTAAGATCAGCGTAAGACTTCTGCCTGTCCGACGCTTCATTCAGACGAGCCCGAATCACCTTAACCTTATCCTCTATTTCTGCAACCAATTCTGGACCCAACATCTGCCGTTCACCCAATTCTGTCCAACACTAAGAGTGCAACACTTCCGTCCATATAATGCCTCATATGGTGCCATCTGAATACTCGCTTGATAACTGTTGTTATAGGTGAATTCTGCTAATGGAAGATACTCTTCCCAACTACCGCTGAAATCCAGAACACAACCCCTTAACATATCTTCTAGAATCTGGATTACCCTTTCTGACTGTCCATCAGACTGCGGATGAAAAGCCGTGCTGAAATCCAGCCTCGTACCCAATGCCTGGTGCAAAGCTTTCCAGAACCTTGACGTGAACCTGGATCCCTATCCGAGATAATTGACACTGACACCCCATGCAACCTTACTATCTCTGCCACATACAACTTGGCTAACTTTTGGAGTGAGTAATCAACCCGAACAGGTATGAAATGAGCTGATTTAGTCAGACGATCCACAATTATCCAAACTGAATCCTTCTTGCTAGGCGTAAGGGGTAGCCCACTGACGAAATCCATCGTAATCCTTTCCCACTTCCACTACGGAATCTTTACCGGCTGCAACAAACCTGACGGTAACTGATGCTCAGTTTTCACTTGCTGGCATGTCAAACACTTACCCACAAACTCAGTTACTTCCCGTTTAAGACCCGGCCACCAGAACCGTTCCCTTAGATCCCGGTACATCTTGCTACCTCTAGGATGCATAGCGTATGGGCTACTATGAGCTTCCTGAAGAATCTGCTGTCTTAACTCAACATCCTTCGGCATACATACTTTCCCTTGAAAACACAGTACTCCATCACTGCCCAAGTTGTAACCTTCCGATTCACCATTTTGCACTTGCAACCTCTGAGCACTCAAAACTTCATCCACAAGCTGCTTCTCCTTAACATGATCAACCCAAGTTGGCTTTACTTGCAATTCTGCCAATAGACTCCCGTCGTCAAACAGACTAAGGTGAGCAAACATCGCTCTTAGGTCCACTACCACCTTGCAGCTCAACGCGTCAGCCACTACGTTAGCCTTACCCGAATGGTATTCAATCGAGCAGTCGTAGTCCTTTAACAACTCAATCCACCTCCGTTGCCTCAAATTCAAGTCTTTCTGTGTCAAGAGGTATTTTAGACTTTTGTGATCCGTGAAGACTATCGACTTCTCCCCATACAAGTAATGCCTCTAAATCTTCAAGGCAAAAACCACTGCAGCTAATTCCAGATCATGTGTCGGGTAGTTACCTTCATGAGGTCTCAACTGCTAAGACGCATATGCCACTACTTTCCCCTCTTACATCAGCACACATCCTAAACCAGTATGCGATGCATCATAGTAGACTGTGAATTCTTTCCCTGCTTCCGGCTGAATCAAAACCGGAGCTTCTGTCAGAATCTTCTTTAACTTGTTGAAACTTTCTTGCTATTTTTCAGACCACACAAACGGAACCCCTTTTCTCAACAATTTGGTCAACGGCGCTGCAATCAGAGAAAAGCCTTCTACAAACCTTCTATAACATCCTGCCAGACCCAGAAAACTCCGAATCTCTGCTACCGACTTAGGTGGTTTCCAATCCAACACTGCCTCAATCTTTCGAGGATCCACCCTAATCCCCTTAGCTGATACTACATGACCCAAGAAAGTTACCTCCTTAAGCCAGAACTCGCACTTACTAAACTTGGCGAACAGCTGCTTCTCCCTCAGAACCTGTAAAACCACCCGAAGATACGCGTCATGTTCCTCTTCAGATTTTGAGTACACCAAAATTTCATCTATAAACACTACGACAAACTGATCCAAGTACGGCTGAAACACCCAATTCATCATGTCCATGAATGCTGCCGGCGCATTGGTCTACCCAAACGGCATTACCAGAAACTCGTAGTGCCCATAACGAGTACAAAACGCCGTCTTATGAATATCAGCCTCCTTCACTTTGAGTTGATGATACCCCGACCTAAGATCTATCTTAGAGAAAACCGTTGCACCCTTAAGCAGATCAAACAAGTCGTCTATCCTGGGCAATGGATACTTGTTCTTGATCATCAACTTATTCAACTGGCGGTAGTCTATACACATCCGCATTGTACCGTTTTTCTTCTTAACAAAGAGCACAGGCACTGCCCAAGGAGATACACTCGGCCGGATGAAACACCTGTCCAACAATTCCTGAATTTGCGCCTTTAACTCCACCAATTCCTTCGACGCCATCCTATATGGGGCAATAGACACTGGCGCGGTTCCAGGTAACAAGTCTATGCCGAACTCAACCTCGTGGTCTGGAGGCAGACACGGAAGTTCCTCTAGGAATACATCAGCAAATTCCCCCACCGTTCGTACACTCCTTACAGATGAATCCTTGGCTTCCAAAGCACAGACATGCACCATAAATGCCTCACAACCTTTTTCTCAGCCTTTAATGCAGATACAACATTAGATAGGTAATCTCTCCTATTACCTATCATCACCACCTCTTCACCTTCAACTGTCCTCAACACCATGCGCTTAGCCGCGCAATCCAAACTGGCCTGGTACTTCACTAGCCAATCCATCCCAAGAATCAGATCGAACTCCCCAAACGGCAGTTCCATCAGGTCAGCCAACAACACGACCCCTTAAAGTTCTAGGGGTACATCCCTATACAGTTTATTACCTCTATAGAGTGACCTAGAGGGCTTATTACTGTCATCTTCCTAGAAGTAGTCTTAAAGTCTAAGTTCATGGTTTCCACTATGCTACTGGCAACATACGAGTGCGTCGAACCAACATCTATTAAAGCAGTATAGGGTAGTCCAAAGATTAAAAACGTACCGGTTATGACGTCCAGTACGTCGCTCTCCTCTCGACACCTCGCTGCGTAGACCAACCCAGGCTGTCTCACCTCTGTACTACCTGCACTCCTGCCCGGTGCTCCTCGGCCTCTACCAGAACCATTACCTCCTCTGGCCGAACCACGGCCCCTCTGTGGTTGCTGACCATCCCTCCTGAACTGTGTATAATTCTGATCCCCAGACTAAAGCCTAGCTGATCTCTACGGACAATCCCTCACTCGGTGCCCCATCGATCCACATTCGAAGCACCCTCTATTTCCAGTCCAAATTCCCCCGTGTGAGACTTCCCACACCGAGTACACCATGGCAGCCATTGAGTATTAATAGCAGCAGGCCTCACAACTTGATTCGGCCCACCATATCTAACCCTCTTCTGCTAATTCCCGGCAGACCTTGATGACCTAGAATTGCTCTTATTCCAACTCTTATCCTGATTCCGCCTTACAGACTGTTTCACTTCCTCAGCAACTTTGGCCTTCTTCAATAAGACTGCAAATTCTCTCTCCTACTATAGAGCAATCAACATCCGCAGCTCATCTCTCAACCCATCCTCAAATCTGACACAGCGCTCATGCTCCATGCCCACAATACCACGTGCATACTGACTCAGCCAAAGGAATTCTGCCTCACATTCTGATATCGATTTATTTCCCTGAACCAAATTCAGGAATGCCTTACGCTGCGCATCGATGTAGCTAGCCCCAACGTATTTCCTCTGATAGGCTGCTCTAAAGAAATCCCAAGTGATGTCATCCACCATTGCTCCATCCCTAACCGTGAGCCACCACTGATATGACTCATCTCGGAGGAGAGATATTATAGCCCTCAGCTTCTCCTCAACCGTAAAGTCCAGGTCATCCATGATACGTTCCGTCACCTCCAACTAATATTCTGCCGTACTGGAAGCCACACCAGATACCCCTCTGAATACCTCTGCACCATTAGCCCGGAGTCGTTCGGACACCGATTTCCGAGCTCCTGATCTGACGCCTGCACTGGTGACCCTTTTTAGCATCCGCAGCATCGCCTGTGATACAGCGTTATCACCACCTGTCTGGTCTTGAAATTCCGCGCCCACAGCTGGCGACGGTAGTACCTCATTTTTTGACCCATGTCCAGACCCTACCGGTTCTGACACCATCATCCTACCCCTACCTCGACCACGTGTATTACGCCCACGTCCTCGTGCACTCATGACTATCGATACAAATTGTTCTGGCTAAGAGTTTTATGCGTTAGACTTTATTCCACTGTTATTAAAGCACAGTCTTATGAAAAGTTTAGCACGGAGATTGTTTCGCGAGTTCATATCATCCTACAGTTCCAGTCTCTAAAGTATTTCCCTACTACTATTTAGTCATAGCATCATCATTACAACTATGTAAATAATACACAATAATTAGGGGTACTTACCTGGGCGGATCGGTGCCAGAGACTCGGTGCCATGCTTCTCAAACCACGTATTCCTAAACTAAACCTTTTGAAATCCCATTTTAAAATATTTTGGGCCTCGAGCCCACAGCCGAGCTTTTGAACCAGGCTCTGATACCAAAATTGTAACACCTCAAACCCAGTCAACACACCACAACCAAATCTGGCATGTTACAGAGTGAAAATATTTTGAATAAAACAAGTCTGCAAATTTACCTTTATCAAAAAACCCTTTGATGTTATGAGTTTAGTAGAAACCGGTTTAAAGTGTTGTTGAAAATGTTTTTGTTGCCTTAAAACCTGGAAAAACTCATTTTGGAAATCCCGTTTGCCGTTTCAAATTTTGGTAAATTATGCGATTCGATTAAAAACCCGAGTGAGTTGAACATAATTAAATTAAAACTTGTTTGCTTCTGATCTTGAAGAAAACTTAGATTGGAAAAACATTTAAGTTAACTTGTTATTGTCTTGTATTGATTATTACCTGATGGTAAAGTTGAAAACCCGAGAAGAGGTATAATTTTTTTTGAAAACGTTGGTTTTTACCGGTTATTAAGGCATGCAAGGTTATTTAATTTTAACATAATATGATAAACATACAAGCAGATATTTAAAAACCCAAAATAATAGCTTAGCGACCTTATTACAAACCCAAAACCAAATTTTAAGAAAAATATAAACTGAAATTAAAGTCTAAACCAAAAACCCGAAAGTAAAGTGCATGGCCACCTCGAGTCCTCCCCGGCTCCACATCTGCGATCTATGCTTCATCCGCAAAATATAAGGGAAGGGGTGAGTCACCGAGACTCAGTGCATAAATCCCCAACCCGATAAAACAAGCACTTACACAAATCATAATAATCATGCAAATCATGCAAACCCCACCTAACCATTTGAACTCCTGCGTCTACCCCGTGTGGTCAAAACCACTGGTGGTCAAAACCACTGGTGACCGTAGTCACAAATAATATAAGTGTAGTCAAAATTACTGGTGAACGTAGTTACAAATCATAGGGTGGGGCCAACCGACCGTGTGGTCAAAACCACTGATGACAATCCCATAATCAACATGTGGGGCAAACCCACTGTGGTACCAAACCACTGGGATGAGTCACAATAATCCATGTGTGGTCAAAACCACTGGTGATCGTAGTCACAAATATCGTATGTGTGGTCAAAACCACTGGTGGTTAGAACCACTGAGACTTAGTCACGAATATAGTATCAAAAACGGGGCCAACCCGCCATGTGGTCAAAACCACTGGTGACAGTCTAGAATCATCCTTCCCCCTCCTCTCATCATACCCACATCAGTGAACATATTTTCCATGGTATAAATATCATGTTTAACATGCAAATATCACATAACATAGCATAATCCAACGGAATAACAGCACATCTCGGTAATCAATCGATAAGGGACTTACCCGGAGTCCACGCACATACCCACAAAGCACAACACTGGATTCAATGGCTATTTTGGCTTTTAACAGTAAACATAATTAACACATATTGCTAATGAAGCGTGTAAGTGTTACACACCTGACTACTTGCGGATCTAGCGAAATCCCGAAACTACGATCTACCCACAAACCGATAAAAACCCGAAGGTCCCAAACGTTTGCCTCTTCCCTTCCTGTATTCGGCCAACACCTTGTTAATAAACAAAAACCCATTTGGCTTATCCAGAAATCCCAAAGGATATAACGCACAAGACAACCACCCTTACCTTAACACCCTTCGATCTTTACGTAAATCCCGAAGCAATACAACGACAATCTCCCCCTACAATCGGCTAGCACTAAACATTATAAACAAGTAGCCTTCGACTTTTTAAAAAAATAATAGAAGGGTTGGATCGACAGATACCCTTACCACAGTCCTCAACACAATCGATTGGAAAGGAGTAGATGACCACAATTTGCTGCTACAAAACCCGAAGAATGATTGTAAGGCTAAGAGATCAACGACAAATAGAAGAGAATAAGAAGAGAGATTCGGCCTTATATCAAAATGAGTAGAAGAGAAAAAGAGAAGAAGAATCGGAACTTACCCAGAGTGAAGGTACGACTATAGATCCAAAAGAGAGGAATAATTGAAAAACCACAAGATATGTGAGGGTAATTCGGCTTTGACAAATAATTAAGAAAGTTTATGAACTTTCAGCACAAGAGAAAAGTTGAAAGAAGAAAGCCAATCGGTCAAGATAGTAGGGTGTTGATTCGGTTTTGAAACAAGTGTGAGGAAGAAAAGAGAAGGAAATAGAGAGGATTCGGCCAAACCAACTAGAAGTAAAGAACAAAATGAAATGGGGTTTTGATGCTTAAGAGAAGAATCGACTAATGCCTATGGGGTTTCAGCTTTTACCTCAAAACAAAGTGCTTCAAAGCTTACTTAGCCGAAATGTTCACCTTGCCTAACTTTGAAAATCGACACACTTTCTAAGCCTTCAACCGATTTCTCCTCCCTCTCAACAGTTCAAATTTCGGCCAACACTTCAAGTCCCTCCTGACCACTCATTGAAATCAGTTTGAATGAGCCAACTGCCAAAATTTTCTCCTCTCCATCCATTTCAAATTTGTTGTCTCAATCCACATCCATCCAAGAGAGTCCTTCCTGAGTCCATCTTCTCCTTGCTTCTGGCGTCAAAAACAATAAGCAGAAAGGGGATTTCTGCTACTCGAACCTGAGCTCTCCTTCCTGCATGTGGCGTCACTTTCCTTGTACCTGAGTGGCGCCTCCCTTGCCACTTTGCCACTGGGATATTTGTGTCACAACACTCCAAGAATATCTCCTAACCCTTACCTTTCTTATCTCCCCCTTCCAACTACCTAAAACCAAAATTTTTGCCATGACTCAGGCCTAACCTGAGGTCATGCCTAGACCCCCAAAACACCCTAAGCTAGCACAACCAACATATTATCACATGCAATCATACAAAAATGCATAGACCCCGATTTAAGGATGTTACAATGTACAAAGATAGATAATGACATTTTAAAGATAAATCAAAAGAGAAGGGGGAAGAATTACTCCCTGATTTGTAGATGTTTTCCCGAATGAGTGTCTTTGGTGGCTGTGATGGTCAGTCGAGATAACGTTCCTGCGCTAGATGAAGAAATTGGGTAGCACTTTGAGAAGTAGTCAGGCTTTATTAAGACCTAATAAAAATAAACTAAATATATAAATAAAGACAAGAAAGATAAAGAGAAAGAGACTAAGAAGGAAAATAGACTAAGGCTAGGAGATAAAGGAGCTTGAGAATCCTTATTGGTAGGTGGTTCGCGAGGTGGGTGTGACTTCTAAGGCGATGAAGGTGCTGGCGGTGGCAGAAGTGGCCTGATTCCCAAGTAGCCTTTAGAACCTGACACTAAGAAACTAAAATAAAATAAAACAAATTAAGCATAAGATAGTCAAAAAGAAGGAAAATAAAGGAAAAGATAAATGTGAAACGAAAGATAAATGATCTCATAGGTCCTTGGCTTGGTGTTGAGACGAAGCTGCCGGCATGAACTCATGTTATTTTTTAAGGGGCCTATGCCTAGCTTTCTCCATTTCTTTGGTATGGTGTTGGCTTGCTCAAGGATCTGGAGTAAAGAATCTGTGACGTTGGGGTGGTGGTTGGGCTGACTGCACGGCCTCTGCCCTGTCAGGGTGGCAGTTTTGGTGGTCCACACGGCCACGGACACGGCCATGTGTAAGGCCGTGTGATCTGGGATTCTGCACTTTTGGGTTAGTTGAAAAAGGAAAAGAAAAAGAGAAAATAAAATAAAATTGTAAAAAGAAGTAGTGTTAGTACTCGGGTTGCCTCCCGAGAAGTACTCGTTTATAGTCTTAAGCTAGACTTTCCTCATATTTGAAAATTTTAGGGAGGTTTGAAAGTTTGAACATCCTCCCTCATGTCTATATTTTCAGTTTTATGACAAAATTGAAGTCGAGAAGCGTTTATCTTAAAAGTGCCAAATGTTGGATTACTTACCTCGACTATTCCTTGAGGGAAGATATCGTGTACCTCAAGAAGGAGTTCTCTCTTTTCTTTCGGGTTTGTTGTGGTGATGTGAGGCTCGGCTTTATCTAATAGGCCTTGGTCTCTTATTTTATAGTGATTTGATGTCCCCACAAGTTCTTGTGGTGGTTCCTCTAGTTCTACATTGTGTGGAGACGGCTCTTCATTGACTTGTGTTTCTTGTTCTTCCTTGTGTAACCCTAGTTTTTCCTTGAAGTGTGTTTTCCACTCATCTAGGTCATCGATTTGGGTCCTTTGTTCTTTGTAAGTTATTTCTTTGTTGGCGCTGAACTGAGGATATGGTTCAACCATTCTCTTTTTTGGAGGTTCCTGAAAAGAAGGCGAAATTAAATGATTATCGAAAGAATTTTCTTGCTCGCCTTGATTCCTTGACGACCTAGCTGAATCGAGGGCTTGAAGACTAATTGAGTCGTCACCTACACAAAGTATGAGCTCACCTGTGGCAACGTCAATTTTAGTCTTAGCAGTTGCTAGAAAAGGTCTTCCTAAAATTAAGGGGATTGAATTATCCTCATCCATGTCTAAAACAACAAAATCTACTGGGAAAACAAATTTATCAATTTTTATGAGAACATCTTCAATAATGCCCCTAGGGATTCTAACAGTTTTATCCGCTAATTGAATACTCATCTTAGTTTTTTTTTGGTTTCCCTAGACCTAGTCGCTTAAACAATGTATAAGGCATAACATTTATGCTTGCCCCTAAATCAGCTAACGCATTATCAATATTTAAACTACCAATTAAACATGGAATTGTAAAACTCCCTGGATCTTTTTGCTTCTGTGGTAGTCTATTTTGTAACATTACTGAGCTTGTTGCGTTAAGTTCCACGTGGTGCTCTTCATCTCTTTTGCATTTGTTGGTTAAGAGCTGTCTTAAAAATTTCCTCGAGTCTGGTATTTGAAAAAGAGCTTCAAGAAGAGGTAAGTTAATATGTAATTTCTTTAAAAGTTTAAGAAACTTACCGAACGGCTCCTCTGAATCGTCTTTTTGTAATGCTGCGGGATAAGGTATGCGAGGTTTGTACCCTTGACTACCGATTTTGGCTTTTCTTGTACTACTTCTGTTGTACCTTCGTCTACCTTACTTTCTGGAGTTGGGTTGAGTGTATCTATCTCCTTGCTATCTTGAATTGTGATAGCTTGAATTTGCTCTTTAGGATTAATTTCGGTGTTACTAGGTAGGCATCCTTGCGGTCGTTCTGACATTGACTTTACAAGTTGTTCAACGGCTTTGCTTACTTCCTTGACTGACTTAGCAAGTTCTTCCATTCGATTTTCATTGCTTTTGATTGTTCTGTCAGCTTCTTGGATACGTTCCTCAATGGTTGGCTTCTTGTCATGTGGATAAGGCTGATTTCGGAAGTTTTGGGAGGGTTGTTGCCTTTGATTTCCTTGATTGCCTTGTCCTCCCCACGAAAAATTTGGGTCATTCCTCCAACCTGGATTGTAAGTGTTACTATAAGGATTATTATTAGATCGAAAATTATTACCAATATAGTTCATCTGTTCATCTCCTGCTCCTAGTTGGTAGGGTGGGTACTCAGGATTCGCCACAGTTCCACTAGCGTCGCACTGCGTAACTGGATGTATCTGTAAAGAACACAAACTATCAAGCTTTTTATTCATCATCTCTAGTTGCGTTGATAGCATGGTCATGGTGTCGACGTTGAAAACTCCTGCCAATTTTGTCGGTTTGGTCCTCGAAGCTTGCCATTGATAGTTGTTTAATAACATCTCTTCAATGAACTCGTAGGCTGCTTGAGGAGTCTTGTTGTTCAGCGTTCCACCGGCGGCTGAATCTATCAGTTGCCTTGTTGAGGGGTTTACTCCGTTGTAGAAGGTTTGGACTTGTAGCCACAGGGGTAAACCATGGTGTGGGCACCTCCTCAAGAGATCTTTGAACCTCTCTCATGCGTCGTATAGTGTCTCTAATTCCATCTGCACAAAAGAAGAGATATCATTACGTAATTTGGCCGTTTTGGCTGGTGGAAAATATTTCATCAGAAACTTTTCGGTCATTTGATCCCATGTAGTGATTGACCCTCGTTGTAACGAGTTTAACCACTTTTGGCTTTATTCCTCAACGAAAAAGAGAATAACCGAAGACGAATGGCATCATCAGAAACACCATTTATTTTGAAGGTATCACAGAACTCCAAAAAATTAGCTATATGCTTGTTTGGATCTTCGTCCTGCAAACCATGAAATTGAACAAACTGTTGAATCATTTGTATTGTGTTAGGCTTTAATTCAAAATTGTTAGCAATTATAGCAGGCCTAACAATACTAGATTCTGCTCCTGTTAAATGCGGTTTTGCATAATCAAACATTGTATGTGGAGCATTTTGATCTCCCACAACGCGTAGTGGTGGGTTGTTTTCGTCCATCCCTTCAGTAGGATTGGATCTCTTTTCTTCCTCTCTTTCTGTGTAGTCTAGGGCTCGCCTGGTTTCCCTGCGATTCCTACGAGCGGTTGCTTCGATATCACTATCGTATACCAAAGGTCCTCTCAGATTCTTTCTAGTCATAAACTAGAGGTACCTAGAAAAGAGAAAGAAATAAAAAAATTAAAATTAAAATTAGAAAAATTAAAATTTAGCCTAAGAAAACAAAAGAAATAAATTGCGAATAAAATAATGGCTAAAGTAATAAAATAGAGCTTTCTTAATATTATAGTTCCCCGACAACGGCGCCAAAAACTTGATCACTGTAAAATCAGAGTTTTAAATATTTATAAAAGAATGATCAAACCTGGAGACTAACTTTAACAACGATATTAAGGCAAGTGTACCTATTGAAAAGTAGTATAGCTTAGCAAGACCGGATATCGAACCCAAAGGAACTAAAAGTATTAATACTCACTTTTTTTTTATTATTTAACCTAACCAAGATAAAGGTTGCTTTTAAACTAAATTGACGACAACTAAACTAAGCAAACAAAGACAAAAAGATGAATTTGGGGATAACTTGAAAAAGACTCAGTTGGTTTTTATGATACCTTCGGGAAGAGTCCACATAGACCTCTTTTATTAACTAACCTTAGATTATATGATTTCTTTTACTTAGCTTGATCTGTGAGACTCCCTAACCTATGCTAAACCCTCTTTCAAGGTGAATAACGTCTAATCCTAGGTTAATTAGAGGAACTCTCGTTCACTTATAATAACCCCCTAGGAAAGCAGTAAATCAATCAATGGATTCCCATATTAGGTTTCACCCTAATCCGGTAAAATCTCGTAACCCTATCTCTAGGCGTCCGATCAACTCCGCTTAATTATGTTAGATCTACTCTTAGGCAGGGTCTATTCCTCCTCTACCTAAGCACATTGGATTTGGATTAAGAAACATAATTAAGAACAAACTAAGTAATTTATCATATAACTTAAAAATCAAATAATAAAATCATTTAGGTTTCATCCCCTTCGTATCTGAGGGTTTAGTTCATATTGTAAAAGGAAACATCACAAGAGAAAAGATAAAACAAAACATAAGAAAAATCCTAAAACTCCCTGATGGGATTGAAGGAGAATTCTGCCGTCTTGAGTATAATTTCGGCTTCTTGGGATGAATCAACTGGCTATCCTCACATTACTCCCTAACTCCGACCTTCTCGGCTTGGCTCCTTGGCCTAGCTTTCGCTCTCCTTCAAAGGTGGTACTTGGGGTATATTTATAGGCTCTTGGAATGCGATTCTTTCTCCTGAAGTATCTTTTTTCGACTGAAATTGCTCTTTCCAGCGACAGAGGCACGGCCATGTCACACGCCCGTGTAAATCGAGACCTGATCGTGTTCGGATTTCTGCTCTGGCATGGCCATGTGTAGTGGCGATGAGGCCGTGCTCCAGGTGTTCGTCGAGACACGACCGTGTGGTCCTTGGCCCAGGCCGTGTTGATTTCGTGGAAAGGCCCATTTACTTTGTTTTAGGCCCGTTTTGTGTTCTTTTCATCCTCGGGTGCTTTCTTGGGTATAAGACATGAAAAGAAAGGATTAAAAGCACCTTTTTATATAAAACGAGGCTTAAATCTTTAAAAAGCATAATAAATGTGGGATTAAAATATGTTATATTTACGGTTTATCAATAACCATTGCGAACATGTTTGTGCAGCACAACAAGGACAAGCATAACGTCCCTTGATACTCCAATCAGATAAATTGGCATAAGCTAGGAAGTAATTAATAGTCTACATCAAAGCTGCACGTAAATTAAAGTTCTCCTTTCTCAGTACATCATATGTCTCAACACCAGCCCATAATTGTTTTAACTCTTCAATAAGTGGCTGCAAATATATGTCAATATCATTCCCGGGACCTTTTTCTCCAGGGATAATCATAGATAAGATAAAGGATGATTATTTCATGCAAACCCATGGAGGCAAATTGTAAGGAACAAGCACCACAGGCCAAGTACTATACACAGTGCTCATGATTTTGTAAGGATTAAATCCATCAGATGCTAGCCCAAGCCTCACACTCCGGGAATCACTTGCAAAGGTTGGAAATTTGGAGTCAAATAATTTCCAAGCTAAAGAATCTGCAGGATACCTTAACAATCCATCATCGGTTCGTCCGTCATGGTGCCACGTCATTGACTCGGCTGTGTTCGACGACATGAAAAGCCTTTGAAGCCTTGGTATTAACAAAAAATACCGCAAAATCTTAACTGGCTTCTTTCTTAACTGTGCATCGTTTTCATCCTCGTTACCATCTTCTATATTTCTATTCATCCAAAGGGATTGACCGCATACATGATAGCACTGTTGGTTTTTCCGGTCGCCCTAATAAAACATGCAGTCATTTGGGCAACTATGAGTTTTGTTGTACCCAAGGCCCAAATCTTTTATCAGTTTCTTCATGTCTTTGGAAGATTGAGGGATTTTTGAAAACGGGAACATTTCTCTCAAAAACTCTAACAGCATTGTCAAAGAGTTTCCGGTCCACCCTCCCAAACATTTTAAGTGAAAAAGACGAATACAGAAAGACAGTTTTGAAAATTTTGATCCCTCATACAGTTCGTCATTCATTTCACCAAGTAACGTGTAGAACTTCGCCGCTTCTTCATTTGGCTGTTCATCAGGTACACTTCTTCCCGTTTCGGTGAAAGTATTTCCACCAAAATTATAATCATCAGTTGCACCCAAGTCAGGTGGAAATGATTGCAAACCATCACTGTGCATATTAAATGCATCCCGCAACATGCCTTCCATGTCATCTTCTCTAACATTCTAATTGTAGCACTATGAGGATAACCCAGATTCATCGTTGAAGAGGCTCCACTAGATGTACACTCTCCATGGAAAATCTATTTTTATACCCCCAGACAAAGCCATCAACAATTAGATGTTCGTAGACAACTTCACGATAATGCCAATTGATATTGCAACAGTTCTTACACGGGCAAAGAATCATATTCTCTTGGCTTGCATTTTGAAATGCAAAATTTAGAAAAGTTTCTACTCCATTTCGATAGCCGTTGGTTACTCTTGACAAATTCATCCAAGTCCTATCCATTTCATAGTTATTGAAGTCTAAAGTTGACAATAAATTACACAGGTAAGTTGTTTATTTAAGTTATGTAAGTAATGATATGATATATATTTATGTACTATGTAAGTTATGTCAATTATGTAAGTCATGAAATTTGATCTTTAAATTATGTAAGTTATGTATTATGTAAGTGATGTAAATTATGTAAGTTATGGAATTTGATCTTTAAATTGTGTAAGTTATGTATTATGTAAGTGATGTAAATTATGTAAGTTATGAAATCTAAACTTTAAATTATATAAGTTATGTATTATGAAAGTTATGTAAATTATGTAAGTTATGAATTTGAACTTCATATTATGTAAGACTTTAAATACAGTTTAATTTAATTAACTAATGTTAAAATAAAATAAAAATGTTGAAAATATTTTTCTTGATTCAAATAAAATAAAGTATTTTAAATTGAAACTTTAAAAATAATTTTATTTAATTAGGTAATTTAAAAATAAAATAAAATAAAATATTTTTTGTGATTAAAAATAATAAAAATATATTATTTAAAAAATTTTATATGCAATTTAATTTAATTATGTAATTTAAAAATAAAATAAAAGTAGACAAAATATTTTCAAGGATTAAAAAATTAAATATCACTCCTATTCTCTTTATCTTCTCATATTATCATTGCTCCATTGACATCTTCTTGTTTACTTTATATTCCCAAAATATTTATTGAGTTAAGTATTAGAGAATGTCTCGAGTCACAAGTTCAAGTTCTATTGCTCATATAATTCATATATGTCTTATATATCTTCTGATGATCCAAATTTAGTTCTTAAGTTCAATTGACTGCTTTAATCCTTAAACTTAAATTTTAAGTTTGAAAAATGAATTAACATACTACTTCTTAAAAAAGTACATGGTAATAAAATTTAATAAAAAGAGATCTTGGCAAACATGGCAAATTGAAAGACAAAATCAGCAATCAAAACTATACAAAATCGGAGCCCCAAAAGGAAAATCAGCATATTTGTAGTTAAGTCAATAAACAACAGCACATAACATTTGAACAGGTCAGTTAATTAAATAAAACCTCATAATTGGCTAATGAAACAACATAAATGACTGCACATTAGGACAGTTAGTTTAACATATTTGCAGAATCAATTAAATACGACAAAACATAAGTAACCAACCCTCTTTTGGACAGCATTTACACTCCAATTAAACATGCATTAACATTCGGTGATCATAGGAAACATGTCCTGGTTTGGACATCTTCAACCTTCCAATTAACCATGCATTCCAACAACTAGGGATAATCAAAAAAAATAAAATCAGACAACATTAATTCACTGAATTTTTTAAAAAAAGAACTCATAGTATGGCAGATAACAGATAAGTGGATGGCAGAAAATGGAGTAGCAATAGAGGGTTGCCAATGGAGATGCAACAAAGGGCTACCAACAGCGATTCAGAGGGCTACTAAAGGCGATGTCGAGGGCTGCCAACAACGATTCAGAGGGCTGCCAAATAATAACCATAATTTGTTTATCACCTCATTAGAACAAAAATATGCAAACTCACATGGAAACATATGTAAATATATTATAATTTGCATTCCTTATAGCGCATTCTTCATGATTACCATAACCAAATATGTGTAGACATCAAAGCTCACTCAAATGGCCTATTTCACATATAATCTACTGGTTTAATCATGTCTAAAACATCATGCTTACACATGAAATAAGTCATATTAAACAAAACATAAATACCTAATATTTAAGCATAACAGATATACAAACTTGTCATCACAAACCAAAACCAAATGACCAAACCATAAATGAATCAAACATTAGTGCACTCATATGATAAAAACATCATTTCCGAATCTCATAGAACCAAATATACCAACAAAGTTTCACATATATTTGTACACATCATAGCCGACTTACCAACCTACTATATTCATCACACAAATCCAACATTTAGCCAGTTACACATCATCAACTAAACCAAACTTTACTATCAATTTCACCAACCATTTGCAAATTTTCATATAGTTTACTTCTCATATTAAATTATTCAGCTAACATTTTCTGTTTTGTATCTTTTGTTTTGTATTTTTAACTAAAACATACCTTAATAATTTCAACAACCCGGTCTACTCCACTCTCAACAGCAAACAGAGGCTGGAGTCAGAAAAGTTGTATCTGTTAAGCAATTTAAAGCGAATGGTTACTTGGTTACTTTATAAATAAAAAATAGAAAATAAATATAATATCAAACAAATCTGTAACAAATACATATGAATATATACATGGTTACTTGTCAAACATAAATTGCAAACGATTGTTACATAAATTGAATGGCTCATAAACCCTATTACACAACTCGTATAATACAAAACAAATATATAAATATATACAATGTTATTTTTCATAACTTAAAACATTCTATCAAAGGATATATCACTATGTTAAAAATTTGCTAAACTTGTATAGTTATATATACTGTCTGTAACATCCTAGAATTAGGGGTTCTGCATTTTGTGCTATTCTATGTGCTTGGCCCGCTTAGCTTGTTATTTAGGAGTGCTTGGGGGTCCTGGGGAGGCTTGGGTTCAAGCCAGAGCTTTGGTAAATTTTTCTCTTTAGGGCATTTTAGAGGGAGAGCTAGTGGATGCAGGCCTTAGGTATGATTGGTTGCAATTTGATGTCACAAGTGGAGTGTGTGGCTTAGTGGTTAGCGTCACAAGGGAACATGGAAGGGGGAGTGGGTTCGAATCCCACAGGTTGCAATTTTGGAGTATTTGTTTTGTGCCAGGATAGAGAAGAGGTGACGTTTGGCTGGGACTCTTCTAAGGTGGTTGTTGAATGGGTCAAACAGGTTTGAATGGATGGAGGAGGGGAGTTTGGGGAGTTTGAATGGGTCAAAGTTGTTGGGTGTTTCAAATAAGGGATGTGGAGTGAATGGTGGAAGAAATGGAAGAGAAAATCGTGAGAGTGGGGGTGTGTAGGTGTTTGGCCGAAAGTGGGAGGTGTGAAGGGGATTTTCGGTTGTGGTTAGTGTGGGTGTGTGCCGCAGGTCCTTTGGGTCTCTTAGGCTAATTTTTCTGTGCATAATCATTCATAAGTGAGGTGTATGCCAAATGTTGCTTGAAAGAATTCTTTGTTCTCCTTTTCAGGTTTTATCTACTTCTTGCTTGTGCCGCACATCTCAATGATTCTCTCCATCTTTTCTTTCTTCTTCTTTTGAGTATTAACCGAAGCTTTAGCAATTGACTATTTGGGGCATTCTTTTTCTTTCATCTCTTTTCTTTTTCAACTTTCATTCCCTTTTTCCCTAAGTTCTCAAACGTAGTCGAATTCCCTTTCTTCTTCCATTTGAAGCCTATTTCTTTTAGCTACACATTAGTCGAAACCCTTATTGATTCTTCATTATCTTCTACCCTTTTCCCATCGACCGAACCTTCCCCATTCTCTTTGAATCGGTTTCTTCTTCATTTTTTGGTAGCCGAAACTCCCTTTTCCTTTTTAGTGTTCTTATTGCTCTTCCTTCATCAACTGAGTTCTTTGTTCATCGATTTCTCTCCTCTATTTCCAATAGCCGAATAGTTCTGGAATCTTGCTGAGGGTCGAATCTTGCTTTCTATTTGGCACATTCTTGTTAGTTCGGTAAGGGTCTTCTTCCTCTATTTCTTTTCGTTCTTTTCTCTTCTCCTGTCGCCTTGTTAAAACCAAAAATCTTAACCTTATATCTTTTTGGGCTTAGGCCGATTGTAGAGGGGATTGATTTTACCTTCTCCTCTTCGTTTAGCTTTCAATCAGAAGGTATTTGGTAAGTGGTGGTGATGGCCGAATGGCTGGAGGGCCTCTTTCACGTTTCAGTTTGGCCGAAAGGCCATTTCTTTTTGTTCTTATTTTGGGCATCGGTCTTAACCTTTGTTATTTAGGGATCATCCGGATGGGTAAGCCGAATCTATTGGTGTTTGGTTCTCCTTTGATCAAGGTAAGGATCCTCTTTTATCTGGTTTCATTCCTCTTTCTCTTTCGTATTACTCTGCCATAACCAAGCCTCCTTGTTAGATAACCACCAATCCTCATTGTATTGCGATATCTGATCGAGATTTTCTTCATGGATGCGAGTGCTAGCCAAGCTAGGGGGTGGCGATAAGGGAGCCTGAGGGGAGTGGACTCGTAGTCTCTACTCCCAAGTTCAAGCGATGGGCCGTATCTGCGGTGCGGGATTTTCCGTCGAGTTGTGGTAGAGAGCCGACATCTGTTTGGAATAGACAAATCATTGTTATTCCCGCTAGTGAGAGTGTTGACAATCAAGAGTGTTTAGTTCTTCGCATAATCAGGTGTGTAATTCTCACACCTTCTTTTATGATTTTGCATTAATAACAGTATTGCCTAAGAGCCAAAATAGTTGTAACGACAGTTGAGATACCCTTATGGGTAAGGTTAGAGACACCAAGTAAGTACCTTTATGATTCTGCCTTTTGAATAACATAGCCTAAATATATGTATGATTTGATTATCCGATGTATATTGGAAATATGACTGCATTCATCACCATAAGATAATATGTTGCATGGGCTTTGGGATATGATATTAATGAAAGGGGCAGTGTATTTCGGTGGCTTTGCCACATATTTCAGTGACATTGCCACATTATTTCGGTGGCTCTGCCACATATTTCGGTGACGTTGTCACATTATTTCGGTGGCTATGCCATATATTTCGGTGATGAGCAGCTGACTGCAGCATGACTGCCATCGATGGTGTGTAGCGGTGAGGGTTGATTGTAGAAATCCCCACTGGTGTGTTTGGTAGGAATGGGTGGTGTGTATCGGATGGATAACTAGGTTGGGCTGGGTTTGCATCGCACTGCATTCATTATCTGCTATACTGTGTTAATAGGGCCCAGTTGGTATTTGAATGGGCTCGGGCCCAGTTATGGTTCATGTGGGGGATTGCACACTAAGTCTTCTTGACTCACCCCTCTGCTTAATTTTTGCAGGTGATTTCTAGTTCTGTGGATATGGGCCAAGGTGGACTCTGTGGTGGCCATGCACTGTTTATTTAGTAAACTCTATTTTACCATGCACTGTTTATTTAGTAAACTCTATTTTACTATTCTTTAAATTTATTCTAAATTGGGATTCTGTTCTGTAATAAGGCCGCTGATATTTTAAATTTGGTTTTATTTTTAACGCATTAATTATCATTTATGAATTAACCAGTACGAGGCTTTTCCTAAAAACGTAAATAATTATTTTCCAGAACGAAACGAACGATTTACAAATGATAATGGACAAAACTTCGGTTTCACGTAAAACAACAACAAGTATTTTCAAAATATCACATACCCACAATAGTTCAAATTCGATTTTCACAGTAAAGGCAGTTTCCAAATTAATTACAAGTTTCAAAAATAAACATCGAGTTTTCAAGCGACCAACCTAACTCGGAGTCTTCAAAAGAGTATTAAATATTTTTAAACGATTGTAAAGTTTCATGAAAAACCTTTTCATGTGACGCACCAGATTCGGTCGTAAGGTCTAAGCTAGGTTTGGGGTGTTACAATGTCATTTTCCTCTCAACATATGAAAGAAAATGTCATAAAATTCATGTATACATTAAAGAAATGGATAACCATGAAATGGAATATCAGAAATCAGCAGCATCTAAATCAGTAATTGAAAGAGAAAGTGCATATAAATAAGAAAAAAAAAATTTAGCAACGAAACATATACCTAGAACAGAGGTCAATAGCTGTGGTGTATTCAGTTGCACTAAATATTAATTCAGGTGCTCGATAGTACCTAGAATAGATGTAAGATTATAAGAGTTGTACCAAATATTAATTCAGTTGAAGCAAATAAAAAAAATTATCAATATCAGTATCAAATATTAATTCGAAGATTAAATGGCAGCTTCAGTTGAACCAATAGCTGCAGGAGGACCAGGAAGCATAAACTGAAATACATAGAACAATAATTCATTAATACTTTAATTTATAAACAAAAAATATAAAATAAATATAATAACAGACAACATTAATGTACATGCATTTCCATTTCCAAGGCAAGCTGCCATAGTAAGGAAAGAAACTTAAAAGGTTGATTACATGCATACATATACATCATATATATCCATGCATAAGTACATCCGTACATGCATTCAAGGGTTTTTATTGGACATACTTGCAGTAAATCTTCAAGGTGCAGGACATGCACAATCTGCAGTGAACCAATTTAGCTTCAGCTATAATACTTGCAGTAAATCTTGAAGTCCCAAGTTGGTCTTTTGGTCTTCAAACTGGCAAGAGATATAAAATAGAAACAATGTTTCACATATTCTAGATTTATATATTTCACATATTCTCAATTTAAGGATATCACAAGAATTCTGAACAACATTATAAACACATACTCTGAACAACATTATAAACACATACATTAAAATATATGGTATGTTACTACATTTCAAGTACTAATTTGGATATTATCTTTCATGCCTGTTCGCAGTGGGAAAGTCTTAAAATTTATATAATGAATTATCGAGCCTAGAAACTAACTATCACCACGATTGAGGCAAGCGCATCTATCGAATGGTAGTATAGTTTAGTGGCAAGACCGGAATGTCGAACCCAAGGGAACCAAAAGTACTAATACTAACTCTCTCTTTATTATTTAGCCTAAGAATTAAGGGAATTGTTGCTTAATCTAAAATTAACTAACTACTAAGCCAAGGATGCTAAGACACAAAGAATGAATCAGGGAAAATACTTTTGGGAAAAACCAATTGATTAGGACAATACCCGAGGAAGAATCCACCTAGACTTCACTTGTCATTTAACTCTGAACTAGACGATTTATTCACTTGACTTGATCTGTAGGATTCCCTAATTTATATTAATACCTCTTTCGAGGCTACTAACATCTAACCCTAGGTTGATTAATTGAAATCTCTTTCTAATTAAAACCCCTAGAAATGCATTAACTCGATCTATGGACTCCCATATTAGGTTTGACCCTAATCCGGTGGATTTTCATCATCCTATTTCTAGGGTTGCGATCAACTTCGCTTAACTATGCTAGATCTACTCTTAAATAGGGACTTTTGCTCCACTATCTAAGCACATCAATACTTGAATTAATATCCTGAAATATCAAAGCAAGAATTAAGAATACATAATTAAGAACAAATCAAGTATTTATCATATAGTTCAGAAAATGATAACAAGATCCATCTTAGGTTTCATCCCCCTCAGGTATTTGAGGGGTTTAGTTCATAATCATAAAAGAATACATCTCAGAAGAAAATATAAAACAAAAATAAGAAAAACCCTAAAACACCCTGAAGGAAATTGAAGGGAAGATCCTCCGTCTTGAGTATGATTCCGGCTTCTTGAGATGGATCAACTGGCTTTCTTCGAGTAAATTCCATAATTTTGGCCTCTCTGGCTTGGCTCCTAAGCCTACCTGGACGCGCCCCTCGTAGGTCACACTTAGAGTGTTTATATAGGATTAGGAGCACCAAATTCCACAATTTGGGGAATAAATCATCCAAAAGTATGCTAAATGTGGGATTAAAATATAAACATATTACGGTTTATCAAATACCCCACACTTAAGCATTTGCTTGTCCTTAAGAAAAGTTCTCAACTCACAATTAAAATGAACTTCCTCAATTCATAATATTCATTAATAGTGTTTCATCATAATTCAAAAGTAATTCATACATTGATAATTTAAGTAAAAAGGTCCTAAAGATTCAAACAATCAAGGTCATAGTTTTTGTAGCATGAAAATATAGGCGCTTCCCTTTACCTAACTAATCACCTTTAGTTCAAAATCAAAAAGAGTTGGCATCCTCAATAAAGATTTACTCAAATCACTCAAAATGGTTAAGGTTCAAAATTAAGCACTCAAAAGTCAAACATGAAAAGTTAATCCCATAGGCTTGCATGAAAATCAAATCTCCACCACTATAGATAGAAATGATACACAGATCAAAAGGTCTTTAAAAGGGGTTGTAACGGGGCTTAGGTTAAAGGTGTGGATAAAGGCTAAATTAAAGGGTTAGAATCGAGATTGAATTGACAATTTACCTAACTAGAAAAATGAACTAATCCTAAATAATTACACGAGCTTCTTTTCAGAATGTGGAATTAATTGCTTAAGCTCAAACATAGAAATAACAATGAATAACTTTGTTTTTTTTTTTTTTTAAGAACAATATTTACAATTAAGAAGAAAGAACTTTAACAACTGAAATATAGAACATAGTTAGGCAATTGCTCAAAATCAAATCTTGAAAAAAAGGGAGTCAAGAAATGTGATAACAAATACAAGATGGGTTTTGGGTTAATATTAATGGGTGAGTCAATAAAAAGGGTTGTTAAGATCAAAGGGTTAATTGTGAGGGTAGGCTTTTAGTGGAGTAAGTGGGTTAAATCCTAAGTGCCTTTATCATCTTTGTATATCAAATCAATAATGTGGTCTTGACATGTATAATCGAAGCAAGTTCTAGAATAACAAATTAATGTTAACACACTCATAATTAAAAAGTGAGCACGAAAGAATGTATGCTCTAAAAGGCTCAAAATCTCATAAAAATTATGGGTTTTTGATATCAACTTTGTAAATTTCAAACTTCAAGGTAATAATTAGATTCAGGTAGACAACCTAACAAAATTTTAATCTCGAAAATAGACTCATCATGCTTGATTCTCTAGTCTCCTAAAGTTTAAATCATCACTGCACAATTATCAATGACTTAATCCAAAACATATCAATAAAAATCATGAATCAAAGGAAATTTCATTCTAATAGTAATATGAGAAAATTACGTAAAAACAAGACATAATTCAGGGATTTGAGAATAATGCAAAAAGTTAGGAACTTTTCAAAATAAAATTCACCCTCCACACTTAAGATGTACATTGCCCTTAATGTACAAAGATCTATATGGAATTATAAGAGATAGGGAGAAGTGAAGCTTCCTGAATTTTGGATGGATTCCTTGAGTTGGGAGTGTCATGGTGTGGTGGCCGCCATCAATCTCTACGTTAGATGAAGAAATTGGGAAGCTCGTGAAGAATTAGCCAAGAAATAATAAGAATAATTTAAAATATACTATTATATATTTACAGACAAGAAAGATAAAGAGAAAGAAAATAAAAAGTGAAATAAGACTAAAAGAAAAGATTAATGGACTGAAAAGTCCTTATTGTTAGATGGTTCGCGAAGTGGGTGTGATTTCTAAGGCGTGGTATGGTGATTCCCTAACCGCCTTTAGAACCTAAATAAAAAAAAACAAAATAAAATAGAATAAATGAAGTATAAGAAAAATAAAGAGAAGGAAAATAAAGGAGAAGGGGAAATAAAAAGAAAAATTAAATAGACTCAAAGGTCCTTTTCCTGTCAAGTGGATGAAGCGGCCGGCATGAACTTATGTAGATCGGTCTCGCAGAGGGATATTATGCTAGGATCCTTCCGTTTCTTCGACATGGATAGGGTGTAGATCAAAAGTTTGGAGAATGAAGACGGGTGAAAATAAAAAGGGAGGGGAGTGTAAAAGGTATGGAAGAAAGGAAACAGGTAGTAGGTGAGAAGGGAGAGGGGTGTTTTAAATAGAAGTCTCAGATTTGGTACATCCCCACGCCCTGTACCATGGGCGTGTTGAGTCACACGGCCGTATCGCACAGCCTTGTTGTGCTTCGTTCGCTTCTCCCACACCTGTGTGCAGGTCACCACGCCCGTGTTGACAAAACAGTGTCGACCACGACTGTATCGCACGGCCGTGGTGTTTAACCGGAGCCCGTGGCTTGAAGATATTTTTCATCCTATTTCATACTATCTCTGCCACGCTAGTATGGAAATCAGTGGTGTCCACACGACTACGGCCACGGCCGTGTGCAAGGCCGTGTGGTATGGAAATATACACTTTGGTTAGTTTATAGTTAGGTGCTAAGAAAAAATAAAATAAAAGTAACAAAAAATGCAAAAATTAATGGAGTTAGTGCTTGGGTTGCCTCCCGAGAACTGTTCGTTTAAAGTCTTAAGCTAGACTTACCTCTCATTCGCATAGTCATGGTGGTTTTAGGATTTGAAAATCCTTTCTCATGCTATCAGTTCTATTATGAGTATATAGTTCAAGTCGAGTAGCATTTATTTTAAAAGTACCGGATGTAGGATTACTTACCTCGACTGTTCCGTATGGGAAGACATTGAGTACCTTAAAAGGTATTTCTTTGTTTGTATTAAGGTCGGAAGGGGAGAGTTGAGGGTCTTTCTTATTCAATAATACCTAATCTCCGATTTTAAATTTGTTTGTCCCATGGAGTGGCTTTGGTTCTGCTTTGTGTATCCCTAGTTTTTCCTTGAAATGTGTCTTCCACTCGTCTAGTTCATCGATCTGAAGCTATCGTTCCTCGTGAGTTATTTCTTTGTTGTCATGAGGTCTAGGATCTGGCTCAGTTGTGTAGTTCCGTGGTGCTTCCTGAAAAGAAGGTTTAACCGAATGGTCATTAATAGAATTTATGTTCTCACCTTGATTACTCAATATCCTAGCCGAGTCAAGAGCCTGAAGACTGATTGATTCGTCACCTACACGAAGTATGAGTTCTCCTGTACCAACATCAATTTTAGTCCTAGAAGTTGCTAAAAAGGGTCTTCCTAAAATTAAAGGAATATGATTGTCCTCATCCATGTCTAAAACAACAAAGTCTACTAGGAATATGAATTTATCAATTTTCACGAGAACACCTTCAATTATACCCCTAGGAATTCTAATAGTTTTATCAGCTAATTGAATGCTCATCCTAGTTTGTTTGGGTTTCCCTAGACCTAGTTGTTTAAACATTTTATAAGGCATAACATTTATGCTTGCCCCAAAATCAGCTAAAGCATTACCAACAGATAAACTACCAATTAAGCATGGAATTGTAAAACTCCCTGGATCTTTTAATTTTCATTGTAGTTTATTTTGCAACATTGCTAAGCACACTGCGTTTAGTTCCATATGCGACTCCTCGTCTAACTTTCGCTTGTTTGTCAAAAGCTCTTTTAAAAATCTCCTTCAATCTGGAATCTGTGAAAGAGCTTCAAGAAACGGTAAGTTAATATGTAACTTCTTTAAAAGTTTAAGAAATTTACCGAATTGTTCGTCTGTGTTGTCTTTCTTCATCGTATTAGGATATGGCACACGAGGTTGGTACTCTTTAATTACCAGTTTTTGTTTGTCATGGATTACTTTAACCTTACCTTTCTCTACCACATTTTCTTGCCTTAATTTGGACTTATCTATCCCTTCACTAACATGAGTTGTTATGGCTTGAAGTTACTCCTTTGGGTTAGTTCCAGTGTTGCTTGGTAGGCTTCCTTGTGGTCGTTCTGATATGATCTTGGCAAGTTGTCTTAACTGGTTCTCGATCCCTTGAATCGATGCTTGTTGATTTTTAAGTGTTGTCTCGGTATTTTGGAAATGATTTTCTGACACCGCGATGAATTCTGTCAACATCTCTTCAAGGTTCTGCTTCTTCTCTTGTGGATAAGACTGTTGTTGGAAGTTTGGAGGGGGTTGTTGTCTCTGATTTCCTTGACCACCCCATGAAAAATTGGGGTGGTTCCTCCAACCTGGATTATAAGTGTTATTATAAGGGTTATTTTGAGGTCTAAAATTGTTACCCATATAGTGAACTTGCTCATTTTTAGCGCTCGGGTTGTAAGGTGGATATTTTGTATTGCTCATCCCTCCTTCATTCATCTCGTACTGCATAGTTGGATGTACCTGCAAAGAACCACATAAACCATCAATCTTTTTATTTAACATCTCTACCTGATTTGATAGCATGGTTACTGCGTCGAGGTTGAAAACACTGGCGGCTTTTGTTGGCCTTGTCCTCGTGACTTGCCACTGATAGTTATTTAGTGACATTTCTTCAATGAATTCATAGGCAACCTCAGGTGTTTTGTTGTTCAGGGTTCCGCCGGCGGCTGAATCAATCAATTGCCTAGTTGAAGGGTTCAGACCGTTGTAAAAGGTTTGCACCTGTAGCCACAAGGGTAATTCATGGTGTGGGCACCTTCTCAATAGATCTTTGTATCTCTCCCATTCCCCATAAAGTGTCTCTAAATCCATCTGCACAAAAGAAGAGATATCATTCCTCAACTTAGTCGTTTTAGCCGGCGGAAAATATTTCAACAAAAACTTTTCGGTCATTTGTTCCCATGTAGTGATTGATCCTCATGGAAGAGAATTCAACCACTGTTTAGCTTTATTCTTCAAAGAAAAGGGAAACAATCGAAGATGAATGGCATCATCAGAAACGCCATTTATTCTGAAAGTGTCACAAAATTCTAGGAAATTCGCCAAGTGATTGTTTGGATCGTCATTCTGCAAACCATCAAACTGAACAAACTGCTGTATCATCTGAATTGTGTTAGGTTTCAGTTCAAAATTATTTGCAGCAATAGCAAGTCTAACAATACTTGACTCAGTTCCTGTTAAATTAGGTTTAGCATAATCATACATAGTTCGAGGAGCATGATTTTCGGCCACCTCTGGAGGTAGCGGATTATTCTCAGCCATCTCTTCGGTAGTATTAATTTCGTTTTCTTGCTCTTCTTGTATGTACTGTAGGCTTCTCCTTATTTCTCTTCGATTTCTGCGAACTGTGCTTTCAATTTCACTATCGTAAAGTAGCGGTCCTGATGGGTTTCTTCTAGTCATAAACTAGAATACTTGCCAGAAGCAAGGAAGAAAATTTAGAAAATTAAAAATAAAATTTAATTGCAAAAATAAAATATGGATAAAGTAATAAAAATTGAGCATTCTTAATATTTTAGTTCCCCAGCAACGGCGCCAAAAACTTGTTCGCAGTGGGAAAGTCTAAAAATTTGCCTAGAAACTAATTATCACCACGATTGAGGCAAGCGTACCTATCGAACAGTAGCATAGTTTAGTGGCAAGACCGGAATGTCGAACCCAAGGGAACCAAAAGTACTAATACTAACTCTCTCTCTATTATCTAGCCTAAGAATTAAGGGAATTGTTGCTTAATCTAAAATTAACTAACTATTAAGCCAAGGATGCTAAGACACAAAGAATGAATCAGGGAAAATACTTTTGGGAAAAACCAATTGATTAGGACAATACCCGAGGAAAAATCCACCTAGACTTCACTTGTTATTTAACTCTGAACCAGACGATTTATTCACTTGACTTGATCCGTAGGATTCCCTAATTTATATAAATACCTCTTTCGAGGCTACTAACGTCTAACCCTAAGTTGATTAATTGAAATCTCTTTCTAATTAAGACCCCTAGAATCGCATTAACTCGATCTATGGACTCCCATAATAGGTTTGACCCTAATCCGGCGGATTTTCGTCATCCTATTTCTAGGGTTGCAATCAACTCCGCTTAACTATGCTAGATCTACTCTTAAATAGGGACTTTTGCTCCACTACCTAAGCACATCAATACTTGAATTAATATCTTGAAATATCAAAGCAAGAATTAAGATCACATAATTAAGAACAAATCAAGTATTTATCATATAGTTCAGAAAACAATAACAAGATCCATCTTAGGTTTTATCCCCCTCAGATATTTGAGGGGTTTAGTTCATAATCATAAAAGAATACATCTCAGAAGAAAATATAAACAAAACATAAAAAAACCCTAAAACCCCCTGATGAAAATTGAAGGGAAGATCCTCCGTCTTGAGTATGATTCCGGCTTCTTGAGATGGATCAACTGGCTTTCTTCGAGTAAATTCCACAATTCTGGCCTCTCTGGCTTGGCTCCTAAGCATACCTAGACGCGCCACTCTTAGGTCACACTTAGGGTGTTTATATAGGCTTTCGAAATGTCTTTCTTAGTCCCTGAGTATCCTAATCCGAATAGAATTAAAACAGGTTACGGCAGGGACACGCCCGTGGCACACACCCATGTAAATCAAGGCCAGGCCGTGTTCGGGTCTGCTAAGGAGGCATGGCTATGTGGCTTGGGCCCAGGCCGTGTCGATTTTGTACTTTGGCCTATTTTCTCCGTTTTTGGCCTATTTCTCGTTCTTTTCATCCTTCGGTGCTTCCCTAAGTATAAAACATGAAATTAAAGGATTAGGAGCACCAAATTTCACAATTCGGGGAATAAATCATCCAAAATTATGCTAAATATAGGATTAAAATATGAACATATTATGATTTATCAATGCCTAAACCTTGTTCCATATTAGCATGCCAGTGTAGCAAGTCGGCAGCCCATTAATGGTTTGTTATAAACATTTTGTTTCCTGATGAATGATGTAACCATTATTGTGTTTCTAATAAGTACGTAGATAAAAGATAAGTTAAAGGCTTAAGGGAAATTAAAATATGGTGAAAACAAAATTAATCCCCATGTTGTTTGTAACATCCCGAAATTGGGCCTAGTAGGGTTGGGCCCAATGCGCTTTGGGCGTAGGAATTTTTAAATTTTTTTAGAACAAGAGAACGACATTATTTCAAGTTGGACTTATTAGGAAGGTGATTTTAGAAATTTACGGGGTTCTATGAAGTTCCGGGTTCAAGTTGGGCCTTAGTAAAATTTTTTGTTTAAGCCTATTAAGGAGAGATAGTAAGTGGCATCAAGGCTTATGGAAAATAAGTGAGTAAATTGCTTGCATAATTGAGCTATTGGTAAGAAGGATAAGGCGCCACATGTAGTACCTTGAGGGAAGAGGTTCGTATCACTTTGTGTGCAAATTTTGACTAATATTTTTGCACTCTTTCCTTAAGTGTCGGCCAAGAGGTATATATGGCAAGTTTTGACTTCTTTATTTTTGGTAAGGTGGCTAAGAAATAAGGAAAGGTTGAGGTTGGGGAAAGGAATCAAAAGAATAAGGCAAGTAAGGGGAACAAGTGGCTTATTTCATGGAGAATGCTATGGAAAGTATGGTTGGCAAAATTTTGACCCTTATGGCAATGCATGTGGACGGTTTTGAGGGTAGATAGGTGGCTGAAACTTTACTTTGGCTTTTGGTAAGGTCTTGGTATTGTTTTGGCCAAAAATCCCATTTGCAACCTTGTGTCATTTTCTCCCAAATGGCTATTCTCCTTGCCGAAATCTTCTAGCACAATAATGCATTTCTTTTGTTTCTTTCTTCTCTTTGGATTGGTCACATATTCATCTTTTGTCCATCTTTCTTGATAGTCGAAACTTCAAGTTGATATTAAGCAAATTCTTCTTCTTCCTTCTTGATTGTCGAATGCACCTAAACCATTAAGACAAAATTCTTCACTCTTTATCCTTGGAAGAACCGAAACCTCAAAAATACACCTTTTTCATCGTTCTATTCCTTTTTACAAAATTTTTCCAACCCTTTCTTTGTCTTCTCAAATTCATATCCTCCATAGTCGAAACCTTCATCTCTTCTTTATCATTTATCTCAATTGGGTTGACACTCTTTTCTTCGATTAAATCGGTAAGTGAATTCTTTTCTACGTTCATATTCTTTTCTTTCTAGCCGAATAGGTATTTATCACTATTCTGTTGTAACTCTTGATCGTAACTGAAAATGGTGTTATCTTCCACTTCTTCATGTCTTAATCACCCTCTTTTCGTAGTGCTTTAAGTGGGAGACCGTGTATTGTTCTAGCCGAAGTCAAACAATGGAAATTGGATCCAATATCGATAAGGTAAGGGGGTTCATTTTGGATTTTTTCGCTATATCTCTATTTGGCTATGTTGCATATTGGATTGAAGTTTTGACTAATCAATTATGTTTTAAGGACGAAATCACTTGATATATTCTAACTTCGGACATAGTGGTAAGTGATTCAAGTGTACGTGATACGAAATCTTTTGGAAATCCGAGGCTAACTTTTGGTTGGTATTGTTCTAGGTCATCGACAAGTGGTTCGTTAGGAAATCGAAATCAGGTGTGTAATCCCATACCTTCCGTATACATATCTGAAATGGTGTGTAATCTCACACTTCTCTAAAAGTTTGTATGAAATATTCTGTGAGTCGGTCAAAATACCGAAGGAAACCGGAAACCGGCATCCGTGATCACTTGGGCGTGCTTATGATCATAGTGGTAATCATATTTTGTAATAAAACAGTTTCAGTTAGAAGCAGTGACATATTTTTGAAAACCCACGAAAAATAAGAGAAAGGGAATTAGAAAGTGAATAAGATATCGGATTAAAGCTTACTATGTCTATTTTGATAAGGAAGAAACGGAAAAGGAAAAGGAATTCTATATTCTGAGATATCTTAATTTTAGTGAGACTGGTTCTGAATGACTACGTGGTTCCCTGATCTATCTTGGAAAAACCATATAAAATTGTACAAAGTGAAATATGGGTTATAATTTATATTTATGGATTCTTTAGTGAGCCTATTTTCATTAGAAACAAGTGGGAGCAATATATGAAAACCGTACAGTGAGATATTTGAAATTAAGGTAAGAGAGGTCAGAATTGTTGGACAGTGAAACAAGGGAAACTTTATGGAATAAACTGTACTAAATGGTTAAGCCAAAAATTCTGGAAAAATTGTAGTAAGAAGATATATGAGTCTAGTTTCAAGGAAAATTTACGGATTTAGATTTAGAGATTTTTAACTCAAGTTATAGTCAATTTAGTCAGTACGACGCAGATGGACAGTTTTAAATTGTTATGCCCAAAGTAGTAGTTAAGTTTGGATTGTGAAATTACCGAATTACCCTTAGTGGGTAAATTATCAAATTACGAAATTAACCTTACGGGCCGAATTATGGAAATGCCCCTAAAGGGCCGAAATACGAAATTGCTTATGGGTCGAAGGGACATGTTGATTAATGGGCCAATCTGATATTTTGCTATGTGGGCCAAATCGATATATTTGCTATATGGGCCAAATCGATATATTTGCTATGTGGGCCAAATTGATATATGATTATGTGGGCCGATTGATATTTGCTTAATGGGCCAATTTTGATAAATTGTGATAATGGGCCATAATTTTTGTAATAAATATCCGAATAAATTACTGTTGTTATATTGTGATTTGTTATGCATTATATACATGTTTTGCATGGGATGGGATAATGATGAAGAGAAGTTCTGGTAACTCTGCTACATAATTCTGGTGGCTCTGCCACAAATCTAAAAAATGGCAATGCCATGTAAATTCTGTTAATCTGGTGGCTTGTCCACAAATTTGATATAAATGGCTTAATGCCTACGTTTGGTATGTTGGCGGGGTGGGTTGACTAAAGATCACCCATAGGTGTGTTGGTTGGTACGGGTGGTGTGTAGCGGATGGAAAACTAGGTTTGGTTTGGGGATTGCATATCATATGCATATTATATATATGATACATTTATATTATTGTAAATGGGCTTTGGCCCAAAATATTGCTAAATGGGTTTCGGCCCAATGGATAACGGTAAGGGGATTTCACACTGAGTTCTTGTAACTCACCCCCCTTTCTCTTAACCCTTGTAGGTAATGCTTGATGATATGGACTTGGGCTATGGATGACTCGAGGGAGGCCATACTTCAGAAATGGTTTATTTGGACTTTAGACTTCTTTCTCGTTTATTTTATTACTTTACTATTTTGGGTTAAATGTTGTAATAAGGCCTCTGGACTATTTTTATT
The DNA here is from genome assembly GCA_025503065.1 of Gossypium bickii. Lineage (NCBI taxonomy): Eukaryota > Viridiplantae > Streptophyta > Magnoliopsida > Malvales > Malvaceae > Gossypium > Gossypium bickii. Next base: position 44,754,601 of record CP106716.1, read on the forward strand.
TTGCTTTATGGTTGGGATGTTTTTATTATTTTTCTTAAATTGTTTAAAAAGGGAATTTTCTGAAAACTTAAATAATGATTTCCAAAATCGAATAACAAATGAATTTTCAAAATAAACTTTTACAAATATTTTTAACACGGATATTTTATCTCAAACTATTAACGCTATTTTCAAAAGACTCGAATTCTCTTTCGAATTTTCAACGTTGTTTTCAAAAGTCACGGTTTTGTAAGATCATTAGTTCAAATTTATCGATTTATCAATCAAATCTTCGAGGTTAGTAGTATTTTATCAAATCAAACTTGTTTTCTTGATTTTAACAAAGCAATATTTTTTTTAGTACGAATAAAAAGGGTTTAACATGTTTTGCTCGTGTAATATGCCAAATCCGCTCATAACGCATGGGCCAGGTTTGGGGTGTTACATTGTTTGTTTACAAGTGGTCTAGAATGAATAGAAAAACAAGAATCCAGCACATATAACAGATATAGTTTTACTTGAATTGATCCAAACTAAATATATACCCAAGGGCCCAAACATCCTCAACATATTTTTCCTACTTTAAGACCCATTTTAGTTGCAAAATCTAAGCAGATCAATACAAGGAAACACAAACATGGAGAAAAAATAAGTACAAAAAATGTATAAAATCATTATTAATTATTTAGCAAAAAGCTCACTTGACAACTGATACTAGGCCTAACGATATTACAATAACATAGCCATCCAAATTTCCAGAACCTGACAAAAGAAAAACAAGTCGCATAAGCAAGGTCAACATAAGTATATTTCTAATTAAAACTTCATTATAATTTAATTATCATGAAGCCCTAATTAGTTACAAACAGTTTGCAAGGAAAAGTCATGTTGTCTTCATGGAAAAACTATAAACTTAACAGAAAGAGAGAAACTTAGCTTAACTGAATTCATAAATTCGGCAAGAGATATTTCAAATTACAGAATATGCATATAACAAAAATACCGACTTGTGATCTAAAGAAACATGACATATCATTATGGTTGCATAAGAAAAGATAGAGATAACACCAGATATCCAAGAGATCAACAGAACATGGTCTCACTGATGTATGAAACAATGACCGCTATGTCAAATCATACGTTAGAATAAAGGCTAACTTTTCATACAGACAAAAAAATTAACTAGAAAGTATTATCCCCCCTCCTTTACTTACCCTTCATTCCCCACAATCCAATCAAACCCTGGGTAATGAAAAAGATGGTTTTCCTTGAGAGGTGATTAGGAACAGTTCTTTAAAACAGCAGAAACTGGTAGGAACCTCAAATCCTAGTATCCTAAGAATCCTTTTATAGAGCTCTCTTTATCATCTCATGTGGGACAGATGCGGGAACTAACAAAAAGCAGAACAATAATATGACCCAACTCATTGAAGGCTTGAACTTATACCACAAAACTATGAATCTTACTAAGTAGAACTAAAAACAGTACCAAACACTCAGTCACAGATTATAGAATAAGTTGCATAAGATAATAACAGTTGCAATTTAGATGTTTTATCACATTCACTAATATAGTATTTGGTTTAATTGTATCATAGTGGAATACAGAAAAAGTAATTAATCATTCCAAAGTATAGAGAAATATTTAAAAATGAAATAAATGATGCAACAAAACTAGGACGGTGGTGAACACTGACATCTTTTCAAGAATTAGAACTATGCAAACCTTGTTGAAGAAACCGAATTAGCTTATACAGAAGCAGTGGTCCAGCAAAACCAATGAAATCATTAAAAACTTGCAAAAAGAAAAATTATACATGTGGTAGGAAAAACTTAAAATTCATATAAAGCAACTTGAAAACTTCATCCAGGGATCTTTTATTTTTCTACAAGTTGAACCCCAGAATTCCATATAAGCGAGTAGATCTCAATTTCCAAAAATGTTTTATATGCATAAACATATATGCCTAAAAACTGAAAACGAAAACTCAAAATTCCCTATTCAAGCACTTGCAATCAAACCCAGATTTATATGCGTTAAAGGTTAAAAAATGAAAACGAAAGCTAACCTGCAACTCTTTCAACTTCGGCACAGTTAGGGCACCAAACCCACAAGCTTATTCAACTTAATATCTTCATTCTCTCTTTCATCTGTATGCAACCTTTGATTAATTTTGAAGTGAGAAGAGTTTGAAATACCAAAGTAAAAAACCTCTACGGACCGAAGTTTCCAGTGGAGGCGGTGGGGAGAAGATGAGGACGCGGAGTGAAGAGGCGAACAATTTCCTTTTGCAATGGCAGAGAGAAGAGTCGAAGTTGATTTCGGAAGGTGGGAAATTAGGGAAAAAAAAATTGCAAAACAACAACTTGGGGAAATTGGGGGGAAAAAAGTTGGGAACTTGGTGAAAATAATCGGGCAAATCTGAATGGGAAAGTGAATGGCAAATCTGAACTTGGTTAAACGAGTCATTTAAGTTGGACTTTTTGCGGCGTTTAACATAAAATGCCACTAACAATATGGCTAAAGCTAAAAACGGTGTCATTTACATATAGTCAGAAACATAATTGCGGCGTTTTTTAGTAAAAGACGCCACTAAAAGCAAAGGTAAAAACGTCGTCGTTTCCCAGTTCACCTTATTTGCGGCTTTTTATTTAAAAGCGCCACTAAAACAAAGCTTAAAATGACATCGTTTTTGCACAAATCGGAACATATTTGCGACATTTAACTTAAAAACGCCACTAAAAGCACAGGGGTACAAATGTCATCGTTTTGCCTTAAAACATACTTGCGGCGTTTATACACCAAAACGCCACTAATACGCAGGTGAAAACAACAACGTTTTTTCACAAACTGAGACATAATTGCGGCGTTTCTCGCAAAAACGCCTCTAAATCTAACCCCTATTGCGGCGTTTGAACAAAAAAACGCCGCTATTGCTCTGTTTTTCGCAAAGTTTAAACAAAAAAGGCCGCTATTGTTAGATTTCAAAATATGAAATAAAAAGGTTTAAAAAACTATAATGATAATTTTTATATATTAAATTTCATAATATCTCTTTTACGATTATATAATAAATTATTTAATATATAAATTAAATAACTTAACCCCAAATCCAAACTCCAAACCCTAAACTCTAACACATAACCTCAAACCCCAAACTATATAATGATAATTTTAATATTAAAATTCATATTACCTATTTTACAATTATATAATAAATTATATAATATATAAATTAAGGATAAAAATTTGAACCTATTTTAAAGAAATAAAAATTAGGGTAATGGATACATAATTTGAACCTATTTTAAAGAAATAAAAATTAGGGTAATGGATACATACCATTCGGGGTTATGGGAAGACAATTTCACAATAAAAGGAAGGATCAGTGAACGATGGTTGGATCCAACAGCTTTGGGATTATGGGATTCTAGGGATTTTGGGGATTTGAATTAGGGGAAACTGGTTTGAGGGATTTTTGATTTCAGAATTTTGGGAAATTTTTAATTGGAGAATTTTTTGGGGACTTAGGAAATTTAGGGTTTGGGGAAATAATAATATGGGTTATGGGATATTGAAATTAATTTTTTAGCAGCGCAAAAAACGGCGTTGTTTTGTGTATGCAATTTCTAAATCACAAATTATAAAACAATAAGCCCTAAACCACAAATTATAAATCACAAACCTTAAACCCCATAAACCCTAAACACTAAGCCACAAAACATAAACCCTTAACCCTTAACCCTTAAGCCCTAAACCCCTAACCCTTAACCCCTAAACACTAACACTTAAACCTTAATATCGTTAAGCACTAAGATTAAACACTAAGATCTTAAACCCTAAACAATAAACCCCAAATAACAAACTTTAAAATACAAAACCCATAACCCAAAATAACAAACCCTAAACCATAAAATTAACATACTAAACATTAAACCCTAAATCAATTTTAACAATTTTGTAACTTAAATGAAAACTTCTAAATAGTTTAGTTAGCAATTTGTAACTTTTCATAATTAAGTAACTAAAATGAAACTTTCTCATTGCTTATAAGTGAATGTATCAAAATAAAATATAATTCAAAACAAGAATAAAAAAAATATATGAAAATTAAATCGGATCAAATCGAAACGAGTCCCTACACAAAAATGGCTGCTCAACTTTTAGCGGCGTTTGAATAAAAATGCCACTATTGCTCAGTTTATTAGCGGCGTTTGAATAAAAACGCTGCTAATAAACTGAGCAATAGTGGCATTTTGAATAAAAACGCTGCTATTGCTCAGTTTATTAGCGGCGTTTTTATACAATCGTCGCTATTGCTCAGTTTATTAGCGGCGTTTTTATACAAACAACGCTATTGCTCAGTTTTTCAATTTTTAGCGGCGTTTTTGTACAAACGCCGCTATTGCACAGTTTATTAAACGCCGCTATTGCACAGTTTATTAGCGGCGCTTGTATAAAAACGCCGCTATTGCTCAGTTTTTCAATTTTTAACGGCGTTTGTACACAAATGCCGCTATTTCTCGATTTTTGGCGGCGTTTAATGTATAATATTTGTGACGTTTTTGTCCAAATGCCACTAAAAACGCCGCTAAAGCCCTATTTTGCTGTAGCGAATCAAGCTTGTTTTGAGGAAAGAAAAGTTTGATTCTTCTGAGCCCAAGGAGAGAATTGGTGAGGAAGAAAAGAAGGACAAGTTGAGTATAGCAACGATAATGGTGGCAATGGGGAACCACAAAATGGGAAGGGCGAACCCAACAACCCGATGGAAAATATTTAACACCCATTACCCGGTTCGGTCGCTGAACATGACTGACAGGATGCTACTATAGTTACCGAAACATTCTAACACAATTTATAGCATTTAATCGAATTTAAATCATTAATTACTCTAATTACATGTAATAGAAGTTATGAAAACAACATGGATTAGATCGAGCATACAAACATAGATTAATAGATTCAAGCCTGAATTCAGGACCAACTTAAAAATTTTCAAAACTTTGGACTAGGTATCGATATCAAAGAAATAAGTATTGATATTTTTATAGTAAGTATCGATACTAAAATTAGTATCATTACCATTTTGGCATTCTGCCAAATTTAAAAAGTTGAAATCAAAACCATTTTATCAACACTAAAAAAAGTATTGATCTTTATAAATAGATATTAATATCTATTATAAGTGTCGATACTAGATTAGCATTGTGTCCATTTTGAAAACTATTCACTTGGTAAAGTACTTATACATTAGTCCTTAGTATCGATATTTTTGCCCAGATGGTTAAAAATCAAGTTTTAAAGTACTTTCCATGCCCAAATCAATAATTCCATACATTGGTGCATCAATTCACTCAATCAACATGCATAATTATCATTCAAAGTATTCCAAAACACCACAATTCAATAATATTCAATTAAACTACTAATATACCTCAAGTGGTACTCGAATATACATCCATTTCCAAATTAAAGTGACTATGCAAAAATTTCAATACTTAATCATTCATAAACTAGCCAAATGAACATCATGAAACTATAAGATCATACATTTTATCCTTGGACATATTCACTTATCCAAACTAGTCAAACTAACCCCCCAATTACATCATACAACTCATACAATTCCCTGGTAGAAGCGTGGATTTTCTCCCAGATTGGTGTGATTGTTTTCTTCTTTTGTTTTGGGTGTCTGCCTTTATTCTTTATTGAATAATTGGGCAGTGGTGGTGACTATTGCGTGTCCCTGTTGTGTGGTTCTCCATTGACGGGGTTGGTGTCATTCCCGAAGGATGTACGGTAGTTTCTGTTTTTGCGATGGGTGAGGCTGCGTCAAATCAGCGTCTGGGGAATGCTTCGAGAATTGGTGGTCATCGTGAATCAGTGAAGTTTGTCTTTTTCCCCTTGAGTTTTATTGTTTTCTTTTTTAAGATTTTTGATTGTACGTGTTCCCTTTTTGGGTTTTTTTATTAAAATAATCTAAATAAATTAATTAATTATCAAAATAACTTATATTTTTAATTAAATATTAAAATAATCTAAAAGTTACAATAAAATTAAGTGGAACCAAATTAAATGGCTTCACCAACTTGCCACATCAGTATAGGGAATAAAAAAATAATTTTTTTGTGGAGCCATTCAAATACAAGAGAAATATTGCAAAATTTGAAAAATTTAGAGGCCTTTAAAATAATTTCCTAATTTTTGGTGGAGCCATTTGAAATGGCGCCACCACCCCTCCCGACACTTTTTTTTTTTAATTTTGTCTTTTTTACTTTTTCGAGTTTTTAAAAGTTTGGGGGCCTTAAAAACAATTTCCTCTTTTTTGGTAGAGCCATTTGAAAGGGTGCCAACACCGTACACCTTTTTTTTTAAAATTTTGACTTTTTTACTTTTATATTATTTTCTTATATTATTTTATTTATTTAAATTATATTATTAATTTTAAAAAAATTGTAATGTATATTTAAAATGTTTTATAATATATTTTTTAAAATTTTAAATATTATTTTTAAATAATTTTTTTAACTTTATACATATATATTTTTGAAATTATTTTTTTATAAATTTTAAATGCATATTTTTCAAATTAATTTTTTTAAAATTTAAATATTATTTTTTAAATATTACCATATTTTTAATAATATAAAATATTTAAATATTTTAAAGATATGATGTTTCAAATTTATTCCTTACTTTTATTTCAGAATTGTGAAATAATTATATATTTATTAATAGTCACATCACTGACATGATGTGACTAGTTATAATATATATATTTATTTTTTAATTCAATCTTTAAATAAAATAAGAAAAAAATTAAAAATTTTAATTTAAAAAATTCTATGTAAAATTAATATAAGATTATATATACATTTTAAATATTATAAAACTAATAATTTCAAAAGTAATTTGAACAATAAATTTAAAATTTATAAAGAAATAATTTCAAAAATGTATATCTAAAATTTTAAAAAATAATCTAAAAATGATATTTAAATTTTTAAAAAATATATTATACAACATTTTAAATATACATTACAAATTTTTTAAAATTAATAATATAAAATAAATAAATAAAATAATATAAGAAAATAATATAAAAGAAAAAAAAGAAAAAGACTAAATTAAAAAAAAAGTGTCAGGAGGGTGGTGGTGCCATTTCAAATGGCTCCAAACAAGGGAAAAATTGCTTTTAAGGCCCCCAAATTTTTCAAAAACCTGAAAAAGTAAAAAAAAAAAGACAAAATTAATAAAAAAAAGGTGTCAGGAGGGGTGGTGGCGCCATTTCAAATGGCTCACCAAAAATTGAGAAATTGCTTTAAAGGCCCCTCAATTTTTTAAATTTTGTAGTATTTTTCTTGTATTTTATACAGGTAGAGCTATTCAATATGGCTCCACCAAAAAATTATTTTTTTATCCCTATGCTGATGTGGTAAGTTGGTGGAGCCATTTAATTTTGCTCCACCTAATTTTACTGTAACTTTTGAGTTATTTTAGTATTTAATTAAAAAAATAAGTTATTTTAATAATTAATTAATTTGTTTAGGTTATTTTAATAAAAAAGCACCTCTTTTGTTCTTTCATCTCGTGCAGGAAAATTAAGTTTCTTGCATGCAGCCACTTTCTTCTTGATTATCGCTTTTCTCATGATCATTTTTATTGCCAGAGAGCTTCTTTGACTTTTCTACATTCTTTTGCATGAAATATATCTTTCTTGAGTTTTTTTTTTATATGATGTGCATTTATTACGTGATTACTTTCTGCCTGCACGTTTTCCCTATCGTTTTCGAGTACATAGTCTATCTTATCACTTAGGGTTTTAGCTACTTTTTCCTTTCTTGTGTTCATCGTGTGTTGACATTTTCTTTTGCATAGATAGTTGTTTTTTTTCCTTTTTTGTCTTTCTGATCGTTTGATTTGTTTTTTCAGTTTCTTTTATGCTGAGATTAGGTTTCATTGTTTAGTCTAACTAAGTAGGTTTCTTTAGTTTTTGTTTCCTTTGTTTTATTATTTTTAGTGCTCTTCTCGTCGTGCCTGTAAATCTCGTGCATATGGGTTTTTTTTTTTGTTTGTTTTAATTCTCTTTTTTTTTTCCGATTGTATTGTGGTTATTTATTGCCGTTTATTTTGTTGTGTTTTCTCTCTTCTTGGGTGATTGCGTTGGTTTTCTTGGTTTTGTTATAGCTCTTGACCGTGGAAGGGTGTCGGGCTCCTTGGTGGCGTTGTGACTATTTTGCTCAAAATGGCTGACGACATAAATGTCTTACTTGAAAGATTGAAGTTCTCTAAAGAAGAATCTATAAGGGTCATAAGTACAACCAACACCGAAACCAATATCCAGGGTTTTGAAGCTTAGGCGGTGGGAAAGATAATGGCAAAGGAGAAAATTAACAAAGAGGCGATGTATAGGGTTTTCAAATTGTTATGGTTCACAAAAGAAGAAGTTACTTTTGTGGCTTTAAATGAAGAGGTGATCTTGGTAAAATTTGGTAGCATAGAAGACAGAACAAGAATCTTCAACCTAAGGCCATGACTGTTCGACCAATGTCTCTTCGCGATGTTACCCTTCATCAAGGGTAAAGAGATAGATGCTTATGAGTTTAATTTTACTCCTTTCTGGTTAAGGATTTACAATATTCCATTGAAACATATGGATAGACAAACTGCCATTGATGTAGGCAAGGCTATAGGAGAGGTGGTGGCTATAGATTGGAGAGACAAGAATGGAGGGTGGACGGAATTTATAAGACTAAAAATTAAGATAAATGTTTTATGTCCTCAACAAAGAGTGGTTCATTTGGTTGGAAGAGATGGAGCTGAGACTATATGTGCTATTAAGTATGAAAGACTGCCAGTATTTTGCTATATTTGCGGCCTCATAGGACGCACAACACAAAAGTGCCCTAAGAAAGATGAAATTCATGAAACAAATAACCTAAGCTTTCAGTACCGGAACTGGCTGAGAGCACAAATAGGAGGATCCAACCAAAACAGAGGCGAGTGGAGAAATGGGATTGAAATTTTGGACAAATCAAGTTCCTCACATGAAGTAAACAACTAAGACAGGTACTAGGGAAGAAAATGAAACCATGACGCAGAAGGGGAAAGCAAGGGCTGGAGATGAAGATTCCGTTTCAAACTCGCCAATGGAAAAGCGCATGTCTAAGTCTGCTCATGAAGGAATGGGAAGAATTAAGTGTAAAAGGAAGAGATTAAAGGGAATCAATAGAGAGAACACTGATAAGAGCCCTTATTGATTGGTTCGAAGAAAGTTGATGGACAGTTTATCACCTTGTAAGGCGGCGGCTGGCGACCAGCCCCGCCAAAACCAATGAAGCTCTTCTGCTGATACTGTCGAAGGCTTGGGAACCCTTCGGCAGTTCGTGAGCTCAAGCAACTTCTTGTTGCTAATAATCCCGACGTGGTAGTGAAACAAAGATGCAAGCTAATAATCTTACCCGTATTCGTAATTTGTGCAGGATGACAAGCTGTTTGGCGATGAACTCGGAGTAGTGGTGGCCTGGTGATGCTTTGGAGAGAAGGAGCTGAGGTGGCTATTCAAAGCTACTCGAGCAATCATATTGACTCGATCGGGAGGATGGGCAACTAGAGCAACATTCGGTTTACTGGCTTTTATGGCCAAACGGATCCAAACTCTAGAAACTGATCGTGGGATACTCTAAAAAGAGTTATCAGAATGGTAAAAGAAGATTGGATTTTGGGAGGGGATTTCAACGCTATTATGGATGACGCTGAGAAAGTGGGGGGCCGTAGAGAGCTGAGGGTGCACATGGAAGAGCTCAGAGAGGTTCTGGAGGAGTTGGCTTTGGTCGACATTAAGACTGCTAGAGGATGGTTTACTTGGGTTAATAATAGGGATGGAAATGACTTGGTCAAGGAGAGATTGGACCGTTTTGTTATGACTACTAACGCTGTGATTAGGCAGACCAAATCGGACCATGATGCTGTGATGTTGGATACGTTGGGAAGGAAGCCAAAAGAGAAGCAAAAAGATCCGAGGCTCTTCTTCAAGAATTCGATGCTTGCTGGGCAACAGATAAGAGGGCCAAAGAGATTATTAAATATGTTTGGTGTAGGAGGGGAAGTAATATATTGGAGAAAGTTGATAGGGTTCGTGAGGAGTTGGGCCCGTGGCAATATAATAGATATAGCAAGATGAGGAATCACATCTGTAAGTTGACTGAGCAAATCGATAGGATGATCGATGGTCCTCTTGAGATGTCAAATGCAAACAGTTTGAAGGTGGCCCGTATTAAATTGGGAAAGCTTTATGCGGAGGAGGAAGGGTACTGGGCACAAAGGTCCAAGATCAGATGGCTCAAAGAAGGGGATAGAAACACTACATTTTTTCACGTGTGAGCTACTAGTAGACATAAGAAAAATAACATTGAGCGGCTCAAGGATCAAAATGGAATATGGATGCACGATACCAAGGATATTTGTAAGGTGGCTGGGGACTATTTTCAAAACTTATTCAAGACTAGTGATTCGGCAAATGATGATGTCGATATGAGCTATATTAAAAAAATGTGTCAATCAAGATGTCAATAACATGTTGGTTAAGAGGTTCATGGATGAGGAGATTTTGGTAGCATTTAACCAAATGGATCCGCGAAAGGCTCCGAGTATTGACGGCCTCTCGGGTATTTTCTTTAAAGAAAACTGGGAGATCGTGGGTAACGACATTCTCATCTTCTGTCATTATATTTTAAATGGAACCAAAGATATTTCATGCATTAATGAGATGATGATTGTTCTTATACCAGAAATTAAAGAGCCTGTGGACATGTCTAATTTTCGGCCTATCAATTTGTGCAGAGTGATATACAAAATTATCGCAAAGACATTAGCGAATCGTTTGAAGGAAGCTTTGTCCCTTTGCATTAGTTAGAATCAAAGTGCCTTTGTCCCTAGAAGGATGATCCATGACAACATTCTCATTGCGCATGAGTTTATGCACTATCTCCAAAGCTCAAAAAATGGCCCGAATAAAGGCCTTGTGGTAAAGTTTGACATGAGCAAGGCTAACAACCGGGTGGAGTGAAATTTTCTTGAAAAACTCATGAGAAATTTAGGCTTTGATGATGTTTGGGTTAATTTAATTATGAAATGTGTCCGGTCGGTTAAGTATGCGGTTAAGTGTAATGCGGTTCTTTCGGATACCATTATCTTAGAGAGGGGTCTCTGTAAATTGGATCCCCTATCCCCCTGTCTCTTCTTATTTTGTATGGAGGCATTATCGAGAATGCTTCTCCGTGCTCAACATTGTGGTCTTATTCGCGGTATTCGGGCTAGCATAAATGGACCTAGCATAAACCACTTGTTTTTTTGCAGACGATGCTCTCCTCTTTATTAGAAATAAAAAAGAGGAAGTTAATGCTTTTATGAAAAGTCTTAAAGATTTTGAACTTGTGTCAGGGCAACAAATTAATCTTAAAGTCTATGGCCTATTTTAGTCCGAATAACCCCTATGAACCAAAGGCAGCATTTTGGTAATATGCTCCGTATGCGTGTTGTTGAAAAATTGGATAATTACCTCAGGTTACCCCTTCATATTGGAAAGAAAAAATCATTACCTTTTAATGACATTCTTAACTGCTTTTCTTGTAGGATTAATAGTTGGTCTAAAAGACTCTTATCCTATCCTATGGTGGTAGAGAAGTCTTTAATAAATCTATCCTTCAAGCATTACCTACTTATGCACTTTATGTTTTCCTTGCTCCTAGGGGAATCATCGAGGAGATGCATTCGAAGATGCGCAGAATGTGGTGGTCTTGTAAGGATAAAGACCGTGGGTGGGCTATGCTCGCATGGGATAAAATCTGTCTCCCTAAAGGGATAGGAGGGCTCAGATTTAGAGATTTTCGTTTGTTCAACATGGCACTCCTTGGCAGACAGGTCTGGAGGCTGTTCACAAAAAAAGACACTTTATGCTTTTAGGTCCTTGGGTCTAAATATTTCCCGGAGGGTAACCTTTTCTATCCCAAAAAGGTAGATAAGCCGTCTTTTAGTTGGAATAGCATAGCTACTGCTGCTAGGGCTTTGGAGAAAGGTTTTGGGTGGTTGGTGGGTGACAGTAATAGAGTGGACATCCATCCTGATAATTGGGGTTTTGAGGGGTTAAATGGGGACTCCATCAATTGCAATGGATCGCACGTGCATGAAAAAAAGGTGCGTGAATTATGGACTATTGACCGAAGGTGTTGGAATAAAAAAAGAGTGCTCAAAATTTATGGAAAGTGCATGGGAGACAGAATTTGCAACCTGCCCATCATTCCAAACGGTCCAAAAGATTGTCAGGTTTGATTTCATAATCAACATGGTTTTTAAACGTCAAAATCGGCATATTTGTGGTTTCTTCTTCAAAGGATTGGTATGGGTCCTCACCGTCTCTTCTGGAAGGTTATTTGGAAGCAAAATACCCTTCCAAAAGTTAGAGTGTTCGCATTGAGAATGGGCCATGATATTCTGCCTACAAATGTTAAGATTGTGTCTATTCACCAAAATGTGAATAAAGAGTGTCAACGATGCGGGGCTGGTAATGAAACCCTTATCCATGTCCTTAAAAACTGCCCGCCGGCTCGTGCTATTCTTTCTTGTAGTTCCGGATGGTAGGTTGATAAATGTTAACCCATTAAGCTGCTGCCACTCATCCATTTTTCTGTTTTGTTTGAATAATTCTCATTGATTTTAGGAGATAGTTACCAGATTTTTTTGCTTATTTTTAGATCTAATCTCTATTTTTAGTTATGGATACTAGTATATAAGTGTTGGAGTATTTAATAATAAAGTGTATTCAAGTCTTCAAGTTTCATTCTAATCTAGAGCTTTCTTCTCCTCTCTTCAATATTTTTTAGAAAATTACCGGCAAATTTAGTGTATAAACACCAACAATAAACAACAACTTTGAGTACTGTATCGACTGGTTGGAAGAATCCATGAGATTGCTTGACAAGAAGGCTATGGATGACTTCATTACTCTTCTGTGGAACAGCTAGAATTATAGGAACAATTTCATATTACGCGGGAAGGAGGAGGAGGCGAGTGTTATTTGGGAGATAACCCTCACCTTAAGCAACGACTTCCGCGTCCATAACCTTGTTCATAAGCCGATTCCCATCACCCCTGCTCGTAAGAAGTGGAAGAAACCCCCTCGTGGTTTTGCCAAAGTCAACTTCGATGCCACTGCTTCAAATGGGAGGATGGGTTTTGGCGTGATTGTTAGGGATGACGAATGTTTTGTTTTAGGCGGGAGTGGGGGTTTTAAAGAAGCGGTGATGGACAGTAAGTGGGTTGAGTTAACTGCTTTTGAAGAAAGTATGACTGTGGCAGGGAACTTAAATATTCTGAAGGTGGTTTTCGAGTCAGACTGCGCTAGTTTGGTAAATAGAATAAAAAGGAAAGGGCAGGACGTTAGCATTCTGGGGCAGTGTGTGGACAAAGCTTGCATGAAGCTGAAAAATTTTGCTTCGGTTGACGTTAAGTGGGCCCCTCGGAGCTGCAACAAAATTGCTGATTTTATATGTAATTTTGCACTTAAAAATAATTGTTCTTGGAATTTTGACATGAATTATCCAAAGGAAATTCATGATTATGTAATTTTGATGCGATTAATTGAGATTTCGACCTTTTAAGGTCTTTTGATCAAAAAAAATCATACAATTCCAAACTATGTATACAAATCTATGTACAACTTCACATGTTATCAAATTAAGCTTGCCAAATTCTCATTTCACAATGTCCAAAACTTGGTCAACTAGATATTACCATGATAACTATCACTAGTATACATGTCTTACCATTTAAATCCAAGCATTACTTAATACCATCACCAAATTTGATGTATAAGTTTGAGCATAACTGTAACAGCCCGATTTAGGGGTTAGTCGGAACAGTGGTCTCGGGATCACTAAATCCGAGATTTGAGAAATTTATTTATTTATGTGTGATTTTATGAATTAGTATATGATTTTATGAGTACATGAGAATTTTGGTACTTTAAATTTTAGCGATTTCATGCTTAATCGTGAAAAAGGACTAAATCGCATAAAGTGCGAAAGTTCTATTTTAGTTGCTAGAGGTGCCAAATAGCTATGGATTGTTAAATTGAGGTGCTTAAAGGGCAATTTAGCTCTTGTAATGTGCTTGGCCGGCCATAGACTTAATGGGAGACAAATATGGACAATGTTGGTTAAAGTTGGTAATAGTAGGTGGACTAAATTGCTAGTTTAATATTAAAATAAGAAAAGAAAAGATATCGTCCCTCTCTCCATCTTTCTCCACTGATTTTAGCAAGAAAAATAGAGGTTTGAAAGCTCAAAAATTTCAGCAAACTTTCCTCCATTGTTGTAAGTGATTTTGATAATTTTTCTTAGTAATAATTGTACTTTTGAGACCACTAAAACTTAAGCTTTCAAATGAGGGGACTATTATGCAATATTGTGAAAGGTTTAGAGTTTTTCCATGAGAGCTATCATTGTTATTTGCTGCATTTTTATGTAAGAAATTGAGTCTTAGGTGCTAGATTAATAACTTTTGTGAAAGGTGTTGTTTTGAAAACACCTAATTGGACCTTGATGAAAAGGCTGCAAATTTGTAGTAATTATGTAAAATGTTGAGTTTTGATGATAGCTATAAGAGTATTAAATGTTCACCTAGGCTTGTTGAAGGTAGAAATGTGATTAGAATTTATTTCCGAGCCTAATGGTGAAATGGTAATTTTGCCAAAGTCTAGGGGCAAAATAGTAATTTTGCCAAAGCCTGATTATTAAAATGCTTTATTTAATCTAAGTATTAAAACGAGCTAATTTTCTATTATAGAGCAAGAAGAACTGAGAATCCGACTTGATCGGGGAAAGGACAAAGTCTCGGATTAGACCGTCGAGCTAACTCATTTTGAATACTGAGGTAAGTTTGTATAAATTTAAGGTTTCACGCGCATTTTCATATAAGTTGCTTATCATGTTGTATAATATACACTACTTCCATGAGGTTATTATTATTGTATTTATGATGAGAATAGTAAATGAGAATATGTAAGAGAAAGTCCCGGTTGAAGTCTCGGAATAATGAGGATACTAATATCACAACATGAGACAAGGAAAGTCAGTGTAAGACCATGTCAAGACATGGCATCGGCACTCAAGGAATGTAGGTCCCGTAAAAGACCATGTCTGAAACATGGCGTCGGTACCGAACGTAGATCCTGTGTAATACCATGTCTGGGACATGACATCAACATCGAACAAGGAGGGTCTCGTGTAAGACCAAGTCTGGGACATGGCATCGACACCATATAAGGAATGTTCTGTGTAAGACCATGTCGGGGACATGGCTTCGGCATCAAAGGAAGATCTCGTGTAAGACCATGTCTGGGACATGGCATCGACATTAAGTTAAGGGATCCCATGTAAGACCATATCTGGGATATGGCATTGGCATCATGAGGCAATTCCATGTAAGACCATGTCTGGGACATGGCATTGGCATCGAGACCTATGTTTGATGAGATTGAGTAACCTCAGTTATTCTGGGTAATTCATCGGGTAAATGAGCCAAGCAAGAATGCTAAGTAAATAAAGATAGTACTAAGTTAAGTTTACTTTGCATCAGTAAATTGTACTAATTTATGTGATCAAGTGACACAAGTACCATGATTATAATGCAAGTATGAAATTATTAAGTAACTTATGAGAAGTAAGTAAGCCATGCAATTGTAATTTATGTTGCTCTCATTTCGATATGCTTACCCTCTTTCATTACCCTTTTTTCGTTTAGCATTGCCAAGATAGCTCGAGGATCGTGGTCGTAAGAGTTCAGAAATCACACTATCAACATCACTTTGGTATAACAATTTTGACTTATTTTGAGTATGGCATGTATAGAACTCGAGTATTTTGTTAGGTCGTAATTGTCGACCAAAGTGTTGGCTTTGTAATGCACTGAAGTCTTTTGTAATGGTCTATTAAGTTAGACCAATATTTGGCAAACTTTTATGTTAAGAATGAAAGTGATTTGCTTGAAGTGTATGCCCTTGTGTACAGATATGGAATTCAGCATTCAGATGTGCCTTTGGGTTACTAATTATGTTGAATTGAGTTGGTGTATATGTGTGTACAATATAGAGTGGCAAAGGGCTTGGTAGATAGCCTGCTAATTGTCCATATAGGCAGACACACAGGCGTATACCCAGGCCGTGTGAAGTCTGCACCTTGCATTTGGAATTTAAATTGTCACACGGCTGGAGCACATAGTAGTGTGTATAGACCGTGTGGATAAGTCAAAATGCCAAGGTTTGGCACACGGGCCAAGGCCACGGACGTGTCAAAGTCGTGCAGAATTAGTCAGTGTCGACCACGAGTGTAAGACACGGGCATGCCTTAGGGGACACGGGCGTGTCCCAAGACCAACACGGGCGTGTGGCCCCTGTTTTGTTGGAAAATTTCTTGAACTAGTAAAAGTTCCCGAAATAGTTCCAATACCTCTCGGAAGTATGTCTAGGGTTTCCTAGGTCGAGCATGTGTAAGCGATGGGTCTGAAATGAAATTTTACAACCCTGTTCAGGATGTTTAAGCAAGGTTAGTTAGGTAATGCCTCAAACCCTATTCCGACTTGAATACGGGTAAGGGGTGTTACAATAACAACCAACACTTACCTCATATTCAAATCTTATACACGTACCATAAACATTTAAACAAACATTTACAAAATAGCCATTTCATAAACTCTACAACATCATCACTTGAAACTCAAAACAGAAGATCACAACCAAGCCTATATACATGCCACATAACCAAAATAGAACAAACAAAGGTCTACCGAGACTGAAGCTTGATAGTGTGAGCTCTGAAGTGATCCGATTGCCGAGTTCCACCAAAAATACTAACTATAGGAAACAGAAAATGAAATAGAGTAAGCTTAGTAAGTTCATAAGTGAGATATACTTTAACTTACCTCAAAATGTAAGAAACACATAAATATAATAAACTTATATAACATTTTCAATCCTGGCATTACATTTTACAAGAAAAAGGTGTAACACTATATAGCAAAACATTTCAGATACACATACCATTATGTTCAATCCATTTATTCAAATTCCATTCATAAGCTCAAGTCATTCATTTCATTTACATAATTAGATTATTCTGATGAGTGATAGGAAAAATAGTTCAGATACTCGAGTACTTACACCACACCAAGGAGCACCGAAGTGCTATACAGGGGCACCGAAGTGCAAGCAGGAGCACCGTAGTGCAAACAAGGGCACAGAAGTGCAAATAGGAGTACAAAAGTACAAATAGGGGCACCGAAGTGCAAAATAGAGGCACCGAAGGGCAAACCTGTACAAGCGTGCAACTAACCTTATTAGCATGTTAATTATATCCTAATTGTTTACTAAGTTCAAATGAGTATTAATTCAGAATTCAGGATCTTAACATTGTAGCAACATTTCTATAAGTCAAATCATATATCATGAGCATTTCGTGTTTATTCGTCCTTCTACATGTATTATAATTAACATATAAAAAACTTTATAATTCAGTCTGTACTCACATTTTTGTACCTTTTTGCTAATAGTTCAGAATATATATACTAAAATATAAACATTTATAATACAAATAGAAAACAAGAAAAATATACATACACCATACAAACTTACCAAACCAAAATGGCAACAAGTAAAGTCCAAGGAACTATTCCGCAATTTTCCCTTTTCCTCGTTTATCAACCGGTTGTTCCAATTATTGATCTAAATAATAATTAAATTCAAAATATCAATTCAAAATACCTTAATATCCAAGTATATGCATATGACCTATTAATTTTATTTACAAAATTTTCCTAAACTTTTACATTCTATTCAATTTAGTTCATAAAACCAAAACCACTATAACTTTCACATTTAAGCTTCATTTTTTAATCCAATTCCAATTCCAATTCCATCCACATATAACCCTCTATAAACATAATTTATAGAAATTCCATATCAAATTTAACATATTTACGCTTTAGTCCTTATACTCAAAACTAACAAATTTTACTTTACAAATTAGCCTTATTCTATTTTTAAGCTTACAACCAAGCTATTCATCACTAAAAACTTCCAAAAACATCAATGGAAAACTTTTAAAACTATAACAATTTTGAAACCAGTGGTACGATTTAGCTAACTCGAGTTACAACGATTTCAAAAACATAAAATTTATGAAAAAACGGGTTTGAATTGGATTTACATGCAAGGAAACAAGTTTGGCAGAACCTTAGAGCTTCAACAATGATGTTCTTGTGTTTTATTTTCGGTGGAAAGACCAAACGAAGATGATGATACTCATATTTTAATGTTTTAACCTTTATAAATATTATTTTAATGTAATTTAACATATAATAATTAAAGAAAATAAGCACTAACCGTACAAGACATTTAAAAGGTGATAAATTTCCACTTTAGATCTTAAGTAATAATTAATTAAGAATTTTAGTTTAAAAATCAATACAGATAAACTTTTGTAGTTTTTACGATTTAGCCCTTATACTTTAATTAACTATCAAATCACCAAAATTTCCAGACCAAAAATCAGTATGACACTATACTAGACTTGTAAATATTAATAAATAATATTTACGGATTCACTCGTCGAAATTGTGGTCTCGAAAACATAGAAAAATAGGTTGTTATAAAAGAAAAATGAGATAAAATTCTTCTAATGTGGCGGTCTGCATATGGTAACGGACTATCTGAAATGATCTACGTTTTCTGCCATCAAAGAGGATGATGAGCCAAAAAAACCTCCCATGGGGCTTGGTTCAATCGTGTATAGTGTCGAATCCAAAAAAGGGCAAAGAAAGTGAAAAGAAGCAAGTGGAATGTTTATTATGTAATGGTCTGAATAGGATGTGGGACTATTCAGAGCGATATAAGTTGTTTGTGATCAGTAAATAGGAACTAGAGCCTAAGGAGGAAAGGCTATTGAAGCTTGGATCAAGAATACTCATTTCTGTGAAAAGGGATTGCAAGTAATAAGGGTTGATGTTTGTGGACATTAACATCACAGCCACAGAAGAAGTGCTCATGTTGATACTAGAGCATCAGACTTGTTCATATCAGAGAAATCTGTGGGTAAATTTGGTCTCTCAATTAGGAAATTGACCAAAAAGATCAATATGGTAAATTTCAAAGAGGTCTCAACTGTGGGAGTAACACAAAGAGTTGAACTACAAATTGGTTAGTGAAAAGGCATCGAAGGTTTCGAGGTAATTCACTTAGATGATTACGCCTTTTTTCTTAGGTTGAACTTCCTTGATTAGATTAATGATGTCTTTGCTCAATTTTTTGATTATGTTTTTATCTTGGATGATCAACAACCACAATTTGTGGTGTCGGTAAGTCGAGATATGAAAGGTGGAAAGAAAATTGACTCAGTAGATCAAAGGAGTGTTACGAAGACCCCTTTGAAAATGCTAGAGGGGTAACAAACCGATGTGAAGCCTGTTAAACTATTAGTGGGGCTACCACCTATAAAAAAGGTGAGTTGTGTATCAGATTGTGGGAGAAAAGTAGTGAAGCAAACTGGGCAATTGGAGCAAGTAAATGCAATAAGCGAGGTACATCTCAAACACTTATCTAGTGTTATTCATTTTGACTTACTGTTGGCTTGGCAATGACACAGGGGCCCTTTTAGAGTTCTAAGTGGGTAAGCTAAGGGGTTTACAAATCGAAGTTGGTGGGAATACTCAAGGTTAAGCTAAGTGTTCAATGTAGGCATGGCGAAGCCTATTTTTGAGGTTCAAAGGGATCCTAATCGAAGGTAAGTCATGATGTGGGGAAGTAAGAACGGTGAGCTATTACAAATAAGATGTACCAAAAAGAAGCAAAACAGTTTGAGTTAGTAGACGATGGAAGCCCAGGCAAGAGTTTCGAGGGGCGAGACTACCTGACAGAGAGACTAGTCAGGAATCAGCTGAGGCATCGAGAAATTTTTTAGGTAAGTCAAATCAATGTCATTCTGAGGACGCAATAAGGGCATTGTGAGAATGGGTGGGGGGAATGTCATGATTGCACAAAGAGCATCCCATAGAGGTCAATCAATTACATGGGGCTCATTCGACCAAATTGAATTGGCTTGATCTCCATGGAGCATTCTACTTGAAGCCTTGGTGGCCAAGTGAAACACTTAAGGAAATTTAGGCTTACCATGGTAAATGGGGAAACTAAATTTAAAAGATATGAATCTGATAATATTTGATTTTACAATCTTAAAGGATTGAGTCAATCCATTAAGAATCTCAATTATAGATAGACTCTAATCTCGACCGTCGATGTAACTCAATATATACCTTTGGTTTTGGAGAAGCTCAACTATAAATAGAGGTCTTCGCCTTCATTTGTAATCATCTATTGTATCCTATTCTTTGTATTCTTTCTAGAGTAATAAAATACTTTGAGAGAATTTATTCAAACACTTGGGCATGTTTTGCTTTCTTGTGGCAATTTGTGTTCTTTCGTTGCTCTTTCGTTTTGAGCTGCTTCCGCTTTATTTTCGGTGCCTTGAATGTAACAGCCCATTTTTAGTGAAATCGAAACAGTGGTTTCAGGACCACAAATTCAAGTCAGAAACAAAATTTATTTTAATATTATTACATGAATTGCATTATGATAGAAATGACGTATGAAAATTTCATTCAAAAAATTTTACCGATTTCATGTTTAATTGTGGAAAGGACCAAATTGCAAAAAATGCAAAATTTGATTTCTAGTAGCTATAAGTATCAAATAGCAATGGAATTCAAAACTTGATGTCCTTATATGGTAATTAGACCATTAAGAAAAGTTAGTAGATATTTATGATGAATCATCCATGGAAAATTAGAAAATGAAAAAGACTAAATTAGAAAGTAGGAAAAATAAAGGATGATATAATAATTAAATAGAAATAACATATTATAATTATCATCTTCTTCCAAAGATACATGAAAACCCTAGGAAAGAGAAATGAAATCAAACAAGCTTAATTGGGTAAGTAATCTTGTCCCGTTTTTAGTAATTTTTATATTTCCAAGATCAGAATAGCTTAATCTATCTATTTTGGGGATTAATTTGTAAAGATATCAAAATATATAATTTTTTCCATGGATGTAAATGCTGAAATTTTGAAATTTATGGTAGAAAATGAAAGGTTGTTGATGGATAAACAACTTTTACAAAGAGAATTTTGATGAAATTGTAATTTAGGGACTAAATTGTAAAGATGTAAAACCCATGGAAAATTTTTTATTTTTGTGAAATTTATGGGCTGTTATTGTAACATGTAAAATTTGGTTAGGCTTGAAATAAGGATTAAATTGCATGAATTTCATTTTTCGAGCTTAGGGATAAAATTGCCATTTATGAAAAGAATAGGGGCAAAATGGTAATTTTTGTCTAAGATGTGAATTGAATTCAATTGAGTATAAAGTGAATTAAATTGATGCTAAATTCATTTATATAGACCCGTAATGATCAAATAAAGAGTTAGATCGAGGAAAAGAAAATGTGTTAGGTTAGTAGATTTTCATACACGAACAAGTGTCGAGGTAAGTTCGTGTAACTAAATTATGTATATTAGTATGTTTGAATCGCATGTTGTATTTGTTTAAATTGCATAAATGTTTAATGTATGAAATTAATCATATACTTGATATTTTTCGATAAATGATAAGTCTCTTTTGAATAATGAAATGCGATGGATACAGTATTTTCCCGTATTGATTATAATCCTGCATATGTTGCGGACATTATAGCTCGGACGAGTATCTTGTTAAAATCCTTCTCGAGCATTCTTGTTATACGGTTCTTACGAGCATCCTGATCGGTAGTGATCTTGTATGTGTTGCGGACTACAGCAGCTCTTTGTGAGCGTCCTATTATATGATCAGTTGTGATCCTGCATATTTTGCGAACGCAAACGCAACTCTTTATGAGCGTCCTGTTATAGCTCGCTTGAACTTCCTGTTAACTGGCTATCCGGAGCTCCTTGGTAATAACTCTTCAGAGTTACCTGTTCAGCTCAATGAGCTTCCTGATTAAAATTCTTATAAGTTTCCTATTTAGCCCGGATAAGCTTCTTGATACGTGGCTCACATGAGCATCCTGTTAAACGAACTTACTAAGCATCAAAGGCTTACTAGGTTTTCTTTCCTTTATTTTATAGTACTCGGAAGCTCGTAAAGGTTGGAGATCGGTCAGAGCATCATCACACTATCCTCCAGTTCGTTTTGGTATAATTAGGAATCTTACCTTGGTGTAATGGCATGTATAGGCTAATGATAATAAATGAGGGTATGTAAATGTTTTGGTTGTAACTAGCCATTGGAATGGCTAGTGATAGTAAATTTAATGCATACTTATGCATGAGGTTTATTATATTTAGTATATGAATGTGTTTGGTTTAATATAATAAATGCAATTAAGTTTGGGTAAGTATATAATTTAATGTAAAGATGATACTTGAAAGCATGAGTAAATGTGTAATGCATAAAAGTTGAGCATTAGATTGATTTATTTGCCTTGAATTGGTTGGTGAATATATTGAAGTGTTGATGTAGCTGTGAGGTAAAAAGGGTGAAAAATAAGGCTTGGAAAATGGCCTTATTCTGTCCACACAGGCAGACATACGGGCTTGTGTCTCAATCGTGGTAACACACGGCCATATGCACGGGCATGTGGTTTGGCCGTGTGTCCCCTGCATCTTAAAATTAGAGAAATAGAATGCTCAGAATTGAGCACACGGGTAGAGACACGGGCGTGTGTCTCAACTGTGTGAGACACACGGCCCAGCACATGGGCATGTGTCCTGGCTGTGTAACCCCTACACCAAATTTTCCAAAATTAAATTGTCCACACGGGTGTGTGGCTAGCTGTGTGCCCGAGTCAGAGAGTTACATGGGTAAGGGCACAGGCTAGGACACGGTTGTATGCCTCACATCAAATGCCCACACGGCCTAAGACACGGGTGTGTCACTTGGCCGTGTGAGCCACACGGCCTACCCACACAGGCGTGTGTTCCCTGCACCTAAGAAAAAATTTGAAATTTCACAAAAAAAATTTTGTGATCCCAGTTTAGTCTTGACTCGATTCTAATATGTATTTTGGATCTCGAGGACCCATATGAGGGACATTATAATTGATTGTGATTGATTTTTGGAAATGAATAGTAAATGACATAAATTAACTGTAATTGAGCTGTAAACTCCGGTAATGCTCCATAACCCTGTTCCGGCGACGGATACGAGTTAGGAGTGTTACATTGAAAATTTTCTATCGAGAATTCTCACTTTGCGAGGGTAAAGCTGACTTAGGTAGATTTGAACCCAAGAAATTGCCTAAGACTGCACGGATTGTAAAACTAAATTTCTAGCCCCGTGACACAATGATAAAACTCATAAGTGGTTTACACTTCTCAAGAAGAAGGTTTATATAGGTTGGCAACTCTAACCAAACCATTCATATATCACTTACCTCTTGTGTGATATGGGGTTACATTTTTAGAGTTCACGAGATCCACTACAACATGGCTAAAATAACACTCACTTATAGAATTAATGTAGTTGGCCTTAATAGTTTGTTTATTAATAGAAAAAATAGATGCGGAAGTATAATCTTAAAAGTTAAAAAATATTATAATTATAAAATTTTTGAAGAATTCAAAACTATTTAAAATAGACAAAAACAAAATATATATTATTCAATATTTAAAATATAAAAAAAGTTGAATATTTTATATAAAAATTTAAAAAAAAATCACAGTCGGACGGCAATGAGAGCTTTTGGTTCGTTGATTTTGGATACTCATCATCTTCTTGATTTTGGTTTTTTGTTTTGGTTCATTGTTCTTCTTGGTTCATTTCTTTTCTCTGCTTTCAGTTTCAGATTTTAATGGCAGTTCCTGAGATAGTCGACTTTCACTATCCTTTTTTCCTTTATCCTTCTGACACTCCTGGGACTTTGCTGGTTTCACACCAGCTAATCGGGATTGAAAATTATAGTGTGTGGAGTCAGTCAATGCGTATTGCTTTATTGGCCAAAGATATGATAAGCCTTGTTGATGGCACATGTTCTCGTTATGATCTAACAGCAACTTTAGAGCCTTTTTTGGACCAGTGTAACACTATCGTTCTCTCATGTATCTTAAACACAGTGAATAAGGACTTGTCGGCAAGCACTGTCTTTGCATCAAGTGCAGCCCTTGTTTGGAAAGATCTCCAAGAACAGTTTGATAAGGTAGATGGTTCTTGCATCAAGTGCAGCCTTTATTAGATTTGACTCTAATCCGGCAGATTTTCGTCGCCCTATTTTTAGGTTTGTAATCAACTCCGCTTAATTGTGTTGATCTTCTCTTAAACAGGGACTTTTGCTCCACTAAATAAACACATTCGACTTGAATCAATAACCTAAATTATCAAAACAAGAATAAGAACTCACAATTAAGAATAAGAACAAGTATTTATCTTATAAATCAAATAATAATAAGATCTGTCTTAGGTTTCACCCCCTTAGGTATTTAAGGGATTTAGTTCATACTGATAGAGGGAAACATCTTAAAATAGGGAAAACAAAAAAACATAAGAAAACCCAAAAACCTTCTAAAGAACTTGATGGGAGATCTTCAGTCTTGATGGAGATCCTTCTCCTAAGCTGCTCCCGACGGCTGTCTTGGAGTATCTTCTGCCTTCTACTCTGCATCCCCTTTTAGGTTGCCCCCTAGGGTGTTTATATAGGTTTTGGAATGCCTTTCTTGGCCCGCAAGTAGCCTTTTCCGAATAGAATTAAACCTAGGGTCGGCAGGGACACGCCTGTGGTGGACTTCTTCGGCCGTGCTCGATTCTGCTCGCCACACACGGCCGTGTGATTTGCCCGTGGACGATAGTCCAGGCCGTATGATTTCTGATGTAGGCCCATTTTGTCCCATTTTGGCCCGTTTCTCGATCTTTTCGACTCCCTAAGCTCTCCTGAGTATAAAAGATGAAATTAAGTTAGGAGCATCGAATTCATCAATTCTAATGAAAATTCATCCAAAATTAAGCCAAGCATGAGGTTAAAATATGTGTAAATTATGGTTTATCAATATCCCCACACTTAAGTCTTTGCTTGTCCTCAAGCAAAATCCCCAACTCACAATTAAAATTAACTTCCTTAATTCATAATCCTCATTAATAATGTCTCATCATAGTTCATAGATAATTCATACATGGATAATTTAACTAGAAGAGTTCTAAAGATTCAAACAATCTAAGTCATAAAATTTTTTATAGCACGAAAACATAGGTGTTTCCCCTTACCTAAATAATTACCTCTGATTAAAAATCGACAAGAATTTACATCCTCATTAAAGATTCACTCAAATCACTCAAAGTGTTTAAGGTTCAAATTAAGCGCTCAAAAGTCAAACATGAAGAGTTAATCCCATAGGCTTGCATGAAAATCAAATCTCCACCACTATAAAATGAGATGATACACAAATCAAAAGGTCTTAAAAAGGGTTGTAACGTGGCTTGGGTTTAAATGTGTGGATAAAGGCTGAATTAGAGGGTTAGAATCGAGACTAAATTGACCATTTACCTAACTAGAAAATAACTAATACTGAATAATTACATTGATTGAAAACTTATCACTAATAATATGAACTTCTTCTAAAGATGTGAAATCAACAGTTTAAGCTCATAACACTAATAATGAATAAATTTCCAACCTTTTTTTTTAAGAATAAGAACATACAATAATAAGATAGAATTTAACAACTGAAATAGAGAAAATAGTTAGGCAACTGATCAAATCAAATCTCGACATAAGGGGGGTCAAAGAAGGAGAAGTAAAAATTTGGTTTTGGGTTAATATTAATGGGTGAGTCAAGAAATGGTTTATTAGTTTAAAAAGGATTCACTAGGGGTTAATTATGAAGGTAGGCTTTTTAGTGGAATAAGTGGGTTAAAACCTAGGTGCCTTTATCATCTCAGTATATCAAATCAAAAAGTGTGGTCTTGACATGCATAATCGAAGCAAGTTCTAGAATAACAAATCAATATTGACACACTCATAATTAATAAAGTGAGCAAGAAGAATATATGCTCTAAAAGGCTCAAAATCTCACAGAAATTATGGTTTTTGATGTCAGCCTTGAAAATTTCAAACTTCAAAGTAATATTTAAGATTAGGAAAACAACCTAATAAATTTTTTAATTACGGAAAATAGACTTATCATGCTTGATTGTCTAATGTCTTAAAGTTTAAATCATCAATGCACAATTATCTATGACTTAATCCGAAACATATCAATGAAAATCATAAATCAATAGAAGTTTCATTCTAATAGTAATATGAGAAAATTACTTAAGAACAATGCATAATTCAGTAGTTGACACCTCCCCACACTTAAGATGTACATTGTCCTCAATGTACAAAGATAGATAATATAATAAGAAAATCATAAGAGAGGGGGAGGAGTGAAATGATCGTATGTCTGAAAGTCTTAAAATTCATATAATGAATAATTGAGCCTAGAAACTAACTTATGACAACGATTGAGGCAAGCGCACCTATCGTTTGGTAGTATAGCTATGGCAAGACTGGAAGTATCGTATCCTCAAAGACCAAGAGTACTAGTAATTACTATCTTTTTGTTATTCAGCCTAAGAATTAAGGGAATTGTCATTTAATCTAAAACTAACTAATTACTAAGCTAAAGATGCTAAGACACAGAAAATGAATTGGGAAAATACTTTTGGAAAAAACCAATTGATTAAGACAATACCTGAGGAAGAATCCACCTAGACTTCACTTATTATTTAACTCTGAACCAGACGATTTATTCACTTGACTTGATCCGTAGGATTCCCTAATTTATATTAATATCTCTTTCGAGGCTACTAACGTCTAACCCTAGGTTGATTAATTGAAATCTCTTTCTAATTAAAACCCCTAGAATTGCATTAACTCAATCTATGGACTCCCATATTAGGTTTGACCCTAATCTGACAGATTTTCGTTATCCTATTTCTAGCGTTGCGATCAACTTCGCTTAACTATGCTTGATCTTCTTTTAAACAGGGACTTTTGCTCCACTGCCTAAGCACATCAATACTTGAATCAATATCATGAAATATTAAAATAAGAATTAAGAACACATAATTAAGAACAACTTAAGTATTTATCATATAGTTCAGAAAACAATAACAAGATCTGTCTTAGGTTTCATCCCCCTCGGGTATTTGAGGGGTTTAGTTCATAATTATAAAAGAATACATCTCAGAAGAAAATATAAAACAAAACATAAGAAAAATCCTAAAACCCCCTGAAGGAAATTGAAGGGAAGATCTTCCGTCTTGAGTATGATTCCGACTTCTTGAGATGAATCAACTGGCTTTCTTCGAGTATATCCCACAATTCGGCCTCTCTGGCTTGGCTTCTCGACCTACCTGAACGCCCCTCTTTAGGTTGCTATCTAGGGTATTTATATAGGCGTTTGGTATGACTTTCTTCCCCTCTAAGTACCCTATTCTAAATAGAATTAAAATAGGTCACGTCAGGGACACGCCTATGTGGCACGCCCGTGCGAATCGAGCCCAGGCCGTGTGAGGGTCTGCTAAAGAGGCACGGCCATGTATCTCAAGCGCATACCATGTGAATTTCGTACTTTGGCCCATTTTCTCCGTTTTTGGCCCGTTTCTCGTTCTTTTCATCCTCCGGTGCTCTTCTAAGTATAAAACATGAAATTAAAGGATTAGCAGCACCAAATTGCACAATTCAGGGAATAAATTATCCAAAAGTATGCTAAATGTGGGATTAAAATATGTATATATTACAGTTTATCAAATACCCCCACACTTAAGCATTTGCTTGTCCTCAAGCAAAATTCTCAACCCACAATTAAAATGAACTTCCTTAATTCATAATATTCATCAATAGTGTTTCATCATAATTTAAAGATAATTCATACATTGATAATTTAAGTAGAAGGGTCCTAAAGATTCAAACAGTCAAAGTCATAGTTTTTATAGCACGAAAACATAGGTGTTTCCCCTTACCTAAATAATTACCTCTGATTCGAAACTGACAAGAATTGACATCCTCAGTAAAGATTCACTCAAATCACTCAAAAGTGTTTAAGGTTCAAATTAAGCACTCAAAAGTCAAACATGAAAAGTTAATCCCATAGGCTTGTATGAAAATCAAATCTCCACCACAATAAAATGAGATGATACACAAATCAAAAGGTCTTTAAAAAAGGTTGTAATGGGGCTCGGGTTAAAGGTGTGGATAAAGGCTGAATTAAAGGGTTATAATCGAGATTGAATTAACAAATTACCTAACTTAGAAAGATGAACTAAGATTCGAATAATTACATTAACTAAAAATTCATTACTAATAATACGAGCTTCTTCTCAAGATGTGGAATTTAAACGTATAAGCTCACTTAATCATAGAACTAATAAATATTCTTTTTTCAAAGAACAAATCAAATAGATAGATTTTTTAACAATTGAAATAAAGAATGTAGTTAGGCAACTGATCAAATCAAATCTCGATATAAGGGTAGTCAGGAGAAATGGTGATAACAAATACAAGATGGGTTTTGATTTAAAATTAGTGGGTGAGTCAATAAAAGGTTTGTTAAGATCAAAGGAGTTCACTAGGGGTTAATTGTGAGGGTAGGCTTTTAGTGGAGTAAGTGGGTTAAATCCTAAATGTCTTTATCATCTCTGTATATCAAATCAATGATGTGGTCTTGACATGTATAATCGAAACAAGTTCTAGAATAACAAATCAACGTTGACACACTCATAATCAATAAAGTGAGCAAGAAAAGAATGTATGCTCTAAAAGGCTTAAAATCTCACAAAAATTTATGGGTTTTTGATATCAACTTTGTAAATTTCAAACTTCAAGGTAATAATTAGATTCAGGTAGACAACCTAACAAAATTTTAATTTTTTGAAAATAAACTCATCATGCTTTATTCTCTAGTCTCCTAAAGTTAAATCATCACTGCACAATTATCAATGACTTAATCCAAAACATATCGATAAAAATCATGAATCAAAAGAAATTTTGTTCTAATAGTAATATGAGAAAATTACTTAAAAACAAGACATAATTCAGGGATTTGAGAATAATGCAAAAAGTTAGGAACTTTTCAAAATAAAATTCACCCCCCACACTTAAAATGTACATTGCCCTCAATGTACAAAGATATATATGAAATCATAAGAGATAGGGAGAGGTGAAACTTCCTAAATTTTGGATAGATTCCTTGAGTTGGAAGTGTAGAAATTTGATTCGGAGGTGAAAGATAATTTTGGAGTAGGCGTCTTTGGTGGTGGTGTGGTGGCTGCCAACAATCTCTGCGCTAGATAAAGAAATTGGGAAGCTCGTGAAGAATTAGCCAGGAAATAATAAGAATAATTCAAAATAAACTAATTATATATTTAAAGAAAAGAAAAATAAAAAGAAAGAGTGTAAAAAGTGAAATGAAACTAAAAGAAAAGATTAATGGACTAAAAAGTCCTTATTGTTAGATGGTTCGCGAGGTGGGTGTGATTTCTAAGGCGTGGTGTGCTAACAGCCTTTAGAACCTAAATCAAAGAAAACAAAATAAAATAGACTAAATTAAGCATAAGAGAAATAAAGAAAAGGAAAATAAAGGAGAAGGGAAAATAAAAAGAAAAATTAAATGGACTCAAATGTCATTGGCTTAGCGGATAAATGAAGCGACCGGCATGAACTTAATGTAATTCGGTCTTACATAGGGAGACTGTCCTATGGTCCGTTTGCTTCTTCGACATGAGAATGATAATGTTGGCCTTGCCTTTGGGCATTGGGTGATAGTGATAAGTATGGTGAAGAGAAATTATGGTGGCTAGGGTTGAGAGAAAAGGGGTTTGGTGAGGAAAGTGCGCAGAAAAAGGGAGTTTATATAGGAATAGGGGTCTGATGATTTCCCACGCCCATGTACCTTGGGCGTGTTGAGTCACACGGACGTATCACATGGCCGTGTTGTGCTTCGTTCGTTTCTCCCACGCCTATGTATAGGTTGCTACCCCCGTGTTAATAGAACAATGTCGACCACGGCTGTATCGCACGGCCGTGGTGTTTAGACTGAGCCCGTGGTTTGAAGATATTTTTCGTTCCTGTTTCGTATGATCTCTGCCATGCCAGTACGAAAATTCGTAGTGTTCACACGGCCACAGCCACGCCCGTGTGCAAGGCTGTGTGGTATGGAAATCTATGTGGTTAGTTTGTAGTCAGATGCTGAAAGTAAAAATGAAAAGAAAATAAAACAATAAGATAACAATATGAAAATTAATGGGGTTAGTACTCGGATTGCCTCCCGAGAAGTGCTTATTTAAAGTCTTAAGCTAGACTTACCTCTTATTCGCACATTCATGGTGGTTTGAGGAATTGAAAATCCTTTATCATGCTATCAGTTCTATTATCAGTATATAGTTCAAGTCGAGTAGTGTGTACTTTAAAAGTGCCAAATATAGGATTACTTACCTCGACTGTTTCGTATGGGAAAACATTGAGTACCTTAAAAGGGATTTCTTTGTCTGTATCAAGGTTTGAAATGGTGATCCGAGGGTCTGTTTTATCCAACATACCTGATCTCCGATCTTAAATTTGTTTGTCCCATGGAGTGGCTTTGGTTCTGCTTCGTGTATTCCTAGTTTTTCCTTGAAGTGTGTCTTCCATTCGTCTAGTTCATCAATTTGAAGCCTTCACACCTCGTGAGTTATTTCTTTATTGGCATGAGGTCTAGGATCTGGCTCAGTTGTGTAGTTCCGTGGTGTTTTCTGTAAATAAGGTTGAACCAAATGGTCATTAATAGAATTTATGTTCTTACCTTAATTACTTGATGTCCTAGTTGAGTCAAGAGCCTGAAGTGTAATTGATTCATCATCTACACGAAGTATGAATTCTCTTGTACCAACATCAATTTTAGTTATAGCAGATGCTAAAAAGGGTCTTCCTAAAATTAAAGGGATATTATTTTCCTCATCCATGTCTAAAACGACAAAGTCTACTGGGAATATGAATTTATCAATTTTCACGAGTACATCTTCAATGATACCTCTAGAAATTCTAATAGTTTTATCAGCTAATTAAATGCCCATCCTAGTTTGTTTAGGTTTCCCTAGACCTAGCTGTTTAAACATTTTAGAAGGCATAACATTGATGCTTGCCCCTAAATCAGCTAAAGTATTATCAACAGATAAACTACCAATTAGGCATGGAATTGTAAAACTCCCTGGATATTTTAATTTCCGTGGTAGTTTATTTTGCAACATTGCTGAGCACACTGCATTTAGTTCCACATGCGACTCTTCGTCTAACTTCCGTTTGTTTGTTAGAAGCTCTTTTAAAAATTTCCTTGAATCTGGCATCTGCGAAAGAGCTTCAAGAAATGGTAAGTTAATATGTAATTTCTTTAAAAGTTTAAGAAATTTACCGAATTGTTCATCTGTGTTGTCTTTCTTCATTGCATTGGGGTATGGCACACGAGGTTGGTATTCTTTAATTACCGGCTTTGGCTTATCATGGTTTTCCTCAACCTTACCTTCCTCTACCACATTCTCTCGGCTTGCTTTGGGTTCATCTACCCTTTCACTATTATGAGCGGTTATTTCTTGAAGTTGCTCCTTCGGGTTAGTTTCAGTGTTGCTTGGAAGGCTTTCTTGTGATCGTTCCGAGAACTGCTTAGCAAGTTGCCCTAATTGGTTGTCGATCCCTTGAATTGATGTTTGCTAATTTTTTATTGCTGTCTCGGTGTTTTGGAAATGGGCTTTTGAAATCGCTATAAATTTTGTTAGTATTTCCTCAAGGTTTGGCTTCTTTTCTTGTGGATAGGGTTGCTATTGGAAACTTGGGAGGGGCTGTTGTCTTTGATTTCCTTGACCACCCCATGAAAAATTGGGGTGGTTCCTCCAACCTAGATTGTAAGTGTTACTATAAGGGTTATTTTGAGGTCTAAAATTGTTACCCATATAGTGAGCTTGCTCGTTTTCAGCATTCGGGTTGTAAGGCGGATATTCTGTGTTGTTCATCCCCCCTCCATTTGTGTCGCACTGCATAGCTGGATGTACCTGCGAAGAACCACATTGATAGCATGGTTACTGCGTTGAGGTTGAAAACACTGGCGGTTTTTATTGGCCTTGTCCTTGTGACTTGCCACTGATAGTTATTTAGTGACATTTCTTCAATGAATTCGTAGGCAGCCTCAGGTGTTTTGTTATTCAGGATTCCACTGGCGGCTGAATCAATCAACTGTCTGGTTGAGGGGTTCACACCTTTATAAAAGGTTTGGACCTATAGCCACAAGGGTAATCAATGGTGTGGACACCTTCTCAATAGATCTTTGTATCTCTTCCATGCATCGTAAAGTGTCTCTAAATCCATCTACACAAAAGAAGAGATATCATTCCTCAACTTGGCCGTTTTAGCCGGCGAAAAATATTTTAACAAAAATTTTTTTGTCATTTTTTCCCATGTAGTGATTGATCCTCGTGGAAGAGAATTCAACCACTGTTTAGCTTTATTTCTCAAAGAAAAGGGAAATAACCGAAGACGGATGGCATCATCAAAAACGCCATTTATTTTGAAAGTATCGCAAAATTCTAGGAAATTTACAAGTGATTCTTTGGATCTTCATCCTACAAACCATCAAACTAAACAAATTGCTGTATCATCTGAATTATGTTAGGTTTCAGTTCAAATTTATTTGCAGCAATAGCAGGTCTAACAATACTTGACTCAGTTCCTGTTAAATTAGGTTTAGCATAATCATACATTGTTTGAGGAGCATGATTTTCGGCCACCTCCAAAGGTAGCAGATTATTCTCAGCCATCTCTTCGGTAGTATTAATTTCGTCTTCTTGCTCTTCTTGTATGTATTGTAGGCTTCTCCTTATTTCTCTTCAGTTTCTGCAAACTGTGCTTTCAATTTCACTATCGTAAAGTAGAGGTCCTGACGGGTTTCTTCTAGTCATAAACTAGAATACCTGCCAGAAGCAAAGAAGAAAATTTAGAAAAGTAAAAATAAAATTTAATTGCAAAAATAAAATATGGCTAAAGTAATAAAAATCAAGTGTTCCTAATATCTTAATCCCCAGCAACGGCGCTAAAAACTTGATCGTATGTCTGAAAGTCTTAAAATTTATATAATGAATGATCGAGCCAAGAAACTAACTTATGACAACGATTGAGGCAAGCGCACCTATCGCTGGTAGTATAGCTATTGCAAGACTGGAAGTATCGTATCCTCAAGGACCAAGAGTACTAGTAATTACTATCTTTTTATTATTCAGCCTAAGAATTAAGGGAATTGTCATTTAATCTAAAACTAACTAATTACTAAGCTAAAGATGCTAAGACACAGAGAATGAATTGGGAAAATACTTTTGGGAAAAACCAGTTGATTATGACAATACTCGAGGAAGAATCCACCTAGACTTCACTTGTTATTTAACTCTGAACCAGACTATTTATTCACTTGACTTGATCCGTAGGATTCCCTAATTAATATCAATACCTCTCTCAAGGCTACTAACGTCTAACCCTAGGTTGATTAATTGAAATCTTTTTCTAATTAAAACCCCTAGAATTGCATTAAATTGATCTATGGACTCTCATATTATGTTTGACACTAATTTTGCAGATTTTCGTCATCCTATTTCTAGGGTTGCGATCAACTGCGCTTAACTATGCTAGCTCTTCTCTTAAACAGGGACTTTTGCTCCAATGCCTAAGTACATCAATACTTGAATCAATATCCTGAAATATTAAAACAAGAATTAAGAACAAATCAAGTATTTATCATATAGTTCAGAAAACAATAACAAGATCCGTCTTAGGTTTCATCCCCCTCAGGTATTTGAGGGGTTTAGTTCATAATTATAAAAGAATACATATCAGAAGAAAATATAAAACAAAACATAAGAAAAACCCTAAAACCCCTGAGGGAAATTGAAGGGAAGATCTTCCGTCTTGAGTATGATTCCGATTTCTTGAGATGAATCAAATGGCTTTCTTCGAGTATATCCCACAATTCGGCCTCTCTGGCTTGGGTACTCGGCCTACCTGAATGCCCCCCTTTAGGTTGCCATCTAGGGTATTTATATAGGCTTTTGGAATGACTTTCTTTTCCTCTAAGTACCCTATTCCGAATAGAATTAAAACAGGTCACGTCAGGGACACGCCTATGTGGCACGCCCGTGTGAATCGAGCCCAGGCCGTGTGAGGGTCTGCTAAAGAGGCACGACTGTATGTCTCAAGCCCATACCGTGTGAATTTCATACTTTGGCCCATTTTCTCTATTTTTGGCCCGTTTCTCGTTCTGTTCATCCTCCGGTACTCTCCTGAGTATAAAACATGAAATTAAAGGATTAGGAGCACCAAATTCCACAATTCAAGGAATAAATCATCCAAAAGTATGCTAAATGTGGGATTAAAATATGTATATATTGCGGTTTATCATGAAACTTCCTGAATCATGGATGAAATCCTTGAAAATGAAACTTGTAGCAATAGAGCCAATGAAAAGCATGATGAACTAGGCAGAGGTGAAGGTGGGAGAGAATATTCCAGTTCCTTAGTAGCACCTTGAACTTTTGAAACTGCGGAGTCATTAGTAAAGTTTTAGGAGGTTTTATTAAATGGATTTCGTTATGATTACTTGATAATAAACAACCAAAGATAAAAAGAAATCAACATAATTAATATAATTTAAAGACAAAAAAAGGAAATAGTTTAATAGTTTAAAACTTTAAATAAAATAAAGACAACGAAAAGAAAAATGAAAATAAATGGACTCAAAGGTCCTCATCCCCAGATGGATCGTGAGGTGGGGCTGGTCGACGGTAGTGGCCGGATTGAGTAGGGAGAGTGGAGAACGGCTAGGGTTTTTAGGGAGGGGA
Organism: Gossypium bickii; assembly: GCA_025503065.1. Taxonomy (NCBI): domain Eukaryota; kingdom Viridiplantae; phylum Streptophyta; class Magnoliopsida; order Malvales; family Malvaceae; genus Gossypium; species Gossypium bickii. The sequence goes on from CP106716.1 coordinate 44,789,549, forward strand.
AAAATTTTGGGGAGAAAATGAATAGTGGTGTGGTTTAAATAGAAATTGTGGCACACGGTCAAGGACTACGGTCGTGTGCCCACTGCTTAGCATGTGTGTTTCGTAAATTTTGAATTAGGGCGTGTCTGATCATTGTCTCACGCCCTTGTTCCCTGGGTGTGTTGGGTCACACGGCCTAATCGCACGACCGTGTAATGCTTCATTCGTTTCTCCCACGCCCGTGTTTAAGATTATGCGCCTGTGGTAATTAGTCAGTATCGACCATGGCCTAAAGGCACGAGCGTTTCACAAGCCCATGTGATTTATTCAGTTTCAACCACGGCTTCTGGGCACGGGCGTGTCGCACGCCCGTGTAATTTACTCACTATCGCCCACGGCCACATCGAACGGTCGTGGCATTTTATCACTACCCGTGTTTTCGAGTTAGTTTCGATCACGGCTGCATCGCACGACCGTGCTGTTTATCGTAGCCCGTGTGTTGGGGAAACTTTTTCTTTTTTGGCCCGCACAATCTCCGCCACGCTGATGTCTCTTCCCATGATGTCCACATGGCCGTGGCCACGCCCGTGTTCTAGGCCGTGTGGGTAGGAAATCCTGCGCCTATTAATTTGGTTAGCTAAAAAATAAAAAATATGGATGTTAGTGAGGTTAGTGCTCGGGTTGCCTCTATTGAAGCGCTCGTTTAAAGTCTTAAGCTAGACTTACCCTGTTTTCATCTCTATATGAAGTTTCACAGAGTTGAAACTCCTCTCTCATATCCCTAAAATCTTCACCATTTTATATTTTAAGTCATTGGCCGTTTACCTTGAATGTGCCATAAGTCGGATGAGTTACCTCAATTGTGCCTTAGGGAAAAATGGTTTTGACTACGAATGGCCTTAACCATCTTGATTTCAGTTTTCCAGGAAAATTTGAGCTTTGAATTGTATAGTAGAACAAGATCTCCCACTTCAAATTGCTTCTGTTGCTTCAAACGAGCATCATGGCGTCGCCTTGTTGCCTCCTTATATAAATATGAGTTCTCATAGGCATTAGCTTACCACTCATCTAGCTCGTTCAACTGCATCATTCTTTTCTCACCTACAAGTTTAAGATCGTAATTTAAGAATTTCATAGCCCAAAATGCTTTGTGCTCTAATTCAAATGGTAGATGACAACTCTTTCTGTAGACAAGTCTGTATGGGGATGTTCCTATGGGAGTTTTAAAAGCGGTTCTATAGGCCCATAAAATATCGTCTACTTTCAATGCCCAATCTTTCCTGTTTGATTCTACTGTTTTCTCTAGAATACGCTTAAGCTCTCGATTTGCTACTTCAACTTGTCCACTGGTTTGAGGGTGATAAGGGGTAGCTGTTCTGTGGTGTACTCCCTATTTCTTTAAGACTTTATCAAATTGAGTATTACAAATGAGTACCCCTATCACTAATAATTGTTCTGGGTGTTCCAAATTGAGAGAAGAGTTTCTTAAGAAATCTCACTACCACTCTAGCATCATTAGTAGGTAAAGCTTGAGCTTCCACCCATTTTGACATATAATCAACTGCTACTAGGATGTATTTATTCCCAAATGAGCTAGGGAATGGACCCATGAAATCAATACCCCATACATCAACTATTTCACATGATAGCACATATGTTTGAGGCATTTCATCACGTTTAGAGATATTACCTGTTCTCTGACATCTATCACACGAAGCAACATACCTGTTAGCGTCCTTGAACAGAGTGGGCCAATAAAACCTAATTCAAATGTTTTATGTCCTAATCCCACTATAATGTCCTCTTGATGGCCCTGAATGGCAATGTTCTAGTATTTTGCTTGCTTCTGCCTTTGTAACACATCTCCGAATTACTTGATCTGCACATATACAAAAAAGAAAAGGGTTCTCCCAAAAATAGGTTTTCACATTAGCAAAGAATCGCTTCTTTTGATGATGTGTTAACCCTTTTGGTAGGATGTTAGCAGCTAAGTAATTCGCAATATCTGCAAACCAAGGTACCTCAGAGTCAGATATAGCAAAGAGTTGTTCTTCATGAAATGAGTCATTTATCTCACTCTCATCGAGTTCTTTGATATGTGGATTTTCAAGCCTAGAAAGATGATCTGCCGCAAGATTTTCAGCTCCTTTCTTATCTTGAATTTTCAAATCAAATTCCTGTAAGAGTAAAATCCATCTTATGAGTCGAGATTTTGCATCAGATTTAGTTAAAAGATAATGAAGAGCTGAATGGTCAGTGTAAACGACAACTTTAGATAATATCAAATACTGTCTAAATTTATCAAATGCAAAGACCACAGCTAGCAATTTTTTTTTCTGTGGTGGTGTAATTTTCTTTTGCGTCCGTCAATGTTTTGCTAGCGTAATAGATCAGTTGAAAATGCTTGTCTCTTCGCTGCCCCAAAACCGCATCTACTGCAAAATCACTTGCATCACACATTAGTTCAAAGGGTAAATTCCAATCAGGTGCAATTATAATTGGAGCATTTATTAATTTATTTTTGAGGGTATTAAATGCATCTAAACATTCCTGATCAAAATTGTAAGGCACATCTTTTTCTAGTAATTTCGTTAAAGGCTTAGCTATTTTAGAAAAATCCTTAATAAATCTTCTATAAAATCCAGCATGTCCTAGAAAACTTCTAATGGCCTTAACTGAACTAGGAGGAGGTAATTTTTCTATGGTTTCAATTTTTGCTTTATCAACCTCAATCCCTTTACTAGAAATTTTGTGTCCTAACACAATCCCTTCTCGAACCATAAAGTGACACTTTTGCCAATTAAGCACAAGGTTTATTTCCTCATATCTCATTAGAACTCGCTTTAAATTTTTAAGGTAAAGGTGGAATGAATTACCAAATACTGAAAGGTCGTCCATAAATACCTTCATAATATCTTCCACGAGTTCATCAAAGATGGCTAGCATGCAGTGCTAAAAAGTAATAGATACATTACATAATCCAAAAGGCATTCTACGATAAGCAAACGTACCATATGGACATGTAAATGTTGTCTTTTCTTGATTCTCAGGAGCTATTGGAATTCGGAAGTAGCCAGAAAGTCCGTCTAGGAAACAATAGTACACATATGCCTAGATAATCTTTCTAACATTTGACCAATGAAGGGTAAAGGAAAGTGATCTTTTCTCGTGGCATCGTTCAACTTCCTATAGTCAATGCAAACTCTCCAACCTGTGACTGTTCTTGTTGGAATCAATTCATTCTTTTCGTTAGCTACAACAGTCATGCCTCCCTTCTTTGGAACAACCTGCACAGGACTTACCCAAGTACTGTCAAAAATAGGATAAATAGCTCCATCATCTTGAAGTTTAATTACCTCATCTTTAACAACTTCCTTCATGTTGGATTCAATCATCTTTGAGGTTGCACACATGGTTTATATTCATCTTCCATTAAAATTTTGTGGGTGCCAAACGATGGATTTATCCCTTTAATGTCAGAGATCTTCCAAGCTATAGCTCTTCTATGCTCCTTTAGTACTTGTAGTAACTCTTCTTTCTCTCTAGGTTTTAGTTTTGAAGAGATGATTACTGGTAGTGTAGAATTATCTCCTAGAAATGCATACTCTAAGTGATTTGGTAAATGTTTTAATTCCAATTTGGGCGGTTCTTCAATAGAGGGTTTTTGTTTTAGTTTGTCATCTATTTCAATGCCCTCATCTTTCTTTTGTCTTGGGGAAGAAGTATTAGAATTTAACTCACTTTTTATCTCCCCCAACTCATTGGTATCGTCATCTTCCCCCTCACCTTGGGTAAGACACAGTTCCAACGTGTCGTCATGTATGATTTCCTGAAAAGAATCTTGAATAAAATGATCAATGGCATCAATAAAATTACATGAATCATCTTGCTCTCTAGAATATCGCATAGCATCATAAATTTTAAAAATAATTTCCTCGTCGCCTACCCTTAGCACAAGTTTACCATCACCTACATCAATAACAGCCCTAGCAGTAGCTAAAAATGGGTATTCTAAAATTAAAGGCACCTCATCTATATCAAATACAACAAAATCAACAGGGAATATGATTTTACCAAAACATATTCAATAATTCCCCTAGGATATTTAATAGATCTGCCAGCTAATTGAATACTCATCCTAGTGGGTTTTGGTTCCCCAAGACTAAGTTGCTTGAACATTTTATAAGGCATTAAATTAATACTGGCACCTAAATCAGCTAATGCTTCTCAATATTTAAACTACCAATTAAACAAGGAATAGTGAAACTTCCTGGATCTTTCAATTTGGTTGGTATCTTATTTTGGAGAATAGCTGAACACTCATTGTTAGGCTTTACGGTCGATAGCTCTTCAAACTTCCTTTTGTTTGTTAAAAGCTCCTTTAGGAATTTTGCGTATGTCGGCATCTGCGAAATAGCTTCAACAAAAGGTAAGTTAATATGTAATTGTTTAAAAAGTTCAAGAAATTTACCATATTGTGCGTCTATGCGGTCATTCTTCAACTTTGCCTGATATGGGATCGGTGGTTTATATTCTTTAAGTACTAGTGTTACATTCTCATTTACTTCCTCATTATTTTTCTTATCAGTTTCTTGTGGCATCCTCTACTCCGCTTCAACCAATACCTTCACATTCCTTAGTGTTACTGCCTTCAGTTGCTCTTTTGGTTTAAGTTCGATATGACTAGGTAAATTACCTGGTTGCCTTTCAGAAACTAACTTGGTCAGCTCTCCTATTTGATTTTTAAGTCCTTGAGTTAATGTTTACTGATTTTTCAATGCCGTTTCGGTATTCTAAAGAATGAGTTTCTGATACCAAAATAAACTTTGCTAGCATATCTTCAAGGTTCGGTTTTCTCTCTTGTGGGTAGGGTTGCTGTTGAAAGCCTGGAGGGGGTTGTTGTCTCTGATTTCCTTGGCAACCCCATGAGAAATTTGGGTGGTTCCTCCAACCTGGATTGTAAGTGTTACTATAAGGGTTATTTAGAGGTCTAGAATTATTATCCATATAGTTCATCTGTTCGTTTTCTATGCCAGGGTTGTAAGATGGATATTCTGAATTGTTCGTCCTTCCCCCATTTGTATCGCACTGCACCACTGGATGCACCTGCGAAGAACCACACAAGCCATCAATCTTTTTATTTAAAAGCTCTACCTGGTTTGATAGCATGGTAATTGTGTCGAGGTTAAAAACACTAGCGGCTTTTTTCGGCTTTATTCTCATAACCTTCCACTGATAGTTATTCAGTGCCATCTCCTCTATAAACTCATAAGCCGCTTCAGAGGTCTTGTTATTTAGGGTTCCACCGGCGGCTGAATCAATCAACTGCCTTGTAATGGCCTAAATTCAAGGTTATCGGAAAAATGGTTTCATAACCATAAATCCGATTTAAAGAGAAATTTATTTTAATATTTTTGCATGAATATTTATATGATAGGAAAATCGTATTAAAATATCGATAGAAAAATTTTGCCGATTTAGTGGTTAGTTAGAAAAAGGAATTATTGAAGGAATTGGGTAAAAACAAGGTATCGAGACCTTGATCTCATAAAATTGAGTAGGAAATATTTTTATAAATATTTATAAAATGTTAGTAATATAGTATTAAAATTTCGTTAGAAAATTTTAACGTTTGAGTATGTAATTAGATGAAAAGGACTAAATTGTAACAAATACAAAATTATGAAAAATGATTAGATAGTTTAAATGATAAAAGAAAGAGGGCTTAAAGGAAAATAGACCCAAGGTCTAATTGGGCTGGACTGGCAAGGGTATGAAATCAGCAAGAAGATAAGGAGAAATAAGGGTAAAATGGGAAAATAACAAAATTTGCTAAATAAAACTAGGACTAAATAGGGATATCTAGAAATCTCTTCATTTTTCTTCACTCTCATCAGCTAAAAACGCCATAGGAGGGTATCTAAGCTGGTATATCGTAATTTTTGCACCAAATCAAAAAACTCAAATACTGAAGCTAGATCGAGGAAAGGAAAAAGTCCCTGATTAGTAGATTTTATAAACGAACTAGTATCGAGGTAAGTTCGTGTAACTTGAATTATATTCTTAAATGTTTGAAATGTATGTTATTGATATGAATATGATTTGAATGTCCATTGTATGAAATTTGATGAAACATTGGTATATTTGATAAAAAGGAAAAGAAATCCCGGTTGAATGAAAGGAAAATTCGATGGATCTCTCACGAAAAGGAATTGACGGTAAAAAGGATCTAGCCCGGACGGGTGATCCTATCCTGATATAGCCTTCCCGAGAATATGTGGAAAATGGATTTAGCTCGACGGGTAATCCGAATTATGGTCCAATTTAGCTGGACTGTAATTCGGATCCAAGCTCATTAGAGTAGTTGTCGTTGCAGGGATTTAGCTTTGGATCGTAATCTCGACAATACTCTATGAGTTTATATTGCGATTTAGCTCGGGTCGTAATCCCGCCAGAAAGATGAGGTTCGCGGGAGTGTGCTCTCTGAAATGAAAATGTGCGCACATGAATATGAATTGACGGACCCGGATTTGTACACTAAAGTGTACCTCTGAAAATCCATCGAAATTCCGAGTAATTTAACGGGATAAATATGGAAAAATAACAAGGAAACGGAAATCATGATATTGATGAACTCATCAATCATGGCGTGTATATTATTGATATATGGAAATTAATCGACTAACTTGGATGTTGAGTTTGTGAATGTTAGGGTAATAATGCATTGAGTGAGTATATGAATGTTTATTGCTTGTATTGAAAATACTAGGTAAGTATAATTCTTGTTACATGGGCTTACTAAGCACAAAGTGCTTACCCTATTTCCTTTTTCCCTGTTTTGTAGTGTTAAGAGCTCGGAGGTCGGATCGGTGGGAGACTCATCACACTATCAACCCCAGTATTTCGGTATTTAAAGAAACTTTAGTTTGGAAATGAATGGCATGTATAAGCTAATAAAATAAATGTTAATATGAAATGAATGTAAGGTCAGCCATTGGTATGGCTAACAAATTTCTAGTTTCAGTATGTAATGAGGTTATCTTATAAATTTGCATGGATCTATTTTAAAAATATGTTGAATTGGATTGGTTGGTATGAATTAGTTTCGGTTTAAATATTTGCAGGGAAGACTAGATTAATTATAAAGGGGTTATATTGAGGTAAAAAAAAATTGTAAATTCCGGTAATGCCCCGTTCCCTATTCCGATAATAAATACGGGTAAGGGGTGTTACATGCCTAGTTGAGAGGTTCACACCATTGTAAAATGTTTGAACCTGTGTCCACAAAGGTAACCCACGGTGAGGGCATCTCCTTAGTAGATCCTTATATCTCTCCCATGCATCATTGAGTGTTTCTAGATCCATCTGCACAAAAGAAGAAATATCATTCCTTAACTTAGCTGTTTTAGCCGGTGGAAAATATTTAAGTAAAAATTTTTCGGTCATTTGGTCCCATGTAGTGATTGATCCTCGTGGTAACGAGCTCAACCACTGTTTTGCTTTGTTTCTCAATGAGAAGGGAAACAACCGAAGGCGAATGGCATCATTAGAAACGCCATTAATTTTGAAAGTGTCACAGAATTCCAGAAAATTTGCCAAGTGGTTGTTTGGATCCTAATCCTGCAAACCATCAAACTGAACAAATTGCTGAATCATCTGTATAGTGTTAGGTTTCAGTTTAAAATTATTTGCAGCAATAGCAGGTCTAACAATACTTGATTCAATTCCTGTTAAATTTGGTTTAGCATAATCATACATAGTACGATGAGCAGGATTTTGATTCACCGGTTTTGCGGCAACCACAGGACGTAGCAGATTATTATCGGCCATCTCATCGGTATTATTGGTTTAGTCTTCTTGCTCTTCTTCTATGTATTGTAGGCTTCGCCTTATTTCTCTTCGGTTTCTGCGAACAGTATGTACTATCTCACTGTCAAAAATCAAGGGTTCTGACAGGTTTCTTCTAGTCATAAACTAAAATTACCTGCCAGAAGCAAATAAAATAAAAATTAGCAAAGTTAAAATAAAAATAAATTGCAAATAAATAAAATGGCTAAAGTAATAAAAATTTAGTGTTCCTAATATCTTAGTCCCCGGCAACGGCGCCAAAAACTTGATGTGTCTAAAACTAACTATGATCATAATAAAGGCAAGCGCACCTATCATTCAATAGTATAGTTATGGTAAGACCGGTAATATCGTATCCACAATGTAACACCCCTAACCCGAAACCGTCGCCGGAATAGGGTTAAGAGGCATTACCGATCAATCAAAACATTTAACATCTAAAGTTTTACGACACAAAGTCAATCATATTCAATCACATTCACTTATAATCATGCTATCCCTTATCAAGGTCTACGAGACCTATTTCACATACTAAAGAGGGGTCGGGACTAAACTGAAACACATACAATATTTCATGAAAATTTAAAACTTTTTTAAAATTCAGGGGAGACACGGCCGTGGGAGGAGAATGTGTTCCCTCCACGGTTGCTGGACACCCCCGTGTGTCCTCCCCGTGGCTATATACTGACTTAATTCCCAAGGCCACCCAGCACGCCCGTGCACTGAGGCCGTGCACTTTTATGCCATATTCTGACTTCTCCTCCACGGCCACCAAGCACGCCCGTGTGCCATGGCCGTGTGCTCTTAGCTAGCTACTGACTTGTACACCACAGCTAGCTGACACCCCTATTTCAAGGTCGTGTACTATTAGGCTGCATCCTACCAATTCACCCACGGTCTTGAGGCACGCCCGTGTGCCTAGACCGTGTGACATTATAGGCCATTTTGCAAGGCCAAAATGTCATCCACTTAGGGTCTAACCTACAAGCCATTTTATCAATACATCCCATGCACATATAACCACCAAAAACATACCAAAATAGTCATTCAACCCATGCATTTAAAACCAATTCCAACCCTGACAATTTCACTACCAAAACTTATCTCATCACAAACATAATACATTCCATTCCAAACATCATTCCTTTTTCAATTTCACTAATTCCTACTAGCATTTTACCAACACATAGTTACCATTCAATAATCAATTTCTCAACCCACCAACCATGCCAAAAGATGCATCACATACACCAAGTTCATTCATGTTAAAACTAGCACATAACTAGCCACATCTCATGGCTACTACAAATCTCAAGCATGATTCAAGTGACCAGTCTATACATGCCACATTTTAACTATGTACATCTTTCCAAAATACCCCAAAATAGATTGCTGATAGTGTAACTGAGATGCTGACGATCCCCCGATCTAAGCTAGCTTTACTGACAATGCAAAGCAGAGAAACAAATCACACAGTAAGCTTTATAAAGCTTAGTAAGTTCGAAATAAAATACAACCATATCATAAAATCAAACCAATGCATATAATAATCATCACATAGATCATTCTTCTTATACATATACCATATTATCTATAGCCAAAATCCTCATTTGTCCATCCATAATATCATTTATAAACTCATCAACCACAAAGGTTCGATACATACCTCGGCTAATACATAGTTATTCAATTCCCAAGCTACTCAATGCTCAATTATACTTGTTGATCATCCTTTAATATTCATTCAATTTGATCGCACACTCAGTGCTGTATACATAATCGTAGCATATTTGTCTTCGCACACTTAGTGCCTATTCTTTTAACCGACTAGTCTCGGTGTCGCACACACAGTGCCAAGTCAATAAGCCATAGCTTTCATATTATCGCACACTCAGTGCCATTCATTTCTGTTTCGATTTTACATTTTGCACACTTAGTGCCATCAACTTATTCTTGCACATAGCATCTCGATTTCGTCCACATATACACATTTATTTCATAATACTAAACATATCTTAATAACATGTATTATATCCGAACTTACCTCGGACGTCGACTATCGATACGGTCGACTAATCGAGCACTTTATCTTTTGCCTCGATCTCGATCCGAACCTCTTCTCTCTTGGTCTATACACATTTAAAATCAATCCATTCAATCACAATTTCATTCAATTTAGCCCACATACACACATTTAAGGCATTTTGCATAATAGCCCTCATATTTTCACATTTCGACACTTTAGTTCCTAATTCACAAAATCATCAAATTCACCAAATTCCACCTAGCAAAAGCTTAGCCGAATTTTACTAATATCCATACAAACCCACACATTTATTTCACATTTTAACCCTTAAATTTACTATTTTCACAATTTAGCCCCAATTAGCTAAATTCATCAAAATTTCAAGAACAACACATGTTCATCTAACTCAAATCTTTCATTTATCAACTAAACTCATTTCAAGACTCAACATATCAACAATAGCATCCCACACAAACATCATCAATACTCAAAATTTATACATGGGTTTGATAGCTCTTGAAGCAACGATTACAAAAACGTAGAAATTATCAAAAACGGATCGAAATCTAACCTTGAATTAAGCTTGAATGTGCTGAAAATTAAAAGGATAAAACCCTTTCTTCTTCCTTGAATTTTCGATGATAGATGGATGAATAAAATCCACTATCATGCTTGTTTCTTTCATTAACTAATAACATAATTATACATTTACTCATTTACCCATTTAATAATCAAATAAGACAAATATATATTATGGCTATAATGACATTCCACCATCCATTAACTTAAAAATGGATTAATAACAACATAAGGCTTCCACCTTAATAAACCATCAACAATTTGATACTTATAAATTAGCACACAACTTTTACACCTTATGCAATTTAGTCCTTTTTCTTAATTCAACACACAAACGATCAAATTATCACACAGACTATGTCATGTATCATTCACACAGAAAATATCATTAAAATATTTTTACGACCTCGGATTTGTGGTTTCAAACCACTGTTCTGACTAGGGTCTAAACCAGGATGTTACACACAAGTACCTAGAGTACTAGTAATTACTATCTTTCTATTATCTAGCCTAAGAATTGGAATGATTTTTGTTTTAAACTAAAACTAATTAATTAAAACGTGACAAAGAAAGAATTAGGAAAATACTTTTTAGACAACTTATATGATAAAGGCAATACCTAAAGAAGAATCCACCTAGACTTCACTTATTACTTTTGATTCATATGATTTATTCACTTCACTTAATCCGTAGAAATCCCTGATTTATGTTAATATCTCTTTCAAGACTAAAAACAACTGACTCTAGGTTGATTAATTGAAATCTCTTTCTAATTAAAACCTCTATTGTCGCATTAACTCGATCTATGGATTCCCTTATTAGATTTGACTCTAATCCGGCAGATTTTCATCGCTCTATTTCTAGGGTTGCAATCAAATCCGCTTAATTGTGTTGATTTTCTCTTAAACAGGGACTTTTGCTCCACTGAATAAGCACATTCGACTTGAATCAATAACCTGAATTATCAAAACAAGAATAAGAACTCACAATTAAGAATAAGAACAAGTATTTATCTTATAAATCAAATAATAATAAGATCTATCTTAGGTTTCATCCCTTTAGGTATTTAAGGGATTTAGTTCATACTGATAGAGGGAAACATCTTAAAATAGGGAAAACAGCAAAACATAAGAAAACCCAAAAAACTTCTAAAGAACTTGATGGGAGATCTTTAGTCTTGATGGAGATCCTTCTCCTAAGTTGCTCCCGACGGCTGTCTTGGAATATCTTCTGCCTTTTACTCTGCATCCCATTTTAGGTTGCCACCTAGGGTGTTTATATAGGCTTTGGAATGCCTTTCTTACCCCACAAGTAGCCTTTTTCGAATAGAATTAAACCTAGGGTCGGCAGGGACACGCCGGTGGTGGACTTCTTCGGCTGTGCTCGATTCTGCTCGCCACACATGACCATGTGATCTGCCTGTGGATGATAGTCCAGGCCATGTGATTTCTGATGTAGGCCCATTTTGGCTCGTTTCTCGATCTTTTTGAATCCCTAAGTCTCTTGAGTATAAAACATGAAATTAAGGGATTAGGAGCATCGAATTCATCAAATCTAATGAAAATTCATCAAAGGATGAGGATAAGCCTTGTTTATTCTTTTAAATTTTAGCTAAGAGTGGGGATAATTGTTGGTTATTTTATTTATTTTAAATAGGTAGGATAATTGTTGATTTAATTATTTTGAGCAAGATAAGGAGGAGATAAAGTATTTATTTTATTTTATTTACTTTGAATGGGTAAATGATAGATAAATGAGGTGATAAATTATTTTATTTATTTTTAGATAGGTAGATAAGAGATAATGTGATGGTTTATTTTATTTGATAAAGTGATAAAGAGTTAAAATAGGAGGTTAATTTGGGATTTGATAAGTGGGGAAGTGGTGGCCAAGTATGGGTCTCTTTGGTAGGCAATATTCGGCCAAGTGAAGGGGGAAAGAGTGTCGAAATTATTTATTTTCTTCTCTAGTCTTCATTGCTGAAAATTTTAGTCAAGCAAATTCATTCTTTTTCCTCTCTTTTTCCTTGAAGCCGAAACCTCTCCACCATTGTTCTCATTGCCGAAATCTCTTAGTCACTTTTATACCTCTTTTTCTTCCATCTACATCTACTTTTAAGAGATAGCGGAATGTTCTTGCTTCCTTGGAGAGCCTAGCCGCATCTCAAAATGCCTATTTTCTCTTCTTTGCCGAAAGCCTTTAAAGCGAAATAGATAGCCGAAATCTATTCTCTTTTAGTCGTCACAAGCAGACGTTGGAGTTAGCGTTAAGGACCAGTAAGGGAGCCTCTCGGGATTTGATCCATCAAGGTAAGTCAAAGTGCTAATCGGCCAAGAGCCATTATTCATGGATTTATGTGTTAGCCGATTTTGACATATGGTATATAGGGATTTCGACAGTTCAAGAGCAAGGAGTAGTTTTTTGGGATTTGGTAAGCAAGGTAAGGAAGTATTGATATTCAGCCATAGGCCATATTATGGGTTTAAGTGGTGACCAATTGTGTATTATGATTTTTAGGGGCTGATCGACAGAGGTAATAGAGGCTTCGGGATTCTAGATCGTTTCGGTAAGGATACTTAGTAAGCTTAGATCTACTCCGTATTCGTTCAATAGCAGAAGGCTGATTAATTGTAGGTACCAGTGTATGGCCGATTATTGAGAGTGTGATTCGGGATTTGGTAGGAGACTAAATTGGCATTTAGGGAGAAGGAAGAACCACGTTTTGAAATCGTGTTAGATTCGAGTAGTTCAGGATTTCGCTAATAGGCAGGTGTGTGATTAACCCACCGTTTTCCAGGTTTTTGCTATATTTGCATGTGTGATTTATGTGCTAACCAGTGCAGTGGCAGTTATGTGGTGATTACCCTAAAAAGGGGTATAACGATAATCAGGTTAGTATTATCTGTTGATAAGAATGTGAAAGTGCCGATGTGAATGTGATAATGCCTATAAAAATGTGATTGTGCATTTAATAACATGTGCATGCATTTATTATTATTATGCCACTATTACATGCTGCATGTGCATGGGTGGGATGTGGATATGAAGGAAGGAAAGGGTGTACATTATGTACGTGGTCTGATGTTAGCCTTGTGCTACATTGGCGCTTGATGTTAGCTAGGTGCTTCATCAAGGTGGAGTGTTGGCTATGTGCTACCTCCTGGCGGATGATAGCTGTGTGCATCACCGTAGATAGAGGATGACCTCGAGTCACCTCATGGATACAGATATGTGGGGTCACTTAGGTGATCGGTGGATTAGCCACGGCCTTGAGCAGTAGGTCTGCTAAGGTAGGTGTAATGGATGGACATTAGGTGGGGTCACTTAGGTGATCGGTGGTTTAGCCACGGCCTTGAGCAGCAGGTCTGCTAAGGTAGGTGTAACGGATGGACATTAGGTGGGGCAGGGCTGCATAATTGCATAATCATATGGTGAAATGTGAAACGGTAAATGGGCCAAGCCAAGATGTGAATGTGAATTGGAATAAGAAAAGGGCCAAGCCCAGTATGTGGAAATTATGCTGTTAATTACCCTGTTACCTGATAAGTGATATGAATATGGGCCAAGCCCAGAATGTGATATTATGTGAATATGTTATCTTGTTATTTGTTATATGGGTTGATATGTGGATTAACATGTGGGTGGAATTCAGTGGATTAATTATACACTGAGTCTGTGTGACTCACCCAATTTTTATTAAACATCGCAGATGAGTCGTGGTGATCGGACCGAGTTGGAGTGGATACGAGGTGGCCCATGCAGAAGATGTTTTAATTATGTTATGAAATTTTATTATGAAGTGCCTTGATTAATTATTTATTGTACTAAGGCCCAGTTAAAGTATTTGAGCATTTTTATTATGTTTAAGCTAGATGACGATTAAATTATTATTTGGAAATGCTTTTATTTTTGGCAACTCATATTTTTAAAGTTTATAAAAGTTTGAATCCGGGAAATTGTAACAACTTCATTTATTTCGAAATTTTAAACACACAATGTTTTATTAAAGACAAAATTTTTAATGTTTTTCCCAAAAGTGAAATCAGTCTTCAAACATTTTTCTGCAGTGACATACTAGATCCAGTCAGGGTTCGTGGGCCGGGTTTGGGGTGTTACACTACCGAATGTTTTTTTATCCTTAGGTGCCATTCATCAGAGTTCTTGTGTTCATACACCTCAACAAAATGGTGTGGCTAAACGCAAGCATCACCATCTGTTAGAAATTGCTCGTGCACTTAAATTTTAATTTCATGTTCTTATTCGTTTTGGGGGATTGTGGTTTCACTGCTTATTATATTTTAAATTGCTTACCCTTTGCCGTTATTAATTGGAAAACACCATATGAGATATTATACAATCAAACTCCCGATTTACATCATTTTCAGATTTTTGAGTGTCTTGCTTATGCAAAAATCATCATATTACCAAAAATTTCAATATCGTTATATTTCTTCTGTGTTTATGGGCTATTCCACTGTTCAAAAGGGTTACATACTTTTTAATCTTGAAAATAAACAATTTATTTATAAATTGATATGTGATATTTCATGAATTCTTTTTCCTTTTCAGCAAAAAAACCATAGCACCTCTCGTCTTTTTCCCACTACTAAAACTATTTTTTCCATCGATTTTTTATCTAACACGATTAATCCACATGGTAAGCTACCCACTTCTATTAGTCAATCAACCCATGTGTCACCAGGTTCTTCTCCACATGTGTCAACTTTTCCACATGTCCCATCTCCTTTACCTTTATCAACCCCCACCATCCTATTATCCCATATTTCCATGCAACCTATTTCTTCACCTAATTTTTCCCATGCAAATTCAAGTTCTTCACAATCCATTTCTTTTCCCTTTTAGACCACCGAACCTTCATCTGAGTTTAATCTTCAACCCTTGTGTCGTATGTAACACTCCAAACCTAACCTAAAAGTTTTGACCGGGTCTTGGAGGTCATATTGGTCCTTGAAATGGCCCAAAACAAAATACCGTTCAAATTTGTTAGAACTTTTTTGAAAACTAATTTTGCTTACGTTTTGCAAAAACTAAATTACTGTTGGCAAGATCCAATTTAAAGCCAAATTAACTCACTACTTTATTAACTTACCAACAATTCGTAATTTGTAAATCGAAGTTTTAAAACAGACATTGCAACGGAAATTCTAACGTTTTACTTTTTATTGAAAGTCTAAAAATTTAAAAAGAGAGTTAATAATTCAATGACCAGAGTTAAGAATTCAATGACCAATGCCCATGCATGAAATCACTAAACTAAATCAAAACTAAAAACCCATACCACAGTTCATATAAAATATTTACTATCCTACTGAAAATAAATTATTAAATCTTAGGAAAACTTTATTAAACCAAACCGAGATGAGTAACTCGAGACCTCCGATTTACTGAGTCTGATACCTAACCACACGAATTACCTAAAAAGGGTAAACTAAGGGTGTGAGCTACGAAGCTCAATGCGAGTAAAAAAAAAAGTAAACAATGCGGTAACAAACAGACGATCAAACATACAATAGCAAAATTCTGAACATAATCAGAAATCACATCAGAGTAAAGGATCATGATACATTAACACTAATCAATTATTCAATTTACGCTCAAATGTAAGTTAGCACAAAATCCCACCTATCCAACCACTACACACCATCTCCATCCATCCCACACACACCAAATAGAGTACTCGACCCTTCTATCCACTACACACCAAATTTGGGTTATGGTGGACCCATCCAACCAATACACACCATGAAGTGGTCGTTCGCCACTCGAATGTTATGCAATCAAGCTACCAACATTGTTGCGGATTTACCACCAATTTAAGTCAGTGTAGTTTAACTACCAAATCAAACTTCCTTCTCTTCATAACCAAATCTCAACCACAATGCATATGCAAATCACTTAATACATAGAAATATACTGAATCAAACATGCTCATATTCAGTTTTCAATATCCCACAACGTACTCATGATTGACAAAAATTAACAGAGTTAACAACATACATAGATCTCAACTAACACATTCTAACAATCTCTTATAACAAAATTATATCACAAAGTCATATTAGCAACCTATACAAATAACAAAATTAAAACACATGTATTTATATATAAATGTCCAACAGAGATACATTCTTCACAGCCATTCAGACAATCAGTAATCGCATCCCAATCACTCATACAGAGGCTTAAACATGAAATGGATAACTCATGGACTAAAATGAATCAATTTGCGAAAAAAATAGAAAACTACAAAAATAGAACCACATGGTCATGTGGCCAGGCTATGTGGGAGGGTTCAGACTGTGTGATAGGGGTACACGGCCGTGTGAGGAAACCGTGTAACTCTCTGTGCCCATGTGACAAATTTCACAATTAAGAAGCAAGGGAGGCAGGGTCGTGTCTTAAGCCGTGTGAAAACTCCCTAGGCCGTATACGATCGACAAAATTCCCAACAAAGGTCAAACGATCGTGTGGCAGCCCGTGTAACCTACCTTGGTCTGTGCGTTCAAAAAAATAACCCTAATGCATACAATGAAGCACGGCCGTGTAAACCGCCTATGTATGGCACACGCCCGTGTGATCCAAAATCACACTCGAATGACTGTAAAGCACGAAATTAAAGTACTGAAACTACCACCCGTTACCAGTGTTATGAATACACACCTGAAAACGCGATTCCAAACACCAAAGATCGACCGATTCACCTCTACTCCATCGATCTGAAAACTCAATTTCAAAAACATACTAATCCTATAAGAATTTTGACCAACCAGTATAAAAAGAACAAAGAAAAATTGATCCAAAAACTCAAAAGACAACACTTACCCACTTCAAACCTTAATGAATGAAAATGTGAAAGAATAAATGACCCTCTAAAAAGGTGACAGTATCAAAGGCTTAAAGCAAAGAAAACATGGCTCAAAATTACTAGAATTTAAAATATTCTAATAGCGAAACAAAAGAAAAACTAAAGAACAAAGAAGAAGTGAAAAAAATGGTGGTGGCAAAAAGAATACAGTAATAGAAGGGTACGTCAAAAATCTAAAATTGGGAAAGTAAGGAATTTTGGGGATTTCCTTTTTAAAAAAATTAAAAATAAAATAAAATAAAATAAACAAAACCCTAACCTATAAGATTTTTCAAAGTTGTAGCCAAATAAAATTAATTAATTAATTAATTAATTTTCACTAAGCACTAAGGATTTGAACACAAGACCTAAGGGTAAGTTGACTCATTACCACAGAACTAGCAAGCTCATTCTATCTCTAGAAGGCAAAGATAAACTTAAAAGTCTAATTATACCCACTGACTCAACCAGTAAACCTTGATTCTTCTAACCTTATTTTTGGAATGTGACATCGTACTTCTCGATCTCTTAGACAGCCTCAATGGTGAAAGACTTTGTTTGCACTTCTCAATCCTCGTCACTTGCTCTACCTGTACATAGTAAATCTCCAAAGCTTTCTTACTCTCATTTTCCTTTTCATTCTCAAAACTTCACTTCTTCTCTTTCTCATGTTATTGCAACTAAGAGTTACTAGGAGGCAGTTCAAGACAAGTGATGGGTGGATTCCATGAAGCAAGAGATTGAAACATTGGAAGCTAATGCCACATGGGAAGTGGTTTCATGCCCCCTAGCAAGATCCCGATTGGTTGTAAATGGGTGTACAAAGTTAAGTATAATTTTTATGGGCCGGTGGAGCATTTCAAGGCAAGGCTGGGTGGTCAGGGGTTTACTCAGTAGTTGGGAATTGATTATGATGAGGCTTTTTCTCTGGTTGTTAACCAAGTTACTGTTCAGGTTGTTATTGCTCTTACAGCTAGGTTTGATTGGGTCATGTTCCAAATGGATGTGTATAATGCTTTTTTGCTAGGGGATCTTCATGAGGAGGTTTATATGATTGTTCCGCTAGGATTTTGCACTCAGGGGTAGACTCATGTTTGTCCATGGTGAAAGTCCCTTTATGGTTTGAAGTAAGCTTCTCGATAGCCGAATATCAAGCTCACAATAGCTCTTTTCAGTAATGGGTTTAGTCATAGAAAATTTGACAATTCATTGTTTACAAAGAGAAAATGAGATAAGTTGTTAATCATGTTGATTTATGTTGATGATTTACTAATAACAGGAAATGATAGTGTATTAGTGAAGGGGCTTAAAATGATTTTCCATCAGAACTTCAAGATGAAGGACTTGGGGAATCAAAAGTATTTTCTTTGTATAGAGGTGATGAGATCGAAAGCAAGAATTATTTTGAATCAATGAAAATATGGGCTAGAACTTATTTTTTATGTTGGTTTAGGTGAGTCGAAGAATGTGGCCACTCCTTTGGAGCAAAATCAAAAGCTTACAACATTGGAATTTCATGAGCAAGTTTCAACTGTTGGTGATGACAGAATCCTTGAAGATGTCACTATGTATCAAAAGATAATCAGATGATTACTCTATTTAATGTATACTAGGTCGAATATCACATTTGCTGTACAATACATCAGTCAGTTTATGCAACATGCCAAGTACTCACATTATGAAACAACCATGCGAGTTATAGGATACATAAAAAATGAGCCAGGGTATGGATTTTTTTTTCCAGATGAAGGTGATTTGCAACTGAGTACTTATTGTGAATTGGATTGGGCATCTCGTCCAATTACAAGGAGATCAATATCCAATTTTTATATCAAATTGGGTGACTCATTAATATCATGGAAATAAAAACAAAAAACAAAACACAGCTTCACGTTTATCTGCCGAAGCAGAGTATAGGAGTATGGCAACAACAGTGGCTAAGTTGGTATGGTTAAATGGGTTGCTTAAAGAGTTAGGGGTCAAATTTCAAGAATCAGCAATATTATATTGTGATAGTAAAGTAGAGTTGCAAATTGCCACAAACATGGTGTTTCATAAAAGAACCAAACATATAGAAATTGATTGTCACTTCATAAGAGAGAAAATTCAAAGTGGGTTGATCTACACTGAGCATGTTACAACAAAAGAGCAATTATCAGATATCATGACCAAAGGTTTGGGTGTACAACAACATGAATATCTTGTATCCAAGTGGGAGTTCGAAACATTTATAACTCACCAACTTGAGGGGGGTGTAAAGAATTAGTTAGTAATTTGTTATTGAAATCAGTTAGGAGGTTAGGGAATTTTTTTTTCTTTTTTCTTGTATATATAAAAGTAGCAATGTATGCTAACATGATATGGAAGACAGTTCTATTCATCATAATCCTCTGATTATCAGTTCAACATCTTATGTGAATTTTCAACATAACACTTACTCTGTAACTTCACATCCTCAAATAGTGTTAAAATGATAGAATATATGGTGTAATTTCAATATCACCCATTCTTAGAATATTTAAAATTATGGACAATCTTAAATTTTGAATATATATATCTTATTTTTGTTATCTTAATTAGTTCAATCCTTTTTTTTTTCCAAATAAAATTTAAGTCTAATTAAAAATAAAAAGTTTTCTTATTTTTATACTTTAAAATTATAATTATTATATTTCCTCTAAAGATTTATTCATTAGAATATTAATTATGATTTAAAAAAATTGACATCACATATTTATTTATATAAATTGCAAAAAAGAAAACAAGATTTATCATAATTTAATGAAAATTGATATTAAAAATTATTAAAGAAACTAAATTTATTAAAAAAGTTCAATAAAATATGATTTTAGGTAATCATACATTCTATCAACCAAACACTAAAATAATATATTTCAATAAAATAAATTTAACAAAATAACCCATAATCTTGCATTTATATAATCCTATTATTAAAATTAAAGGTAAAGTATACTAACAGTCACTCAACTTTAATATTAATGATAAAACAATCACTTAACTTTCAAGTCAGTCACTTAACTTTTGAAAAATAACGAATCAATTACCACTAACCATTTTCCATTACAATCATAATACAGTTGCTATTTTCCATCCTTCTCTCCCCCTCCCTTCTCGTCTCCCTCCCCTTACCACCGCTCTTCCATCCCTCTCTCTCTTCCCCACCATCCCTCTCCCCTACTCTAATTCTCTCCCTACTCCAATCCTCTCACTCTCTCCCATTGTCCCTTTCCCTCTGCTAACCCACCCACCTTTCAAGCCTCTTGATTTTTTCTCCCAAAACCATGGGCCCTATTCTTCCCAATCAAAAATCTCAGTTAAATGCATTAAGAAAAAAAGGTTTTGTTCTTAATTTTTTTCTGCTTTAACAAGTTTTTAGATCCACAAAATTAAGGGTCTCGAAGGGTGGGTGAAAGGTAGAGGGTCAAAGTAGGGGGAGGGACGATGAGGGATAGGGAGAGAATCGGAGTAGGGGGAGGGATGGTGGGGAAGAGGGAGAGAAATGAGAGAGCGGTGGTAGGGGAAGGGGGAGAGAAGGATGGAAAATAGCAGCTCTATTATATCTGTAACAGAAAATGGCAATTTCATTACATTTGTAATGGAAAATGGTTAGTGGTGACTGATTTGTTATTTTTATAAAGTTTAATGATTGAATTGAAAGTTGAGTGACTGTTTAATTATTGAAATCAAAATTAAGTGACTGTTGATCTGCTTTACCCCAAAATTAATTTTATCTTTGATGTCCACGATACCAACTAAAAATCTGACTAAGGGTCTCGAAGGGTGGGTGAAAGGTAGAGGGTCAAAGTAGGGGGAGGGACGATGAGGGATAGGGAGAGAATCGGAGTAGGGGGAGGGATGGTGGGGAAGAGGGAGAGAAATGAGAGAGCGGTGGTAGGGGAAGGGGGAGAGAAGGATGGAAAATAGCAGCTCTATTATATCTGTAACAGAAAATGGCAATTTCATTACATTTGTAATGGAAAATGGTTAGTGGTGACTGATTTGTTATTTTTATAAAGTTTAATGACTGAATTGAAAGTTGAGTGACTGTTTAATTATTGAAATCAAAATTAAGTGACTGTTGATCTGCTTTACCCCAAAATTAATTTTATCTTTGATGTCCACGATACCAACTAAAAATCTGACTAAGGCAAGTCTACCTATCAATTAATAGTATAGCTAGGGTGAGCAAATATATTGTTCCCACGAAAACTAAAGGTACTAGTATTACCTTCTTTCTATTATTTAACCGATAAATTTGAGTGATTAATTAAAACTAAAATTAACTAAATTAATTAACTATAAACGCGACAAAAAAACAAATTAGGAAAATAAACTATTAAAAATCAAGAAGCGAAACAATACCCAGGAAAGAATTCAGCTAGATTTCATCTGTTATTATCAATCTAAATTACGCAATTACTTTACTTAGTATCTTGATCCATAAAAATCTCTAAATTATGCTAATATCTCTCTTCAAGAATAAGAGCAACTGACTTTATGTTGATTAATTGAAATTTCTTTCTAATTAAAACCTCTATTATCGCATTAACTCGATTTATGGATTCCCTTATTAGATTTGACTCTAATCTGGTAGATTTATGTCAACTATTTCTAGGATTGCGTTCAAGTTCAGTCAATTACGCTAGATCTACTCTTAAATAAAGTATATTTCTCCTGTGATTTAAGCACATCAAATATAGACTAATAGTCTAGAAATTTCTAACTAAGAATTAAGCACACATAATTTAGAACAATGTCTAAGTCTTTATTACATAAAATAGAAATCAAACGACAGAATCCAAAGTTCATCTCCCTAGGTATTTAGACAATTAGTTCATGCTAGCAAATAAAAACATAAAAATACAGTATAACCATAAGAAATAAAGAAACTCATAATAATCTTCAAAGAAATCAAAAGGGAATCTTCAATCTTGATGGAAATTTGTTTCAGAATCGACTTCAATAGTGTTTTTCGAGTTATTTTCTTGAGTATTCTCTGACGGCTCTCTTCTATCTTTTTATTTTTGTCATATATAGGTCTCAAAATGCTTGAAAACCTTAAAAATCGCGTTTTTTCTTTATTCAGAGTACAATTCGTGAAATCAACACAACCGTGTGTCCAGGCCGTGTGGAATGGTCCAGCCCGTGTGGCTCCTGTAACAGTCTGAATTTGACCCTAATCAGAACGGTGGTTTCAGGACCACGAATCCGAGTCCGAATAATAATTAAATATTATTTGCTGTGTTAATAATAGGTGAATTAGTGTGTGTGAAAATTTCATAAGATGATTTATTTAATTGTGTGATTAATTTAAGAAAAAGGATTAAATTATTAAAATAGGTAAAAGTAGCCTTTTTAAATTGGAAGGATTTAATTGAATAATTGCTTGCATGTATGGGTTTGCATGTCAAATTACCCATAGTTTAAAAAAGGTAGACGGTATGATGACTATTTATTTTATTTTATGTAAAGTGTTTAGCAAGTGGGATTTAGTAATATTATTTTATATGATTAAATAAAGGAAAGAAAAACAAAAAGGATGAAAGAGTGTTCATCTTTTATTCTTTTGTTCTTCATCACCGAAAGCTTACAAAGAAAAGAAGGAACCCAAGGTCCTAACATTTGGTCAACTGCATGTCCTTTAAGGTTAGAGATTTAACATGATTTTTGTGATTTCTTTCTATGTTTGAGTTGGTTACCTTGAATATTAAAAAACCCATGTGGGAATTTTAGTTTAAAAGTATGTCTTAGATTCGGTTCTTGATGAATGTTGGTGATTTGTTGTGTTTGATGGAAGAATAGGAATATATGTCTTAGATTATCATGTTTAAAGTATGAAAAATATATATGATATGAAATGTCATAGCTTAAATTGTGAAAATAATTAGTTAAGGGTCTAAAATGCAAAATAAATAGATTAAATAGATTTAAATAAGAGTGAAAGAAATTCGGCTCACAAGAGATTTAATTAAATTTCATGTATTTGGTGTTTTATGCCCTGAGGACTAAATTGTAAAAGGTATAAACTTTAGGGGCAAAAGGGTAATTTACCCATTTATGTGTTTTAGGACTAAATTGAATGTAAAGGTATTTGAATGAGCTTACTTTAAATATGTTCAGATCAAGAACAAAAGAAAACGGAATTGGATCGGGGAAAAACGAAGATAATCGAATAGCCGGTCTCTGTTGTCAAACAATATCCGAGGTAAGTCTCTAAGCAAATAATTTTCTTAAATGGATTACGTAATTTAGTAGATGCTGTAATTTAGAATCATTGTAACTATATATGTGAGTTAGCCGAATTTGGCTAAGTGTAATATTTGCTTTGGTTAAGTTAATTGAGTGATATGAGCTATTTAAATGTTCGTTCAAACTTGATATATGAAATGAGCCAAGTGAGACAATATAAAGTATTACGATTCAGGCTTAGAGCCTAGCAAGCCTTGGGCTGGTGTATTTATTGGGCTTCATGCCTAGCAGGCTTATTGCCGGTGAATGATTATCACACCTCGGGTTTAGCAGGCTTAGAGCCGGTGTGTGATTCAGGCTTATGCCTAGCAGGTTTTATACTGGTGCTTTAAAAATACGAGCTTATGCTTTCGAAATGATTGAACTATGGTGAAAATTGAACAAGCTAAAGTTTATTTAAATGAATTAGATTATTCAGCCAAAAAGGTATGTATTGACATAAGTATATGTTATATATGTTATATATATGATGCATATTGAATAAGTAAGTTGATAGAAAGTATGTTGGTGTATCTGGCATTTTGGATATAGGATAAAATGATATCAAAATGATATTGTTTACTTGCAAACATGAGGGTATTAAATGGAAGTACGAGTATTTTCACCTTTATAAGCTCGACCCTTTAGAAATTTTATACACGTGTATACATTCGGCCATATGGAGATTTCATGCATATATTTTCGATTATATGAAATTTTTGTTTACATATATAAATTCGATTGTTTTTAATTAAGTTGTACATGGCACTTATTAAAATTGGTTGTATTAGTAATCTTATATAAGTAAGTGGTATTGATTTGGTATTAACTAAATTACCTTATGAGAATGATTATATTTGTTTAAGACTTACTAAGCTAAGTAGCTTACTCTGTGTATTTGTCATCTTATTTTATAGATTTTGATCAAGCTACTAGCTTAGCGGGAATTGTCACGAAGTCATCCACACTATCAATTTTGTTTTGGTACTTTTGAGTTTGGATTTTGGATTTTGAATTTTGGGTAAAGGCATGTATAGGCTAGGCTACGTTTTGAACTATGAATTTTTGTCCTTGTATACATTATAGCCATGCGAAAATGGCTTACTCATAATGTTATGTGTTTTCATGCTTTACGTTCTTAATCATGTTATGTGTATTTATCATATTCGGATTACAAGTATGGTTGCCATGTGAGTTCTTTATTTATAAGCATAAATATATGTACATGTTTTATATTGTGACTTGGTTTAAGAATAGAAAAGAGTGCACACTTATGTACGGTTAGAAATGCATAATTCAATTATATATATAAATGAGTATATGACATGTTGTATATGTTTTGATATTTGATGGTCAATTTGATTAGTTTAAGGGTAGATTTTATTTATGTATATAATATGATAGACGTATTATTAGTAGTAAGGCTGCAATAATTCGGTTATTTATTAGTGAAAATTTGCTATGTCTAGGTAAGCTTTTGGTTATAAAATAGGATGATTTAGTTTGATCACAAGAGTATGTTATAAGCATGGTTTCGTTAGTTATATGATCAATTAAGTGATTTAATAAGCATGTTCATATATATATGCCTAATATTAGCAAATTGAGTAGTGCATGAATTGGGCAAAATTTTATATGGTAAATTGTTAGCCGAATAGAGAATAGAAGAATGGCAAGTGTATACATGACTATGATTGGACGGTTCATTTCAATGTAGTCAACGGTGCATAAGATTTTAATGTTTAATGAAATTTGTTTGATCATACCATGGAGTTGTTAATGTCGTATTGGCTTGGAAATTAAGCAGTGTATAACCATGTGGCTCGAATTATGTGTTGGTAAAGTAGGTATATATATATATATTGTATAGCTTTGTGGCAAATTTATTTATTTGTTGAAAATATAATTATATACATAGTATGTATTCGGGTATATTTTTTTGGTACTATTCATATGTGTAACATGAGTAAGAATGTATATTTAATATCCAATTATCTATGTGCTATATATATATATACATGTGATTATGACCTGAGGAAATGTTCGAATCTGCACTTGTGTTTGGTAATACCTTTTGACCCTAATCCGGCGACGGATACGGGTTTAGGGTGTTACAGCTCCTATAACTCGTTTCGATTTTTCGATCTTCACTCGTTTTTTGCTCCTTTTGCTCCCAAATACTGTCCTAAGTATAAAAATATGAATTTAAAGGATTAGGAACATAAAATTCACCATTAACATTAAATTATGACCCAAAAATATATTAGTCTTAGTACTTATCAATATTCCAAGAATAAAATATACTTCTGTTTTAAGATAAATTAAAAGAATGATGGTAGAAGGGAGGACCGTGGCGTGTGACATGTAGTCATTTAAGATTCCTGTCAGCTTGAAATGTCCGCCAACTAAAACAATGTTTTGGGTCCACGACAAAACTTGACCGTTTGTACTTACACACCAACACAACTAAACTGCTCAACTGTATCAATGTCCCAACCTACTTTGTAAATCACTTCACAAACTTAAACCAAACAAATCTTCCGTTGTATTAATGTTCGATTTTGCCTTTTATTTTGCTTCATCTTAATTATTTTTTTTCGATGTTCAATTAACAGCTCCTTGGATCAACCTTACACCGAAATTATCGTGGTGCGTCATGGAGAAACAGCATGGAATGCAACCGGAAGAATTCAAGTCTCTTCATTATTTTCACAGCATTTCCTGCTAAAATTTATTGGTTTTTTTAATTACTTCTTTGGTTAATATTTTCTTTTTTTAATAGGGACATATGGATGTTGAACTGAATGAAGTTGGGAGGCAACAAGCAGCTTCAGTATGTTGTTTTGTGATACTTTCTGTCTTTGTTGATGAATTTTCTCTGTTTCTAACAGTACTGAAACTCTGTTTCTGGGTATGAAAATTGGCTGAAAGACTATCCCGAGTGCCTGAAATATCCGCCATATATTTCTCTGATTTAAAACGTGCTCTTGAAACTGCTGAGACGATTGTTGCAACCTGTGGCAAGTTTGAGGTATGTCTTTTTCTGTGTTGTAAATTTGATTAGTTGTTTGATACTGGGCTTAACAAGGGAAGGATGCATAGAAGAGGGAAATGGTTGTTGAGAAGTCCTGTTCACCCTGTTGGGAAAGAGAGTAGGAAATTATGGATAATGACAGTGTATAGAGTTTGAAGGCTGAGGGTAGAGAGAATCTTAAGAAAGTATAGGTTTGGTATTCTTGAAGGGTCCATCCCTCTTCATATTCTTAGGGATATTTATAGGTGAGTTCCCATCTAATATAGCGTTAATGTGTTGAACTTGTAATCTAGACATTATTATGGAGCACGTAGGGGATATTTTCAATAGGATAGGGATGTCTATGACAAGACAGATCCTATCCTCCCTTCTATCTCTGATGGGATAAAGCAGTTGAGCCCACGTGATATTTGGTAACCAAACGATTTTATATTCCCAATGAAAACCAAGCCATTCATTGTCTGGATAGTCCTTCCAAGAATGTGAGTTCACAAGTGTCTTCCCAGCTTGGTGATGGTAAACTTATTTTTCAGATGTTTTCTAGACTTACCACCTATCTTGTTGTGGATGGGGTATAACATTAGTACTTGAAAGTTGTAACTGAACCAAATGCTATAAATAAGCAACTGATTATGTCAAAAACAAGTGGGGGTATTCCAAAAGCAAAAGGCATACATCAAGAACTCAAGAAATGTATCACTTTTAGTATATGTTGAAGCTTTTAAATGTGAAATATTTATGCAATGTTTTTGTTGGATGTAAAAAATTTTAAGGTTATAAAAGATCCAGACTTGCGGGAACGACATTTAGGGGATGTTCAAGGTCTTCTGTTCCGTGAAGCAGCCAAGGTTTGTCCCCAGGCTTACCGAGCATTTTCGTCTCGCCAGACCGATCAAGTTATACCTGTAAGCTTTTGGCATTTATTTAACCAACTACTTACTAACTAAACAAGCTTTAGACATGGATAACGATTTACTCGAACTGGTTTTTACTATGTTTGCAGGGCGGTGGAGAAAGCTTAGACCAACTCTATCATCGTGCCACATCTTCATTACAGAGAATTTGTCAGAAACATAGGTATTTGTTATGTCATCACGGTCACACCCTAGTCTGAGTAACATAGGCTATTTTTAGCAGACGAAACATGTTTCTGGTTCGAATATGCTGAATGGTTTCTTATTTCACAATGTTAGGGAAGCGAGTGGTTGTGGTCACTCATGGAGGTGTCATACGTGCGCTATACAGGAGGGCTTGCTCGAGGAGGTTTCGGGGATATTTCAGATATCGGGTGATGATGTTTGGACCATAAAAGCTTGGGGTGATATCGATCATCTCAACCAAACAGGACATTCCATGTCTGGTTTTGGGGTTACTAAAACACCATCTGTTGTTAGTCCTGTTCTTACTTGAATGAGCATTTTTCCCATCTGGTGCTTCCATGTCGAATAAACTAGCAATGTCTCTGAAACTTATGAAGGATTACAGCACACTCAATGGATTCTAGAATTATTGTTCAAAGTGATTGTACATGCACTTATATCTATTTACCAAATATTGCATTGCATTGATATTTATACAAGTGCATGACACTCGTATCTAATACAGATTGAAACATGGTATGAAAATATGACTAAAAAAATATACATGAAACTTAGAAAAATAGAAAATTCATATCAGACACATACACCAACATTTGACTAACATTAATTGGGCCATTGATAAGTAGCATTTGACTAAAGTAGACTTATTATGTTTTCGCATGTTACTAAAGCAGGTTTGTCATTATTCCCAAGTAGTCGTACCCAATTCATAATTCACGAGGATATAATCTTACAAATAAATGAACAAAACTCAAAATTTTGAAATATACCCACATTCATCCTCTTGATGTATAGTTAGTACTAAAACTGAAGCATAACAGTGCAAAGTATGCAAACTCTAGATAGGGAAACTTATGAGTTATCAGCTATACTATACTTACCTAGAAGTTGGAAGGCAGTTTTTTGCAGCAAGCAAAGCCTTTTTCCAGAAGCTTTGGACAGTAAGGAGTTGCAAGGAGATTCTCAAATCTCAATACCATTGCGATATAGTTTTAATTTCTAAACATGTCTAACTCTCTATGAACCATACAGTTTGGAATTACTAACTGAACCGTGTTAATAAAATGAGTGTAAACTTATCTGTATTAACAGATATATTGCATTTTATAGATAAATTAGTTATATGTATGTTAAAAAACAAAGTAAACTGATCATTTTATTAAAAATCTCACCTATATTTACCATTAAACACTGGTTTATGTATGTCAGTATGAAGTAGACACGGCATGTCACGTGTAATAAAAATTAACGAACTAGAAGTAACTTATTTTTTTTTTTTTTTAATGAAAGAGATAAAATACAATTTAACTCCTAAGGTAGAAACCTTTAATGGTACTTTTACTAATTAAATTATATCTAATTTTATTTTAATTAAGATTGAATATTAATTATTTTAAATATACTTAAAAAATAAACAAACGATATGTAGTTATTAGTAATAGTGGGACAACTTTACTTTTGTTTCTAGTAATTGCTAAGTTCGTTAATTTTATTAAAAAAATATCTTTAACTGAACTCGATGGTTCCTTTTGACCCAATAAAAAAATGGTATTAAATTATGCCCCTCCATCATCATTTTTAAGTGCTCAAATTCAATGTTCAGAATTTTCTCTGATCTCTTTTTTTATAAGAACTAATTTTATTTCTAGGATGGTCATGCTCAACTTCACAAACAACTTAATTTTAAAATATAAATTAAATAACTACAAGTCTATGATATAATATAAACTAATAAACTTCAAAATCCCAATTGATACCGGAAAATTTACCCAAAAAAAAAGAGAGGCATGCTTAACTATATACATTGATACAAGCATTTGATGTGATGATTTGTTATAAGTTAATCTTAAAAGAATAAAAAAAAAGAAAATTATTATTTTAAATTTTTTAAATTTTTATGTTTTTATATATTTGCGATCAAATTTTAGTTGATAGATTTTATTTTTTTTAGTTTTTTAGGTGAAAAAGTCTAAAAAAACTAAATTAAAAAAAAGAGACCAAATTACACAATGTGTAAACGTTGAGAGTTAATTTTTTTAGAATCAAGACTAAATTGACACAATGTATAAATATTGAGGTTAAAGTTGTTATTATGTCAATTTTAAAAGTTGTCGCATCTTCTTTCCGTCAACCATTCAACGGATATTGACCAAAAAAGAAAAAATCGAATAGTTGGGCAACCAAAAAAGAAACTTACCGATAGTTGGGTAACTACAATTGTAGTTTACCCAAAATATTTTGAAACTTTGCCAAACAATATTCAAAAGCCATAAAACAAAATTCTTTTTTTACAAAATAAGTCTAAAAGTCTAAAACCAAAAATTAATATGGAAAAATCGATAACTAAACCAAACTGAATTATGAGGTATAGATAAAAAATCCAAAAAGCTCAACCTAACTGAACCAATATCATCTGTAACGGCCCGATTTTCAGTGGTACTGAAAAATGCAATTTCGGAAACCTATTTTCGTAAACCAAGTTTGTAAATATTAATTAGAGTTAGCTACGGAGTTATTATATAGATGGATTGAAATTTGGTTAGTCAATTTAGCTGAAATAGTGATTAATTATGGCGTAGAAACTAAATTGTAAAGTTCAATCGCTATAGATTTTTTATTAGGAAATGGTTTGAGGACTTAGATAATAATTATCCAAAAGTTCAAAATGGTTAATAAACCATTTTTTATCTTGTGCTAGTGGACGATAATGATGTGTGTGGATTAATTTAAGTAATTAAAGGTGTATTTAATTAAAACATAGTTAATTAAGGTTAATTAACAAATTAATCCTAGTATAAAACTAAACGTTAGTGGAGAAAACAATATCATCTCTTTCATTCTTGTTTCTTACCGTCCAAAAAGAAAGAAACCTAAGGGACGAAGCCATTTTCATGTCTTTACATTCGACAAACAATTAGGTATGAAATTTAAGTCATTTTCTTGTAATTTTTATAGATTTGAGGTCATGAGAGCTTGATTTAGCTAGCCCATGTACCAATTTTTGAAACTGTTAAAGTTTTAGAAAGTTGTCATTGTTGAGAATTAGATGAAATTGGTGTGAAATTGTTAGAAATTATGGTTAGTTTAAGAAAAAGGCTAAATTGTAAAGCTTAATTATTAGTTTTGTACATTAGGGATTAAATTGAATAAAATGCAAAACTGTTATGAA
The DNA here is from genome assembly GCA_025503065.1 of Gossypium bickii. Lineage (NCBI taxonomy): Eukaryota > Viridiplantae > Streptophyta > Magnoliopsida > Malvales > Malvaceae > Gossypium > Gossypium bickii. Next base: position 44,820,398 of record CP106716.1, read on the forward strand.
ATTTTGGTAGGAATAGGAAGTAGAGGGTCCTTAATGAATATATGTGAAATTAGATTTTAATCTGAAGCTAAGAATTGGAAGTTATGATTATTTCAAGTTCAAGGACTAAATTGAATAGAATGTGAAATTTTAGAGATATCGAAAAATGAGTTCATATAGGTTCATTCATATCATGGCATAATATGAAAATGTTTGGTATTGATTGATTGTATAAAATAGTTGTATAGCTCAATATTTGGATCTAAGTGGAGCTAATAGGGGACAAATTAAAGTTACGGATTAGTCCTTGAAGTACCTTCTCTTTTCACATTTCGAAAAAGGTAAGTTCTTATTGAATTTACTATTTTATTTTGTGTGTTGTGTGTGCTTGTATTATTTCATATGTATGTGTGTGTTTAAGGAATGATTGAAGTATTGGTGAAATTTGGCATGCATTAAAGTGATTTAATAGAAATGTTATGTGTTAATTGACGGTTATGAAATAGTACAGGGTATAAGTGTGAAAATGGAAACTTTATATATGTATAATTGATGCCCATGTGAACTTAGTAAAAGGTTAGGTGTAACACCCCTAACCCGTATCCATCGTCAGAACAGGGTACAGAGCATGACCGAGACATTCAGAACATTTTCAAATAATTCATGTAAATTACTATTCATTTACCGAGATCATTGATATTGTCCTTTAAATGGACCCTCGAGGCCCAATACGAGCATTAGAATCGAGTCGGGACTTAATTGGAAACTCTAAGAATTTTTCGCGACATTTCAAAAATTTTCCAAAGTACAAGGCTCACACGCCCATGTGGTCCAAGGGACACGCCCGTGTAACCCTAGGATATGCCCGTGCTATAGGCCGTGTTCGACCCCGTGTAACTTTCTGACTTGTGCACACGGCCATGCCACACACCTGTGTGCTAGGCTGTATGGTTAATTAATTCATTTCAAATTTAGGTGCAGGTTTCACACGGCCAAGACACATGCCCGTGTTTAAGGCCGTGTCTCTCACACGGTTGAAATACACGTCCATGTCTCTGCCCGTGTGCTCAATTTTGAGCATTCTGTTTTCTCAAATTTAAGGTGCAAGGGACACACGGCTAGGCCACACGCCCATGGGGTAGGCCGTGTGTCACACACGGTCTAGACACACACCCGTGTGGACAAAATAAAGTCATTTCCTAGCCTCATTTGTCACCGAAATTTACCATTTTCCTACACTAAAACATACCAAACACATTCCAACCATTTCAAGCATTCAAATTTAGCAATTTCCATCATTCAACATGGAATATCATTGCACGCATACATGTTTACTATCTTACCTTGGTTCAATCCATGTGTTAAACATGATTTGATCAACTACCTAACATGTATATATCTAGCTACCATAGCATGACATTACAAGTATATCAAAACAAACCATTACTAGCCATTCCAATGGCTAGATTACAAGCATCATTTACATTTACATGCCAATATGGCCAATATAAGCTATACATGCCATTAAAACCATAATTGCTTTACCATATTCACCGAAATAGGCCGATGGATAGTGTGAGTGATTTCTGCCAAGCTTCCAATCCAACGAGCTTCCGATTTACTCTAAAACAGGGAAATAAAACTAAGTAAGCATAAAATGCTTAGTAAGTTCGTATAACATGGTACTTAACTTACCACTCATTCTATTTTGAGGTAACTATGTAAGACATATTCAATCAATTTGCCCTCAAGCCCTACACATATCCTCATTGCCCTTGTTAGTCATATAATCCATAACAACATCACAAACATATATGGGCTCAACAACAATCAAGTTTCCATGCACATAAGCTTTTTACAACATGTATTCATCTAACATGTATAAATCATCCCTTTATATTACAAGTATAACTTCATAATAGTTCATTTTGAGTTCAGATCATTTCATATCAGAACTTTACTCATATTACTCGAAATAGCAATGTCACCTGAGTAATAGCACACTCAAAGTGTACAAGTCTATTATCAAGGATAAACATATTCATCAAATGAATTCCATGTACAAATATCATCATCTCATGTTTCCATATATCAATCATCACGTATCGTCATTTTCATGTATTTTAGGTCGATATGTGTAATAACTCATTTCTTATTAGTATTTTCGCATATCAAGAACTTTTACCCGTTGAATTTATTCAAAATATCGATGGATACTGTAACACCCCTAACCCAAATCCGTCACCGGAATAGAGTTACGGAGCATTACAGAAGTTACAAATTTATTTATTAGACATTTTATTTCATTTAGCATTCATATTTGAAACCAATCAAAATCAAACATATTGTCCCTTAAACATACTTAATTTCCTTATATCAACGTATCAAAGATAATCACATATTTACATGTCATGTTACATATCATTCTCTTGACGTTTCTTCATAAACATAAATCAGTTAATTCATTATATCAATTTTCGTGTACCATCAACTCGTATTTCCTTATATCACATAATTAGGCTACATGAACTTACCTAGCTAAATTGTAGAAATACCAAGATTTAGGGGCATTTTGGTAACTTTCTATTTTCCTCAATTTTTCAACCGATCTTGATCTAAATTAATAATTTCATTCAATTTATTAATTTAGACAATAAAATAATTCGTTTCACTCAATTTGGTCATTTATATATTTTTACAAAATTGCCCCTAAAGTTTTACTTTTATTCAATTTAATCCCTGAGTCTAAAACATGCAAATTATCCATTTAATATAAATCCATGCTAGCTGATTATTCATATATATATTTTTCTTCCTCCTCCTCTCCATACCACATCCTTAATGTATATAATTCAACTATTTACTTATGTGTTCAAATCAAGTTGTCCACTTGAGTTATAGTCACTAAATTATTTATATCTTGAGCTACAGAATTCCAAATTAAAAACTGCTTGATGTTCCTGGAATTAAACTAAAATATCTTTCTACCAAATAAATTTTAGAATTTATACTTTAGCCAATAAGTACAGTAAATTCTTCAAATTTATCCATGTTCTGCTATTTGACAGCTTCGACCTTTCCTTACTTAAAATTAATTACCTCTTAGTACGAGCTTTGAATGATGCCTCCGTTTGTTTCTCTTAAAAGTAGACTATTTAGACATATAAATTTAAGCCCATAATTATTTTTTTACAATTTTTGATGATTTTCCAAATTCAGAACAGGGGAACCCAAAATCATTCTGACATTGTCTCACAAAATTTATTATAAATCATAATTTACAATTCCGTTGTTTACACTGATTATTCGACGAAAAACTAGGCTCAATAATATTTAATTTCATATTTTATTCATCTTATAATTCAATTTCCATAATTTTTGGTGCTTTTTTAAAATTAGCCTACTGCTGTTGTCCAAAACTGTTTTAGTGCAAAATATTGATTACCAAGTTTATAACACCCTTATTTCCTTTCTCTACAATATTTCCCATCATTTTCTCTTATTTTCCTTCACTAATATATCAAGAACATAGAACCTTATATAAGAAAACTCTACTTTAATATCATTTTCATGCTTTTGATATTACCTTATATAAGAAAACTCTACTTAAAATGTATTAAAATCTTAAAATTCTTACCTTGTCCTATTGATTTAAATCTTTAACTTGATTTTCTCCCTCTTCCAGCTTCTAATTCTTCAATCTATCTTGATATTCTAGCTCCCCATAGTCTCCTTGTTATTTTTCTCTCTTGGTAGTTATGGAAATTCTCTTGATTACTAGGTGAAAATGGTGAATTTTTGGTGGAAGGACCTAATTGTAAAGAAAGTAAAACTTTCTTTCTTTCTCTCTTCACAAACGTTGGATGCATGGGAAAGGTGGTGGAGGTGTGTTGTTTTCTTTCTTTCCACACACACACTTATATACTAAATAAAATAATAAAATAATAATAAATATCTTATTAAAATATTAATAAAGTAATATTTATCTAATTAATTGATTTAAAATATCATCAACATAATCATTACATTCTAGAATTCTCTCTCTTACTAATTGACCAGTTTGCCCTTCATGATCTTTTAAAATTCTATCATTAAGTCGTCACTTGATTTGGAAAAATTACAATTTAGTCCCTCATAATTTTTCACCTATTCGATTTGCTCCTAATTCATCCATTTTCCTTAGTTTCTAGATTATTCCACCCCTAAAATATTTTCACTATTGGTCCTTCAACTTTTTCATATTTACACTTTAACCCCTCAAATTTTGAGTATTTACTATTGGGCAACAAAACTTTTCTCACTTTTACAATTTAATCCTTTTTTGAATTAATAATGTAACATATCATAATATACTTCCCAATGTTGACATAATCCAAAATTTCCCTTTTTGTCACTTTATTTCCTTACTTAACTATATCAAGGATAATATCTTACTTTCTTACTGTAGTAATTTTCAGGGTATTACAGATACACAGGTAGTACACTTGAGGTGTACAAATTAGAATCCGTCAATTCATGCCCAATGGTACCCATAAGGTACTATTTCAAATAGTACACTCTCGTGCCACATATATATAAAAACAATAGGATTACCAGTCTAGGCTAAATCCTTTTTACGACATATGCTCTAAAGAGCTTGATCTGGATTACCCGTCCGGGGCTAAATCCAATCCATAACATATGCTCGAGAGGACTTATATCAGGATTACCCGTCCAGGCTAAATCCTTTTAGAAATGATGTCAATAGGATTACTCGACCGAGCTAAACCCCACCAGCAACAAATGCAGGGCCTCATTCATTTCGGGAAATCACATATCCATCGATTTTCATTTATTCAAACATATCCATCGACTTTCATTTATTCAAACGGGATTTAACATTTTTCTGAACATAATTACTCATGTGATTATTTCATCTATTTATCACAATTGTATACAATGATTCTTTTAATCACATTCAATATTCATACAAAGTACAAGAATAACCCTTCTATCATTAAATCAGGCATTATCATTTATCGGACATTTTCATTTATTGGGCTATAACGAGTATGTGATCATTTCACATATTTATGAAATTTATACAATTTACAAACACAACATTTAATTCAAGCATAAAAACATAAACAATTTAGTTACACGAAACTTACCTCGACAAATGTTCGTGTACGTAAAATCTACTAATCCGACATTTTCCTCTTTTCCTCATTCTAGCTCCGAATTTGGTCTATCCGGATCTATACGAGTAAATTTTACAAAAAATTATCATATTTCATATTCAAATGGAATCAATTTTCATCCTAGGCAAAATTACTATTTTACCCCTAACTTTTCCATAAATTCTCATTTCATCCTTAGGCTCGAAAAATGAAACTTGTGCAATTTACTCACTATTCCAAGCCTAACCAAAATCCCATGAAAAAATTTATAGCACGTGTATTCATAAAAATTCAGCATTTTTCATCAAATTTCACAACTTTACGTTTTAGTCCCTAAATCATGTTTTCATCAAAAATCACTTTGTAAAAGTTGTTTATCTATCAACAACCTTTCATTTTCTACCATACATTTCTAATTTTCAGCATATACATTCATAACCCATTTTCTATACTTTGATAACTTTACAAATTGATCCCCCAAATAGATAGATTAAGCTATTCCGGTTTAAAAAATATCAAAATTATTAAAAACGGGGCTTGATTACTTACCCAAATAAGCTTGATAAATCCTCTTCCTCTCTCCTAGGGTTTCCATGGAATATTTTGGGTAAGAAGATGATAAAAATAATTTTTATTTCTATTTAATAATTTATCATCTTTTAATAATTTTGATTTCCAATTTAGTCCTTAGCCTTTTTGTTATTTTCCATGGATGAATCATCCAGAAATATCTAAAAACTTTTTATTAATGGTCTAATTACCATATAAGGACCTCAATTTTTGAATTCCATAGCTATTTAATCCTTATTGATACTAGAATTTAACTTTTTCCTTTTATGCGATTTAGTCCTTTTCTTAATTAAACACCTAATCGATAAAATTTTCGTATCGAAATTTTCACATGACATTTCTATCATATTAAGGACCATGTAATAAAATAAAAATAAATTTTATTTTTGGCTCAAATTTGTGGTCCCGAAACCACTGTTTCGATTTCACCGAAATTTGGGCTGTTACATTAGGATAGAATTTTCACGCCAATAGGGTCTTATGCGTGCTTGTACGAATATGAGGTTATACAAAAATTATCACAGGTTATATCGAGATCCAGCATTTGTTGCAGATCATCGAGTATTATATGTCTCTACGGAGACCTGGTATGGTGGAGGGATGTATTAGCATATGAATATACATATAGTGCTTACAAGCTTTGCACATTGGTGCCTTGGTATGGTGTAGTTTTTGCTTGGACAAGCAACCTGGTGTGGTGTAGTTTACCCGTGTATCCGAGTCCATTTACTAGGGTTCCATCGAGCGAAATGATATAAATGAAATTGGAAATTTGAAAATGGATGAAATGAACTTGGTCCTCAAATTGAAGTGTTATTAAAAGGATTTAATTTCAAATGATTCATCCATGTGTATTGATGATAAAAATATGATTGAAATGAATTATGTATACATGATATAAACTTATAAATTGTTGATTGAGTATGCTTTTGTGATAAGTTATGTGAAGTAGTATAAATTGGTATGTTTGAATTGTTATAATGTTTAAATATTATGGATAAATATGTATAGGTACATGCTCACTTGTTAATGTTGTTATGTGCCATGAAATAGCCAAAGCTATGCCAATTAAGGTAGTTAATATTCTTATAAAAGAACAAGGTAAGCATAGTAATTTCCATTTAAACTTACTAAACATTCTATATGCTTACTTTCGTTAGTTTTCCTTCCCTTTTAGATGGTCACCTTATGGAACTTGTCGAGCCGAATCAACATGAAGTTCACACTATCAAAATATGGTAGAATTATGTTCTTTTGGGTCCAAATTTTGTGGCATGTATAAGGGGCATCTTAGAGAGCAAATGGTCATTGTAGTGTAACACTCCAAACCCGATCCTAAAGAGGATCCAGGGATGAGTGTCACTGCCTTAAAATCATTTTGGAAACCATATCTAGCATATACCAATTTACTACAGGTATGAAATATAAACTATTTTTCAATCAAAGACAAATAAGATGATACACTTTGAAAACCATAAATAATTTACTAAAACTTCATTGAAATCATAGTTTTGTAAGCACAAGTTTAAATAAAAATTATGTTGGACATTTGACAGCATCCCTATGTCATGCATAATAAAAAATACAATGAGTCTCATAACAACGGTTGTCTTTTGGCGTAGCCTTTAGAGATTCCTTTTATTCCTCAACAGGCTTGAGAAGGAAAGGTAACTAGGTTCAAAGAATTTAATGAGCTCCAGAAGAAAACATTGCAATGGTTACAAATAATTCAAGTAAGCCTTTCCAACTCAGCAAGGTCACATAGTTCACCAGCTGGTGAACACCAAACACAAATAGGTTATACATCAGACATTATTCCTTTGGCGTGTACACTACGCCCATGCAATCATACAAACTACCTTTTTCGTGTTAGCTACAAACCCTAGTCCATATACAGAGCCATATCATTCTTTCATTCATTTTCTTTTTTCATGATTTGTCAATCTGGTTTGCAATAACGTTTTCCCTACCAAAGGCTACTTGACCATTTTCATGTATCACGATCTACCAGTTCAATGCTCATCTCATTGAAGGCAACGCCATGAATTCATTTCCATGTATCAGATCATGTTATTCATTCAGAAGCAAGGGTTAGTGACTTAAACACAAAAGAAGGTTTTTAAACCTTAACATGGCTAGACCAAACTAGACTGATAACAACAAGCATTCATTACTCTTGTACAAACATTTCATCTTCACAGGTTATGTATACTTACCTTAAACCAAACATAAACAAAGGCATTACACACACATGGTGTAAGAAGGAACTCACCAAAAAATGCAGCAAGTTCAAACAACAAGATTGTTGCCCTTTTCATAAGAACCTTCAAAAGTGTCTTGAGCTATAATATAAATAGTTAAACTTATCAGACTATATACCAGAAAATTAAATAAACTTGCAAGTACAATCGTTACAAAACCTAGATTCTTTAAGTTTCCTTGCTTACACTCAAAACTGATGTTCAAGCGTGCAACTCTAAAGTCATGTAAATAACCATGAAAATAACCTAAGGTTCATTGACATTTACTAGGTGTTAAAACAACGAAAAAGTTGTCTAAGTACAGTGAACCCAAATCTTCGAGCAGGTCTCTGATCTTAGGCTTTCCAAGAGAAAAGTGCAGAAAAGTTTAAGAATAAAGTGTGAATACAAGAGAAGACGTAAAAGCTTGCTCAAGAAGCTAATACCAACTTTATACAAATGGATACATAAGTTGGGTTTAGTGGATAAATCTAATTATCCCACTAACCTCCTCGATTCCTGTAACTAAAAACTTTCTTTCTCATCATAAATGTGAGTCTTATTGGCTACAGTAACTTAGTTCTACTCTACCAATTCCCATTTGTCTAACTAAAGTGTTCAACTAGAATATAATATAATAATATAATAATTGGTTCTATCAAACTAATGACTTAACATATTCATCTAACAGCTGGGGTGGCGTATTCTCTTTAAAAGAGCCCACCAAACCATCAAGCTCACCTATCACAAGCCTCGCCCAAGGGCGCACTCACAGACTTACATACTTAGTCACAATTAATACCTTATCCACTTAAAACGTACTGTGAACACCATACTTCGATAAACAGTATTCGAACACTAGGACTATGTCGGGCAGGATGTTACATGTAGATAGTTAGTTATATGGCAAATGTGACATAGCCCATCTTGTGTAATGTTTCCTTTGTGACTTGGTAAATATATGTTATTGTTCATGTTTCATGCTAGAATGAGTGATGATATATTCTTATATGTTTTGGCATGTGGAATGTTATAAAATGAGGTAGAAATGGGTAGCTAAGTTAATGAATGGTTGGAATTAACATATTTGAAAGTGATTCTCGGAAGTGTGTTTGAGGTATCTTTGTTTGGTTCAAGATAAGGTCATATAAGTTCATAATGTACAAAATGAAATGGATAGGTTAGTTTGTGGCAAACTTGAATGGCATAATTAATATACTTTAGTGAACAAATGGATTGATAAAGTGTAAATGATGAATATGTATTGAATGTTATGTTAAATGATTGATTGCAAAATGTATAGATATGTATGTGTGGAAGTTGAATGGCATGCCTTATCATGTTTTGATATAGGTAGATTTGGCATTGAATTAATGTAATAAAATGAATTGATTTTGAATAGGTTGAGCTCATGTTTGATTTGGTTTTGATTGGAATGGTTAGGTGATTTGTTTGGCATGAAATGGTATGAATTTGAGTTACTTTTGATGGTATAAATTTTTATGAATCATTTAGGTAGTATTGCATATCTTGAATGGGAACCAAAATGGTATTTTTGACAAAAATAGTGTCTTCATCACGACCACCAATTTCCAAAGCCGCCACGTGATGTCAATAATAAGGGACGTCGCGATGTGACATGCTAAGCTGCCAACATCAGGACATGGAGAAAGTGAGGTTGCGACGTTTGCTCGAAAATTTTCAAACCTTACAATTTGGTCCTAATTTAAGCTTGAGTTAGCAAAAGAGCTTTCGTAAGCTCATGTGGGACCCAAAAATGATAGAGTAACATATTATGTATATGGATGTTAGTTAGACATGTTGAATGATCGAATGTTGTTTAATGGTTTGAAATTACTTCTTCAATGATTGTAGCATCTCGTAGCTTGGACTCGACGATCTAGTCGGGTATGGGGTGTTACATCATCCCTAATAGATATGAAAGGGAAAAGATGCTATGTGTAGTAATTTTGAAAAAATATGATTGTTTGCAAATTTTCAAATGATGTACAAGTGTACACAGTCGTAAACAAGTAATAAAGTAGTAAGTATAGATATATCATCTCCACAGGGGCTGTATATGTGAATCAATAATTGCAAAATTAATTATTAAACACTTTGGTGAGTAATAAAGATTTGGATGTGAGGATTTACTTAAGGACTAAACTAAACTAAACTAAAGTAAAATAAGAATGCAAAACAAATTAAATAACAACACAAAAGAGAATGGCAGTAGAAAAGTTTAACTCTAAATTAACCAACAATGACATGAAAGGCTAGAATAATCATTTCTCTTTTAATATGCAATCATTGAAGACAATGTGATAAAATGTTACGATTATTTCATGGCAGTATGATGATTTATTAACCCAATTTCTTCAAGTTGTAGGCTTCTCTCAAAGTCCTACATTAATCTTTTAGTTACTTAACATATATCTATGCCTAATTAACATTAAGATCACCTTCCTAGGCTTCGTTCATAAGGACTATGCATGTAGAAATTATCTTTTGATATCGACATCAACATGCACCATTCAAGTTGTGTGTCTATCGATTATTACTTCTTCTCAAATTAAACAATTAATTCATTTTACTTGCCAATGATGGTCATGCATTTGTAACTTGAACATGTAATTACTTGAATGAATAAATAATCATATGCACAAACATTAATAACAAAGAATCAACAATAACATATCAAATATCCATAATCATTCTAGCAAAAAAACACTAACCAATAATTTTTAATCCAAAGCAAGAAGATTATTTGCAATCATGTTCATCAACATGACAAAACAACAGGTAGGGTAAAGAAGAGATGGAAGATAAATAGCCAATGGTGATTCTCCAAGTCTATTAAATGTTTAAGAAAAGATGATATCTGAATGCAGTGATTCTTCGTGGCTAACTTCTGCTTGCTCTCTCACGGTGGCTTTCCTCCTCTACTAGGCATTGTTTCACCTTAACACTCTCATGCTTTTTCATTCTTTCTTTTTTTTACTGCTTTGAAATCTAAATTGAATACTCTCAAAATGTGGTGTGTTGTGGTGTAGCTAGTGCCCCTTATTTATACTTGTTAATCCCCCTTGATCCCCCGTGGCTAACTTCTACTTAATTTTCGCCTTGCTGATTGGTGGCTATCGAAATTCCCTCCTTGGTGGTTGGTAGTTGCTTGATTTTCTCCCATGTAACTGAGGTAGGTGTAGACCAAGTCTTCCTCCCCTTTTGTGCACAGTTTGGGTATCTTTGGACAATTTGGGCTGTCCAAACCTAGTGGATCTCTCTAGCATTAGGTTAAGGAGTATTCTGAGGCCAAACAAGCCAATTTGGGGTGTCCAAATGACAACGTCTCAGCCCAATCTCGTAGGTCATATGCTGTAGTTTTGTTGTGGTATTGAGCATCAGCATTTGAACTTTAATTCCTTCTTTCCTTTGAGTCCACCAGTCACCTTTATGGATGAAAATTTCATGTTCTAGCATATAATCAACGAAAGTGCATTATTCTAATAACAAATTACAATTAACATAAATTTATATAAATAACAACAGAAATTGTTATCAATCACCCTTAACTTGTATGAAATTGTAAGTTAAAAGGTATTAAAATAACTTTATAATTTAGATTTATCAATAATTACATTATAAAAATATGATAAAAATAAATAAAATGCGATAGGATATTGTTTCAATCACTTTGGGGTGAAGATCGATTGAAGGGATTCTAGACTAAGATTGATTGGAGGCCTACAATACATAAGGTAAACTATGAAGGCATCAAAGCTTGTGCTCTAAAATAGTGTTCAATGCTTAAGTTAGATAGAAGATGTAACATCTCAAAAATCGGGGGTTAGTAGAATCGGGTTTGTGAATCGAGAGAGAGTGATCATGCCTTAATTTCTTAAATTATCTATTCATTTTTAGGAAATAAATGAGGTATTGGTTTGTTAGTTAAGTGTTAGTGTAACATTTCTTGAAACCCAAGTTCAAATCCATTCTCTCACATCATTTTTATTATTTTACAAATTTTGCCTTAAACCCTAGTATGTGACATGCTTTTTTTTAAAAAATAAATAAATATTTCAATTTATATCAAGAATGATTTATTGGTTTGATAGTTAAACATTAGTGAATTTATCCTTGAGGTCCTAACTTCAATTCCTTTTCCATGCAAATAATTTAATTTTTTGACAAAAACCCTTTTTTTAATGTTAATTTTTCAGTAATAATCATCCTTTAATCCTCCTCCTCATTGCTCAAGCCATTCTCTCCTCCTCTCATTCTCTTTGATTTTTTTTTTCCTTTCCTCCATTGTTGTCGTCGCCTGCACCTAGTTTTACCATCTCTTTCTTTCTTTTTCTTTTTCTTTTTCTTTTTCTTTTTCTATTTGTCACAATATTTGTTAACATATTCTCCACCATATTTATGTCATTTTTTTCTCATTAAAATCAGCCCTAAATACGAAATCTTGAACTCCAAGATCGATCCCGAACATTGCCAAGAAAGTGCCATTGTCGTTTCTCTCGACTAGCTTAGATAAGGTCTCTTCTCTCTTCAATCTCTTAACTAATCTTGTCCATTAAAAAAAAATATCTAGATCTTGAATTTGGTAGATTTTAAATGATTTCAAAGGTATTTTTACAGATTTTAATGAAATCTCAAACCGTTTTAAAATTCAGCCCCAATTTTGGCCACAACAGGTGGTGGTGCGTGCACTTATGGGCAAGAAAAGGGGTTGTTTTGTTTCTTGGATCTTGCCTATATTTTTCCAGAATTAATTTGAGTTCTTGAACCCTCCTAATTAGCTTTTAAACTCATTTCAATTAGGGAAAAATGTTCTTGATCGATTGGCCATTCGGATCCCACAAATAGTGAAATGTAAGTGCAATTAAGGGTAACTAGTTTGTTATTTCAACATAGTTGTTGGGTAAAGGTTATGAATTGATTAAATGAAGGAATTAATCATTAATTAGCTACTGATTTTCCAATATATTATTGAATTATGTGCTGACTCAAACGCCCCAAATCATCCGTAAAGACAAAGAACGATTGTACGTACGGTTTGCATCAATACAGTGTAAGGAATCTAACTAGTTTGGATTCATAAAACAGTTATAATTTTAACGATTGATTTGAACCCATAAGTGGGTGTTTTGGGGCTGGTTTAATGCTAAATTGATTGAATTTATATTGAATTTTGGTATAGGTTCGTTTAAGGAATTATTAAGGAAAATTGGAAGATTCGCTACTGTGCTGCGAGGAAGAAAAAAATAAGGTGTGGGTCCTAAACTCATAAAATTGTTTGAAAATGTTAAATATAATGTTATATATGATAAATTAGCTTGCTGAATGGATTGACTTAATGGCCAAATTATTGATTTTGTGAGTGGCCGAACCAGGTATGTTTCAAGCCTTAAAAGATTGACATGTTGGCAAAATTGCTAGTTTGATAGTATGGATGTTTGATTGAGTTTGTAATTGCATATTTGAGTTATGAGATATGAGAATGTTTGATTGAATGAAATAATGTGTTGAGATATTAAGCTTATATATGATTTAAACGTATGAGATATTTGTTATATTGTGTACTGAAAAGGATGTTATTTATGCACAATGAAAATTCGTAAAGTATGTGAAATTGAACGATATTGATTGTTACCAACACAATGGCAATCTGAAAGATTGGAGCACTGTTTTCATTTACTGAAAGTATGTGATTATTGAGGACATGCTGAGCATGTCAAATGAATGTGAAAAGTATTGAGATATGATTATGTAGGAGATTGTGTGACATATTGCATATGCATTGGGTTGGGATTTTGTGGTTGATGGAAGAGTTTCATAGAGTACCAGCGACATATTAAGTCCGCATTATTCCTAGTCAATGAACTACACTTGGAGCATCGAGGGGATTGGCTGTAACAGCAAGATCTTGGGCCTAGTCGGAACAGTGGTTTTGGGGCCACAAACCTGACAAGGAAAATCTTATTTTTATTATATTTTATGGTATAAAATTTCACAAAAAGATTTCATGAAAATTTCGTGAAAATTTCGTTCGAAAATTTCAACATTTGGGCACTCAAATTAGTCAAAAGGACTAAATTTAAATAGTGTAAAAGTTAAGTTCCACATGTTAGAAGTGTCCAATTTCTATGAAATTTTAAATTGGAGGTCCTTAAATGGAATTAGACCATTGGTTGAATTGTTGGACAAAAATGGACATTAGATAAGTGAAATAGGATATTTTTAAGTTAGGGGCATTTTGGTAATTTGGTAATTAAATGGACAAAAAGACAATAAAAGCCAAAAACCTTTGCCCATCTTCTTCCTTGGCCGAATTTAGCATGGGGGAAGCCATGGCTAGGGTTTTCAAGCTTTCAAGCTCAAAAATAAGTGCATCCAAGCCCCGTTTTTAATGTTCTTTACATTTTTGAGATCCCCGTAACTCGGTTTAGGTATTTCTACCGTTATTTTGAGCTAGGGTTTGTGTTTAAAAATTTACCCATGGATGAAATGCATGTGATTTGATGTCTAATGATAGAATATGAATGCTCGGTGTGTAGTAAACGACTTTTACTAAGTGATTTTCGATGAAATCGCATAAAAGGACTAATTTGTAAAAAGTTGAAAAATGTATGAAAAATGTGTGAATGAATGCAAATTATGGACTGATATAGTTATTAAAATGTTCGGCTAGGCCTAAAATACAAAGAAATTGAAAAAAAATCATTTTACGAGCCTAGGGGCAAAAGTGTAAATATGACAAAGTTTAGGGGCAAAAATGTAATTTTTCCATAATATGATTTATGGACTAAATTGAATAGTATAATAACATAATAAGTCAAATGTGATATTTTAGATGAAGAAAACGAGTTCCGAACTTAGAACGAGGGATTGACGAATATCGAACGACTTGGTCCCTTTCGCCATTTTAAGTCGAGGTAAGTTTGTGTGTAATAATTTAGCATCATGTTATTATGCTTTTAAGTGTTTTATGTTTCGTGATATGTATATTATTTCTATGAATTGATTAATGATGCCTCGATGAAAGTGTAAAGAGATTATGATAAGTTAAAGTCCCGGTTGAAGATTCGGAATAACAAGGATGTCTATGTCACAATATGAGATAAGGAAAGTCCGTATAAGACCATGTCTGAGACATGGCATCAGCATCAAAGAATGTAGGTCTCGTATAAGACCATGTCTGGGACATGGCGTCGACACCGAATGTAGATCTCGTATAAGACCATGTCTGGGACATAGCTTCGGTATCGAATAAGGAAGGTCCCGTATAAAACCATGTCTGGGACATGGCATCGGCTTCAAATAAGGAAGGTCTCGTATAAGACCATGTCTATGACATGGCATCGGCACCGAATAAGGAAGGTCCCGTATAAGACCATGTCTGGGACATGGCTTCGGTACCAAAGGAAGATCTCGTGTAAGACCATGTCTGGGACATGGCATCGACATCTATGTACGATCTCGTGTAAGCCCACATCTGGGACATGGCATCGACATCGAGATATGAGATCCTGTGTAAGACTATATATGAGATATGGCATTGGCATCCTGATACATGATTGATGAGATTGAGTATCCTCCGATATTCCGAGTAATTCAACGAGCAAAAGAGCTAAGTATGCAAAGATGACAAAAGAGCTAAGTGTGCAAAGATGATAAAGAGTTACATTTAAGTTAAGGAAGACAATGATTTAAGTTTATGTTCAAGATAGCATAAGTGCTAAACCATGTGATGAAGTAATACAGGTACATATGAGAAACTCAAGAGAAATGAGTCCGATATGTGATATGTGACGATTAAGTGCAATATATGTATGTACACACTTGTGAGCAATGTGGTCGGGATGTGATTAAATTTTGGTAAGAAGGTAAACGAGTAAGTTATACCTATGAGAATGACCTTGTGATTATAATACCATACTTATGATATATAAATAAGGGGAAAAGGTGATTGATGATCATGTAAGTGGCTTTTAAGCCAAATTAAATTGAGAAATGAAATGTTCAAGTCTTTGTTATTGATGTATAGGTTGAATTGGCCAATGAATGGCTTGTAAATATTTGATGATGACTAGCTATTGGCATGGCTAACTATGGACATACTTTAGTGTTATATGTGTGTAAATAGGAAATAATACAAAGAGAACATGATAGAGTAAAATTAGCAACAAAACAACTTGGACAGCGGCAGTTGTATCACTTTGAAAATTCACTAAAAATGGTGGAAATTGAATTAGAAGTTGAATAAGATATGAAATTAAATATTATTGAGTTTATGTTTTCATAAAAGAAACTATGCAAGAAAAAGAATTTCATATTATGAGATATTCAATTTTTTATAAGACAGGGTTAGAGTGATTTCGTAATCCCCTGTTTTGATTTGGAAATTTATTAAAAATTGTAAAAAAAATAATTAAGGGATAAAATTTATATTCTTGAATTTATTAATGATTTTATTTTCAAGAGAAATAAACAGGAACATCATTCGAGTTCTGTACCACAAGAAAATTTATTTTTAGTGAAGAGGGGTCAGAACTATCGGATAGCAAAATAGGGGAGACTTTAAAGAATAAACTGTACTAATTGGCTAAACCAAAAATTCTGAAAATTTTATGGTAAGAATATATGTGAGCCTAGTTTCAAGGAAAATTATCAAATCTTAATTTAGAGTTCCGTATCTCTGGATAAAAATAATTTAGTGACTGTAACTTGAGTAGACAACTCAAGATGAATATAAGTGAACTGAGAAAGTTTATGCAATAATGATGGCATTATCTTGAGAACTCAAAATAAGGATTGTTAAAAGCATGGTGATAAATTTTTTATTATTTACATACATACTTACTAAGCTTTATACCTTACTCCCCTTCCTTTCTCATATCATGTAGGGTTTTATACTAGCTCGGGTTAGAGGTCGCCGGAGATGCTATCACACTATCAAGCTATCATGTTGGGTATAAGTGAATGCAAAACCTTTTAAGTCTATGGCATGTATAGGGACTTAGTTAATTGTGTATGTGTCATTTTATTTGGCCAAATGTGTAGGTTCATAATGGTTAATGAGTTGTAATGTCTATTTATACTTGTGTGCTTATACTAAAGGTTTTATGTGATGTGGTTATGTGTGTTTGGGATGGATGGATTGAAGTTGTGTTTAAGTATGTGCAAATGAGGGTGCCAAATGGTCTGGAAAATAGCCATTTTCTTGGCCACACGAGAAGAGACACGGCCGTGTCTCTCAACCATGTGGAGGACACGGCCCCGAGACATGGGCGTGTGCCCAGGGTGTGTGAAATCCGCATTTATTTTTTGGAATTTAATTTGCCACACGGCTTAAGCACACAAGCATGTGACTTGGCCGTGTGACCCTATTTTGTTAATGATGTCATAAACAAAGAGTTACACGGGCTGAGGACATGGGCGTGTGTTACCACACACCCTACCCACACGAGTGTGTCCCAAGCCACATGGGCGTGTGACCCTTGTTTTGATGAAAAATTTTCTAAGTCTTTTTAAAATTTCCTAAGTTCTCGGTTTAGACCTGAACAGTTTCCAATGATTGTTTTGGGCCTCTGAGCCCATATAAGGGACGATTTGCATGTGAATGAGTGATTTTTAATTTGAATGAAATTTTATATCCCAATTTTGCATAAATGTTTATGTTTAAGTCCGGTAATGCCTCGTATCCTATCCCAGCGTCAGACACGGGTAAGGGATGTTACATTGGCAATTTTATCGTATATTATATGTTATTGGCGATTGTATCGCACTATTTGATATTCGATAGATTTTTTGCATTATTGATTATTCGATGGTTTTACCACATGGAGCTATGCTCATAATGTTTCGGAGTGGCAGACGGGTTCTGGGGAACTCGTGGTGTGTAGCAGATGGTATGGGTAGGAACATTTTTGCATTGCATCATATGCACGACATATTCGAATGTTATTGATTTATGCTATGCATTGTATTTTGTTGTATTGAATAGTATCAAAATTATTGATTGTTACTCGAGTGAATGATGACCTATGCTCATACACCGTTTGACATCAATTTGATATTGGCTACGTAATGACATGAAATTCCTATGATAGTTATGTTCTCTTCTTTTAATGCTAATATGTTTCACTGTATTTGATTTTTTCCCGTTTAAATAATTATTCGACTCACACTGAGCTTTTCATGAGCTCACCCCCCAATAGTATTTAACTTCTCAGGTAAACCTCAAAATTAGGATCGAAATCGGTATTCGGAGAATCAACTTGGACCTCGGATTATTATTTTTTTAATTAAGTATTATTAAGTCTTTATTGGTTTTGACTTGTAATTTTTAATTATTTCTGGTCTGTGGCTTGGTAACTTTTCTTTTGGGGATTTTTGCATGCATGAATTACTCAAGCATAATAACCGGATAATGCATGATATCGGGCTTAAGTAAAATTTGATATTGTTCCCTAGTTTCCACTACATTGCAAAGGAACTGTTTTTGAAAAACAAATCGATAAGGCAACTAATTTTCCAAAATGACTTGAAAAATGGTTTTTCTGCTGCATTAGTTTAACTTCGAGTTTTTCTTAAAAGAAGGGCAACAAGCAAACGGTTTTTCTAAAACAACACTGTCAACAATAAAATGAATCCTAAGCATACACGACCTAATGAATGAATGCTTTTAAGCTAACTTAAAGTACAACTATAGTTTTCTCTAAAATGAGTTTATTTAAAGGCTTCAAAAGTAACGTAAGTTAGCTTAGTCATTTCAGTGGCTAATGTAGCCTTCTCAATCTAGCCATAATGTCTAGGTCGAGTTTAAGAGGTTACAGAAGATGATGGTAAGCTTAAGAGAATATTTTCACAAATTATAGTCACCTTTTATCATAAGTTGTTAATTGATTCTGAGGTTACTACTCTTGGGGGTTTGTGGAGACCAGTACATGGTTAGTTGAGGCACATGTCCTTGGTTTTTCATAAATATGCCTTCAACCACTTTGTTGTCCTTGCCATCTAACCTCTATTTGGAACCATTTTTATGGACTTGACAGGTATGCATCTTCCAATTGTCCCATGCCATCTGTCGACTTACCAAAGCTTGGGCCTCGGAGATTGTTAATTATCTTGGGCCCGCATATTAAAATTTTGGTAGTTTTAACAATATGTCTCCCTTAAGTCCAAGGCAAGTTATAAACTACCTTGGTAAGGAGCTATATAGTGTAAATAAGGAGAAACTTATAAGGTTAGAATTAATTTGTCATGAATGTTTCTCTTGAGAAAGTAATAATGTATTGCATAAGAAAATGAGAATGAATTCTCTAAGGGAGTGATGATGCATGCCTTAAAGGAGTAAAAATGCACCTTTTGAGGAATTGAGCTCTACCAATTAAATGGGAGCAAAGTCTGAGGAAGTCAATTCATTTGACTTTGTTATATCCCTTAAGGGATTGAAATCTCATAATTAAAGGGGGATCAAAGTCTAAGGAAGTCAATTGACTTGGCTTTGTTGTATCTATCAAGGAATTGAGCTATACCAAAGTGAAATCAAAGTTTGAGGATGCCAATTTATTTTATTTTTTATATCCCTTGAGGAATTTAGTTTAAAAAGACTTGGCTCTATAGTCGGCTATAACTAGTTTGATGAATGCTAAGTAAAAACCTAGAACTTTAGTCAAAGACAATATGATTACTCTTACGGGTTACTTTGTCGACGTAGCGGATAATGAGGCTAATATGGACCAGAACACGCAAATAGAGATGATGTTCAAAAGCTTGTGTAAGGACTTGCAGCTTTAGGGCTACTTATAACCTTGAGAACAAAAAATTTCTACTTACACAACTCATGAAAGAGTTAAATTCCTATGAGTTAATGTTCAATAGCGATCAATTGATCTTGTAACACCCCTTACCCAACCTGATTGTCAGGTTTGAGTAACAGGATACCACATTCATTATCAGAGCAACTACTGTAACATCTTAGTTTTGAGGGTTCTGCATCTAATGTATGTGGTGTGTGTATGCTGTGTTTTGTACTTTATTTTAATGTGTTTGGAGGTCTAGGGAAGGCTCGGGGTTAAGCCGAAGCTTGGAAAAAAATTTTGTTTTGGGGCACTTTCAGGGGAGAGCTGACTAGGGCAGGACTTAAGGGTATTTGCTTGTGGTTTTTGACACAAGATTTGAAGTGGCAAAGTGGCAAGGAGGCATCACTTAGAGCGTTGGTAGGTGACGCCACAGGGAAGCAAGGAGGGAGCTGGTTCAAGTCGCACAATTTGCATTTTGGAATTCTTTTTGGTGTCAAAGGGAGTAGTGTTGGATGTCAGCTAGGAACCTTGAAGAGTGGAGGTTGAAATTGTCAAAATTTTTGAATGATAGGCCAAGAGATAGAGGTGGGGTTTGAATGGTTCAAACTTTTTCAAATGGGTGATTGAGAGTGAAGTTAGGAGGAGAATAAGGGATTGAGGGTTGGTGAAGGTGGTGGCCGAATTTTGGGAGCTTGTGGAAGGGGGAAGGCAATCGGCTTTGGCTTGTATTGGTGTGCCAAAACTCATTAGTGGTCTTAGGTTCCATTTTAGTTTTTTAGAACAAAATTCGGGTATTAGGGGGATGTGAGTGCTGTTTTGTGCTTAAGCATTAGAAGTCTCTTTCTTTTCTTTCTCTTTGAGTCCATAATTCTTTGTGTGCCGAAATTGTCTTAGTCAACATCTATTCTCCTCTCTTTTCTTCTTTAGCCGAATGTGACAGACCATTAGTGCACTTCCTTTTTTTTCATTTTCTTTTCTCCATCTAAGACTCTCAAGCTGCACCTTAGCATCATTCTACTCATCATTTCCATTATTTTCTTATTCATCTTCTCTTCCTCTCATAAGCCGAAACCTTGTAAGCCTCTACCATATCTCTCTTTCTCCCCACTCATACTCTTAAGCTTCACAAGCCGAAAGCAATACACCATTTCTTTTGCGATCACTTTTCTTCTTTACTTATTTTATTTTAAACCGAAACCATCTTTTTCCCTCATATTCATACAGAGCCGAAACCTTTATTTACTTCCATTCTTTTCTCTATTTCTTGCTAAAGCCGAACATCCCTTATGCCATTATTTTCTTTTTGGCCGAAACTAAGCCCCTTGCTACTGATCATTTTCTTTTGATTTTGATCTTTAAAGATCCCTTAGGATATTATTTGTATTAGCCTGGTACAGTAGAACAAGGTAACAGGAATCTGTTTTGGATCTCTCATCGAGTTGGGTCGTTAAGGTAAGACGGACTTTGTCATCTTTTCCTGTTCATATTTTAGTTGTAGTAGCCAAAGCCGAATGGCTAATTGGCTTGTTTGATGCTATTGGGTTGACTCATACTTTTTCTTCTTTGGGGCCGCCTATTCCGGGAAACCTTGTTAGAAGAAGTATTTGAATTCCAAGTCTAAGAATCGGTCAATCTTTGAACCCTATCTCTCTATTTGGGATCTCAAGGTAAGTGCTTTCTCTCTAGTAATTCGTTTGGGTTCTCTTCTCGTGATTCACTGACCTTAATCTATTGTTTGTTAATCAACTGTCATCTCATTATAGTATCTTCTGAACAAGAATGTTTCATGGATTCAAATGCCAGCCAAACGAAGGAAAGGGTTGGACCTGTAATCCCAGCCCCTAAGTTCAAAAAGTGCGCGGTGTCTGCTGTTTGAGATTGGCCACCAGGTTGTGGACCGGCTTCAGAACAGAACAGCAGACAAATAATAGTCGTTTCTGCTATCGATAGTGTCGACATAGAGAGTATTATTTTGCGTGTTATCAGGTGTGTAAAACTTCACACACTTTATTTTATCTGTATTATTAATTGTATGGGCTGAAAAGCCGGAAAAAGGCTGTGTGGACAGTCGTAATACCCTTATGGGTAAGGCTAGGGATGCCAGGTACGTGACTGTAACGTTTTCTTTGCGTGTACGGATGTATGTGGTAATCTTTTACTTTGTTGATAGCATGTTGTATTCATTATGACATGTACGTTATGCATGGGATATGGATATGATATAATGGGGAAGTGCTTGATTATTTGGTCAAATGGTAATCGGTGGCTAAGCCACATTGTATTACCTTTGGTCACATGGTGATAGGTGGCCAAGCCACGTTATATTACCTTTGGTCACATAGTGATCGGTGGCTAAGCCACGTTATTTTGTCCTTGAACAGTATGACTGTCAGCATGACTATCAAAGCGGCGTGTAGCGGATGGAGGGTTGATTGTAGAAATCCCCACGGTGTGATGGGCTAGTACGGGGTGGCGTGTAGAGGATGGAAAAAACTAGGTTGGGCTGGGACATATTGTATTCATATCTGTTGTATGCCATCTTGAATGGACTAAGGCCCAATATGCGATTGTGGGCCACGAGCCGTTTATGTGATATAGGGGATTTACATACTGAGTCTTGGTGACTCACCCCTTGCTTAACCTTTCAAGTAATCAGTAGATCGTGGATATGGGAGCCTAGGCGGACTCGTGGAGGCCATAAAGTCTTTTCTTTTCGTAAACTTGTTTCCTGCTATATTTCATTTTTAATTTGGGATTTTTGGTTATGTAATAAGGCCTTTCTAAGTTAATATTTGGTTTTTTTATTTGCTATTTATTTAAAATTTGACACTATGAAAACTTAATCACGAAAGTAAAGATAGGGTTTTCAAAATTCGAGTAACACAGAACAAACGTTTTCTTTCAAGTATCACTAAGCATAACGAATATTCGATTAACACAAATTGAAATTTTCCTAAACTAATAAATCATTGTTTTCAAGACATCGCCTTAATCGAAAGTTTTCAAATCTACGGTTTTTCCAAAATTCAACTAAATTTCATTTTTACTTCACCCTGTAACATACTAAATCTGGTCGTAACGTTTAGGCTGGGTTTGGGGCATTACAACTACACTCAATTATATAGTAAAATGATCATTCAGCATACAAACATGTGATAAACACATTTACAATATGACATGTAATCAAATTCGAGCCTTAATCGAGCTTACAAAAGTTCATTTGTTAACCCGAGCACGAAATAGGACTAAATTGTAAAGTTTTAAAACTTTGAGTCGACGTCGCGATGTGACATACTGACTTGGCCTCGTTGAGATGGCGGGGTACCTTATTATGTCGTGGCTTGAAGTCCAAAGCTCGTCACAACGTCCATTGCCCGACGTCTTGACGTGAACTCTATTTTTGGTACAAATTAGGCCATTCGGTACCTATCTTATAGCTAACATTCAATTTACTAATTGGTGAACATTTGTACAAGCTCTCATGCACAAAAACATCTCAAACATGTACCTAAACATATATAAACATTCTCACATTTATTATAGTACCTATTTATCCAACAAATATAACCATTCCAAAATTTAATTTATACTTATGACATATCACCTTATAGCACAAAATTATAACATATTATACCATTAATTGTTCATTACATATGTTTCAACCTTATCAACCAAACATACCTTTTATCATGTCATTGCTTACAAATCCAACTATCCACATGACAATGCCTTTACTATGCCAACTTAAGTTGAAACATAACCATTTAGATGCCATACTTACCTTAAACATACTAACCAAGATATCCATTCATCTAGGCATCACAATAGTCAATTCATGCATCTTTAAACCATATGCAAAATCAACCATTAGATCACATATATGTGTATATCAATTTCATTTCCATAAACACATCACAAAGGATTATATACATCAAGACACCGATATACATGCCACAACTATGAACTTAAAACTATCGAAAAGCTACCGATTCAATAGCAGGATGGTGTGAGCTTCGTATAATCCGCTTAACATGTTCTGCAAGGTCATATACAAAGGGAAAGGAGAAATAACTGGGTAAGCATATCGAATGCTTAGTAAGTTCATAGGAACTAAACAACAACTTACCTCAATTTACAATTTACTACAATAAGCTACTAGCTTGACAAGTTTGTCTAAACATGGCAACTGCATACAACCAGGTGAGTAATTCAAGAATATAACATTCCAATTCACTTATATTCAACATTTCAATGTCATTCACGTAATAAATCAACATTTATTTAATTCAATATCATTTTCCATCTATTTTTCAATGATACATCCAATTTCAATTTAATTTCAATCACTATTTCGTTTCATTATTCAAATTCAGAATCAAATTCATTGGTTCTCCACATTTTTATATCAGCCCTCCGGGCTTATATAATACGTTTGAATGATCTTTCACATGCTATCGATATTTGTATATCACAATATTTATTTATATCATCAAATCATAATATCAACGTAATTCAGATATCATTTATCCAATTGACATTTTATATCCCTATTAACTTGACTCAGACTTGAACGGATATACAGATCCAACCAACACACCAATTTGGTACCTAGTGCCTCATCGAAATATTCCAAAGTAAAAGTTGTGCCCAGCACTCATCGACACGTAGTCGAAGTAACTCGTACTCTATCTATCTTATGGTGTAACGCCCTTAACCCGACCCGATTCGTTGGGTCCGAATTTCAAATGTTAACACAAAATACTTAACAATTTAACAAAAATATATTACAATTTTTCATTTCTCTAAATATTCTATTTATCATTTTTACTGAAAAATTTAATATCTAGAAACAGAAGGAGTATTTAAAAATACTTATTACATTAGACGCGAAACTGAAAATTACAATAAAGAAGTTTGTTAACTATAGACACTTAAGATGTATCTTAAAACTACACCAAATTTCCATTGTATGCACAATAACCCACTTTGCCGCTACTCTGGCGTACTCCTAGCATTGTCCCTCCTGGCGCAAATTATTTCCCAAGTACCCAAAAACCATAATAAACTTGTTAAGTTCAAAGAACTTAGTGAGCATTATTATACATTACCTTAGCGGATACTTCTTATTCTTTGAAGGACATCAGCAAGTCAACCATAATTTTGAACCAATTATATTGGGCGGATACCACTACAGTTTTCATATACACATACACATAAACTATCATACTCTTAACATACCAATTATTTCTTATCTGACTAACTGAAGATTCTTTCAGACATTTCTTAATTCTCTTTGTTACATATGTACTTCTCAGTAGAACATACCTTCAAAAATCGTTTCTGACAGGCCATATCTTAATACTTGCATTTATTTCAAAACAATTGTTTGCTAACATTAATCACGAGTTGATTCATGCACTTCTGGTGAATACTTATGCATATCTGAGTACCAACAAACTATTAATCAAATCACACCCTGAACCATTACCACATAACCCATACTAATAATATACTATGTAGATCAATCAAATGACTTCCATGCCATTTTACTCCAGAACCCCAAACTCCAAAATAATTAATAATCAGATTTCATATGGTTACAGGCGAAGTCATTATACAACCCAGAAAAAATAGATTCTAGAAAAATCTAATTCAACCATTTCATAACACAAACGTACCCACATTGTAAAATTCTTAAGTCAAACATAGCTATGAATATATCCATGTCCAACATTATCCGACCATCATGACAGATATATTTATTAACACACAAATACACAATTCTTTTCAAAACATAATCATTTATTTTACAGATATTACTCCACCCTTAACTCTAAGCATACCAATACCTTATCACAGCCATTCATTATTTCATAATCAACAGAATTTATCCATAATTTACCTTAAAAACATATATACACAACTTACCAGACATATATGACAGATCACGCCACAAAAAAATAGAATACGCCATAAAGGCATCATACGAAACCTCGTGTTTACTATCTTGGCGGACTTCACAAAAGATGCCACAATTTTCTCCTTCATAAACTTATATAGAATTTCATGAATCATTATTTTCCATTTTGATTTACACATTATCGAAGGCTTCACCATGAACAATACATACAGGCATATCTTATCATACCATGGGTTTTAATCACATGGTCTTACATACATTCATGTATCGTGTTTTGCCAACCCAGTCTTCATTTTACTAGAGACTACACCATGAAAGTTTCCAAATCATACCAAGTTTTTACGGGCCTCTACCTCATGGTCTTACACTCAAATTTAATCCATGATATGCCAGTCTAGTTAGAAATATAATTGCCCTACCAAAGGCTTCACAATAGAACGTTAGCTCAATATTTACTGACCCAGATAATAACCTTCTTACAAAATCATACACCTCGTATACCAGAGCTTTACTTGCATACTTATCAAACATTATTCTTTTAATAGAACCTTATGCATATTATTACAGAACATCTCTCATCTTTACTATACCCATACCCTTACCATTTTCTATAGACATCATCATCCCATCTATGAATGTGTGTATATATATATACTTCTTATTTGAACAATTCATATAAAAGAGTCAGGGTAGAGACTCACTTAAACTCACCTACTATAGTTCTAAGTTCCAGACTCGAACATCTCTTTCGAACCAACAACAACAACTGCTTAGAAACACAAATTTACTATTACAACTCTTATACATATATTTCACTTATCTTCTCGATTGCTGACAACCTCATGCAAAACTTGTACGTAAAGCTGTCTTGTTCATACAACCCTTACAGTCTTACACTTTCAAAACTTAAAATGCAGAGCTGAAACACTTACCTGAAGATGGAATAACCACTGATTAAACCCAGAATCATAGCTTCCAACTTTGTGAGAAATAGATACATTTATACTTTTTAAGAAAGAATCAAAGCATAGTATTTTTAAGAAAGAAGAAGAACTTCTCTCAAAACCCTTCTCACACATATAAATATGACCCACTTACTTAGTGGAACTTAACAACTGTCACACATTTCAGAATTTACCTTATTAATGGTTTACAGTTTCCAAGAGAAACATAAATAAGTAACCTACATTCAAAATTATCAGGCTAGGCTATCCAATTGATTTCTGACTAGATTACTTATAATCTAACTAGCATAGTACTCTAGATAAACAAGGCTTATTACACCTTTGGCGCTAACTCATATCATGTAACATCCTTAAATCGGGGTCTCTGCATTTTGCTTGTGTTGCATGTGATCAATTGTCTATTATGGTTATTTAACATGTTTTGGGGTCTAGTTATAACCCTAGGTTAGGCCTGAGTTAGGGCTAAAAATTTTATTTTAGTGCTTGGGAAGAGGGACCTAGGTGAGTTAGGTGTTAAAAGAATTTATTGGGGGTTTGTGACACAAGAAATCAATTGGAAAAGTGGCAAGGAGGCGCCACTTAAGCACAAGGGAGATGACGCTACAAGCAGGGGAAGGAGAGCTCGGGTTCGAGCTGCAGAAATCCTTGCTTTGCTATTTCTTTTTCACACCAGAAGCAGGGAGGAAGTGTGCTCAGGTGGGACTCTCTTGATGGATGAGGATTAAGCTATCAGAATTAAATGGATGAAGGGGAGAGAAATGTGGAGTTTGACTCATTCAAACGAATTTGAACTGATGGAAGGGAGGAAATTTAGGAGTTTGAATAATTTCAAAATCATTTGAAGTGTTGGCCGAATTTTGGACTTTGGGGAAGAGGGTGTAATCGGTTTTGGGGCTTATTGGGGTGTGGCCGAATGTGTTATGGGAGATAGCTAGGGATGGCTAGCTTAGAAGGTTTTTCTCTTGGTGTTTTATGTCAAAACCGAAACCCCTCTCTTACTTTTCTCCTCTTCTTGGTTTCTTTTGTGGCAACTTGGGCATTTGGTCTAACCAACTTTGCCATTCCCTTTGAAGAGCCGAAACTCCCTCTTGGCTGAATCTACCTTTGTCACTTTTTCTTTTCTTATTTTTGCTCAAAGCCGAAACTCAAACGCCTATCTTCCTCTTCTCTTTTTGGTTTACCCTTTGTTAGTTTCTCCTTGCCGAAATCACCTTGTTCACTTCTTCTTATTTTTGTTATTCTGTTTAAAGCCGAAACCAACAATCTCACCCCCCATTCGACATCTTTCCTTCTCTCTTTCAAATCCCCTTGTGCCGAAAGTTCATTCATTCTTCATTGCCGAAATCAATCCTACTCCACCTTCTTCCATCTTTTCTATTTGATTTCAAAAGCCGAAAGCTTGTAGTTTTTCTTTCGGTTCATCAAGAGCCTTGGCCGAATACCCTTAGTCTCAGTATCTTCTCTTCCCACGTGATCTAACCTTCATTGAAGTGCCGAAATCAAGTTCACTTCTTTTTGGGTTATAGCCGAATCTTCTGGTAGGTAAACTTTCCATTCTTCTTCTCTTCTTGATGGATTTGGGTAATGCCGAATCTTTTTGGTCTCTCTCTTTTTCTTCAATCGTTACTAATCGGGGATCTTAAAACTTCATTCTTGTTCTATGTGATTGCTGAAACCTCTAACACCAATAGGAGGTGCCGATCTTTGGTGAGTAGAGGCTGAATCAGTGATTAAGGAAGGAGTACAACCCGAACCTGTGGATCTTCGAGATTTGATTGCTGATCTAGGTAAGGTTCTGGTGTTTTCAAATCTATTTCTTAGTCTTTCAGAAGCCGAAGGCTAATCATTTGTGTGTGCTAGTGTTGGGCCAATTGCAAGGGGGATTCATTGCGTAGCTTCGGGATTTGGTTGGAAACCAAATCGGCACTTAGGTAAGGGATTAGCTTCATGCGACATATCTTTCGGGATTGTTAGTTTAGCCGAATGGGCTTTTGGTTACTAACAAGTATTGGCCGATTGTAGGAAGGGGAAAAGCCACATTTTGGGATCTCGTTAGTTTCGCGTAGTTCGAGATTTTGCTAGATCTACGAATAGTCAGGTGTGTAACGCTTACGCACTTCTTTAGTATGACATGTTTATTGTGTTACTGTAATAGCCATTGAAATCGGTGATTTTGCCATAAGGGCATGAGTGTGGATTGCGGGTAAGTCCCCTGACTATGGATTTCGATATATGTTATCATGTTATTGTTTAAGTTATGCCATGTGTTATTTGTATCATCATATGTTATTATGCCACGATTAATATCGACATGATGTTGGGATTGTTGAAAGGAGGGGGATGGTTTATTTGGACTGTCATCAGTGGTTTTGACCACATGACGGGTTGGCACCGTCTTTGATATATTATTTGTGACTAAGTCCCAGTAGTTTTGACCACCAGTGGTTTTGACTACATTGATGAGATTTGTGACTACGGTCACCAGTGGTTTTGACCACATATGGATATTGTGACTTGTCCCAGTGGGTTGGCCCCACATGATTGATACGGGATTGTCATCAGTGGTTTTGACCACAAGATGGGTTGGCCCCATCACTTGATTTGTGACTACGGTCACCAGTGGTTTTGACCACACCAATATATGATATTGTGACTTCGGTCACCAGTGGTTTTGACCACCAGTGGTTTTGACCACACGGGGTAGCTAAAGGAGATCGGATGGTTAGGTTATGGGTTGCATAATTTGCATGTTTTACTGATGATCTGTGTAAGTGCTTGAACTATCGGGTTGGGGATTTATGCACTGAGTCTCGGTTATATTTTACAGATGAGGCATAGATTGCGGATATGGAGCCGGGGAGGACTCGAGGTGGCCATGCAAACTTATTTTCGGGTTTTGACTTTAAAAATTTCTATTTCGGTTTTATTTATTTACTTTAAATTTGGTTTGGGTTTTGTAATAAGGCCGCTAAGTATTATTTTGGGTTTTTAATTATTTGCTTTACTTTTGATTATATTATGCATGTGCTTAACAACTTAATTGTTTATTAACCATTGAAAACAACGTTTTCAAAATTATACCTCTTCGAATTTTTCAAACGTTACCATCGGGTAACAAAGTTCACAAGATAATAAAGATAACTTGGATGTTTTTACAATTTTAATTTGCAAACAACTTCAAATGCAAATGGTTTTAAACTTAACTATGCTCGACTCACTCGATTTTTAACAAGTATCGTATGTTTTCTAAAAATGGTAACAACAAGTGGAATTCCAAACATAAGTTTTAAAATGACAAAAACACAACTTTTAACATCGTTTTAAGCCGGTATTTTAGAACCTTAAATAATAACAGAGTTTTCCTTAGAAAGTATTCGGCAACTTGTTTTGTTTAAAAATATTTTCACTCCGTAGCATGACAGATTCGGTCGTGGTGTGTTAACTGGTTTGGGGTGTTAAAATTATGGTATCAGAGCCAGTTTCAACAGCTCGGCTGTGGGCCCGAGGCCCAAAAATGTTTTAAATGGATTATGAAAGGCTTTTATGGGAAAAAGTACAGTGGTGAAAGCATGGCACTGAGTCTCCGGCACCAATCCGCCCAGGTAAATACCCCAAACTGTTGCTTTGATGATGTGATTATGATGATATTGGCATGACTAATAGTAGTAGGAGCTACTCTAGAGATTTGAACTATAGGATGGATGTACTCACGAACTAATCTCTGATTAAACTTCTCATAAAACTGTGCTTTAATAGATAGTGGAATAAAGTCTAATGCATAAAACTTTTAATCAGCTCATATTGTATCGGTAGACATGAGTACAGGTGGACGTGGACGTAATACTCGGGGATGAGGTAGGGGTAGGATGACGGTCTCGGAACTGGTAGGGTCTGGTCATGAATCAAAAAATGAGGTACCACCGCCGCCAGCTGTGGGCGCGGAATATCAGGATCAGACAGGTGGTAATGACGCAGTGTCATAGGCTGTGCTGTGGGTACTAGAAAGGGTTGCGAGTGCAGGCGTGGGAACAGGAGCTCGAAAATCTGTGACCGCGTGACTCAAGGCGAATGGTGCAGAGGTGTTTAGAGGTGTATCCAGTGTGGCACCTAGTACGGCAGAATATTGGCTGGAGGCGACTATACGCATCATGGATAACCTGGATTTTTCAGTTGAGGAAAAGCTGAAGGGGATTGTATCTCTGCTTCGGGATGAGTCATATCAGTGGTGGCTCACGGTTAGGGACGGAGCGATAACAGAGGATATCACTTGGGAATTCTTTAGAGCAGCCTATCAGAGGAAATACATAGGGGCTAGCTACATTGATGCGCAGCGCAGGGCGTTCTTGAACTTAGTCCAGGGTAATAAGACTGTAGCGGAATATGAGGCGAAATTCCTTCGGCTGAGTCGCTATGCACGTGGTATTGTGGACACTGAGCATGAGCACTGTGTTAGATTTGAGGATGGGCTGAGGGACGAGCTGCGGATAATAATTGCCCCACAGCAGGAACGAGAGTTTGCCATTTTAGTGGAAAAAACCAAGGTTGCTGAGGGGGTGAAATAGTCTGCAAGGCGGAACCAGGATAAGAGTTGGAACAAAAGGAATTCTGGATCATCTGGGTTTGCCGGGAATCAGCAGAAAAGGGTTAGATGTAGTGGGCCTAATCAAGCTACCAGGCCTGCTGCTGCTAATACTCAGTGGCCGCCACGATGTGCTCGGTGTGGGAAGTCTCATACGGGGGAATGCTAGACTGAAAACAGAGGTTGCTTTGAGTGCGGATCGATGGGGCATAGAGTGAGGGATTGTCCATAGAGGACAACTAGGTTGTAGTCTGAGGATCAGAATCGTACTCGGTCGTCGGGAGGAATGGTCGGCGCCACCACGGAGGGTCGTGTGCAGTGCGGCCGGGAGGTAATGGCTCTAGTAGAGGCCGTGGAGCACCGGGCAGAAATGCAGGTGGTATGGAGGCGAGACAGCCTGGGTTGGTCTACGCAGCGGGTGTGACGACCGGACGTCATAACCGACGCGTTTTAATTTTTAGAGTACCTTATAATGCTTTAATAGATGTCGGTTCGACGCACTCGTATGTTGCTAGTAGCATAGTGGAAACCATGAACTTAGATTCTGAGATTACTTCTAGGAAGATGACAGTGATAAGCCCTCTAGGTCACTCTATAGAAGTAAGTAAACTGTATACTGATGTACCCCTAGAACTTCAAGGGGTCGTGTTTTTTGGCTGATTTGATGAAACTGCCGTTTGGGGAGTTCGATCTGATTCTCGGGATGGATTGGCTGGTAAAGTATCAAGCTAGTTTGGATTGTGTAGCTAAGCACATGGTGTTGAAGACAATGGAAGGTGAGGAGGTGGTGGTGATAGGTAATAGGAGAGATTACCTATCCAATGTGGTCTCTGCACTGAAGGCAGAGAAAATGGTTAGAAAAGGTTGTGAGGCATTCATGGTACATGTCTGTGCTTTGAAAGCTAAGGATTCAGCTGTGGAGAATGTCTGAACCGTGAAGGAATTTGCTGATGTATTTCCAGAGGAACTTCCGGGTGTGCCTCCGGACCGTGAAGTTGAATTCGGGATAGATCTGTTGCCAGGAACTGCGCCAGTGTCTATTACTCCATATAGGATGGCGCCAAAGGAATTGGTGGAGTTAAAGGCGCAGATTCAGGAATTGTTGGACAGGGGTTTCATCCGGCCGAGTATATCTCCTTGGGGAGCACCCGTGCTCTTTCTTAAGAAGAAAGACGGTACAATGCGGATGTGTATAGACTATCGCTAGCTGAATAAGTTGACGATCAAAAACAAGTATCCGTTGCCCAGGATTGACGACTTGTTTGATCAACTTAAGGGTGCATCGATTTTCTCTAAGATTGATCTCAGGTCAGGGTATCGTCAACTCAAAGTGAAGGAGGCAGATATTCATAAGACGGCATTTCGTACTCGGTATGGGCACTCACGAGTTTTTGGTAATGCCCTTCGGGTTGACTAATGCACCTAAGCATTCATGGACATGATGAATCGGGTGTTTCAGTCGTATTTGTTTCGATTTGTCGTAGTGTTTATCGACGACATCTTGGTGTACTCGAAATCGGAGGAGAAACATGACGCGCATCTTCGAGTGGTTCTGCAGGTTCTAAGGGAAAAGCAGTTATACGCCAAGTTTAGTAAGTGTGAGTTCTGGCTTAAGGAGGTAACTTTCTTGGGTCATGTTGTATCAGCCGAGGGGATTAGGGTGGATCCTCGAAAGATCGAGGCGTTGTTGGATTGGAAATCACCTAAGTCTCATTGCGGAGATTCAAGTTTTACTGGTTTGGCGGGATACTACGTAGGTTCGTAGAGGGTTTTTCTTTGATTGCAGCGCCGTTGACTAAGTTGTTGAGAAAAGGGGTTCCGTTTGTGTGGTCTGAGAAACAGCAAGAGAGTTTCAAGAAGTTGAAGAAGATTCACCAAAGCCCCGCTTTGATTTTTTGAGGTAGGGAAGGAATTCACGATTTATTGTGATGCATCACATCTTTGGTTTAGGGTGTGTCTTGATGCAAGATTGGAAGGTGGTAGCGTATGCATCTCGGCGATTGAGGCCTCATGAGGGTAATTATCCGACACACAACTTGGAATTGGCTGCAGTGGTTTTTGCCTTGAAGATTTGGAGGCATTACTTGTTTGGGGAAAAGTCGATAGTTTACACGGATCACAAGAGTCTGAAGTACCTCTTGACTCAGAAAGACTTAAACTTGAGGCAGCGAAGGTAGATCGAGTTGTTGAAGGACTACGGCTGCTCGATTGAGTACCATCCGGGTAAGGCTAATGTAGTAGCTGATGCGTTGAGCCACAAGGTGGTAGCAGACTTGAGAGCGATGTTTGCTCACCTTAGTCTATATGACGACGGGAGTCTTTTGGCAGAATTGCAAGTGAAGCCGAGTTGGATTGATCAGGTTAAGGAGAAACAGCTGACAGATGAGGTTTTGAGTGCTCGGAGGTTACAAGTGCAGAATGGTGAGTCTGAGGGTTACAGCTTGGGTAGTGATGGAGCACTGTGTTTTCAAGAGAAGGTATGTATGCCTAAGGACGTCGAGTTGAGACAGCGGATTCTTCAGGAAGCTCATAGCAGCCCATACGCTATGCATCCTGGAGGCAGTAAAATGTATCGTGATTTGAGGAGCGATTACGGTGGCGTGTCTTAAGCGGGAAGTAACGACTTTGTGGGCAAGTGTTTGACATACCAAGACGCGTTAAAGTCGAGCATCGATTGCCGTCGAAAATTTGTTGCGACCGATAAAGATTCCGCATGGAAGTGGGAAAGGATTACGATGGACTTCGTTAGTGGGCTTCCCCTTACGCCTAGTAAGAAGGACTCGATCAGGGTGATTGTGGACCACTTGACTAAGTCAGCTCATTTCATACCGGTAAAGGTTGATTATTCGCTCGAGTTAGCCAAGTTGTATGTGGCAGAGATAGTAAGGTTGCATGGAGTGCCAGTGTCAATCATTTCGGATAGGGATCCCAGGTTCACATTGAGGTTCTTGAAAGCTTTGCATCAGGCATTGGGGACGAAGTTAGATTTTAACACGGCTTTTCATCCGCAGTCTGATGGACAGTCGGAGAGGGTAATTCAGATTTTGGAAGATATGTTAAGAAATTGTGTTTTGGATTTCAGCGGTAGTTGGGAGGAGTATCTACCATTGGCAGAGTTCGCTTATAGCAATCGTTACCAAGCGAGTATACAGATGGCACCATATGAGGCGCTATATGGACAAAAATGTCGTACTCCTACGTGTTGGACAAAACTGGGTGAACGACAGATGTTGGGTCCGGAGTTGGTGGCAGAAACAGAGAATAAGGTTAGGGTAATTCGAGCTCGTCTTAAGGAAGCGTCAGACAGGCAGAAGTCTTACGCCGATCTTAAGTGCAGGGATATAGAGTATGCAGTAGGTGATAAGGTCTTTCTGAAGGTATCGCCATGGAAGAAAGTGTTGAGATTTGGGCGAAAAGGCAAGCTAAGCCCTAGGTTTATCGGGCTATATACGGTGTTGAAACGAGTGGGACCAGTAGCTTATCAGCTCGAGTTACCAGCAGAGTTAAGTCAGATTCATGACATCTTCCATGTTTCCATGCTTAGGCGCTATCGATCAGATCCGTCACATGTTGTGCCGATTCATGGATATAGAGGTAAACTTCGATTTGTCGTTTGAGGAGGAACCAGTACAGATCTTGGATCGGGATGTCAAGGCTCTGCGACAGAAGTCAGTTCCCTTGGTGAAAGTATTATGACGGAACCATGGTACAGAGGAGGCCACGTGAGAACCAGAGGATGTAATGCGACAGCAATACCCTTAACTCTTCTGATCAGGTAATTTCGTGGTCGAAATTATTTTTAAGGGGGGTAGAACTGTAACATCCTTAAATCGGGGTCTCTGCATTTTGCTTGTGTTACATGTGATGAATTGTCTATTATGGTTATTTAACATGTTTTGGGGTCTAGTTATAACCCTAGGTTAGGCCTGAGTTAGGGCTAAAAATTTTATTTTAGTGCTTAGGAAGAGGGACCTAGGTGAGTTAGGTGTTAAAAGAATTTATTGGGGGTTTGTGACACAAGAAATCAATTGGAAAAGTGGCAAGGAGGTGCCACTTAAGCACAAGGGAGATGACGCCACAAGCAGGGGAAGGAGAGCTCGGGTTCGAGCTGCAGAAATCCCTGCTTTGCTATTTCTTTTTCACGCCGGAAGCAGGGAAGAAGTGTGCTCAGGTGGGACTCTCTTAATGGATGAGGATTAAGCTATCAGAATTAAATGGATGAAGGGGAGAGAAATGTGGAGTTTGACTCATTCAAATGAATTTGAACTGATGGAAGGGAGAAATTTAGGAGTTTGAATAATTTCAAACTCATTTGAAGTGTTGGCCAAATTTTGGACTTTGGGGAAGGGGGTGTAATCAGTTTTGGGGCTTATTGGGGTGTGGCCGAATGTGTTATGGGAGATAGCTAGGGACGGGTAGCTTAGAAGGTTTTTCTCTTGGTGTTTTACGTTAAAACCGAAACCCTCTCTTACTTTTCTCCTCTTCTTGGTTTCTTTTATGGCAACTTGGGCATTTGGTCGAACCAACTTTGTCATTCTCTTTGAAGAGCCAAACTCCTTCTTGGCCGAATCTACCTTTGTCACTTTTTCTTTTCTTATTTTTGCTCAAAGCCAAACTCAAACCCCTATCTTCTTCTTCTCTTTTCGGTTTACCTTTGTTAGTCTTCTCCTTGCTTTGAAATCACCTTGTTCACTTCTTCTTATTTTTGTTATTCTGCTTAAAGCCAAAACCAACAATCTCACCCCCATTCGACATCTTTCCTTCTCTCTTTCAAATCCCTGTGCCGAAAAGTTCATTCATTCTTCATTGCCAAATCAATCCTACTCCACCTTCTTCCATCTTTTCTATTTGATTTCAAAAGCCGAAAGCTTGTTGTTTTTCTTTCGGTTCATCAAGAGCCTTGGCCGAATACCCTTAGTCTCGCCTCTTCTCTTGTCACGTGATCTAGCCTTCATTGAAGTGCCAAATCAAGTTCTCTTCTTTTTGGGTTATAAGCCAATCTTACAGTAGGTAAACTTTCCATTCTTCTTCTCTCCTTGATGGATTTGGGTAATGCCGAATTTTTTGGTCTCTCTCTTTTCTTCAATCGTTACTAATCGGGGATCTTAAAACTTTATTCTTGTTCTATGTGATAGATTTAAACCTCTATCACCAATAGGGAGTGCCGATCTTTGGTGAGTAGAGGCCGAATCGATCATTAAGGAAGGAGTACAACCCGAACCTGTGGATCTTTAGGATTTGATTGCAGATCTAGGTAAGGTTCTAGTGTTTTCAAATCTATTTCTTAGTCTTTCGGAAGCCGAAGGCTAACCATTTGTGTGTGCTAGTGTTGGGCCGATTGCAAGGGGGATTCATTGCGTAGCTTCGGGATTTGGTTGGAAACCAAATCCGCACTTAGGTAAGGGATTAGCTTCATGCCACATATCGTTCGGGATTGTTAGTTTAGCTGAATGGGCTTTTGGTTGCTAACAAGTATTGGCCGATTATAGGAAGGGGAAAAGCCACGTTTTGGGATCTCGTTAGTTTCGCGTAGTTCGGGATTTCGCTAGATCTACGAATAGTTAGGTGTGTAACGCTTACACACTTCTTTAGTATGACATGTTTATTGTGCTACTGTAATAGCCATTGAAATCGGTGATTTTGCCATAAGGGCATGAGTGTGGATTGCGGGTAAGTCCCCTGACTATGGATTTCGATATATGTTATCATGTTATTGTTTAAGTTATGCCATGTGTTATTTGTATCATCATATGCTATTATGCCACGATTAATATCGACATGATGTTGGGATTGTTGAGAGGAGGGGGATGATTTATTTGGACTGTCACCAGTGGTTTTGACCACACGACGGGTTGGCCCCGTCTTTGATATATTATTTGTGACTAAGTCCCAGTGGTTTTGACCACCAGTGGTTTTGACCACATTGATGAGATTTGTGACTACGGTCACCAGTGGTTTTGACCACATATGGATATTGTGACTCGTCTCAGTGGTTTGGTGCCACAGTGGGTTGGCTCCACATGATTGGTACGAGATTGTCATCAGTGGTTTTGACCACCCGATAGGTTGGCCCTATCACTTGATTTGTGACTACGGTCACCAGTGGTTTTGACCACACCGATATATGATATTGTGACTTCGGTCACCAGTGGTTTTGACCACCAGTGGTTTTGACCACACGGGGTAGCTAAAGGAGATCGGATGGTTAGGTTATGGGTTGCATAATTTGCATGTTTTACTGATGATCTGTGTAAGTGCTTGAACTATCGGGTTGGGGATTTATGCACTGAGTCTCGGTTATATTTTACAGATGAGGCATAGATTGCGGATATGGAGCCGGGGAGGACTCGAGGTGGCCATGCAAACTTATTTTCGGGTTTTGACTTTAAAAATTTCTATTTCGGTTTTATTTATTTACTTTAAATTTGGTTTGGGTTTTGTAATAAGGCCGCTAAGTATTATTTTGGGTTTTTAATTATTTGCTTTACTTTTGATTATATTATGCATGTGCTTAACAACTTAATTGTTTATTAACCATTGAAAACAACGTTTTCAAAATTATACCTCTTCGAATTTTTCAAACGTTACCATCGGGTAACAAAGTTCACAAGATAATAAAGATAACTTGGATGTTTTTACAATTTTAATTTGCAAACAACTTCAAATGCAAATGGTTTTAAACTTAACTATGCTCGACTCACTCGATTTTTAACAAGTATCGTATGTTTTCTAAAAATGGTAACAACAAGTGGAATTCCAAACATAAGTTTTAAAATGACAAAAACACAACTTTTAACATCGTTTTAAGCCGGTATTTTAGAACCTTAAATAATAACAGAGTTTTCCTTAGAAAGTATTCGGCAACTTGTTTTGTTTAAAAATATTTTCACTCCGTAGCATGACAGATTCGGTCGTGGTGTGTTAACTGGTTTGGGGTGTTAAAATTATGGTATCGAGCGAGTTTCAACAGCTCGGCTGTGGGCCCGAGGCCCAAAAATGTTTTAAATGGATTATGAAAGGCTTTTATGGGAAAAAGTACAGTGGTGAAAGCATGGCACTGAGTCTCCGGCACCAATCCGCCCAGGTAAATACCCCAAACTGTTGCTTTGATGATGTGATTATGATGATATTGGCATGACTAATAGTAGTAGGAGCTACTCTAGAGATTTGAACTATAGGATGGATGTACTCACGAACTAATCTCTGATTAAACTTCTCATAAAACTGTGCTTTAATAGATAGTGGAATAAAGTCTAATGCATAAAACTTTTAATCAGCTCATATTGTATCGGTGAGACATGAGTGCAGTGGGCGTGGACGTAATACTCGGGGATGAGGTAGGGGTAGGATGACGGTCTCGGAACTGGTAGGGTCTGGTCATGAATCAAAAAATGAGGTACCACCGCCGCCAGCTGTGGGCGCGGAATATCAGGATCAGACAGGTGGTAATGACGCAGTGTCATAGGCTGTGCTGTGGGTACTAGAAAGGGTTGCGAGTGCAGGCGTGGGAACAGGAGCTCGAAAATCTGTGACCGCGTGACTCAAGGCGAATGGTGCAGAGGTGTTTAGAGGTGTATCCAGTGTGGCACCTAGTACGGCAGAATATTGGCTGGAGGCGACTATACGCATCATGGATAACCTGGATTTTTCAGTTGAGGAAAAGCTGAAGGGGATTGTATCTCTGCTTCGGGATGAGTCATATCAGTGGTGGCTCACGGTTAGGGACGGAGCGATAACAGAGGATATCACTTGGGAATTCTTTAGAGCAGCCTATCAGAGGAAATACATAGGGGGGCTAGCTACATTGATGCGCAGCGCAGGCGTTCTTGAACTTAGTCCGGGGTAATAAGACTGTAGCGGAATATGAGGCGAAATTCCTTGGGCTGAGTCGCTATGCACGTGGTATTGTGGACACTGAGCATGAGCACTGTGTTAGATTTGAGGATGGGCTGAGGGCGAGTGCGGATAATAATTGCCCCACAGCAGGAACGAGAGTTTGCCATTTTAGTGGAAAAAACCAAGGTTGCTGAGGGGGTGAAATAGTCTGCAAGGCGGAACCAGGATAAGAGTTGGAACAAAAGGAATTCTGGATCATCTGGGTTTGCCGGGAATCAGCAGAAAAGGGTTAGATGTAGTGGGCCTAATCAAGCTACCAGGCCTGCTGCTGCTAATACTCAGTGGCCGCCACGATGTGCTCGGTGTGGGAAGTCTCATACGGGGGAATGCTAGACTGAAAACAGAGGTTGCTTTGAGTGCGGATCGATGGGGCATAGAGTGAGGGATTGTCCATAGAGGACAACTAGGTTGTAGTCTGAGGATCAGAATCGTACTCAGGTCAGGAGGAATGGTCAGCAGCCACAGAGGGGTCGTGGTGCAGCCAGGGGAGGTAATGGCTCTAGTAGAGGCCGTGGAGCACCGGGCAGAAATGCAGGTGGTATGGAGGCGAGACAGCCTGGGTTGGTCTACGCAGCGAGGTGACGCACCGGACGTCATAACCGGTACGTTTTTAATTTTTAGAGTACCTTATAATGCTTTAATAGATGTCGGTTCGACGCACTCGTATGTTGCTAGTAGCATAGTGGAAACCATGAACTTAGATTCTGAGATTACTTCTAGGAAGATGACAGTGATAAGCCCTCTAGGTCACTCTATAGAAGTAAGTAAATCAGATATCTTGATGTACCCTAGAACTTCAAGGGGTCGTGTTTTTTGGCTGATTTGATGAAACTGCCGTTTGGGGAGTTCGATCTGATTCTCGGGATGGATTGGCTGGTAAAGTATCAAGCTAGTTTGGATTGTGTAGCTAAGCACATGGTGTTGAAGACAATGGAAGGTGAGGAGGTGGTGGTGATAGGTAATAGGAGAGATTACCTATCCAATGTGGTCTCTGCATCAAGGCGCAGAAAATGGTTAGAAAAGGTTGTGAGGCATTCATGGTACATGTCTGTGCTTTGAAAGCTAAGGATTCAGCTGTGGAGAATGTCCGAACCGTGAAGGAATTTGCTGATGTATTTCGAGAGGAACTTCCGGGTGTGCCTCGGACCGTGAAGTTGAATTCGGATAGATCTGTTGCCGGGAATCTGCGCCGGTGTCTATTACTCCATATAGGATGGCGCCAAAGGAATTGGTGGAGTTAAAGGCGCAGATTCAGGAATTGTTGGACAGGGGTTTCATCCGGCCGAGTATATCTCCTTGGGGAGCACCCGTGCTCTTTCTTAAGAAGAAAGACGGTACAATGCGGATGTGTATAGACTATCGCTAGCTGAATAAGTTGACGATCAAAAACAAGTATCCGTTGCCCAGGATTGACGACTTGTTTGATCAACTTAAGGGTGCATCGATTTTCTCTAAGATTGATCTCAGGTCAGGGTATCGTCAACTCAAAGTGAAGGAGGCAGATATTCATAAGACGGCATTTCGTACTCGGTATGGGCACTACGAGTTTTTGGTAATGCCCTTCGGGTTGACTAATGCACCGGAAGCATTCATGGACATGATGAATCGGGTGTTTCAGTCGTATTTGTTTCGATTTGTCGTAGTGTTTATCGACGACATCTTGGTGTACTCGAAATCGGAGGAGAAACATGACGCGCATCTTCGAGTGGTTCTGCAGGTTCTAAGGGAAAAGCAGTTATACGCCAAGTTTAGTAAGTGTGAGTTCTGGCTTAAGGAGGTAACTTTCTTGGGTCATGTTGTATCAGCCGAGGGGATTAGGGTGGATCCTCGAAAGATCGAGGCAGTGTTGGATTGGAAATCACCTAAGTCTGTTGCAGAGATTCGAAGTTTTCTGGGTTTGGCAGGATACTACAGAAGGTTCGTAGAGGGTTTTTCTTTGATTGCAGCGCCGTTGACTAAGTTGTTGAGAAAAGGGGTTCCGTTTGTGTGGTCTGAGAAACAGCAAGAGAGTTTCAAGAAGTTGAAGAAGATTCTGACTGAAGCCCCGGTTTTGATTCAGCCTGAGGTAGGGAAGGAATTCACGATTTATTGTGATGCATCACATACTGGTTTAGGGTGTGTACTGATGCAAGATTGGAAGGTGGTAGCGTATGCATCTCGGCAGTTGAGGCCTCATGAGGGTAATTATCCGACACACAACTTGGAATTGGCTGCAGTGGTTTTTGCCTTGAAGATTTGGAGGCATTACTTGTTTGGGGAAAAGTCGATAGTTTACACGGATCACAAGAGTCTGAAGTACCTCTTGACTCAGAAAGACTTAAACTTGAGGCAGCGAAGGTAGATCGAGTTGTTGAAGGACTACGGCTGCTCGATTGAGTACCATCCGGGTAAGGCTAATGTAGTAGCTGATGCGTTGAGCCACAAGGTGGTAGCAGACTTGAGAGCGATGTTTGCTCACCTTAGTCTATATGACGACGGGAGTCTTTTGGCAGAATTGCAAGTGAAGCCGAGTTGGATTGATCAGGTTAAGGAGAAACAGCTGACAGATGAGGTTTTGAGTGCTCGGAGGTTACAAGTGCAGAATGGTGAGTCCGAGGGTTACTGACTTGGGTAGTGATGGAGCAATCTTTGTGTTTTCAAGAGAAGGTATGTATGCCTAAGGACGTCGAGTTGAGACAGCGGATTCTTCAGGAAGCTCATAGCAGCCCATACGCTATGCATCCTGGAGGCAGTAAAATGTATCGTGATTTGAGGGAGCAGTTCTGGTGGCCAGGTCTTAAGCGGGAAGTAACAGAATTTGTGGGCAAGTGTTTGACATACCAGCACGTTAAAGCTGAGCATCAGTTGCCGTCAGGGCTGTTGCAGCCAGTAAAGATTCCGCAGTGGAAGTGGGAAAGGATTACGATGGACTTCGTTAGTGGGCTTCCCCTTACGCCTAGTAAGAAGGACTCAGTCTGGGTGATTGTGGACCACTTGACTAAGTCAGCTCATTTCATACCGGTAAAGGTTGATTATTCGCTCCAGAAGTTAGCCAAGTTGTATGTGGCAGAGATAGTAAGGTTGCATGGAGTGCCAGTGTCAATCATTTCGGATAGGGATCCCAGGTTCACATTGAGGTTCTTGAAAGCTTTGCATCAGGCATTGGGGACGAAGTTAGATTTTAACACGGCTTTTCATCCGCAGTCTGATGGACAGTCGGAGAGGGTAATTCAGATTTTGGAAGATATGTTAAGGGGCTGTGTTTTGGATTTCAGCGGTAGTTGGGAGGAGTATCTACCATTGGCAGAGTTCGCTTATAGCAATCGTTACCAAGCGAGTATACAGATGGCACCATATGAGGCGCTATATGGACAAAAATGTCGTACTCCTACGTGTTGGACAAAAGCGGGTGAGCGGCGGATGTTGGGTCCGAGTTG
This sequence comes from Gossypium bickii, assembly GCA_025503065.1. Lineage (NCBI taxonomy): Eukaryota > Viridiplantae > Streptophyta > Magnoliopsida > Malvales > Malvaceae > Gossypium > Gossypium bickii. The sequence continues at coordinate 44,862,932 of CP106716.1, forward strand.
GTGGCGTAAAACAGAGAGAATAAGGTTAGGGTAATTCGAGCTCGTCTTAAGGAAGCGTCAGACAGGCAGAAGTCTTACGCCGATCTTAAGTGCAGGGATATAGAGTATGCAGTAGGTGATAAGGTCTTTCTGAAGGTATCGCCATGGAAGAAAGTGTTGAGATTTGGGCGAAAAGGCAAGCTAAGCCCTAGGTTTATCGGGCTATATACGGTGTTGAAACGAGTGGGACCAGTAGCTTATCAGCTCGAGTTACCAGCAGAGTTAAGTCAGATTCATGACATCTTCCATGTTTCCATGCTTAGGCGCTATCGATCAGATCCGTCACATGTTGTGCCAGTTGCGGATATAGAGGTAAACTCAGATTTGTCGTTTGAGGAGGAACCAGTACAGATCTTGGATCGGGATGTCAAGGCTCTGCGACAGAAGTCAGTTCCCTTGGTGAAAGTATTATGACGGAACCATGGTACAGAGGAGGCCACGTGAGAACCAGAGGATGTAATGCGACAGCAATACCCTTAACTCTTCTGATCAGGTAATTTCGTGGTCGAAATTATTTTTAAGGGGGGTAGAACTGTAACATCCTTAAATCGGGGTCTCTGCATTTTGCTTGTGTTACATGTGATGAATTGTCTATTATGGTTATTTAACATGTTTTGGGGTCTAGTTATAACCCTAGGTTAGGCCTGAGTTAGGGCTAAAAATTTTATTTTAGTGCTTAGGAAGAGGGACCTAGGTGAGTTAGGTGTTAAAAGAATTTATTGGGGGTTTGTGACACAAGAAATCAATTGGAAAAGTGGCAAGGAGGTGCCACTTAAGCACAAGGGAGATGACGCCACAAGCAGGGGAAGGAGAGCTCGGGTTCGAGCTGCAGAAATCCCTGCTTTGCTATTTCTTTTTCACGCCAGAAGCAGGGAAGAAGTGTGCTCAGGTGGGACTCTCTTAATGGATGAGGATTAAGCTATCAGAATTAAATGGATGAAGGGGAGAGAAATGTGGAGTTTGACTCATTCAAATGAATTTGAACTGATGGAAGGGAGAAATTTAGGAGTTTGAATAATTTCAAACTCATTTGAAGTGTTGGCCAAATTTTGGACTTTGGGGAAGGGGGTGTAATCAGTTTTGGGGCTTATTGGGGTGTGGCCGAATGTGTTATGGGAGATAGCTAGGGACGGGTAGCTTAGAAGGTTTTTCTCTTGGTGTTTTACGTTAAAACCGAAACCCCTCTCTTACTTTTCTCCTCTTCTTGGTTTCTTTTGCGGCAACTTGGGCATTTGGTCGAACCAACTTTGTCATTCTCTTTGAAGAGCCGAAACTCCTTCTTGGCCGAATCTACCTTTGTCACTTTTTCTTTTCTTATTTTTGCTCAAAGCCGAAACTCAAACCCCTATCTTCTTCTTCTCTTTTCGGTTTACCCTTTGTTAGTCTTCTCCTTGCTGAAATCACCTTGTTCACTTCTTCTTATTTTTGTTATTCTGTTTAAAGCCGAAACCAACAATCTCACCCCCCATTCGACATCTTTCCTTCTCTCTTTCAAATCCCCTTGTGCCGAAAGTTCATTCATTCTTCATTGCCGAAATCAATCCTACTCCACCTTCTTCCATCTTTTCTATTTGATTTCAAAAGCCGAAAGCTTGTTGTTTTTCTTTCGGTTCATCAAGAGCCTTGGCCGAATACCCTTAGTCTCAGTCTCTTCTCTTGTCACGTGATCTAGCCTTCATTGAAGTGCCGAAATCAAGTTCTCTTCTTTTTGGGTTATAGCCGAATCTTCTGGTAGGTAAACTTTCCATTCTTCTTCTCTCCTTGATGGATTTGGGTAATGCCGAATTTTTTTGGTCTCTCTCTTTTTCTTCAATCGTTACTAATCGGGGATCTTAAAACTTTATTCTTGTTCTATGTGATAGACGAAACCTCTATCACCAATAGGGGGTGCCGATCTTTGGTGAGTAGAGGCCGAATCAGTCATTAAGGAAGGAGTACAACCCGAACCTGTGGATCTTTAGGATTTGATTGCAGATCTAGGTAAGGTTCTAGTGTTTTCAAATCTATTTCTTAGTCTTTCAGAAGCCGAAGGCTAACCATTTGTGTGTGCTAGTGTTGGGCCGATTGCAAGGGGGATTCATTGCGTAGCTTCGGGATTTGGTTGGAAACCAAATCCGCACTTAGGTAAGGGATTAGCTTCATGCCACATATCGTTCGGGATTGTTAGTTTAGCTGAATGGGCTTTTGGTTGCTAACAAGTATTGGCCGATTATAGGAAGGGGAAAAGCCACGTTTTGGGATCTCGTTAGTTTCGCGTAGTTCGGGATTTCGCTAGATCTACGAATAGTTAGGTGTGTAACGCTTACACACTTCTTTAGTATGACATGTTTATTGTGCTACTGTAATAGCCATTGAAATCGGTGATTTTGCCATAAGGGCATGAGTGTGGATTGCGGGTAAGTCCCCTGACTATGGATTTCGATATATGTTATCATGTTATTGTTTAAGTTATGCCATGTGTTATTTGTATCATCATATGCTATTATGCCACGATTAATATCGACATGATGTTGGGATTGTTGAGAGGAGGGGGATGATTTATTTGGACTGTCACCAGTGGTTTTGACCACACGACGGGTTGGCCCCGTCTTTGATATATTATTTGTGACTAAGTCCCAGTGGTTTTGACCACCAGTGGTTTTGACCACATTGATGAGATTTGTGACTACGGTCACCAGTGGTTTTGACCACATATGGATATTGTGACTCGTCTCAGTGGTTTGGTGCCACAGTGGGTTGGCTCCACATGATTGGTACGAGATTGTCATCAGTGGTTTTGACCACCCGATAGGTTGGCCCTATCACTTGATTTGTGACTACGGTCACCAGTGGTTTTGACCACACCGATATATGATATTGTGACTTCGGTCACCAGTGGTTTTGACCACCAGTGGTTTTGACCACACGGTGTAGCTAAAGGAGATCGGATGGTTAGGTTATGGGTTGCATAATTTGCATGTTTTACTGATGATTTGTGTAAGTGCTTGAACTATCGGGTTGGGGATTTATGCACTGAGTCTCGGTTATATTTTACAGATGAGGCATAGATTGTGGATATGGAGCCGAGGAGGACTCGAGGTGGCCATGCAAACTTATTTTCGGGTTTTGACTTTAAAAATTTCTATTTCGGTTTTATTTATTTACTTTAAATTTGGTTTGGGTTTTGTAATAAGGCCACTAAGTATTATTTTGGGTTTTTAATTATTTGCTTTACTTTTGATTATATTATGCATGTGCTTAACAACTTAATTGTTTATTAACCATTGAAAACAACGTTTTCAAAATTAAACTTAACTATGCTCGACTCACTCGGTTTTTAACTAGTATCGTATGTTTTCTAAAAATGGTAACAACAAGTGGAATTCCAAACATGAGTTTTAAAATGACAAAAACACGACTTTTAACATTGTTTTAAGCTGGTATTTCAGAACCTTAAACAATAACAGAGTTTTCCTTAGAAAGTATTCGGCAACTTGTTTTGTTCAAAAATATTTTCACTCCGTAGCATGCCAGATTCGGTCGTGGTGTGTTGACTGGGTTTGGGGTGTTACATACCATACTTACCGTTTATCACTTAACACAAACTTCCTTAATATAGTTGAATAGCATGAAACAAAATCCTTACCTTCATATGTAGCGGTTATATACACCCTCATGTATATGCCAAAATAAGAAATTGGGCAGTTTACACTTCACCAGGCAGATTATTTTACTATTATGCACCAAAACCTTAGACCCACCAGACATAGGGTGTTACATATGGCATGTCAATTATATCCGACTCTACTCGAGGAGTTAATAAGGTAACCAATAACCCAATTTCATTTTAAGTTCAATTCTCATTCTTTCGATTTCAATATCATCAATTCATTAATCAAAATATCATTTCACACATAGCATATCATGATTTATCTCAATTCCAAGCCAATTTCACAATTTCACCAAGTTATACAATTTTTTAAATTTTATTCAATTAAATCCTCTATCTTAATAACCAATCAAATTCACACCAATATGATTATATCAATCATAATCAACTATCAATTCATTAATTATCTCAAATTTCAATTCATCACGTTCAATTAATCAGTCAATTGATCATTTCTTTACGGTTTAGTCCATATCTCACCTTTTATACCAAATTGTAAACAATTCCAATTATTATCAAACATACACAAATTCATAATTCAAATATATATAAGAATTTAAATACAATCATACCATATAAAGTTACCTGATAAAATTAGCAAACAAGTTGAATTGCAAAGACTAATTGATAATTTTGCCTTTTCCCCAATTATCCTCAGTTTGGTTCAATTCTCTATCTAAATGATAATTCAATTCAATTTATTAATTCCAAAAAAAAAATTATAATATCCTTTTATAAACAAGGATCAATTAAATTTAAAATTTCAAATGCCCCTAAAATTTTTATTTTATTCAATTTAGTCCCTAAAACTAAAATTGTAATATCTTTCAAATTTGAGTTTCGATTTCGAAATCGATCTCAATTACATCATTTTATAACCCTCTATTATCTATAATTACAGAAATTTAGCATCAATTTTGAAATTTACACACTTTAGTCTTTATGTTCAAAGACTAGTAATTAAACTTTACAAACTAGTCCTTTCTAACTTCTAAGCTTAAAATATAACAAATTAATACCAATTTATTCAAGAATTAATCAATGGAAACTTTTTAAAACTTTAACAATTTTATGAATTGGTACATAGGCTAGCTAAATCAAACCCCCACGACCTCAAAAACATAAAAATTACAATAAAATGACTTGAATTACTTACCAATTTGAGGGACCGAATATTTGAAACCTTAGAAAGCTTTCCAAATTTGTTTTTCTTGAAGCTTTAATGTTGAAGAAGAGAAAATAAAGATAACAAGCACTTAGTCATCTTTTATACTTTACTTAACTTTTAACTAATCACCATTACAATCTTAATTAAGCTAAGTTAGTGGATGACAACATCCATTTCCACTATCAAATAAAAAAATGGTTTAATTACCATTTTTATCCCTTTGGAATTTAAAAACCTATATTGATGAACTTTTACAATTTAATACTTATACCTTAATTAATTATCCATTTGACAAAATTAAGAGACCAAACTTTAATTAATATTTATACCAACCTCGTAAATATTAATTAATAATATTTACAAACTCAAACATCAAAAATAGAGTTCAAAAACTGAATTTTTTGACACCATTAACTTTTGAGTCGTTATAGGTCTGAAAAGCATAAGCACACTTAGCGATTGCTTCTTTTTCTAAAGGGAAGGGAAAGTACGTTAAAAAAATCAAGGCTAAGTCCTTTAGGCCACCTAAAGTGGAAAGTAGGAGAACCAAGAAGCTTAAAGATGTATTTAAGTCTAAATGTTTCTTCTACAATAAGAAAGGGCATTTTAAGGTCAACTGCAAATAGTGAAAAGATTACCTAACCACTAAGGGCAAAGGTATAGAACTTTTTATGATTGAAATTTGCTTAGTGGAAGATTCAATAGATGACCTAACTTCACTTGTAGTAGTCATTTTAGATCATTTGCACACTTAAAGATTTCTAGGTATTTAGTATTTTATATTACATTTTTGATATTTAGGTCTTAGGATTAAAATATTAATAAAACAAGTGTTTTTACACATTTTTTACTATGTTGATGACTCGTAAGGCCGATTCGGGCCTCGTAAGTGACTAATGAGCTACTTAAGTGTGTGTGTGCGCGTGTGTGTATGTAGGATACAATTTCAAGTCCAAGAATACAATGAATAAAGATCGGGCCGTGAGGCGAGGAGCCCAATATGCTAACGATGTTGCAAAAGGCCTGGAACGCAATCGACGTCATGACAAGGAACTACCTCTCGTCATGATGACGGGATGAGGAAATGGAAAGAAGCTGCTGTCGAAACCATTTTTAAATTTTAGAAAACGGGGATCGACTTAAAAAAACGGAAATGGAGTCGCCATCAATTCCTTTTTCCTTAGCTGTGATTGGATCACCTTGTAAAACGTTTTATTTCAAAACATTTAATTTTGGTCCATGAAATACAAGAAAACGGATTCGGGAGTCGATTACGTATGAGGAAGGTTTAGCACCCTCATAACGCCCAAAAATTGGTACCTAATCGATAAAATCATGTCCTACTGTTGAAAATTTAAAAAATTTTAAAATATGATTTCTAAAAAAAAAAAACTGAACAATTTGAGTTAAAATTTGGGATTTCTTTGTTCTGAAAGAATACAAACATCACATCCAGCATGTTCAGACATGATATTTTTAAACCCTCGTAACTAAAATTGTCTCATGATTTACAAAATTTATTAAAAGGATATTTAGTTATTTAGTCAAACGGAAAATCGAAACCCAGCACGTTAGGGCACTATTTCCTGAATTTCTAAACACAAAACATTGCCTTATTTTAAAAAGTCTTTAGATAAAATATAATAATTTTTCAAAATGTATTTTATTCTAATCGATGATCCATGTGAAAATATTGCATTAATTCATTATCAAACATAAATGTCAAAAGCAATCGCGAAATACTAACATTTCATATTACTATAGACAATAAAAGAAATAAAAATATAAAATAACAACTAATAAAAATAACTACATTAAGACAATTATAAATAAATGAAAGAGTAAATACAAATAGAATATTTAAAGCAATAAATGACAAATTAATATATAAAAAAACTAAATAAATATGAAAATTTCTCATGCAATATTAAACTTTCATGCAATGACATATACCAAATAATAAATAAATATTGCAAAATAAAAAAAAGTATATACATAGTTTAAATAAATAAATAAAATACGTTTTGAAAATATATAAATGATTTTAAATAAAACGTATTTATAGTAATCTAATACATATAAAACTATATATTTAAAAATAAACAATATATCATACAAAATTACATGCAACATTAAGGATAAAATAATTTAAAAGTTATATATAAAATATAATACAAAATAAAAATATAATGTAATGACTAATATATAAATTTTTAAAATAATATACAATATATGAATAATAGTGAGAAATAACATGATTGAGATAATAAATAATAATAATTTAACATATACATGATATAAAAATAATTAAAAAAATAAAGGCAAAATGAAAAATAAAAAGGATAAAACAAAAAATGAATAAGGATTAAATTAAAATAAAAAAATTAAGTTTAAAATACAAAAAAGGACTATATTGAAATGCGTGCTAAAAATGCAAGGACCTATTGGACAATTATGCCCCATCTCCAAAACGGCGTCGTTTTGTTACTAGCCCTTAAATAGCCCAAGGGACTAAACTGAAACGCGAGAAGTAATTTTGGGCCCAATTGTAAAATAAAAAATATAACAGGATATAATTGCAAAAATGAAATAATGCGGAAGGGCCTATTTGGCAATTAGACCTTTTAACAAATTTGTGCGGATCTTCCCCGGATTTTCGGGTCAACGCGCGGATCTAACTTTGAAACGGCATCGTTTTGTGAGTTAATAGCCAATCTTAAAACGGCGTCGTATGGTGGCTTTATAAAAGCTAAATTTTGTTTTTTTTTAAATCATTTTAAACCATTTCACAAAAAGAAAACCTCCGAAGCTTTTTAAAATTCTCTTTGTCCATTGGCCTTCGGCCAGGACTCCGATCCGACTAGCCACCGTGCACCACTACACGCGCCGTCGTACGCGACGGTCCTAAGGTAAAAAAATTCACTTTTTCGAATCTTAAACTACCCTATTTTTGTTAATGATATGTGTTTGCATAAATTAAAAAGAAAAATGAAATAAAAAAGAACTCGAATATCTCGAAAATCACCTTCTGTTTTTTTCTTTTTGTATTCTCTGAATCTATTTTTGTATCTCTTCTTCTGTTTGTATCTATGTATTTTTTCTGTGTCTCTATGTATCTCCCTCTATCCTTGTGTTACAAATTATTGGGGTTTTTATAACCCGAAATAAAAGAAGGAATATAGAGATTCTGCCATTTTTTGTGCTGTTTCTTTCCTTTCTTGTGCAGGAGAGGCGAGGATTCTGGCGAAGAGGAGTTGTTCGCGCGTTGATAGTGACGTGGTTCACGCAGATTGAGGCGTGATCGAAGGCTGGACTAGGCTTGCGGCGCGAAGGCTGGGGTGCTTGCTGGGGCGCTTGCAGCGTAGTGGAAACCTAGGGTTTACTGCGTCCGCAAGCCATTTGGGCCACTTGGGCTTCAGTTTAGATTGGGTCTAGGTCAGGGTTTAGTTTTAAGGTCTATTTAGGTAATTGGGCTCGGGTGTAATTTGGGTTGTGGGCATTAGTTTGGGTCTGGTGGTATTGTAAATTTGGGCCTGTAAATTGGTTTTGTAAAAAGACTGTAACTGGACATCATTTTTTATTTTTGTTTTTTTATATTTTTGGTTTGTTTTATTTAAGCCCAGGCAAAATGGGCCTCTTACAGTTGCATGGTGTCGATGTCAGAACGATAAGCATTCCCACGTCCCAACGACTCGACTTGGCGTGGGAGAAAAGGGTTGATTTCTATGGACGACACAATTGGAAAATTTCTATATTTGGACCCTAGCTTTTAGAAGAATATATTATTCATTGGTATCTAAGTGTATTTCGGGATGTTTAGTCACCAAGTAGGTCGTTGCCTATATAAGCAACCTTAGGGACATCGGGATTGTAAGCAGTTTTGGACCTAGACAATTTTCTATTCAGTTTTAGTTTTCTTTTCTTTTTATGTTCGTATAGTTGGAACTTTTCTATTCCGATGTGAAGACAATTGCGAGCGGAGATTGCTCTTGATTCATGCTTCAATATAATTATCAATAGACATTCTCCTATTTCTTTCGTTATTCCTTTATTTATGATTTGTTAACTTGATCAATTAAATTTCATATAAATATTAGAATAATTTCTTATGTTTATTTTATATCTTGCATGTTTTGATTATTGAATTAATTAATTAGTCAAGTCGAACAATTAACAACAAAATAAGGGCTCATAATAAGATTTGTTGGTACTAATTACGTGTTATTAAACTATTAGACTTGACAATCGTAATAAGTAATCATAGGGGAGACGAGATCGAGAGATATGTCAAACCGAGTAAATTGTAGTTCTCCAAGCAGAGAAAGTGAGGTTGGGAGATAAGTGAGTATCTGCTGATTAATTAATTAGTAGATCCGAGAGATAATACTAGTTAATTAATATCTAATTAATATTAAAATCTAAATTATGAAAATTGTCGATATTTTGTTTATTAATTAGGGATTTAATCGATCATAGGCTAAAGGCTCGCATTGTCAGCACTAGGAATAGGAAAGTCTCTTATGTTAATTTAGATTTAGTAATTTAATTATTTTAATAAATATTTTAATTGAGATTCACACTACTAATTCATGACTCGATTAGATTAGTAATTATTTTTTGTAATTAATTTAATATTAATTTCTCCAATCTACAATCCTTTGGGCACGATCCTCGAAATACTTACCAGTATTTTATTGTAAACTTTACTATATTACAATTTGACCCGTATGCTTGCTAACACTGCCGATTTAATTTAATATATTATTAGTGTTATATTTTTACTATAAACGATAACACATTTATAGGCAATAAAGTTATTGGCATCGTTTCCGGGGATTGCGACGATGAAATTTTTCTTAGATTGATTACTGTAAAATAATATTAATCGAAAGACGAATGAGTTAGATAATGCTCTAAATTTTTTATTTTATTTTAATGTTCGAAAAAAATTTAGGATTATTTTTTTACCTTTTTTATTATTAAATTTAATCATGAATGTTAAATTTTGTAGGTCAATGTATGAGCTATCGAAATTGAGTTGGTTGTACGAAGATTCAATGAGCCAATAAAGTTACGACGAAGAATGTGATATGGTTGACTACTTTGTTCAGCAAGAATGGGATTTAATGGATGATGATGCATAGAGGCACTTGCTGGAGCAATATTGGAGCAAACAAAGGCAAAGTCAGGCAAAAGAAGTCTCAACAAATCAGCGGAGTTCTGATCGCAGGATTGGAGACTACGATTATTCATCTAACATCCCTTCTGGGTCGAATTTATATAAGTCATTTCTCTGTGATCTTAAATTTGAAGAATTTCAAAAACGAGTGGACCAGTTAGTGGAATCACGTCTAAAGCAAACAGAAGTAGAGACTCCATTTGAAGAGATCGTAGATGATGTGTCCACTTTCAATCCGAGGGACCAATGTAGCATCAAAAATCATTTGGTATTAAATTATGAAAATCAACAAGAGTTTAGATCTGGAGACGGGACTAAATTAAATAAGACGGAACATGTCTCCGATCCAATTGACATAGATCTAGAAGTAGAAATAGAAGTAGAAGCACTAAATCTGATTCTAAATGAAAGTGTAACGAGCCAATACACTTTTTGGCCATACCCGAAGAGGTGCCAGCCAAAGAAATCGACAAGTTTATCTCATTCTCGTTCAATGAAGGAGATAAAGCTCAGGTTAACCAAACCTCACACGACATGGAGGCAAAGTGGCTCGAGGTAATAATACCCTAGAGGAAAATTTGGAGTTGGCTCAGATTCGGCACTAAGTGGCTCGTGATGTAGATGTTGCTTCAATCGAAGATAAGGCGATATCATTAAAAGCGACCGAGGACACTGATTTATATCTCTCGAGGGATAAACAAATGACGAATCAAAGTCTCAAGAACTAGTTGGAAGTTATTCTTCGAGGTCGATACGAATCGTCTCGATCCTTAAAAAAGGACATCAATTTTAAATTTGTGTTAATTTAAGCTTTATTAATTTTATTTTTATTATTAGGTTTTAAGTATAGTTAATATTTTTATTTTATTTTAGAAAGGCTGAGTTCGTAAAGGAAAGTTGATCGGAGACTTAACATTGTGGACAAAAGTAGGCCGAAATAGGTGGCAGGTCGGGACAAGCATATTCCCCCACATCGAGATGAACCACAACGGGAGAAGCTTAGGGTTTCTAACAATGTCGAGACGAGCAGAAGCAACCCACGTTGGGACAAGCAACAGCGAAACTGCCAAGATGGTGAGCTACACTTATCGTCAAGACGAGACAGGTCTTGTCATCAAGACGAGCAAAGGCTAAACACCTAGGGACTTGTAATGGCCGGCGATGTCAGGACAAGCCAAGCCTCCATGTCCCAATGACGTGACAAATAAAAGTCTACGTCCTAGCGTTGCCTTCATCAGAAAAATTCCCCCTTTTGAACAAACGTCCGTCGTTTGTAACCAGCTTCAATAGTCGTACATTATTTGCACATGGCCGCCACACCATCACTGGCAGCAACCGGTAAAGCATACCTTACGGCTATTTTCCACACTCATCCTTTTCCATTCACCACCATTTTTTAGAACCAAGCCCGATGGCGACTAGTGGTGACTGACGATACACTAGATTCCTTGTTGCTCCACATCCAAAGTCTGGCGATGCGCATTCCACCGTCCACTACCACTCACACCGTCGTCGATTACGACATATTCTGCTTCCATAATTTCAGCAGTCCAGCCCTACCAACATCCTCCTCCTCATTGAGCAGCGACCATCCCTCCTTTTTCAATGACTGAAGGTCGTGATTAATGTGTACCACCGCAACAAAAATTAGTTATATTCACTCACTCTAGTCGATAATTACTTGCACAATTTTTAGAGTAGAAAACTCCTTTTTTTTTAAATTGTGATTATTGGTCGGTTATGACTTCTTGAAAGAGGACGGCATCCCAAAGAATCAGGGAGCGCGATGTTCCTCACGATCCGAAAGAATGATTCATCTCTAAAGATGCCATGAAAATATTCGAAAAATTCTTAGATAGACCACTTATACCTGAATGTCGATTCAATTTTTCCACAAACTTATTCCATGATCCGATAATAACTAGGATCGAGAGGTTAAGGTGGTCTACCTTCTGTCGACATCCCCTTCAACCCAAAATCATTACGATAGTGTGAGAATTTTATGCAAACTTTATGGAGGCAAAATATTGAAAGGTCTTTGCGAGAGGCGTCTTCATAGATACCTCTCCTCTCGCGATTGAGGCCTGCCATAGGACCCCTCTTTACACTCTGTACTTTTACGATGAGTTAGATGAGCATAAGGTGGACTATAATGCTATTATTAATTTCTTAATGGAAGGCCAGGGCACCTAGGTTCGAAGGGAAGGAACCAATGACCCTATAAGTTTCTAGTAATTTATTATACTACTTGAGGCAAAAATGTGGATGTACTTTCTGAAAATTTATTACCTGTTCAACACGTCATGAAAGTTACCCGTGATCGTGTCGTTATGTTACATTCCATTTTGCAAGACTAACAGCTTAATGTGGGAGATAAGATCTTCCACACCATGAGGCAGTGTGCAAAAGGGCACACACGAGGACTTTCGTATCCATATATGATTACGGAGTTGTGCAGGAGAGTCGAGGTTGATTTTGATGCGGATGAGCCGAGCTGCCCACCAAAAGGCATATTAAACAATGTCATCTATGCTCAATTTTGTAATTTACGCGCCAATCGGGTGGATTAGTGAAACGAAAAGGTAGCAAAAACCTGTACCACCGAGGGTACAATGAAGGGGGCGACATCGACTTCGACAGCTCCAATGATGGAAGACACGGCTCAGCACATAGAGGCAGACCTCGAGTATAATACAACATGCAATTATGAGTACAAGAAGGTGATGAGCCATCTAATTGCGCAATTCAGCATAGATTCGCTCCGATACCCGCAAACCCCACCATTTTGGACCGCTCCATCTGACACTACATGCCTCGCACAAGCAGGACCATCCACTACTCAATGGACGGGCCGAGAGTTCTCTTGAACGAGGCAGGCGACATCAAGGAGTTTGTTGTCAAGGACTCTACTGACAATTGAAATACCACAATAAAAATAAAAATACTATTATTATATATATTTCTTTATGTGCTTTCTTTTTCTGTGTAGGAACCCCACAAAGTTATGATGCACTACATATTCAAGCCAAAATAGCAAGAAAGAGCCAGTCCTACCATTTATAATGGACTTTTAACCCTAATCGGGTAACCTCTTTCCTTTATATTTTTGTTGCACATTAGGGACAATGTGCCAAATAAAGTGTGGGGGTGACATAGGAAAATTTTTAAAATTTTTAAATTTTTAAATTTTTCTGTTATTTTGTTTTGTTTTAAGTCCTTTTTAATTTATTTAATTTAATCTATTTTGTGTGTTTTGTTTGTACTCGAGCTTATAGAAATACAAGTGATTGGTTAGGAGCATATACCTAGGTTGTTTGTTTAGATTGTAAATTTAGCTTGAGATTAAATAATTTAGGTTGTTTATATTTAGACTAATTAGTTAAGTTTATTAAACTGTAAATAGGAAAAAAAGATTAAATATACCAAGTGATAAAGGTAGATATTAATAGGTAATTACATTTGTAGAAATATAGGATGTTCGAAGTAAAAAAAAAAATACTTGGTAAAATCTATGGTTATTGAAACGGTGCAATATGAGTAATATAACCCTTACAAAAAGCGTCTAAGAAAAAAATTCTCGATCGTATTGACACAAATTAAAAAAATCATAAGCATTATCGGGGAAATATTACTGCATTAAAGTTCAAAGCATGGACAAAAATAAATCGAGTAGGAAAAATATATTCAAACCGACTATACTCCAAAAAAATAAATATTATATTCATATATACATTTTGGTTGAGCCATATATTTAATTTTCTTTAACTTTTTTACTGTGTAATTTATTGAACTACTCTATTTAGGTATAAATCACTTTGAATTGTTTTAAATTTTCTAGCTAGAATTATATATTTAGGCAAATCTTCCTAGGGTCGATGCTCTGATCCAATCTTGTGTATTAAGCTAGCTCACGTACATTGTTTAGTTATAGATGTTTTTTTTTTCTTTTTCTTGCTTGAGGACAAGCAAGGACTTAAGTATGGGAGAAAGTGACATGGTTTCACTTGTTGTAGTCATTTTAGGTCATTTTCACATTTAACAAGCTTGTTTTCTAGGCATTTTAGCATTTTATATTACATTTTTAGTATTTAGGTTTTAGGATTAAAATATTAATAAAACAAGTTTTTTTACACATTTCTGCTATGTCGATGACCCGTAAGGCCGATTCAGGCCTCATGAGTGACTAATGAGCTAATTAAGTGTGTAGGATACCAGTTTAGATCCAAGAATACAAGGAATAATGATCGATCCATGAGACGAGGAGCTCGATACACTAACGACGTTGCCAAAAGCCTGGAACGCTACTGACGTCGTGACAAGGAACTACCTCTTGTCACGATCTCGTCACGATGAGGAAATTGGAAGACGTTGCATGATGTCAACGTTGGGACGAAAAGCATTCCTACGTCCCAATGATGCGACTTGGTGTGGAAGAAAATGGTTGATTTTTTTGGAATAATTGGGAAATTTCCATATTTGGACCCTAGCTTTTAACAGAATATATTATTCATTGGTATCTAAGTGTATCTTGGGATGCTTGGTCACCAAGTAAGTCGTTGCCTATATAAGCGACCTTAGGGTCACTGGAATTCTTAGCAATTTTGGACCTAGACAGTTTTCTGTTCAGATTTAGTTATCTTTTCTTTTAATGTTCGTATAGTCGGTACTTTTCTATTCCGATGTGAAGACAATTGCGAGTAGAGATTACTCCAGATTTGCGCTTTAATATAATTATCAATGAGAATTCTCTTATCTCTTTCGTTATTCCTTTATTTATGCTTTATTAACTTGAGCAATTAATTGTCGTATGAATATTGGAATAATTTCTTGTGTTTAATTTATATCTTGCATATTTCGATTATTGAACTAATTAATTAATCAAGTCGATTAATTAACAAAAAAATAATGGTTCATAATAGGATTACTTGGTACAAATTATGTGTTCTTAAACTGTTAGGCTTGACAACCCTCATAAGTAATCATAGGGGAAATGAGATCGAGAGATATGTTGAACTGAGTAAATCGTAGTTATCCAGGTAGAGAAAGTGAGGTCGGGAGATAAGCGAGTATCCGCCAATTAATTAATCAGTAGAGCCGGGAGGTAATACTAGTTAACTAATCGCTAATTACTAGTAAAATCCGAATTCTGAAATTAGTTGATCTTCTGTTTATTAATTAAGGATTTATTTTAATCGATGATAGCCTAGAGGCTCGCTTTGTCGACACTAGGAATAGGAAAGTCCCTTAGGTTAATTTAGGTTTAGTAATTTAATTATTTTAATAAATATTTTAATTTGGATTCGCACTACTAATTCATGACTCGATTAGATTATTAATTATTTTCTGCAATTAATTTAATATTAATTTCTCCAATCTGCAATTCCTCAGGTACGATCTTTAGAATACTTACTAGTGTTTCGTTGTAAACTTTACTATATTACAATTTGACTCATTTTCTTGCGGACACCACCTAATTGATTTAATATATTCTTGGTGTTATATTTTTTATGTAAACGATAACATGTTTATAGGCGGGCAATAGACCACTAGGTGATCGCGCTCCGGCGTGCATGCGCTGAGGCTATGAATCAACGCAAATACAATCAATAATCTAGAAATGTACTACAAGTGTGACAAGTTTGTTGTAATATTTATAGTGTTACAATGAAACACTTTGAGTATTCCAAGGATCGAATCCAAGAGAGTTCGAGGATAAAGTGATTAATGTGAAACAAGCATACAAATAGGAAGTCTAGCTAACTACTTTTTAAGTATCATATTACGGAAAATCATATTCAAGGGGTGATTACATTAATTAACTATCTGACACTAAGGACTAAACTGCAAAATAGTGAAAATTACACAATTAATAATTCAATGAACACAAGCAGTTGGTTGACTTCCATTTTGCTGATTAGTGTTTGGATTAGGGATCTAAAAAACTTAAAATTCTAATTGGTTCAGTTTTACTTCTTAGTCACCATTTTACCAAATTAGACAACCTAGTTTAGTTTATCTCTCGACCTCACTAAACAAAACCGGGACAACCTAATTAGTTCTTGATAGGCTCCCCTCTTGGTCTCAACTACCTAAATATTCACCTAGATTCATAAATGTTAGGAAAAAATCTGGTTTGAAAATGGTTTTCTTGGATAGCGAAAAATTAAAATTTTGAAAACTGAGCCAGTTTGTGATATTTATAGCAATAAACCTTTTACCAAAATTGCACCTGTGCTTTCGGCTAGACGAGTCTTTGTCTTTCCCAGCATTCAACTGAACGACCTTCTTCGCTATTTTCGTACCATGAACTGCTTCGAGTGTGAGCTCGAATGATTCAAATAAAACACAGAACTAGTAATAGTTTTCTTTACTTTCAGTGTGAAATCAAAATATCTCTCAATAGAAATTGACAAAACTGTTATTCCGAAAAATATAATTAATACTTAGAGAATAAACTCTCACTATATTTAGCCTTACCGGTGCCATCTATTTATAAGGAGAAGAGGTAAAACTCTTGTTGAATTATAGAATTTTATTTCAATAGAAAAGCGAACTCCTAGTCTAACTAGGATTAGGTGTGGCGGCAACCCTAGTTAAATAAACTAGGGGTTGTAGTCCCTTGCATTAAACATAAAAGGCTTTCGAGCCTCTCTCATATTGGGTCCAATTACAAGTATTTCCTATACTTTTAACCAGTACTTTATAATTCAATCCAACCCGATATTTTTTTTCTATTTCCCAAAATAGATATGTTAAATTAATTTAAATAAATTAATTTCTCAATTAAATAATTTTCTCAACCTAATTCTAGTTTCGTTAAAACCATGAGGACTTTACTGTAAAAGAATCTATGACAAAATATATTTAATATTTCTACATTCAATGAATTCACCATGAAAAATAAATTTATTTTCATTTTCAAACGTCAATTATTTAATCACTTAATTAAATAATAATTCGAAAAAACCATAAATTTATTTTCCAAGTCATTTCCATTTAGAGAAAACCACATTCATTTCTAAATGTTTCTCATTTCTCTAACTTTACCATTTCTATCCATTTTTGTTCATTTGATTCAACATACAATTCATTTCTGATTTGAATGAGCTAGTGGTGGGACCGATTAGACATATATGATTAAGGATCAAATGATTTATAATTAATTTCTAGCTTTTTGCCTTTTAATTATAAAATCATTTAGTTAAGATGTCATTCCACTATAGTATCATGACTGAGCTCTCCCTGATTACATATCATTATGAAAGCAGCTCGATAAGTGCTCGTCCAACGATATTGTCATAAGTGTGTTACCCTCATAAGATATCATTAATCTCTTTGGGGATAAATTCGTTCTCCCAATATAATCTTATTTTATCTCATGGTAACCATTACATCTTCGTTCATGAAAAGTCAATTACTATCAAATAATAATCAAGTCATTCATCAAAAAGACAAATGACCTGTGGCTACGTTTACTTTTTATCAACCATGTAATGCCAATGAGAGGATATCATTTACCATACCTTGAGCTATGAATTCCACTATTCTAAATGACGCTACTTACTGCAAAATTCATATACACAATGCACCAGCTTTCAGTTCCTTATCTATTCGAACTTAGGCTTTTACTTACATCAAAGTATACAAGTAACGTATACATAATCTGTCATCCACTAAGGATTAAGGTATGTCACACTTTAAAGGTCATCAGTGAATAAATCTATAAATGGATTCAAAATCTATTATTCTTGGGTCTAATTTGATATTCTATCAGTCATATCTATGTCTCTATCTTCTAGGAGTCATTCGTTCCAATGCCCAAGACAAGACATCTCCCCAATTAGACTTGATAGATGACATATTAGCCTTTCAACCAGTTTGCTCATTTTTTATTAGAATAAGGACATGTTTAGGTTCGTCTACTACTATAAGTTGTATTTTCCATATTATGATCTGACCACGTAATACCGCTTAGTATTAGTTTAAACATTAGACAACCAGTGAGCCAATATTTGCTTCTATTTTGTTTTGCATACAAAAACCAGATGAGGACATTATACAAAGTATATTAATGTAATCCATGAATTATTTTATTAACCAATCTATTTGAAAAAAAATACAAGTTTACAAACGAATATACTACACTTAGGGTGCCAAATCCAACAGTCAATTATAAGTTTTGAATTTATTCGATTTAGTCTAATTTTTACAATTTAGTCCTTATATGAAAAACTAACCAAGCAACATTTCCATCAACCAACCACCATAGTTTTGGGTACTACTCATCATCGTCAAGCAAATAATAGGCAAATACATACTCAAATAGTTCATTAAAATAAAAACAAGAGTAGGGTTAGAGAAAGCTTAGGAATTTCTTATATGGTTTTGAAGAAGATGATGAAAAAAACAATAGAGATTGAAATATAACTGAAGTCAAGATTTTTATGCTTTGTAAAGTATATTGAGAAATTTGGAGTAAAATCAAATACAAAGAAAGTTTGAGTACTAAATTGCAAAGGAAATGAAAAGGCTACAGTAAAAACTAACTAAACTACTTACTAAATCAACTAACCTTAAAAAATTTAATGACCTAAACCTAAAAATGGAGAAGATAATTAACTACAAAGCTAAATAGATGAAAGAAAAGTTGGGTCCTTTAGTTCAGCCCAAAAGAGTCTTTTAAACAGTTGAAAAATCAACCCTAACATTGAAAAAAATGCCCTTAAAATATGTGTGTTAACTTGGGTTGGTGTTGGAAAAAGACTACCCTTGCAGCAATTTTCTGTTCGTTAGGAACCGATGTCGCGATATCCAAGCTTCAGTTTAGTGACACCCTCAACAGCGAAACAAGTGTGACTTTGGGGGTTCTCCATGCAGCGACATCCCTATTGGTACCCACGATTTCTCCACTTCAACACCTTTAGTGATATCATGACTTGAAAGCTCATCGTGGGCTCGATCTCGTGATACCATACCCTCATTGTCGCAACTATCTCGACAAATGACTCCAGATTGATTTCTCGTTGAAGTCTTATAACCTCAAAGCAAAGGGACTCGGTGTTGTAACTTCCATAGTAATGATGTCACGACATCCACGTTGAATGTTGTTTACCTTAAGTTCGTGCCATTTTCATCTCACTACACCAATTCAAACACATTGTTAGGTTCCCCATGACACCATTTTGCCAATTTGGGTCTCAAAAGGAGTAAAACTAAATAAAATAGTATCATGTCTTCATATGGGGTTATTTGGAATCTGAACTGTTTGTCAATCTGGGTGCTCTTGTGTTAGGTAACATAGACATATGAAATTCTTTTGAATGATCTAAAATGTTTCATCATTAGTATGAGGTGGTTATGGGTTTGATTAAGAATGTAATCTAATTGGTGGTCTGACAACTATTAAGCCTAGTATAGGAATCCACCAAATGTAAGTTCAGTTAGTAACTATCAGCCAAAGAATAATATCTGTGAATAACCATTCTGGAAGAATGTGAAGCGTTTGTATAAAGAAGAAATCTGTTGAATTTGGGTTCGCTACAGATATTCCTCTGAAAGTGTCTTGTAACCTATTTTCAGTGAAATCGGAACAATGGTTTCGGGACCACAAATCCGAGCCGAAAAGAAAATTTATTTTAATATTATTGCATGGTTTGCATTTTGATAGGAATGTCATATGAAAATTCTAATAAGAAAATTTTACCGATTATATGTTTAATTATGGAAATGACCAAATTGCATAAAATACAAAAGTTGAGTTCTAGTAGTTATAAGTACCAAATAGCTATGGAATTCAAAAATTGATGTCCTTATATGGTAATTAGACCATTAAAGAAAAGTTAGTAGATATTTTTGATGAACCATCCATGGAAAATTAGAAAAAGGCAAGGACTAAATTGGAATGTGGAAAAATTAAAAGATGATAATCAAATTAAATAGAAAATATCATCTTATTTTCATCATCTTCCCCAAAATATTTATGGAAACCCTAGGAAAGAGAAAACAAGCTTTCTTGGCTTAATTGGGTAAGTATTCTTGTCTTGTTTTTAGTAATTATTATATTTTTGAGATCGGAATTACTTAATCTATCTACTTTGGGGATTAATTTGAAAAGTTATCAAAGTATAGAAGTTTTTCCATGGATGAATATGCTGAAATTTTGAAATTTATGGTAGAAAATGAAAGGTTGTTGATAGATAAACAACTTTTAAAAAGTGAATTTTGATGAAAATATGGTTTAAGGATTAAATTGTAAAGATGTAAAAGTTATGGAAAAATTCTAAATTTTGAGAAATACATGTGCTGTAAAAGTTATATGAAAATTTCGGTTAGGCTTGGAATAAGGATTAAATTGCATGAATTTCATTTTCCGAGCCTAGGGACGAAATCGTCATTTGTGAAAAGTATAGGGGCAAAATAGTAATTTTTTCTAGGATGTGAATTGAATTAAATTGAGTATGAAATGGATTAAATTGATGCTAAATTCATTTAAATAGATCCTAAAAGACCTAATACTGAGTTGGATCAAGGAAAACAAAAAGTTTTGGATTTGTAGAATTCGTATACGAACAAATATCGAGGTAAGTTCATGTAACTAAATTGTGTACATTTATATGTTTGAATTAAATGTTGTATATGTGAATTGTATAATTGTCATGTATGTAAAATTGATTGAATATCTGATAATGCCTGATAAATGTCAAATCCCGTTTGAATAAATGAAAGTCGATGGATATAGGATTTCTCGTATTGGTTGTAGTCCAGCATATGTTGCGGACGCACCATAGCTCTTATCAGCATCACGTTATTAGCCCTCTCGAGCTTCTCGTTATATGGTTCAACGAGCTTCCCGTTATAGCTCTTTGGAGCGTCCCGATAGATTGTGATCCTACATTTGTTCTGGACACACCTTAGCTCTTACGAGCGTCCCGATTAAAGGCTCTTCGTGAGATTCCCGTTAAATTGGCTTTTTATGAGCTTCTTGATAATGCTCGCTTGAACTTCTCGATATTTGCTATCTGGAGCTTCCCAATATCGTTCTTTGTGAACTTCTCGATTATGGCTCTTATGCGCTTCCCATTATATAGCCCGGATAAGCTTCTCGATAGGCTCTTTATGAGCTTCCTGAAATAGCTCTATGTGAGCTTCCTGTTACAAGGCTCGAAATGCTTCCTGATTATGTGCCCTAATTGGGTACCCCTGGAAATGAATTGACAAATTATAGTAGTGTACACTAAAGTGTACTATATGAGCGTATCCATCGATATTTCAAATAAATTCAACAAGTAAAGTTCTAACATGGCTAAACTAAATGTGAAATGATTTGTCATTAAAGTGTACATGTAATATGGAATAATGTTATGGAAAACTTATGTTTATGAAAGACATTAAATGATGAGCTTATCCATGTTCTTGGTATTATGTGAATTACTTGACTAACATGATTGGTGAAGTTGTGTTTTAGGCTATAAGCCAAATTGCTTGGATGCATTATTGTATGCTTATCTTAAATTTATGGTAAGTTAAATTCTTGTTATATGAAATTACTAAGCATTAAATGCTTACTAGGTTTTCTTTTCTCTATTTTATAGTGCTCAAAAGCTTGTAAAGGTTGGAGATCGGTCGGAGTATCATCACACTATCCTCCAGCTTATTTTGGTATAAATAGAAAACTTTCTTTGACGCATGTATATACCAATAATGATATGTAAATGGATGTTTGTAATCTAGCCATTGGAATGGCTAGTAATGCTATATTTTGGTATGATAATATAAAGTTATATCATGTTTGATACATACATGTATAAGGTATGGTTAGATTGAATTAGGGTAAAAAGATATATATTTTTGCAAAAAGGTAAGTTTGATTATATGAATGTATGAAATGTTATACTATACATATTAATGATGTTTGCTTAGTTTCATGCTTGAAATTGGTTGGTATATATATATGTACAAGTATTATTGTAGGTTATTGGCAAATTTGAGTGAGAAATAAGGCTAGAAAATGGCCTTATTTTGTCCACACTGGTAGACACACGGGCATGTGTCTTGATCGTGTGTGACACACGACCTGGCACATGGGTATGTGGTTTGGCCATGTGTCCTCTACACCATAAAATTAAGAAATAGAATGCTTAGAATTGGGCACACGGGCGGATACACAGGCGTGTGTCTCAGCCGTGTGAGATACACGACCTAGAACACGAGCGTGTGTCTTGGCTTTGTGAAACCTGCACCTAATCTATGAAAATTAAATTGACCACACGGCCTAGCACACGGGCATGTGGCAGGCCCTGTGGCACAAGTTAGAGAGTTAGACGGGTAAGGGCACTGGCTGGGACACGATCGTGTGTCTCACATTGAATGCCTACACGGTCTGAGACATGGGCATGCCACTTTGCCGTGTGAGCCACACGGCCTACTCACACGGGTGTGTGACCCTTGTACTAAAGAAAAAATTTTAAGTTTTGTGAAAAATTCTCTGAGATCTCGATTTAGTCCCGACTTCATTCTAATGTTTAAATTTGGCCTCGAGGGTCCATTCAATGGACAGTATGATTATTTTCAGATATGAATAGTAAATTATATGAATTATCTGTATTTGTTCTGTAAACTCCGGTAATGCTCTATAACCCTGTTCCGACGACAGTTACGGGTTGGGATGTTACATATCTTGTGGTCTAAAATGGACTAGGATCTGTATCAACTGGTAAGATCTGGAATCAGTCAAGGAGTGAAGTGAGAGTGATACATTAAGTATGGAAGTTGGCGTATAGGCATGTATCCATTATTATGAAAAAGTCTGCCAAACACAGAGTGATAATCCAAACTTTTAAGATGAGGAATTCAACTAGAAAGACTCCAAGGTATTTTGTATTAAAACTCACTAATTTTGCAAGAACTTACAAATTACTTGTTCATGTTTCAGGACATGTGTGAATGAGTATGCCAGGCGGGACCATGCTAGCGATGTGCCAGAGAAAATTGGTGAGTTGGAATATTATGCATATAAAGGGCCTCTTAGAAGCATAACTTATAGTTCTCTACGCCAAGAAGAGTCTTGTAATACCTTTTACCCGTATTCGGTGCTGGAACGGGGTATGAGGCATTACCAGACTTACACACAAGTATTCATATGAAACCGAGACATGAATTTCTATCCAAATTTAAAACTTTTCGTTTGCATTCATATTGTCCCTATTACGGGCCTCCGAGGCCCAAAACATACATTAGGAACAGTTTGGAATCAAATCGAACTCTTTTAAAGATCTCCAGAAAGACTTAAAAAATTTTCATTAAAAAATCCACACGCCCGAGAGGAGGAAGGGACACGCCCGTGTGGCATATTACATGCCCTTGTTCCACACCCGTGTGGATTTATTTTTCAATTTGAACCTACAGGGGTTTTCACACAGTCGGACACACACCCATGTCTCTCACACGGCCACAACACGCCCGTGTGCGAATTAAATTCCTAATTCAGGTGCAGACTTCACACGGCTTGGGCACATGCCCATGTTTTATGGTTGTGCCTCTACTCGTGTGGTTACTACCGAGCATACTAACTTGCTACAGGTCTAACCACATGCCCATGAGGCTAACCGTGTGTCACACACGGCCTAGACACACGCCCGTGTGCCTACCCGTGTCGACAAGAACAAGGCTATTTGCCAAGCTATTTCTACCACCCCAACTCATACAACATAAATCACTCCAAACCATCACCTCATTCATTCTTAATTAAACCAAGTAAATCAGCCATGCAACTTGCACATTCATGAATAACTTCATCATTTCATAGATTAATAAGAAAGAGCGATCAACTATGACTTTATACAAAAGAATTCATCTTTGAATGAGCCAACACTTTTGGCCAAAACAATATGACATTCAACTAAGTCTAGTCCCTATACATGCCATACTCAAAATACTAAATCTAACTATACCAAGATGTGCTGATAGTGTGGTTGATCCTCTGACTATCTTCGTATCCCGAGCTGGCTCTTCGACACTATAAAACAAGGGAAAAGAGAAGGGAGTAAGCTTTAAACTTAGTAAGTCTATATGTAAGCAATAAGCATCATATCACATGCTAATCAATCAAAAACGTTACATACTATGTAAAAACAATTCATATCCTCATAATCATGCTTACTGATTTCAACCCTTACCACATCCCAACCACATATCATACACATTGCTCACATTTAGTTGCACTTACACCCTACACTTATCACCACCAAACTACATGTAATTTAACTTAGACACGTTTCTCGATGAACACTTCGGAATAATGTTAGGTGCTTGGTGGTTTCGCACACAGCCCACCATTTAATAATTAACGAGGTGGTATCGCACATAGCCCTCCAATAATCACATATCTACGGTGGTATCGCACATAGCCCACCAATGATAATAATTAAGATGGTTTCGCATACAGCCCATCATTAATAAACAACAAGGTGGTATCGCACACAGCTTACCAACAATAATAATTACGATGCTATCGTACACAGCCCACCAACAATAATAATTACGGTGGTATCGCACACAGCCAACCAATGATTACATATTTACGGATATTTATCCGTAACCATATTCCTATCCCGAAGGTTCATCCGAGAATTTCCTCATTTTCTACCATTTTCAATAAATATCACCAATAAGCATTTGCATCCACACCATACATTAATAGGTAAAAACATACGTAATAAGGATGTATCGTTTACACATAAACTTACCTCGATACAAAATATGACAGCTTGCGGTTTAGTCTGAAACCTTGTATTTTCCCCTGTCAAGGTTGACTCCACATTCTTCTTGATCTATAATGAAAAATTTAGCTCATTAATAAACAGATTAATTAAATTACTCCAAAATTCTTATTTTGGCAAAAATGACCATTTTGCCTCTATACTTTTACAAAATTACGATTTTACTCCTAGGCTCGTAAAATGAAACGTGTTCTTTTTTTCCATACACTCAAGCCAGCTGATTCATATTCCCTCTTATATTAACTCAATATTTCAATTATTTCACACATTTATCATTTATTTTATAACCTTTACAAAAAGGTCCCTTTAGGTGTTTTCATGCAAAGTCCTTTACAAAAGTTGTTTATTTAACAACCATAATTCATTTTCTTCCTTAAAAAATTAGAAAACAACATAAGCACTCTCATGGAAAATCCCTAAACTTTCAACCATTTTGTAACATAGTCCTCTCTTTAGCTAGCTTAAGCTTTAGGGGTTCCAAAAACACAAGAATCATAAAAAATAACCATCATAATCACTTAAATGCAAGAGGATAGCTTGGCTGAAAGTTTAAGCTTCAAAACCCCTATTTCTTGCTGAAAATTTAGTGGAGAATGAAGGAGAATGAAAAAAAGGTGATAGCTTTCTTAGTTTTCTCATATTTTATTCATTAATCACCAAACACTACCAAACACTGACTACATTAAGCCTCTTGTCCCCCCATGGCCGGCTATGACCTTTAGAAAGGCCTAATTTCACATTAAGCGCCTCCAATTAAAATTCTATAGCTATTTGGCACCTCTAGGTTGTAAAATAGAACTTTCATATTTTATGCGATTTAGTCCTTTTTCACAATTTAGCATAAAATCACAAAAATTAATGCACCAAAATTTTCATGCATTCATATAATCATGATATAACACATATAATAATATTAAAAAAAATTCTCTAGTCTCGAATTAGTGGTTCCAAAACCACTGTTCCGACTAGCCCCAAAATCGGGCTGTTACAACTCTTCCCCCTTTAGAAATTTTCGTCTTCGAAAATCTTACCGGTAAAAAGGTTTGGGTACTGTTCTCTCATGGCTTCTTCTGGTTCCCATGTAGCCTCTTCTACACCATGTTTTTGCCACAACGCTTTCACTAAGGCTATACGTTTGTTCCTCAACTGTTTAACCTCTCGAGCCAAAATCTTAATTAGTTCCTCTTCATAGGTCATATCTGATCGTATCTCAATTTCGGTCGAAGGAATCACATGCGAAGGATCGAAACAATATCGTCACAGCATCGACACATGAAACACGTTGTGTATTCTCTCTAACTCTACCGACAAAGCCCACCGGTAAGTTACTGGTCCAATCCTTTCATTAACCTCATACGGTCCTATGAATCGTGGACTCAATTTACCCTTTTGGCCAAATCTCAATACTTTCTTCCACGGGGATACTTTCAGGTATACTTTATCACCCACCTGAAACTCAATTTCCTTCCTTTTCAAATCCGCATATAACTTTTTTCTATCTGAAGCAGCTTTTAGACTATCACGGATCACATTCACTTTCTCCTCAATTTCTCTAACTAGATCAACCCCGTGAATTTGCTTCTCACTAAGCTTGGTCTAATACAAAGGATCCTGGCACTTGCGACCATATAATGCTTCGTATGGTGCCATCTGTATACATGACTGATAACTATTGTTGTAGGCAAATTCAACCAAAGGTAGATATTTTTCCCAACTACCTTCGAATTCGAAAACACAGCGTCGGAGCATATCCTCGAGAACTTGAATCACTCTCTCGGATTGGCCATCGATTTACAGATGGAACGTGGTACTAAAATTCAATTTCGTACCCAATGTTTCTTGCAAATTTTTCAAAAACCTTGAAGTAAACCTTGGATCTCTATCCAAGATAATAGACATTGGCACCCCATGTAATCTTACAATTTCGGCAATATACAGCTCAGCCAACTTGTCAAGTGAGTAATCAACATGCACCGGTATGAAGTTAGTTGATTTCGTTAATCTATCAATGACAACCCATACAGCATCTTTCTTTTTCGGAGTCTTAGGTAATCCAGTTAAAAAATACATCGTGATTAGATCCCACTTCCACTCGGGGACCATCACTGGCTGAAGTAATCCCGAAGGTACTTAATGCTCGGCTTTCACTTGTTGACAGATCAAACACTTAGTAACAAACGCAGAAATATCTCTTTTCATACCTGGGCACCAATACAACTTCTTCAAGTCATCATACATTTTTGTGCTACTCGGATGTACTGACAAGCAACCATTGTGTGCCTCATGTAAAATTTTTCGGATCAACTCATCATCTTTAGGTATACAAACTCTACCATGAAACATCAAACAATCATCTGTACCAATCCGAAAGTCAAAGTTATTTCCCATTCACACTAAGCTCTTTTAAGTTGCAGTTCACTATCATTCTTTTGAGCTTCACATATCTGCTGAAGAAATAATGGTCTAGCCCTCAACTCGGCTAATATAGCACCATCATCAGACAATGCTAAGCTCGTACTCATAGCTCTCAGAGCATATAGGGATTTTCTACTTAAGACATCAAAACCACATTCGCTTTCCCCGTATGGTAATCGATTACTAACTCATAATCCTTCAATAATTTGAGTGACCGCCGTTGTCGCAAATTCAAATCTTTTTGGTTCAGCAAGTATTTCAAACTCTTGTGATAGGTAAAGATTTGACATTTCTCACCATACAAATAATGACACCAAATCTTCAAAGAAAAAACAATAGCAGCCAACTCAAAATTGTGAGTCAGATAATTCTTTTCATGTGGTTTTAGCTGTCTCAAGGTGTAAGCTACTACTTTACCCTCTTGCATCAACACACAGCCAAGACCATTTAATGATGCATCACTATAGATCACAAACTCCTTTCTCGAGTCGGGGCTTCAGTCAACGATGTTTTCAGTTTCTCAAAACTCTACTGGCATCTCTCGGTCCATTCAAACTTGACATCCTTATGCAGCAATCTCATCATCGATACCCTTTAACAAACCACCTATAGTAATCCGCTAAGCCCAAAAAGCTCCTAATCTTTGACATATTCCTTGGCGGTTTCCACTCAACAATAGCCGAGATCTTACTCGGATCAACTCTAATTCCATCTCCTGACACGATGTGTCCTAAGAATCTGACCTCTCGGACCCAAAACTCACTCTTGTTAAACTTAGCATACAACTGTTTATCTCTTATAGTCTGCAAAACAGTTCTCAAGTGTTTTGTGTGCTCACCTTCATCCCAAGAATAAATTAGTATGTCATCAATAAAAATGACTACAAATTTATCCAAGTACAGTCGGAAGATACGGTTCATTAAATCAATAAATAACGCAGGACCATTCGTTAAGCCAAAGGGCATGATAAGGAACTCGTAATGGCCATACCTTGTCTGAAATGTAGTTTTCGGCACATCTTGCTCAACTCTCAACTGGTAATAGCTAGATCTCAGGTCTATCTTAGAGAACACCGTAGCTCCCTTCAATTAGTCGAACAAATCATCGATCCTTGGCAAAGGATACTTATTCTTCACTGTCACCTTGTTGAGCTATCTATAGTCTATACACAATCTCATCGACGCGTCTTTCTTCTTCATAAAAAGTACCGGAGCACCCCACGGTGAATAGCTCAATCTTACAAAAGCTTTATCCGTTAACTCTTGCAACTAAACCTTCAACTCTTTTAACTTCGGCGCCATCCTATACGGGGCAACCGAAATGGGTATTGTACCCAAAACTAACTCAATGTCGAACTCGACTTCTCTAACTGGAGGCAATCCGGGTAACTCTTTCGGAAACACGTCCGGATACTTGCATACCACAGACACTGATTCAATCTTTACTTTTGACTCTTGGGTATTTAACACAAATGTGAGATAGGACTCATACCCCTTTCTCATGTATTTCTCAGCTACCATAGACGAAATCACTACAAGCATACTATCCAATTTACCTGATTCAACCCGAATGATATCTCCATTTACACATCTCAATTCAATAAACTTGCTACTACAGTTTACTAAAACATTATGAGCAGTCAACCAATCTATGCCAAGAATTAGGTCAAATTCATCAAACTGCAACAGCATGAGATTAGCTAGAAAACAATGACCTCTAATTGTCAAGGGACAATTTCTACACACTTTATCAATTAGCACATGCTTGCCTAACGGGTTTAACACTTTTATCAGAAATTCTGTAGACTCAACAATCATATTCATGCTAGATACCAATTTCATGCAAATATAGGAAAGGGTAGACCTCGGATCAATCAATGCAACAACAGATATATCATGAAGAGAAAAAGTACCCGTTATCACATCTGGAGATGATGCCTCTTCACGAGCGCGAATGGAATAAGTCCTTGCAGGTGCTCTACCCTGTGATCTCACAGCAGAATCTCTAGGCGCACCTCTACTATAAGTCTCACTTTTCGGGTTCCTCTGTGGTCTACCTCTCAAAGATACATTACCCACTCTCACTTCTTGTTTTCTATCTTTCTCAGGACAGTTTTGAATGAAGTGGTCTAGTGAACCACACTTGTAGCAAGCTCGATTATTTCCCCAACACTCTCCCATATGTTGTCTACCACAATTTGGACACTCGGGTTTATTTGACTTCATATTGCCAACACTTGCCATCGAGGTGGCTTAAACTCTAGAGCCCGAATATGTGTTACCACGGTCTCGGTGTGAATATCCAGCTGAAGCAGTCGTCCGAGGGTTTGTTTCCTTGGACCTCTTTGATTGAGTTTGGAACGAATTACTCATTGGCCTCTTCCTTACATCTCAAGCCTCAATCATAGCTTTTCTCTTTTCTTTATTTAACTCTTCAGCCTTGCAAGCTCTATCGACCAATACTATGAATTCCTTCAACTCCAAGATCCCAACTAGCAACCTAATATCTTCATTTAGCCCCCATCTTCGAACCTCTTGCACATAATAGCTTGTGTAGACACACACTCTTGCACATACTTACTGAGTCTGACGAATTCACGTTCACACTCTGCCACAGTTATTTTTCCTTGCTTATATTCAAGAAACTCTTTTCATTTCTGATCAATGAATCGTTGACTTATGTATTTCTTTCGAAACTCTTCTAAGAAGAAGTCCCATGTCACTTTCTCCCTTAGAACTATAGATGTTAGTGTTTTCCACCAACGGTATGCCGAGTCTCTCAGTAATGACAAAGTATATTTTAAGCTTTCCTCGGGTGTGCAAGAAAGTTCATCAAACATTCTCATAGAATTTTCGAGTCAAAACTCTGCTTTCTCAGGGTCATCATCTATGTTGGCTCTCAATTCCTCGACCCATTGCTTTCGAATCTTATCAACCGTGGGTTTAGTCATTCTTACCAAATCTATACCTTAAGGAGCCACGGGGACTGGCTGAGGTATAGGTGGGGTGGAGGAGGTTGAGCATTAGGGTTTGCTCGTAAAAACTTAGTGTACCAGTTACTCATCATGTGGAGAAAGGCTTTCCGAGCCTCTTCTCCTTGACCCAAGGTCTCGGGTCTACTTTCTACTGGCGCGATCCCCTGCACGAAAGTCGGCGCATTACTAGCAGCGTCATCAGCAGTAGCTCGGTTGAGATCCATTTACTATACGAAAACGCAGTTTAAAATTGTCAGGAGTCACCACATTATCAATATATTTATGGCATGTATAGCTAGACTCTCACACACGCTACGGTAGTCCGAGAACCGACTAAACCATAGCTCTGATACCACTAAATGTAACACTCTTTACCCGTATTCGATGCTAAAACGGGGTATGAGGCATTATCGAACTTACACACAAGTATTCATACAAAATCGAGACATAAATTTTCGTTCAAATTTCAAACTTTCCGTTTGCATTCATATTGTTCCTATTACGGGCCTACGAGGCCCAAAACATACATTAGGAGTGGTTTGGAATCAAATCGAACTCTTTTGAAGATCTCTAGAAAGACATAGAAAAATTCCATTAAACAATCCACATGCTCGTGTGGAGGAAGGGACACGCCCGTGTGGCATACATGCCCGTGTTCCAAACCCGTGTGGATTTATTTTTCAATTAAAACCTAAAGGGGTTTTCACACGACCAGACACACGCCTGTGTCCATGGCCCATGTCCATCACAAGGCCACGACACGCCCGTGTCTTAGCCCGTGTGCAAAAACCTTGGCATTCTGTTTCTGACATCATCACCCCAAAAATGTCACACGGCCAAGGCACACGCCCGTGTTCTTCAACCTTGTGGTGAATTAAATTCCTAATTCAGGTGCATACTTCACACGGCCTAGGCACATGCCCTTGTTCTATGGCCGTGTGTTCCACACGGTTGAGACACACAGTCGTGTCTCTGCCCGTGTGGTTACTACTGAGCATACTGACTTGCCAACCTAGCATGCAAGGGGGACACACGGTCTAACCACATGCCCATGAGGCTGACCGTGTGTCACACACGGCCTAGACACATGTCCGTGTGCCTACCTGTGTAGACAAGAACAAGGCTATTTGCCAAGCTCTTTCTACCACCCCAACTCATACAACATAAATCACTTCAAACCATCAACTCATTCATGCTTAATTAAACCAAGTAAATCAACCATGCACCTTGCACATTCATGAATAACCTCATCATTTCATAGATTAATAAGAAAGAGCCATCAACTATGACCTTATACAAAAGAATTCATCTTTGAATGAGCCAACACTTTTGGCCAAAACAATATGACATTCAACTAAGTCTAGTCCCTATACATGCCATACTCAAAATACTAAATCTAACTATACCAAGATGTACTGATAGTGTGGGTGATCCTCTGACTATCTCCATATCTCGAGCTGGCTCTTCAACACTATAAAACAAGGGAAAAGAGAAGGGAGTAAGCTTTAAGCTTAGTAAGTCTATATGTAAGCAATAAGCATCATATCACCTACTAATCAATCAAAAACGTTACATACTATGTAAAAACAATTCATATCCACATAATCATGCTTACTCATTTCAACCCTTACCACATCCCAACCACATATCATACACATTGCTCACATTTAGTTGCACTTATACCCTACATTTATCACCACCAAACTACATGTAATTCAACTTAGACAAGTTTCTCGATGAACACTTCGGAATAATGTTAGGTACTTGGTGGTTTCGCACACAGCCCACCATTTAATAATTAACGAGGTGGTAACGCATATAGCCCACCAATGACAATAATTACGATGGTATCGCATACAGTCCATCATTAATAAACAACAAGGTGGTATCGTACACAGCCCACCAATGACAATAATTACGATGGTATCGCACACAGCCCATCATTAATAAATAACAAGGTCAATGATTACACATTTACGGATATTTATCCGTACCCATTTTCCTATCCCCGAAGGTTCATCCGAGAATTCCCTCATTTTCTACCATTTTCTATAAATCCCACCAATAAGCATTTGCATCCACACCATGCATTAATAGGTAAAAACATACGTAATAAGGATGTATCATTTACACATAAACTTACATCGATACAAAATATGTCAGTTTGCGGTTTAGTCCGAAACCTTGTCTTTTCCCCGGTCAAGGTTGATTCCACGTTCTTCTTGATCTATAATGACAAATTTAGCTCATTAAATAATCACATTCATCAAATTACTCCAAAATTCTAATTTTGGCAAAAATGACCATTTTGCCCCTAGACTTTTACAAAATTACGATTTTACTCCTAGGCTCGTAAAATGAAACGTGTTCTTTTTTTCCACACACTCAAGCCCAGCCGATTCATATTCCCTCTTATATTAACTCAATATTTCAATTATTTCACACATTTATCATCTATTTTATAACCTTTACAAAAAGGTCATTTTAGGTGTTTTCATGCAAAGTCCTTTCACAAAAGTTATTTATTTAACAACCATAATTCATTTTCTTCCCTAAAAACGCAGCAAAAAATATAAGCACTCTCATGAAAAATCCCTAAACTTTCAACCATTTTGTAACATAGTCCCCTCTTTAGCTAGCTTAAGCTTTAGGGGTTCCAAAAACACAAGAATCATTAGAAATAACCATCATAATCACTTACTTGCAAGAGGATAGCTTGGATGAAAGTTTAAGCTTAAAAACCATATTTCTTGCTGAAAAATTCAGTGGAGAATGAAGGAGAATGAAAAAAAGATGATAGCTTTCTTAGTTGCCTTATTTTATTCATTAATCACCTAACACTACTAAACATTGACTAAATTAAGCCTCTTGTCCCCCTATGGCCGGCTATGACCTTTAGAAAGGCCTAATTTCACATTAAGGGCCTCCAATTAAAATTCTATAGCTATTTGGCACCTCTAGCTTGTAAAATAGAACTTTCACACTTGATGCGATTTAGTTCTTTTTCACAATTTAGCATAAAATCACTAAAATTAACGCACCAAAATTTTCATGCATTCATATAATTATGATATAACACATATAATAATATTAAAAATAATTCTCTGGTCTCGGATTAGTGGTTCCGAAACTACTATTCTGACTAGCCCCAAAATCGGGCTGTTACAAGTCTGCCTTTATCGAACTTATGTGTTATAATTAGGGGTGAGCAAAATTCGATTCGACTTGAAAAATTTTTTAAAAAAAATTGAATTTTGAATTATTCGAATCGAGTTAATCGAATTAACTCAAATTTTATTTTCGAATTTCGAGTTCAAGTCGAGTTAAATTTTTGAATTTGAATAACTCGAATAATTCAAACAAATCGAATACAAACTATATAATTTTAAATTTTAAATATATATTCCCCACTCTCTAGGCCCAAATCCTTTTATAATACTCATTCCCCCAAAGCCCAAACCCACCCTATTTTCCCCCTCCCCCTCCCCCCCAAAAAAAAAGTTAAATCGCCATTTTTCCCATTTTCCCAAAGCTTGGCCAACCTCACCATCCCAATTTCCCCAAAAGTTAACATTCCATCATCGATTTTCTTCTCCAATTCAAACCTGAAACTCCCAATTCTCAAATACCAAAATTTTTCTTTAAAAAACCCTAAATCAATTTTTCTTCTCTTCTTCTTCTTCAGAAAATCTTAAATTAAACCCTTCACTATTCTTCTTCATTATCAATTCATTCAAACCCCCTAAATAAAACTCACTATAATAACAAATCCAGGAAGAAAAATTTAAAGAAAAATATTTTTTTTTCAAAAATTACATAAAAATAAACAAAACCAAAGTCATTTTTTAAATTTAGCTTGAACAAATATATTTGATTCGATTCGAATTCCATCTCACTCGACTCGATTCGTAAAAATTTCAAATTGAGTTAGGATGATGAAATAGGATAAGAAAACTCGATTAACTCGAAATTTTTCCATTCGATTTGATTCGATCGAATGCTCACCCGTAGTTATAATATCTTATATTATTTTTTTAAGAGTCTGTTGAATTATTGGATGTTTTCTTTATTTCTTTGTCCAAAAACATTTAAATAAATATTAAGGAATATGTTGAAAAGGATTATATACAGATTGTTTAGAAATTATACTAAGTATTTGTATGTCGTAACATCTGATACCCAGACTCGATGATTCAGGCCGAGTAGAGGGTGTTACAATTTTAGTATAATGCAAGGTTTGGAATATATAAAATGATGAATTACCCATGATCTATTTTATTATATATATATATATAATGTTAAGGGTTTGAATGAATTGTAATAGGTAAATAATTCATAGGTTGTATGGAATTGAAGAAATGGTAATATGACATTGGTACATTTATGAATAAGGTGTTATAGTTCATAGTTAAGTCATGAGAATTGTGCATTTGGCTGAAAATATGTTATGGAAATGTAAATTGGTTGATTTGGTATCTGCAGGTTGGTGTCAAATCAGTACCATTTAGAAACTATATGTCACGCCGCGACGTCGAGCATTTGTCGTCGCGATGAGACCAAGTCAGTATGTCATGTCGCGACATCAAGCATCGATCTTTGTGACGAGGCCAAGTCAGTATGTTGCGTCGCAACGAGGAACTCCGAAAGTCATGACATCAACCTAAATTTCAAAAACTTTACAATTTAGTCCTAATTCAACTCAGGTTAGCAATAGAGCTTTCATAAGCTTTTATAAGACTCGAAAATGACTATATATAAAATGATATACGTGTCTTTCTCATAATTAAATGTATAATGGTATAAATTGAATATAAATGATCATAGTTTCTCCGGTAACAAATGTGACAACCTATAACTCGGACTCGACAATCAAGTAAGGTATCGAGGTGTTACAAATAGGCTAAGAACGCTCCAAGGCCGGCAAGACAAAGGGTAAACTATTAGGGCGTCAAAGCTTATGCTTCGAGGTGTTGTCTGATGCTTAACTCAAATAGAGGATGATGGCAAGCTTAAGATAATATTTGGGCAGAGTATTGTTAATATTACGCTTATACCTAAAGATGGGCCTCTCCCTTGCCTCTTATCCTGGATTGTTAATTACTTTTAAGATTGTTGCTTTCAATGGTTTATAGGGACCAATACCTAGTTAGCTAGGCGCATGTCATTAGTCTATCATAATTATGCCTTCAACCTCTTTTTTGTTCTTGTTATTTGAGCTTTGTTACGAGTCGCTATAGGTTTTTGATAGTTATGCGCCGTCCAATTGTCTCGTGCCATTTTTCGGTTTACCAAAGCTTGGGCCTTGAAATTTGTTAATTATCTTATGCTTGAAGCCTGGGCTCTTAGTAGGTATAAGATATATCTAAGTTTCTTTTAGGGAAAAGAGCATATATTAATAGAAGAGAGAAAAACAAAAGAAATTAACCAACAAGGAGAGGACCACTACAACTCGAACCAACAGGCTCACCCCATACACCAAAGTCCTATTATCCCCTATCCTCATCAAAGAAATCAACAAAATTATTAGAAAGCAAAACATATAATGAAGGAATGGTAGGAACATCTCATTCAGTAAGGTTTGTATATAATGAGATCACTCAAGAAATAGAATAAGTCTCCTTATAGTACCTCCGACATGTTCAATAAAAGGACAAAGACTGAAAAGATTATTTTAACATCAAACAATCGTAAACCAACGATCCAAACTCAAAATCATCGACATAAGAAACAAGACTTCAGACATGAACAATACATGAATATATGATTACGTGATTATATCAAAACGTATATAATACATTTCAAATTCAATTTTATTCCCTAATAATGTATTTTAATATCTAAAAGTGAATGGATTGAATCACATATAAAAGAAGTAAATGACTTGATATCAAATTTTAGTCACACACTAGTTTGAATTCAACCTCTTGTCAAAAAAGAAAGAAAAAATCTAAAAGTGAGGATGGTGAAAAGTGGGAACCATTTTAAAGGAGTAGCTAAGACCTAACCTTACCTTTGTTTTGGCGCCAATTTTGGGAGAAAGATAAAAAAAGCATAGCCACCCCCCGTGAATTACAATTACAATCATCATCACCAAAATTAATTAATACAAAAAGTCAAAGGGTCATTGCTCTTAGGTTGGCAAAAACCATGCAATCATAATGTTGGATGAAAGCTTTTTTGTAGCCAAAGATTTGGACACATAAGAATCAAATTTCATAAGGTCAACGACTGCCATTAGCAAGATGCTCTTCCGAAATAATTTGCTACCCACACGCATCCTTTGTAATTATTAATTCATGGTTCCCAATTCTTTTCTATTTTAATTAATTTCCCAACCCCACTATAACTTGTTTTTCAAGTTTTCTTACACTTGGCAAATGCTGTTTTATTATAATCAATTCAATGTTTAAAATAAGATTGTTTAATCCACTAGGCCTCCAAATCTACTAGATTAATACTCGGCTTTAATCCGGATTAAACCCTAAATTCTTATATGTTTTTGGGCTAATGTTAAGATGATGGTACTAATTATTCCTGGATTCTGGATTAATCACTACACTTTTACCATCAATGATTCTTTGAGAGATGGTGAAGCAAATGAAGAGCAACACATGGTGGGGAGCTGAATAATTAATTTATTATGATCATATACTTGGAGTGGGCAACAAAATAATGTAATATACCCCTTTCTTTTTTCTTTCAAACGAAATCTAACATTCGTCTAGTTAAAAGCAAATATTGGATATAGTGATAAAAAATTTAATGTTACTTTAAATTTTTCATTTGAATTTTTTAAATTAAAAAAAAACTATTTTATCGCTCACTTAAATATTTAACTCGATTTAATTTAAATTTTAGTACGAATCGTTATGATTATCAAAATTCAAAAGAACTAAAAATAAATAATTAACATAAAAAGCAAGTCAAAAAATAAAAATAGGAGTTTGCATCACCAATGATTTCATGGAATTACCGAAAGAAGAGTGCATTAGCAATGAGATGGAATATATATATATATATAATTTTTTGGAGAAAATAAATGAGATGATAGATTGCATTAATAGGGGAGGAAAACATCCTGCAAATCTTAATCAAACATTTGAAAATTTTTAGTTAAAATGGCGTGGTATCAACATCAAATATTAGTTTTTTTTTATATAAATCACAACCTAAGATTAAATAGTGCAAATGAACATTCAAAGAAAAGAAGAGAAAGTGCACATCGGCTTCTAATTTGAATTTGTTCGATGCTATCTTGTAAAGGTAATATCATGAAGTAACTTAGACTTAGGATTTTGAATGTTACATTAAATGTATTTATATGTTTATGAGTTTTCATTTCAAATTTTATTTTGAATCCAAATTTCCTATTTAAATTTATTTCCATTTAAATTTATAGATATTGCAGTTATTAATTTTATAAAATTTGATTTTAGTCATAATTGTAATTCGGTAAATATATTATACTGATTATAGTTATACAGATATATTTCGTATAACTGTGAATTGTAATTTCACCTTAAAAAATACAGTCTAGGATCAACAATAGTTAATTTCTCTTCTTCCCCCTCTTTTTTCATTTATAATGGGTTTTGGTAAAAGGAATACTTAAATATTATTTAAAATTAGAAGTGTTAATTTTATTTTTTAAAAATAGAGGTACTAATAATACAGTTCAATTTACAATTATTTAGGTTTTTTCTTTTTGATAGAGGATATGGAGCAATTATGATAATTACTTGCCCGTCACAACCCGCACTACTATATAATTTTTTTTTGAAGAATTACGTTTAAATATTACTTGATTTTAAAAAAAATTGAAAAAATTAAAGATAAGTAGCAGAACTTAGATTGAAGCAGAGTGGGGTGGGGCAGGGACGGATGC
Organism: Gossypium bickii; assembly: GCA_025503065.1. NCBI lineage: Eukaryota > Viridiplantae > Streptophyta > Magnoliopsida > Malvales > Malvaceae > Gossypium > Gossypium bickii. The sequence continues at coordinate 44,901,018 of CP106716.1, forward strand.
ATCCAACATCCATGGATGTAATAGTGGTTTTCAATATTATATATCCATAGTGGAGCGGGACAGATGGTGGAACAGAGCATGCAAATTGTATAGTGGAAGTGGATTTAGCATTATTCAACCTTATCCTGCTCTATTGTCATCCCTATTGAAAATAATAAAAATATAACTTTATATTAATATATCTTATAATTAAATTTAAATAAAAAATCATTTAAATTTCTGTTAAATCAATCAAAAATTAAAACAAATTATTTAAACTCAGTCCACAATAATCTAATTGAATTATTTGACCCGTCAACATATCTATTTAAAACTAGTGAGGCACATATAAGGATAACAATGGAGCGGGGCGAGGGCAAATATTTCTATATCTACTATCACTCCACAATTGACACGCTTTGCTCCATCACCTGCCTGCTCCATTATGGATGTATATTTTTGAAAATCACTACCATTTTCATGGATATTGGATGCATTCATCCATGTCTCACACCACTATGTTTCAATTTAAATTTTCTATTTATTTTTAATATTTTTATTTTTTTAAAGTCAAATAAACATTTAAATATAATTCTTCAAAAAAAATTAAACATAAAATATATGGTTTTATTTTATATTACGTTATTACATTTTTACCATTTTAATAATTTATATATATATAAAGATAAATTAATAATTTTATATAGTGAAGCGGATAAGATCAGAGCAAGTAATTACTGTAACCGTTTCATACCCACTATCCAAAAGAACAAATTCACTTCGCCCCACATCCATTTTTCAAAGAAAAAAATACGCTCCATTAGAAAAAAAATAATTTAAATTTTATAAGGCGGTTCGAAAATATATATACACGTAAGATCTTATATACAACTCAACTCTTTTTCTTATACAACAAGACTATTGTTGATTTATTTCATTCCTATATAAATATGCATGCATATGAACAAAAAAAGATGTAAACTTTTGTTTCTTCTAGAGCAAGAAAACATGTTGTTATAGCCGACTTTTACTATTATTTTATGAAAATTATTTGGTAGTAGATTTTTAGATTCCACCAATAAGATTAAGAATTGATAAGTATCTAACAGAAGTATAATAAAATATGTAAAAAAATATAAAAAAGTACATATTAATTTTTTTAAAACTACTTATAAAATAAAATAAAAATATTATTAATGTACCAAATACTCACCTTAATTTTATTTTTTATGTAGTATTTAATTTTGTTCAAATTAAATCTACAATTTCTAACTTTTTTATTGGGAAACTATTATTCCAACTCTTTTTTTTTGGTGAAAAAAAAAACAAATTACATCATATTATAATTCTCAAAAGCACCACTTGCTTTGTCTTATTCTAGAGCTTCTAAAATTGCATCAGGAGCATTATCAAAAACTTGTAGACTTGATTGCCACTTTAAACTTAGCTTAGCCAGTTGATTTGTAACTGTGTTATCTTTTCTAGGTATACACCTAATTCGCTACTGTCCTTCAGGCCTCATAAACCGTTGGACCCTTCTAAGTACAATGATACCTAAGTCCTCTAACCCATTATCAATCAAAGCTTTAAACACATTCAAATTATTTGTCTAAATCGTGGCCTATTTGTATCCCTTTTTATGCAGAATGAATAGTCCATCTATAATACCCTAGAGTTCAGCCTCAAAAGGTGTGCATTTACCCAGATACCGATTGAACCCAAGAATCCAATTTCTATATTGATCATGTAGAACTCCACCAATTGATGTATTCCCCATGAATCTAGCCACTAGGCCATCAATAAATAAATGAACCCACGTTCCATCAAAAGTCGCTCGGCCATCATGATTATGAATGTTGCTCTGATATCTACTATGACTTAGCTCGTACTACTGAGCCCAACTAAGAGAAGCTTTTACAATTTTGCTTGCCGACCAAGTAACATTTTGGAAAATGAAAAGATTCCTATTCTTCCAGAGAAGCCAAGTGATTAATCCAAACAAGAACGACCAAGTAATGCCCTGTTCCTACACTTTCCTGTTACAATAAAGGTTAGAAAAAAGCCATACCTAAAAGATCTCAGAAAAGAAGCTATGTTGCTAATCAGTTGGCACCACATGCATCCACACATCCTTTATTTTTGGACATTCCCAAAGCACATGTATGATATCCTTTCTTTCGTGTCCACATATAGAGTAAGAGATGCTATGTGCAATTCCCTATCGATTGCGTTCCCAGTTAGTTAGAAGTCTTTCTTTGGAAGCTAACCAAAGGAAGAATCTAACTCTTTACAGTCTTTAATATTTCCAGGTTCTCTTCCAGTAATCATTCTTTGAACTCTATGATGCCTTCTTTAAAGACTAGAAAGCACTACGCATAGAAAAAGAGTCTGTAGCTAATCGAGCCCAAATAACCCTATCTGAACCCAAGGCAGGGTATGGAGGAGGAATACTCACTATTCGTTTAATCACTTCATCAAACAACTAGATATGAAATAGATCTAGATTCTAAGACCCCTCGGGCGTAACTAAATCCCTAAGGGTGCGGTCCAAGCCTAAATTTGCATGAGCGCGATTTTGTAAAATTAAAGGGCTTACACCCCGAACCCAAGAATCCTTTCAACAACGAATACTCGCCCCATTGCCAATTGACCAAGCTACATTTTCATGGAATAAGGGCCATACGTTAGAAAGGGATCTCCACAGATGCGAATAATGTCTTCTTATGATAAATTCAGGAAGTTGCACTTTTAGGCCATACTTTGCTCGAAGGACTTGTATCCATAAGGCATTATCTTTGGAAACTAAGTGAAATCCAATACTCATAAAGAACAATGTGTTCTGATCACGCAGATGTCGAAGTCCAAGACCACCTCGTAACCTTGGCTGATAAATGGAATCCCACCCAATTAAAGAAAGCTTCAGTTGACCACCAGAACATCCCTGTATAAATTGCCTCACCATTCATTTTATCTCTGTGCATACTCCCTTCGGGATCAACATTGACTGCATGAAGTAGCTAGGAATAGAGAGAAAGAGGGATTGGACCAAAGTGACATTTCCTGCAATGGACAACTTCCTTGCTTCCCGACTTTGTAATTTGTGTCTCACTTTCTCCACCACAAAGTTTAAGGTAATGTTAGTGACTCTCTCATGGAGAAGGGGCACCCCTAGATAAGTTCCAAGATTCTAAACTTCCTGAAAACCAAAAAGTTGATTAATCTGAGAACACAAATCATCCTCTATACCTTTAAAGAAGTAGATATTACTTTTTCTAGCACTGATTTTATACCCGGAAAATTCACAGAAATGCTTCAAAACAATGTCTAATAAGTGAACTTGCCCCACCTCAGCTTTGTAAAAAATAGCTAGATCATTTACAAAGAAAAGATGAGATAGAGCAGGTCCAAATCTTGAGAGGCGAATCGGCTGACACTTACTAGCATCGATTTTCGAACGAATCATATACTTTAACCACTCCATGTACATAATAAAGAGATAGGGCAAAATTGGACTTCCTTGTCTGATCCTTCTAACTGGCTTGAGCTTGTGTATGGGACCTCTATTCCAGAGAATCTGCATAGTAGAGGATGATATGACAGGCATAACAACTCTTCGAAGGAACTCAGGTATACCGACAGTATAACAACCCTTACCCATATTCAACGCCGGAACAGGGTACGAGGCATTACCAGATTTACATTGCAAGTAAACATACAAATCGAGTTATAAAATTACGTCCAAATTAAAACCATTCATAATCAATCATAAAGTCCCTAATACGAGCCTACAAGGCCCAAAACATGCTTTAGTAGTGGTTTAGAACTAAACCGAGTACTTAGAAAATTTTTACAAAACTTAGAAGATTTTGCTAGAAACAGGGGTCACACGCCCGTGTGGTTTTGGGACACGCCCGTGTGGTCACATACGCTCGTGTCCCTAACCCGTGTAACTCTCTGTTTGTAACTCATGAACAAATTGAAGTCACACGGCCAAGTCACACATCCCTGTGCTAGGCTGAGTGGTCGATTTAATTTTCATGATTTTTCATAAAATAAGTGTAGACTTCACATGCCCGGGACACACGCCCGTGCCTGAGGCCATGTCCCTCACACGACCGAGACACACGCCCGTGTGTCTACCCATGTGGACAAAATAAGGCTATTTACCAAGCCTTTTGCCACCCTTCCATGCACATACCTACACAACATCATATAATACCAATTCAAGCATACTTAGGTAACCAAAACATCCACAACCAAGCTATTAACATCACATCCACATGCTCACATCTAACATGCTTTAACATCATAATTTATCAACACAAATCATGCAAGTTTCCACATTCATGAATGGTATCAACATATAATGATACTCATAACCAACATTAGCCAACTTTCATGGCCATATACAAAATAAAATCATTAACCATTATAAGCCAATACATTTGGCCACATTACCAATGACACATATAACAAAATGACCAAGTCCCTATACATGCCATAACTCAAAATATTGACATTTCAATGGTACCCAAAATAACGATTGATAATGTGTATGGATCTCCGACGATCTCCGATCCCGAGCTAGCTTGGTGACACTATAAGATAAGGAAAAGAAAGGGGGTAAGCTATATAGCTTAGTAAGTTCATATGCAAATAATAAACAACATTAATTATACATTTATCATAAGCATAACATAACATGGATCAACATAAATGTCATTAAAAATTCATGAACATAACATACTCAATCATATTCTTATCAATAGTTCATCATATACCAAATCTATTTCCTTTTCGTACATACCTGTACTAACTCAAAACATATTCACATACTTTCTCGTTTTGACATACCCGTTGAACCACTTGGAATACTATCGGATACACAGAAAGATTTGCACATAAGTGCCACATATGTAGCCAATGCTACCACAAATCTCATAACACATATAGGCTCACTCTCGATCTATCCACAAGCCTGCTCACACAAGCTGTCAGTCGAGACGTAACAACGCAGTACTACTCATACAAGCTGTCAGATATTCGCAACATATGCCGGTATACCCAGCCACTAGTAGGACGTACGGGACCAGCACCCGGGTCACATAATCACATAGGTTCCTAGTGACATGTCACTTGTATCCTAATCTATTCCTAAGGTTCAACCGAAATTTTCTCGCTTGTCAAAACTTCGTCAATTACACCCATAAAGTCAATCATACAATTTATGCATCATCAAAACATTATAAATACAATTATAATGTTGCATTACTAACATACGAACTTACTTCGGTACAAAAATAGTGAAAATGGACCTAATCGTCAAACACTTTATTTTTTCCCCGATTTAGGTTTGAACTTCGTTTTTCATGATCTATAACAGTAAATTTAACTCCTTTAAAACTCACATTATTCAATCCAGTCCAAAAATCACATTATGGCAAAATTATATTTTTGCCCCTAACTTTTCAACATTTTACACTTTAGTCCTTAAGCTCGTAAAATGAAATATAGTCAATTTCTTCAAAACTCAAGCCTAGCTGAACCATTTTCATACAGCCCACATTTTTCATCAAATCACACTTCTACCACATATTTTACAACTTTTACAAATAGGTCCTTTTTGACATTTTCATAAAAAATCACTTAGTAAGAGTTGTTTATCCAACATTAAATTTGCATAATCTACCATTAAAAATCAAAATACACAAATATGTAACATGGGTAAAATTTTAGACTTTAACATATTTTCAAATTAGTCCTTTAAATAGCTAGATTAGGTTGCAAGAATCTCAAAAACATAAAAATCATTAAAAATGGGGCTAGAACGGACTTACAATCGAGCTTGGAAGATGAAAAAATCCTAGCTATGGTCTTCCTTGAAATTTCGGCACTAAGGGACTCAATTGAAGAAGATGACATCTTTTTATTTGTTTTATTTTGTCTTTATTTACCAAATGACCAAAATGCCTAACTTCAAAATTTCACCTAACCATGTCCATTTTTGTCCATACTAAAATATAATGGTCTAATTACCATTTAAGGACCTCCAATTTAAAATTTCATAGCAATTAGACACCTCTAGCTTCTAGAACACACATTTTGCACCTTTTGCAATATAGTCCTTTTAACTAAATTGAGTGCCCAAACAATAAAATTTTCGAACGAAATTTTCATGAAATAATTCCATAAATTTGTAGACCATAAAAATATAATAAAAATAAATTTTATTGCGTCAGATTTGTGGTCCCGAAATCACTGTTCCGACTAAACCCAAAATCGGCTGTTACAACTCTCTCCCCTTTAGGGATTTTCGTCCCTAAAGATCTTACATGAAAAGAGGCTTGGGTACTGTTTTCTCATAGCTTCCTTAGGTTCCCACGTAGCCTCTTTGACCCTGTGTCGTTGCCACAAAACCTTCACTAGGGCAATACTTTTATTTCTCAACTATTTGACTTCTTGAGCCAAAATCTTGATCAATCCTTCACCATAAGTCATATCAGGTCGAATATCAACCTTTGTCAGAGAAATCACATGCGAAGGGTCTGATCAATAACGTTGCAAAATCGACACATGAAATACATTATGAATAGTTTCCAACTCTGTCGGCAAAGCTAACTGATATGCCAATGGCCCTATTCTTTCAACTATCTCATACGGTCCAATGAAATGTGAACTCAACTTGCCCTTGTGACCAAATCTAAGAATTTTCTTCCACGGAGATACTTTCAGAAATACTTTATCACCAACTTGAAACTCAATCTCTTTTTTTTTCAAATCCATGTACGATTTCTTTCTATCCGAAGATGCTTTCAAACAATTATGAATTACTTTTATTTTTTCTTCGGTTTCTTTAACCAATTCAACCCCGTGAATCTGTATCTCACTGAGCTTGGTCCAATACAACGGAGTTCGACACTTGCGGCCATACAATGCTTCATACGGCGCCATCTTAATACTCGACTAAAAACTATTGTTATAAGCAAATTCAGCTAAAGGTAGATATTTTTCCCAACTATCTTCGAACTCAACATTGGAGCATATCTTCGAGAATCTGTATCGTTCTTTCATATTGACTGTCAGTTTGCGGATGAAATGCGGTACTAAAGTTCAATTTCGTACCCAAAGCTTCTTGCAACTTTTTCCAAAATCTCGACGTAAACCTCGAATCTCTATTCGAAATAATAGAAATAGGCACCCCGTGTAATCTAACAATCTCGGCAATATCCAATTTAGCTAGCTTATCAAGTGAATAGTCGATACGTACCGGAATAAAATGAGCCAATTTCGTCATTCTATCAACAACGACCCAAATTGCATCTTTCTTTTTTAGAGCCAAAGGTAAACTCGTTACGAAATCCATTGTAATTCTGTCCCATTTTCATTCGGGTACCATCATTGGCTGAAGTAAACCCAAAGGTACTTGGTGTTCGACTTTTACTTGTTGACAAATCAAACATTTCAATACAAATTCAGAGATATCTCGTTTCATACCTGAACACCAATACAGTTTCTTCAAATCATTGTACATCTTCATACTTCCCGGATGAACAGATAAACAACCATCATGTGCCTCATGAAAAATTTTCTGAATAATCTCATCATTTTTCGGTACACATACTCTATCTCGAAACATTAAACAATCATCAGAACCGATCTGAAAGTCTGAATCACTACTCGATTCACACTGAGCTCTTTTGGCTTGCAATTCACTATCACTTTTCTAAGCTTCACAAATTTGCTGAAGAAATACCAGTCTAGCTCTCAACTCAGCTAGATCGAACTATCCTCAAATAAAGTCAACCTCGTATTCATAGCTTTCAAGGTAAACAAGGACTTTCTGCTCAAAGCGTCTACGACTACATTCGCCTTTCCAGTATGGTAGTCAATTACCAACTCATAATTTTTTAGTAGCTCAAGTCATCTCTGTTGTCGCAAATTCAAATCATTTTGAGTCATCAAGAACTTTAAAATTTTATGATCTAAAAGACATGACATTTCTCACCATACAAATGATGTCTCCAAATTTTCAAAGCAAACACTATGACAGCCAATTCTAGTTCGTGCGTCGGATAATTCTTCTCATGCGGTTTCAACTGTCTCGAGGCATAGGCTATCACTTTGCCCTCTTGCATCAATACACATCCTAATCCATTCAGTGACGCGTCGCTATAAATCACAAACTCTTTTCTCGGTTTAGGTTGCACTAAAACCGGTGCCTCAGTCATTAAGGCTTTTAACTGTTCAAAACTCTTTTGGCATTTTTTGGACCATTCAAACTTAACATCTTTTTGCAATAGCTTAGTCATAGGAGTAGCGATCATCAAAAAACCCTTAACAAAATGTCTATAATAGCCGGCTAATCCCAAAAAGCTTCTAACCTCCGATACATTTCTCGATGGTTTCCAATCAACAATTGCCGAAATTTTACTCGAATCAACCCGAATACCATCTCAAGAAACAATATGTCTCAAAAATCTGACTTCTCAAAGCCAAAACTCACTTTTACTAAATTTAGAAAATAATTTCTTATCTCTCAAAGTCTGCAATACAGTTCTTAAGTGTTCGGCATGCTCAGCCTCATCTCGAGAATAAATTAGAATATCATCAATAAACACAGCCACAAATTTATCTAAATATGGTCGAAAGATTCAATTCATCAAGTCCATAAAAACAGCAGGAGTATTAGTTAGTCTAAAAGGCATGACAAGAAATTCATAATGCCCGTACCTTATTTTGAAAGTGGTTTTTGGTACATCCAACTATTTAACTCTCAACTGGTAGTAGTTAGACCTCAAATCAATCTTCGAGAACATTGTTGCCCCTTTCAACTGATCAAATAAGTCATCAATTCTTGGTAAAGGATACTTGTTCTTTATCGTTATCTTGTTGAGCTGTCGATAATTGATACAAAGTCTCATAGATCTGTCTTTCTTCTTTACAAATAATAGTGGTGCACCCTAGGGAGAAAAACCTGGTCTTGCAAAACCCTTATCTATCAACTCTTGCAGCTGAGCTTTTAATTCTTTTAATTCAGTCGGAGCCATTCTATACGGAGCAATCAATATCGGTAAAGTCCCTGGCACTAAATCAATACCAAATTCAACTTCTCTAATCTGTGGCAACCCAAGCAACTCTTCTGGAAAAACATCCGGATATTCACAAACTACCGGCACTGATTCAATTTTTAATTTAGACACTTTTGTATTCAACACATAAGCAAGGTAAGCTTCACAACCCTTTCTCACATATCTCTGGGCAGACATCGAAGAAATTACAACAGGTAACTCACCCGACTCATCTGAATCAATCCTAAGAATTTCACCATTTTTACATTTCAATTCAATAATTTTCCGTCTACAATTCACTACAGCATCATGTAGTGTCAACCAATCTATACCCAAAATAACATCAAACTCATCAAATGGCAACAACATTAAATCAGCCGAAAAACAGTGACTTCGAATCTTCAAGGGACAATTCTTGCAAACTCTATTAACTAATACATGTTTGCCTAAGGGGTTTGATACTTTAATTACAAACTTAATAAACTCAATAGGCAAGCTCTTACTAGCTACCAATTTCATGCAAATATAAGAATGAGTTGATCCAGGATCAATCAATGCAACTACAATAGTATTATAGAGAGAAAAGTACCAGTGATAACATTGAGAGATGTCACTTCTTCGTAAGCACGGATAGCATAGGCTCTAGCAGGTGCTCTAGCCTCGGATCTTACAGTTGAATCTTTAGTTACACCTTTACTACTGGTCGCATTCCCCGTATTCCTCAGGGGTCTCCCTCTAGTGGCAGTGTTGCCCGATCTTGCATTCTGAATCTTGTCTTTCTCAGCCATTTCAGGGCAGTCTCGAATAAAGTAGTCTTATGAGCCACAGTTAAAGCAAGCCCGATCATTCATTCTACATTCACCGGGATGTCGCCTACCACAGTGTTGACATTCAGGTCGATTGGATCTAACATTACCAACACTCGCTATCGACGTAGTTTGGGCCTTAGAACCCGAATATTGTTTCCCACGATCTCTGTTGGAATACCCAGCTGAAGCACTCGAACGAGTATACAAATCTCTCGATTTCTTAAACTGAGATTGAAATGACTTACTCATCGGTCTCATTCTTGAATCTCTAGTCTCAATTTCAACTCTTCTCTTCTCCTTGCTTAATTCTTCAGCTTTAATAGCTCGGTCGAATAGCACTACAAAGTCTTTCAGCTCAATGACTCCAACTAACAATCGGATATCCTCATTCAAACCGTCTTCGAACCTTTTACACATGATAGCCTTGGTGGAAACACACTCCTGAGCGTACTTACTGAACCTGACAAACTCTCGTTCATACTCGGTTACAGACATTCGGCCTTGTTTCAGCTCTAAAAACTCCATACGTTTCTGATCAATGAATTGTTGGCTGATATATTTCTTCCTAAACTCATCTTGGAAGAATTCCTAGTTAACCCTCTCTCTCGGTACTACTGACACAAGAGTTTTCCACCACCGATATGCTAAGTCTCTCAGAAGCGACACAACATATTTCAAACATTCATCCGGTGTGCAAAACAGCTCATCAAATACCCTGATGGAGTTTTCAAGCCAAAACTCGGCTCTCTCGGGATTATCATCGACATTAGCTCTAAAATCTTCAGCCCCATGCTTTCGGATCGTATCAACCGGAGGCTTACTCAATCTTAAAAATTCCATACCTTATGGAGCTACGGGAATTGGCTGAGGAATAGGTGGGGGTGGAGGGGGTTGAGCAGTCGGATCTGTTTGAACAAACTCCGTATACCACTTGTTCATCATGTGGAGGAAGGCTTCCGAGCCCTTTCTCCTTGAGCGGGAGCCGATGCATTACTTTCTACGTCATCAGCTTCAGCTCGATTAGGATCCATTTATTATATAAAAACACAATTTAAAGTTGTCAAGAATCATCACACTACCACGGTTCATTTATGGCATGTATAGCTAAACTCTTAACAAGCTACATTAGTCTAAAAATTAACTAAATCGTAGCTCTGATACCACTAAATTTAACACTCCTTACCCGTATTCAATACCGAAACAGGGTACGAGGCATTACCAGACTTACATTGCAAGTAAACGTACAAGTCGAGTTATAAATTTGCGTCCAAATTAAAACTATTCATAATCAATCATAAAGTTCCTAATACGAGTCTATGAGGCCCAAAACATGCTTTAGTAGTGATTTGGAACTAAACTGAGCATTTAGAAAATTTTTACAAAACTTAGAAAATTTTGCTAAAACAGGGGTTACACGCCCGTGTAGTTTTGGGACACGCCCGTGTGGGCAGGCTGTGTGGTCACACACACCCGTGTCTCTAACCCATTAACTCTCTGTTTGTAACTCATGAACAAATTGAAGTCACACGGCGAAGTCACACGCCTATGTGCTAGGTCGTGTGGTCGATTTAATTTTCATGATTTTTCATAAAATAGGTGAAAACTTCACAAGCCCGGGACACACGCCCGGGTGTCTACTCGTGTAGACAAAATAAAGCTATTTACCAAACCTTTTGCCCCCTTCCATGCACATATCTACACAACATCATATAATACCAATTCACGCATACTTAGGAAACCAAAACATCCACAACCAATATATTAACATCACATCCACATACTAACATCTAACACGCTTTAACATAATAATTTGTCAATACAAATCATGCAAGTTTCCACATTCATGAATGATATCAACATATAATGATACTCATAACCAACATTAGCCAACTTTTATGGACATATACAAAATGAAATCATTACCCATTATAAGCCAATACATTTGGCCACATTACCAATGACACATATAACAAAATGATCAAGTCCCTATACATGCCATAACTCAAAATATTGACATTTCAATGGTACCCAAAATAATGATTGATAGTGTGAATGGATCTTCGACGATCTTTGATCCCAAGCTAGCTTGGTGGCACTATAAGATAAGGGAAAGAAAGAGGGTAAGCTATATAGCTTAGTAAGTTCATATGCCAATAATAAACAACATTAATTATACATTTATCATATGCATAACATATCATGAATCAACATAAATGTCATTAAAGATTCATGAACATAACATACTCAATCATATTCTTACCAATAGTTCATCATATACCGAATCTATTTCCTTTGAGTTTTTCGTACATACCTGTACTAACTCATAACATATTCACATGCTTTCTCGTCTTTAACATACCCGTTGAACCACTTGGAATACTATCGGATACACAGAAAGATTTGCACATAAGTGCCACATATGTAGCCAATGCTACCACAAATCTCATAACACATATAGGCTCGCTCTCGAGTTATCCATGGGCCTGCTCGCACAAGCTGTTAGTCGAGACGTAGCTAGGCGGTGCTGCTCACACAAGCTGTTAGTCGAGACGTAGCTATGTGGTGCTGCTCACAAAAGTTTTCAGGTATCCGCAACATATTCCGGTATACCCAGCCACTGGTAGGACGTATGGGACCAGCACCCGGGTCACATAATCACATTGGTTCCTAGTGACATGTCATTTGTATCCCAATCTATTCCAAAGGTTCAACAAGAATTTTCTCGCTTGTCGAAACTTCGTCAATTACACCCATAGAGTCAATCATACAATTTATGCATCATCAAAACATTATAAATACAATTATAACGTTGCATTACTAACATACGAACTTACCTTGGTACAAAAATAGTGAAAATGGACCTAATCGTCAAACACTTTGTTTCTCTACCGATCTAGGTCTGAACTTTGTTTTTCTTGATCTATAATAGTAAATTTAACTCATTTAATACTCACATTATTCAATCCAGTCCAAAAATCATATTATGACAAAATTATATTTTTGCCCCTAACTTTTCAACATTTTACACTTTAGTCCTTAGGCTTGTAAAATGAAATATAGTCAATTTCTTCAAAACCCAAGCCTAGCCGAACCATTTTCATACTCATAAAAGCCCACATTTTTCATTAAATCACACTTCTACTATATCTTTTACAACTTTTACAAATAGGTCCTTTTTAACATTTTCATCAAAAATCACTTAGTAAAAGTTGTTTATCCAACATCAAATTTGCATAATCTACCATTAAACATCAAAATACACAAATATGTAACATGGGTAAAATTTTAGACTTTGACATATTTTCAAATTAGTCCTTGAAATAGCTAGATTAGGTTGCAAGGATCTCAAAAACATAAAAATTATTAAAAACGAGGCTAGAACGGGCTTACAATCGAGCTTGGAAGATGAACAAACCCTAGCTATGGTCTCCCTTGAAATTTCGGCACTAAGGGACTCAATTGAAGAAGATGACATCTTTTTATTTGTTTTATTTTGTCTTTATTTACCAAATGACCAAAATGCCATTAATGCCTAACTTCAAAATTTTACCTAACCATGTCCATTTTTGTCCATACCAAATATAATGGTCTAATTACCATTTAAGGAACTCCAATTTAAAATTTCATAGCAATTAGACACCCCTAGCTTCTAGAACACACATTTTGCACATTTTGCAATATAGTAATTTTAACTAAATTGAGTGCCCAAACATCAAAATTTTCGAACGAAATTTTCACGAAATCATTCCATAAAATTGTAGACCATAAAAATATAATAAAAATAAATTTTACTGCGTCGGATTTGTGGTCCCAAAACCACTGTTTCGACTAGACCCAAAATCGGGCTGTCACACACAGCCTGTAAGGAAGCATCAATGAAATCCCAACTCACTCTGTCGTAAGCCTTTTCCAAATCTAGTTTAACAGCCATCCAATTTTTCCTATTTTGTTTCCTCCACATAGAGTGAATGACTTCTTGTGCAATAATAATACTATCAGAGATATTCCTCCCAACTATAAACCTGACTTGTTCTTGCGAGATGAAATTAGGAAAAACTAATTTAAATCAGTTTGCAATCACTTTCATCACCAATTTGTACAAGACGTAACAAAGGCTAATGGGGCAACATTGAGTAAACTTCTCAGAATCGTTTGTCTTTGGAATTAGGGCAATTAGAGTGTTGTTCAAATTTGGATCAATGACTTTTCTAGCAAAAACCCCTTGAACCCACTCACAAACAACATTACCAATGATATCCCACTGACTCTGGAAAAAAAGAGCATAAAAACCAACACTTCTCGGAGCTTTTAGTGGATCCATATCAAATAAGGCCTTTTTGATCTTTTCATTCGTAAACGATTTCTCCAAGAAGGTAGTATCCAAAGTATTAAGCCATGGAAAAATATTAGATAGGAGACCCCTCATTGACTCCGACGCTTTGCCATACAATTTCTCAAAAAAAACCAACTGTCTCGGCTTTGAAAGTATCCTGATCAAAACTCCACTTGCCATTTTCGAGTTGCAAGGTCATAATTCGATTAAATTTCCTTCTCTGAATAGTACAACTATGAAAAAATTTTGTGTTGCGATTATTACAGTGAAGCCAGACACAACGCGCCTTTCGTCTCCATAGAAACTCCTCATGATTAAGGACATTCTCCAATTCATCAACTAGTTTTTACGAGTACCTGCAAATCCATACACATCCAACTGTATTATTTAAGTAGGATAATTATGCATATATTATTGCTTTTAAATTAAATACTCGATCCAGTACAATAAAGTTGCTGCTTATCATCCGTTTTAAGGAAGAAAATTAATTAATAGTTAGAAAATGGGAAAAATAAATATAGCTGATAATTTATCCTCACCACATCATGAAATAGGTGTTAGCTGTCTTTAAGCTGATTCAAACCAACATTTATTTTTGATGTGCTAGAACATAAAACGATATTATTATATCAACAAGTGTACGAACCACCTCAATTTGTGGGCTGCCCCATTCCAACTTTCAAAACAAGATTTTAAACCCAATATTTATTTTTATAAAATTTGAGATATTCACACCTTTTCATAATAAAATAATATGTACTAATTTTAAGTTGCAATATCATTAAAACAATGATGAATTATATGTGAATTTAAATAATGAGAACAAATTCGAAGAAAATCACACATGAATAAAACCTAATTCCTTCCATTGAAATCATTACAAAAAATAATATTACTCAAAATTCTAATTTTTAATTTAAATAAAAATAGGATAAATTCTAAAAATACATAATGAACTATAATTTAATGTGCAATTGTATTGATTTTGTGTAATTTTTTACATGAAATTTTGATTTGATCTAATTCTTATAAATTATTAACACAATTATTGATATAACATCATTTTATGTTTATATATTGCATACGTAAATAATTATATTTATCTAATATAATTATAAATTGATGTATTTATTTTTTTAAATATGCATGATTAAATTAAAATAAACTTTCAAGTATACATTTGAACTACAATTAGAGTTTCATGTGCATAATTACACCAAATTAAAGTTCATTTATACAATTGCATATTAAATCAAAGTTCATGTATAATTTAAAATTTGTCCTAAGGCAAAGTTGAAAGATTATTTTCATAAGGTCATTATAAATTTCTATTTGAGATTGGATAAATATTAACTTAAGAGAATATTTCTAATATTAAAATTAAAAATTTGATTGGATAAATTCTAATAAATATTAAAATATACTTTATATTCATTTTGAATTAAATTTTAATCGTAATTTATACTATTATTAAATTAAAATTAAAAAATGAATAGATAAAATCCGTGTAAATTGATCAATTGGTAAAAATGGATAAAACCTAAAAAAAAAAAAACTTAGATCTTATTTTTATTTATTTAAATAAATTTTTTATAATAAGATTTCAACCTTTAACCAATTAGATATTTACTAAAGATCATATTATTTAACTAAATATATATTTCATCAATATTAAAATTTAAAAAAAATATTAAAGTATTAAAATTATTATTTCACTTTTATGACAGCAAGAGAAAAATGAATCCCTTGTTGTTGAAATGTGGATTACTAATATTAGCTTATATCTTAAGGGAAACAAATATTAGAAAATTCATCAAAAGAAAAGAAAAGAAAAGAAAAAAAGAAGTTTCCTCAGCAATTATTTGGCAACCCAGAAGCAAATCAAAGCCAAGATATATATCTTTCCATTAAATCTGATAAATTTATATATTTATACTAATCATGCAAATATAAACATAAAATAAATTATTAAACGTATATCACAAACTCAAGATCCTGGGCATGAATAATATATGTGTATTAAGTTAATCATGTTTATTTTATATTTGTATGATGTGCAAAATTTCAAATGTCAACCATTACATATTTATTATTATGAAATCATCTAACTCTCTTAAAACAAAAAATTTGGATAATTCTTTATTCAGGACAATATCTTTAACATTTTATCATTACTAGTAATTTCATTAAATTGAATATACTTTTTTTCCCGGATGGAATGAGAGCCTTGTCCATGAAGTAAAAAAAAAGTCAAACGAAGTAGTTTTGACTTCTAGTAACTGAAAAAATGGTCAAAGTGTATTAGGAGTCCCTATGTAAAGTTCATTTTAGTCCTTCTACTAAAATTTGCTCTGGATTTGTCCTTGTAGATTAAAAATTTATTCAAATCATGACACCATCACAATTTGTTGTTAAGTTACTGATAATTTGGACAAAGAGATAAATATTAAAACTATACATAAACCTTGTTTAAATGAGCAATTTGATACATGAACTTTGATTTGATGCAATCATACACATGAAACTTTGATTATAGTTACACGAAACTTTAATTTTGATTCAATTGTAAACTTTTAAAGAAATAAATATATCGATTTATTTTTATATTTGATAAAGATAATTATTTGTATTTGTAATGTAAAATGGTGCTATATTGATAATTGTGTTAACAATGTGTGAAAACTAAATCAAATCAAAATTTCATGTATAAAATTATATAAAATCAAATTTCATATATAATATTACACAGTGATAAAAGTTCATGTATAGCTTAAAATTTACTCTCTTAGACAAAATAAATCATATCCAATTGATTTATCCATGATTCAACCATGTGTAATTTTTTTTTTTTTTTTTGGGGGATGGTTAGGTTTTTTATGGGTATAAATCTATTGAATATAATATATTTTTGTGTAAAATATTAATAACTTAACGATAAATTATTTAAATATTAAAAAATTAATTTGAAGGAATTTTTAATGGAAGGAATAAAATAAAATAATATATTATAGTATAACCACTCCTGATAGACCAAAAAAAAAAAAAAAAGGAGAATCGACATCCCAACCTGAAGCAAGTAAGTAAACACTCAACACGAAAAATAGAGGAACACGAAATTTCGCCACCAAATTACTGCATGTCAAAACTAAATTAATTAGCCACCCACCTAAGATTGCGCCACGTGGAAAAACAGTCCAAATCATGATTCACTGGACTGGCCCCACGAAAAAGCTAACCCATCTTTTTCAATTACCACATAACATAACATACTAACCACAACAAGATTAAAATGATTTTGCTAATTACTTTGAAAGGATTTGGCCGAGGTTCTAAATTTAATTTTAAATTTTCTTACAAAACAATAATATTTAGTTAAAAATTAATGAAAAGACATGTGTATGAAATTATATTAGAAATTTTAGTTTTTATAATTAATACTAAATTCATCCTTAAATTAATAAAATAATTATGTTTCCATATTTATTATGAATGAATAACAAAATACTGAATCCGGTAGAGGTAAGTCAAAATTACTGTTTCAAATACACAAAATTTAATTATAATATTAATTTTTTGATAAACGAAAAAGTGAAGTCCCCGTCGTTTCCTTATCTCACCAATTAACGCTTTCAAACAGCATAGACAACAAAAGCTTTGAGTTTTCTTTTTATTATTAGTTTTCATTTCAATTTTATAGTTTGTTGAAATGGTTTAAGGCTTTAAGGAGAGATTCAAAATCCTACTTTCCGGGGAAAAGAGAGAGATAGGCATACTCTTCAATGGGTCTTTGCACCTCCAAACCCTCCCCAAACCCTTCTGATTCTACAAATGCCTCTATCAATACCCGGAATAACGATATCCACCGCAAGCCTAACTCTGTTTCGGCTTCTCCTTTACCTCATGGAGTAAACTCCAAGGAAGATCAAGGTAAACAAGGAGAAGAAGAAAAAGAAAGCTCCAATTCCAACAATGAAGGCAAGAAATCGCCGTTTTTCCCGTTTTATAGTCCCAGTCCAGCTCACTACTTGTTTTCCAAAAAGTCTCCGGCGAGATCTTCAACCAATTCCACTCCAAAACGGTTTTTCAGGAGGCCATTCCCTCCGCCGTCTCCGGCGAAGCATATTAGGGCAGTGCTTGCGCGGAGGCACGGGTCTGTGAAGCCGAATGAGGCCGCGATCCCGGAAGGAAGCGAGGCAGAGGCAGCGGGAGCTACCGGTACCGGACTGGATAAGAGCTTCGGCTTCTCGAAGCACTTCGGATGCAAATATGAGCTCGGAGACGAAGTAGGAAGAGGCCATTTTGGTTATACTTGTACGGCGAAGTTTAAGAAAGGAGAGCTTAAAGGACAACAAGTTGCCGTTAAAGTTATACCTAAAGCAAAGGTTTCATTTTAATTTTCTTTTTCTTTTTATCTACTTTATTTATTTTAATCTTAGAACTTTTGCCTTTTTGCGCTTATGGATTTGAATTAAAATTATTTGACAATGAAAAAAAGGAGATCCGACTAGAAGACCCTCAGTTAGATTTTTATACTTACTGGAAATAAGAAAATGAATTTAAATATTGAATTTACTGATTTTTTTTTTTCTTTTACCAGAGTAATCATAACTCGAAATTAAAATGTATACTCACGGAGTTATGTTCTACAATTTTATTTCTGTATAATAGCTATTTTTGTGCCTTGAATTGATATGTTATGCTTGTTGATTTTTGTGTTTTTGTTTATAGATGACTACTGCAATTGCCATTGAGGATGTTAGAAGGGAGGTAAAAATATTAAGAGCTCTATCTGGACATAGCAATTTAGTTCAATTCTATGATGCCTACGAGGACCATGATAATGTATACATAGTGATGGAGTAAGTACCATACGAAAACGTGAACTCGGTTTTGGGTTCAGTGAGTTCAGGATCATTTGGTTTGATGATTTGTGATGGGTTCTAATTAGTTACTATGTATCTTTCAGGTTATGTGAAGGTGGGGAGCTCTTGGACAGAATTCTTTCTAGGTATTTCTTCTAATAATAGCTACTTCTGATTCTGATTCCAAAATAAGAGTTTGAGGCTGAATGTACTTAGTTTGGATTTGATTACTTATGAAGTGTATTCTTCTAATCATGCAGGGGCGGAAAATACACTGAGGATGATGCAAAAGCTGTGATGATTCAGATACTTAACGTTGTTGCTTTTTGCCATCTCCAGGGTGTTGTGCACCGGGATCTTAAACCTGAGGTGAATATCTTTCCAGTTCTAATAAGGTTTCTGATATTTTTTTTTCTGGGTGGTATTACACTGGTTTTGTGGTCCCATATAAGATTTCTAAGGTTTATGTAAGGCTTTTCCTTGAGGATAACCTTGCGCTAAATATTCTGGTTAAGCAGTCACCGAAGCCTAGCCACTACTGCTTGTTTTCTTGGTTGTGCTTCATTCTAGCATATTTCATTTTCATCTTCTTAGCAGCAGAGGTTTTAATAGGTATATAATAAAAATTTGCCCACCTGATATTATACTAAATTTAGCTATTTTCTGTGACCAGAATTTCTTGTTTACATCAAAGGATGAAAATTCACAATTGAAGGCTATAGACTTTGGCTTGTCTGATTTTGTGAAACCGGGTTTGTACTCAAATTCGTATTGCTTAAGCCATAGTGCTTTAGTTATTTGATTAGTTTCTTCATGTTTTGTATTTCCTTTTCAATTTCAGACGAAAGGCTTAATGACATTGTTGGTAGTGCATACTATGTAGCACCAGAAGTTCTACATAGGTCTTACAGTACAGAAGCAGATGTCTGGAGTATAGGTGTGATTGCTTATATTCTTTTGTGTGGTAGTCGTCCATTTTGGGCTCGAACAGAGTCCGGGATTTTTCGAGCTGTTCTAAAAGCTGATCCAAGTTTTGATGAAGCACCTTGGCCATCTCTATCTTCTGAGGCTAGGGATTTTGTGAAGCGTTTACTGAATAAGGACCCAAGGAAAAGATTGACTGCAGCCCAAGCTTTGAGTGCGTGACTCATCTTCTGTCATATTCATTATTTTTACATTCTTGTAATTTTACTCACAATTGCCTGCCACAGGTCATCCCTGGATAAAAAAGTATAACGATGTGAAAGTGCCCTTGGATATACTGATATTCAAACTCATGAAGGCTTATCTGCGCTCTTCATCTCTGCGGAAGGCTGCTTTAAGGGTGCGTAATGGTGATTAGAGGTACCCATAGGCTGGGCCGAGGCTCAATTAAAAAAAAAACTCAGGCCTGTCCACCTGCCCACCCAAAAGCTTATATTACTGTTTAAAAATAATAAAATAATAAAAATATAATTTTATATTAATATTTATATAATTAAATTTAATTAAAAATATTTAAAAGTATTTAATTTAAATTCGGGTTGGGTCAGGCCGAGGACAAAAATCCTTATCCAATCCTGGCTCAGGTTGATAATGTGAACTTTTTCCTCATTCTGCATGGGATTTCTAGCTCTTATACCCTTCTATTGGTAATTTTTGCAGGCCCTGTCTAAAACTTTGACTGTGGATGAGCTGTTTTACTTGAAGGAGCAGTTTGCATTATTGGAACCAAATAAAAATGGCACTATAAGCTTAGAAAATATCAAAGCGGTTGGTTCCTTCCCTGTTCATAATCTTGAAAATTTTTGGCAGTTTTCTTGTGAATAGTTATCTAATGCTATCGCTCTGGTCAGGCTCTGATGAAAAATGCAACAGATGCTATGAAGGATGCTCGCATCTCTGAGTTTCTTGCATCGGTAGGTGCTTTATCTTTTTCTGTTTTGTTTGGAAATGTATATAAATTTAAGTGGTGGTATGAATCTTTAATTGTGTACGGTTTTTCCTTTTGTGGTAGCTAAATGCACTTCAATACAGACGGATGGACTTTGATGAGTTCTGTGCAGCTGCATTAACTGTTCATCAGCTGGAGGCTCTTGATCGGTGGGAACAACATGCACGTTGTGCTTACGAAATCTTTGAGAAGGAAGGAAACAGACCTATTGTCATTGAAGAGCTAGCTTCGGTATGTTGATCTCCCCTGCAAAGTTTTTGCATCTATGCCTCATTCAGATGATTATTTAATTCCTTTGAGTAGGCTGACAGGTATGGAAAACTAAGTCATATGCATGACAATTATGTTTTGAACCTTTGCTAGAATTATAGACTTAAATTTTCACCTATTTGAGAAAATGATTTGCCCTTCGATTTTGTCATTTTATCTTCACATGGACTACTGATTCTTGGACTACACATGTTACTACAACACCTCACTGTTAAGGATATTGAAAGAAGAGAGAGAATGAATAATGTTTGAGATAAAAGATTAACTTTTTTCTTGCTCGTCAGCATCAATTGTAATTAAGAGAGCTGTGCAGTCTATATAAAATTTGTTGCACAATTGTGAAGGTAGTGTGTAATAGATGATAGAAAGAGTGATTTAAGGGGCATTTATTTCCCTTTAGTTGGCCTTTAAGTCTCATTTAATTCTCTTTTATTTTTTGTAGTTTTCAACTACTATTGATGGTAATGTTTATTAATATTATTAATAAATAATAATAAAATATTATTAATATTTAATGAAAATAATTTAAACAGTAATATGCATAGTATTTCTTTTATTTCTATCTCTGCTGTATTAGTATATTCATTAATAGAAGTCCAGCTTATTGCTAAATGTTCTGCTAAATCACTAATATCAGAATTTTTTGTCTGAATTCTAAGACATAGACACTCTTCTATTAGAGGGTTTGTTATGGATATAAAGTAATTTGTTTTAACTTTAAATCCTATAACTCCTGTATGTAAATTAGACTGAATTCCTCCAATAAGTGCTTTTATTGGATTTTCAAATCTTTTATCTAATAATACTGCTAAAATAGGAACATCATGACCTCTTCTGAATAAAGCTCTTTATCATAATGACTCTTAAATGTATATATCTAAGTTGAGGATATTTTTTCCTAATACGTTTTATCTTTTCTTTGGTAAATAATGGGATTTCTGTTAATCCTCCTTTAGTATCTTTAGCGACTGTGTTACCGCTAATTTTTTCTATGTGTCTTTGTGACCATATGTAGATATTTTATATATTTCTTCTTTAGAAATATGATTTTTATTAATCTTTTCTATTATATCATCAGAAAAGTCTGTTTCTTCTCCGATTAAATTTCCTATTTAATATCTTGTTGTTCAGATTTAGGAATTTCTTCTAATTTATTATTAGATCTGCTTCCTAACATATAAATATATTCTTCAGAATCAGAATCAGAATCTGTTTCTGATATTAATTCATACAATATTTTAGCAGGATTTATTTCCTCACTAAAACATATTTCTAAATCTTGTTCTTCGAGATTTTTAATCATTTTCTCAGCATTTTTTCCTTTGTCCTTTGTTAGGGCAATTTGTTGCTATATGACCTTCTTCATCACAAATGAAATACATATGTTTGTCTGACATGCATATGTTCATTTTTTTCTTAGTTTTTCCATGCATTTGGAGGATTTTATACCCGTACTTGTGCTCGAAAAGGGTACAACATAAGTACTTAAAGAAAAATGAGGAGCCTAAATTATTGTGGCTTCTTTTTCATAAGACGCTGGATTTGCTGATATTTTCCGTAAGGCATCCTTTAAAGAGTGCAGTTGATATACTATTTATAGTAATAACGTTATATGAAATACGGTTGTTGATATCTTTATTATAACTTAAAATAAATTTAACATTGCAAATACTTAGTTTCTGTGTTATCTTAAGCAGTTAGGTTCCATTTCTTTCTTAGTTTCTGTTTTATCTTAAGCAGTTAGGTTCCATTTCTTTCTTCTGTTTTGCTTTATTGGGATGTTTGTAAGATCGTGAAGCAACGGAAACTTAGACTAACCTCTGGCATTTTTACCATTACCTTTCAGGAACTCGGACTGAGCCCATCCGTGCCTGTTCATGCTGTTCTTCATGACTGGATTAGGCACACTGATGGGAAGCTAAGTTTTCTCGGATTTGTCAAATTATTGCACGGTGTATCTAGCCGAATCATCGCAAAAGCTCAATAGAAGCCGTAAAACTTCGTAAGAGCTCTACTGAGCTGGTATGGCTAATAAAAGGATCAGGTGAGGTGTTTGCTAGGCTATAACCTGAATATGATAAAGAGGTAGCGTGAATTTTGCCGTCGCAATCAATGCCCCTACCCCAACCTCTTCGATTATGGCTTATTTCATTTGTCTAGCACAAGCTTATTGAACCCAACCCCACCACCCCCCCAAAAAAAAAAAAAAAACACATAATTGAAGCCAATGAACCTCCTTCAAGTGCAACTTAACATTGACCAAGGTTTAGTCATTTTATGTTTTTTTCCCCCACTGTAAAGTTTAAAGAATGTGTTAAATATAAATATCTATCTATCTATCTATCTATCTATCTATCTATCTAAACAGACTTGATAAATCTGACATATTTCGTCAAGCTCCCGTGAGATCATTGATTGCTGATGTATCATCATCTCCTGTGTTCTATGACGTGTAATCAAGTATTCTTGTCCTTAAAATTCTCTACTTGTCTTTAAACCAATCTTGATTGTGTGCTTCCATAGCTGTTCTATGGATTTGAATTTAAATGATTGCCTGATTTGATTCGTTCAATTACTTCACTTTTAAAATTCAATAAATCTATTTGTTCTATCGTCAGAGGTTAGTAAAACCATAATTTGTTAATTTGTATTAATATAAAAATTAAAAAAGAGAGACATGGGCAGATCTTAATCTTGTTGCCTAGTCAAAATATTTTATTGTCGTTGTTACGATTTGTACGGACCTAATGCAAAAGCAAGAGCAATACTCGGTGGATAGGGGTAACTAAATGGTCAACTCAGTCAGTAATTTTTATATTTAATCAACTTTTTTTGACCGAACATATATATATTAATAAACTTGATCAATATTTTATTATTATAATACTCGATTTAATCGATTGATTTAAGTTAACCGGTTGTTGAAGACTTATTTCTAATGTTTTAATTATATATTAATAATATTTTAAAATAATTAGATTTTATTGCACTTGGGTGAATACAGTAAGTAACAAATTAAAAAAAAAAATTATTTGATCTTCCAACTTTATAAAAGAAAATATTTTAGCTCTCTATTTAATTTTTAGTCTTTTTCGACTTTTGAACTTGTGATCTTTGTTAATTTACCTCAAAATAAATGGAAAAGTTAACATTTTTTTAACTTTGTTGATATGATATATACGCAGATTGCCACTTGATGATACACTAGAATTTAATTAACTTTTTAAAATGTACGAAATCAATCTAGGTATGTGATTTAGTTGTATCCCACTATATAGTTGATTCTTAGGAATTAGTTACCTGATATTCTATATTAGTTAAGATGGTTGATTCTTAGGAAATTAGTTACCTTAAATACTAATATTCTATATTAGTTAAGATTTTGTATGTCCTAATTTATAGGAGCCTATCAAGGTTATATGTAGAGGATATTATGTGCATATATAGGGATTTATCTTCACAAAAATAGAAAATGAAGCATTTTTCACAATTTTCAAAAAACTTCATGATATCCAAGCTGGAGGTTCATAAACCCTAGCCTTCCTCTCTTTTTTCCTGAAATCATCTCTTCATGACGGAATTTGAACAAACATCTAAGGATTCATCTACATTTGATCCCTCTCTCAATACTCCCACAACCTTTCGGCCAACTTCTATTACCACTTATAAAATAAATGGCCACAACTACCTTCAATGGTCTCAATCAATGATGATGTTCATAAGCGGGTAGAGCAAAGATGAATATCTTACTAGCGTTATCCCAAAACCAAATTCAAACAATGCTATTTTTCAGAAACATCTCAACCTAGTAATTCTACTCCATTTAGTAAAGAACAATTAGAACTTCTCCAGCAACTCATACAAAAGGCAAATAACCCCATACAAAGCTCCAATAATTTTTTACTACATGCAACCAAGTTATCTTCCTCGTCTTGGATTGTAGACTTAGGTGCATTCAATCACATGACAGGTGACAGATCACTTCTCGTAACTTATTCATCTTGTAACAGCCTTCAAACAATGTGTATTGCCAATGATACACGCACCAAAGTGGTTGGAACAAGAACCATTTGTATATCAAGTATCCTCATTCTTAAATCAGTTTTATTTGTGCATGAACTTGACTGTAATCTCATATCTATTAGTAAACTATATCGCGACCTAAAACTACATTCCTTTTTAAATCCTGTATTTTCCAAGACTTGAGCTCGGGGAGGACAATTGGCAATGTTTATTTTCATTCGAGCCTTTATGCTCTAGATGTCAACATTCCTTCAATCCATTGTTAGTCATCAATATTCATTGAGTTATAGTTTTAAGTTTGATAGTCATTCTAATAAGGAAAGAGAAATCATGATGTGGCACTTTTGTCTAGGTCATCCAACTTTTCTGTATTTAAAATGTTTGTTTCCATCCTTATTCATCCATAAAAATCCCAATTTATTTTATTATGAAGTTTTCCAATTGGAAAAGCATACTCGAAACAATTATTCACCACGATCATACAAACCAAGTTACCTTTTTTCTCTCATTCATGGTGGAATTTGGGGGCCATTTTGTATTCCTAATAACTGGTGCTCGATGGTTTTTATTGTTAGTTGATGATCATACTTGATTGTGTTAGACATTTCTTATGAAAGAAAAATCTGAAACCAAACACATATTTCAACATTTTCATGTCATGGTTCAAACCTAGTTGAACGCCAATATTCAAATCCTAAAAATTGATAATACCAAAGACTTCTTCAACTCAAACCTTGGTCCTTATCTCCAATCTCACGGTGTTGTTCACCAAAGTACTTGTGTTAATGCACCACAAAAAAATGGTGTCACTGAACGTAAAAATCATCATGTTATTGAGGTTTCCTGATCTTTACTTTTCCAAGCCAATGTTCCTAAGAAATTTTGGGATGAAGCCATTCTCACGGCAACATATTTTATCAACCGTATGCCTTCTCGGGTTTTCAAATTTTACTTGCCTTTGCAAACATTTTAGGGTCAATTTCCTACCTCATGTCTTGTGTCACAAGTTCCTTTCAAACTTTTCGGTTGCACTGCTTTTGTTCATGTTCATTCTCAATACCATGGTAAACTTGATGCTCGTGCACTTAAGTGTATCTTTCTTGGATATTCAGCCAATCAAAAAGGCTACAAATATTTCTTTCCCACTACTTGAAAGTTTTATAATACCATGGATGTTACTTTCTTTGTAGAAATTTATTTCTACTCCAATTCTACAATTAGGGGGAGAATAACACAAAAGAGTTACAGAATTGGGATTGGCCATGACTCATTAAATCAAATTCTTAGAATCCTCATCTTTCCTCTATCTTATCTTCTCCCTCTAATACTCCAATTCTGCTTCTCATTTCAGATTTAGGTTTAGACTTGATCCAACATGTCTCCATAAAATTCCATGCCTGATCAATTGGAAATACGAAAATATACACACTTTTTCATAGCCTTTTTAACTCAAATTCATGCAGTTTCGGTAAAATTCTTGTCGAAAAAATATAATTATTATAAAATAATTAAATTGCACTCAAATTATGAACATGTTGAATTTCAATTAATTTTATACAAAATTTTGATTAATTTTGATTATTTTTGATAGATTAGCACAAAGGGCAAAAAACGGCTCGGCAGACACTACTAGAAGCGCAAAACTAAGAAGCAATTTTGAAGCATCAAGGTGAATTTATTTTTCAGCCTAAGACGGTCCAAATTATGTGTATTAATTCATTATATAATTAATTTTAATTTTAATCCAATTTAATTTGGGTTAAATAAATTATTGTTAATTAATTATGAAAAAGGGTCTAGTCGAGTTGAACCAAGAAAACCGATCCAATCGAGCACTGGGCAGCCCAAAACTGTCCCACATACTGATCCAATCAGCTTGTTTGGCTGATTATTTAGCCTGCAAGATGGCCCTTGAAGACTCCTTCAATTTGCATTCAAACCCCTCCACTATTCATGCCTCTCAAGATTTGCCTCTACCTAAAAATAGCATGTTTGAAATCTTCAAACATGCCACATGTGTGGCCGGCCATGGGGGGAGTCTTTGGCTGCTGATTTTGGTTATTTTTAGCAGCCTTCTCAACCTATAAATACCCCATTGGCTGCTCACTTCAAACACATTTCAAACCTATTCATTTCTTCACTTATCTCTCACTTTTCTCTCTTCATTCCCTTCTATTGTTCTTCATTTTCTTCCCTTATTCCTTTGTCGATTTCTCCTCTTGAAAAGGAGTCATTCAACCACCATTTGGAGCAGCATTCAAGTGTTCGTGGAAGCCTCGGTTCAATAAGAATAAGCGGATAATGAGGAGCAGAGCACACTAGTCAAGCCTCGGAGAAACACCAGATTTGATTCTTGTTCCCTATCTTTTTAATGTTGTTGTTGTTATGATGAAAATCTCTATGAATTTTTGTGATTTTGATATGTTTAATTTAATTAATATGGCTTAAATTTAATTCAAGTTAGGTTGATTGCATTTTGTCTACTTGAGTTATTAAAATTGTGTTTGTGTCGTTATAGGCTTCGGTAAGATGTTTGATTAAGTAAAACCATGACTAAGTTATTCTTGAATTACAATTGTAAGGTGACTAATGAATTAATTATTTAAACGGATTGAAGTTGTAATTAATTGACACAATACTTAATCAATGCACGTTTAATCATCTAAGGTAGTCGAGGGTTAAATTAGCAAAGGTATCTAACGATACATTAGCCTTGCATAACTTGCAAGATTATTGTGATTAAACTGTTTCAAGGTAGAAATACATTGTTACCTCACGTAATCTTTTATGTGCTTATGAGATTGAATTAATTATTTGAATTGGCATAGATATATGTACAAGAGATTATTTTAATTTCATAAGTATGTATGTAACGCCCCAAAATTTTAATTTTTGATTTCGTGTATGTGTGACACACAATGTCTATCTACTTCAATGGTTATGTGTTCTGGGTGTGTGTGAGGTCCCAAGTTCAAGCCTTACTTGGGAAAATTTTGGCATTTTTTAAATAAAGCCTTAACCTTGTGCAAAGGGCTTAAGTTTAATTGTTGGTAAGTTTATATCAGAATGAGCCTGCTGGTCTAGTGGTTAAGTGGAGTGTTGGAGTGTTGGAGGTCTTGCGTTCAATTCTCTGTGATGGTGTGGAGGCAGTATTTTTGCTCCAATTTCGGCTAAGAGTTGTGTTGGGCAAAATTCTGAGTAATTGTGTTTTAGTGGGTTAATAGGGAGTGGTTTTAGGAGATAATTGGGAAGAGGTTATCAGAAAATAATCTGATTATATTTTTATTGCAAAAAAAAGTAGAGTTTCAGTTTTCTCTCCAATTCCCCAAACTATTTCTAACATTTTCTTCTTCTTCTTCTTCTTTTTCCTCCTCTGCCAATTCTTTCCCCTATTTGCTGCCGAAATTTCCATTACTTTTTCCCTTCTATTTCTTTCTTTTTTTTCCAATTGGTTCGGTTGTTCATCATTGGTTGCGCGTGCTCGGTAAGTAACGGTTTTGTCTATTGTTAATCGTTCTTGGTTAATATCTAAAAAGGGGATTCCTTTTTGGTGTTGAGGAGTTAATCAAGGGGCTGGTGGTTTTGAATCGACGTTGTGATTGTGGTCATGGTTACTCAAGTGAGGTAAGGGTTTTGCTAGGTTTTTTGTCGAGTTCCTTCCGAAATTTGTTGATTAAAAATGAATTAAGAATTAATTTGGAGACATGCTGGTCGATTTTTAGGTTTTGGAGGTTTAGGAGTGCTTACGCAGAAAATGGGATTCGACAAAAAGCCAAAATTGCTTGCTGTCGAGAAATAAGAGAAATAAGAGAAAATGATGCGAAAAATTGTAGAGAAAGGAAATAAGGGTGTTATAAATTTGGAAATCAACATTTTGCACTAAAATAGTTTTGGATAGCAGCAGTAGTCTAACTTTGAAAAATCATAAAAAATAGTGAGAATTGTGTTAAAGGTTGAATAAAATATTCTAGTTTTTCATGGAAGAAACAGTGTAAGCGATGGAATTGTAAATTATGAGATATAATAAATTTTGTGAGTTAAGGTCAGAATGATTTCTGGTTCCCTTGTTTTGACTTAGGAAAATCATCAAAAATTGTAAAAAAAATAATTAAGGGCTTAAATTTATATGTTTAAATCCTTAATGAGTATATTTTCAAGAGAAGCAAACGAAAACATCATCTGAATTCTGTACTAAGGGATAAATAATTTTTAGTAAGGAAAGGATGATGCTGTCAAACAGCAGAATAGGGATAACTTTAAAGATTTTACTGTACTTATTTGATAAACTATAAATTCTTAAAATTTTATTGTAGAAATTTATTTGAGTCTAGTTTCAAAAACATCAAGTGGATCTTAATTTGGAATTCTGTAGCTCAAGATATAAATAATTTAGTGATAATGACTCAAGTAGACAGCTTTGAATGAACATATAAGTAAATAGTGAAAACATATATGAGTATTGAGCTAGCATGGGTTACTTTAAAAATGGATCACACGGCCAAAGCCAATTTGGGCGGACTAAGCCACACGGGCGTGTGGGCCTATTTTTATCGAAATGTTTTTAAGGTTGCATGGGTCGCCCAAGTTGACTCTGAACCTACTGTAGGGTCAGTAAGCGCTACTTAGACCCCTAAATATGTGAAATTGACTAAATGATATCTATACTGAGCGTATTAATATCTGAACTGAATATATGTACTGAAATTGCATAATATCATGTCATCCATTGTGTGTTGCATTGCATTGGGTTGGGGGT
The DNA here is from genome assembly GCA_025503065.1 of Gossypium bickii. NCBI lineage: Eukaryota > Viridiplantae > Streptophyta > Magnoliopsida > Malvales > Malvaceae > Gossypium > Gossypium bickii. The sequence continues at coordinate 44,931,051 of CP106716.1, forward strand.
TGTTATTTGGAGGAAGTGTACTGAAAGGCTTTAAGCCTAATTTACTGGCAGCTCAGCTGCAAACTACTGTATGGTGCCACATTCAGTACTACTTGCAGTGTAGGGATGAGTGGGTTGACTATATCCCCACATGGAGTGTAGGGTTGGACGGAGATGGTGTGTAGAGGCTGTTGGGTAGGATTTTGCTACTGCATATGTAATAGCCCGATTTAGGGGCTAGTCGGAACAGTGATCTCAGGATCACTAATCAGAGGTTAGAAAAAATTATTTCCATGATATTTTATGAGTTAAAGTGTGATGGTATAAGTGTATGAAAATTTTGGTGCTTTAATTTTATCGATTTCTTGCTTAATCGCGAAAAAGAACTAAATCGCATAAAGTGCGAAAGTTCAATTTTATAAGCTAAAGGTGTTCAATAGCTAAAGAAAATTAATTAGAGGTCTTTAAAAGGCAATTAGCCCCATGGTAAATAGTTAGCCGGCCATAGGGGATCATGTGAGACAAAGATGGACAAATTAGTTAAAGTTTGTAAAAGTTGGTGACTAAATTGACTTGTATTAATAAAATAAAGAAGAGAAAAATATCATCTTTTTCTCTCTTCTTCTCCACCAAAAATTGACAGCAAAATAGAGATTTTGAAAGCTCAAAATTTCAGCAAATTCTTCTCCTTACTAGTAAGTGATTTTAATGGCTTTTCTTGATGATAGTTGTACTTTTGGGACCCCTAAAGCTTAAGCTTTCTAATGAGGGGACTAATTTGTAATATGGTGAAGAGTTTAGAAATTTTCCATGAGAACTTTCATTGTTTATTGCTGCATTTTTATGAAAGAAAATGAGTCTTGGTTGTTAGATGAACAACTTTTGTGAAAGGTGTTGCCATGAAAACACCTAATTGAACCTTGTTGTAAAGGTTATAAAGTTTGTAGTAAATGTGTGAAATGTTGGTTTTTGATGATAGCCATAAGAGAATTAAATGTTCACCTAGGCTTGTTGAAGGTAGAAACATAATTAGAATCGATTTCTGAGAGTCATTTTACCAAAGCCTAAGGGTAAAATAGTAATTTTGCCAAAGCATGATTATTAAAATGCTTTTATTAATGTGATGATTGAAACGAGCTAATTTGCTATTATAAAGCAAGAAGAACCAAGAGTTTACCTCGACCGAGGAAAAAATAAAGTCTCGGACTAGATGGACGATCTAGCTTATTTTAAAATCGAGGTAAGTTTGTATGTGATAAATTCAACATTATGCTATCATGTTTGAGAATATTTGGTATTATATTGATACATGATGTTCTACTAAATTGAATATTTGATGTTGAATGAGTAAGTTGAGATGTTGAAGTCCTAGTGGACTATAATGAATGTAGAAATGCTATCATCGAGACATGAAATGGATAAGGTCCCGTATAAGACCATGTCCGGGACATGGCCTCGGCACCGAATTAAGATCCCGTATAAGATCATATCTGGGATATGGCTTCGGTAATGAATATGAGAATCATATAAGACCATATCCGAGATATGGCATCGATAATTGATGTGAGATTCTGTATAAGACCATATCCGGGATATGGCATCGACACTCAGAGGTGACCCCATGTAAGACCACACCTGGGGTGTGGCATTGGCTTTGTACTTATATTAATGAGGATGAAAATGCATCTTTAAGCATCCCTAGTGATTAATGGGACAAATAGTTGAGTTTGGAATCAGAAATGAGACTAGTACTAAAGACATGTGAATAAGTGTATACAGGTACCCGTGAATGATTCACAAAGAAATAATTACGACATGTGGCATGGTATGTGCTAAATAAGGGCAAGTATGAGTAAGGATGGAAAGTAGCCAATAACCTTGTGTGTGGTTAATTATTGTCATGGATGAATTTTATCATGAGCTTATTGTTGCTATTTATGTCCATGCAAACTTACTAAGCTTTATGCTTACCCCATTTTTATTGCCCTTTTTCCTTGTAGTATTGCCAAGATAACTCGAGGAACGTGGAATGTCGGAGTTCAGAAATCACACTATCGACAGCACTTTGGTATAACGATTTAGACTTATTTTGAGTATGGCATGTATAGGACTTGGGTATTTTGTTAGGTCGTAATTGTTAGCCAAAGTGTTGGCTATGTATGTTATTTAAGTCATTTTGTAAATGGTCATTGGAATTGGGCCAATACTTGATAAGTATATATATTCTATAAGGATGAAATTATGAAGTTTATGCTTGTGTGAATGTTTTGAATTGAGTTCTTGGATGCGCCTTTGGGTTATGAGTTGTGTTGAGATGAGTTGGAATAAGTATGTTTGCTATGCAGGGTGACATTTGGCTTGGAATATAGCCTTTTTAATGTCCACACGGGTAGATGCACGAGCATTTGTCTAGGCTGTGTGAGACACACGGTCAGCCCCATGGGCGTGTTGATTGGCCGTGTGTCCCCTTGCATGCTAGGCTTGTAAGTCAGTATGCTCAGTAGTAAACACACAGGCAGAGGCACGGCCGTGTGTCTCAGCCGTGTGGGAGGCACGGCCTTGGACATGGGCGTGTACCCAGGCCGTGTAAAGTCTGCACTTTAAATGTGGAATTTAATTCGACACACGATCTAAGGACACGGGCGTGTGCCTTGGCCGTGTGACCTTAGTGAGATGATGACGTCATAAACAGAATGCCAAGGTTTTGGCACACGGGCTAAGACATGGGTGTCTCGAGGTCGTGTGAGGGACATGGGCCAGGGACACGGGCGTGTGTCCTACCGAGTGAAATAAGTCAGTGTCGGCCACGGGTGAAAGACACGGGCATGTCTTAGGGGCACACAGGCGTGTCCCTAGGACAACACGGGCGTGTGGCCCCTATTTTGATGATGAATTTTCTAAGTTCGTAAAAGTTCCCGGTTTAATTTTGAAACCTTTTGGAAGTATATTTAGGGCTTCGTAGGCCAAGAATGAGCAAAATATGGGTTTATATGGAAACTCTTTATGGTAAAAAGAAACTTTATAGCACAAGTGATATGTTTAAGCAAGTTAAGTTAGGTAATGCCTCAAATCCGATTCTGGCTTTGAACATTGGTAAGAAGTGTTACATTTATTGGTATTAGAGCTACGATTTAGTCGATTCTAGGACTAACGTAGCGTAAGTATGAGTCTAGCTATACATGCCATATGCAAGAGTAATTGAGTAATGATAGTGTGATGGCTCCTAACGTTTTAAATTTGTGTTTTTATGTAGTAAATGGATTCTGATCTAGATCAAACTACAGCCGGTGATGCTGCGAGTAATGCGCCGGCTCCCGCTCAAGGGACCACGCTAATGAATAGTAGACCCGAGACCTTGGGTCAGGAAGAAGAGGCCCGAGAAGCCTTTCTTCATATGATGAGCAGCTGGTATACTGAGTATACCCGAGTAAATCCTAATGCTCAACCCCCTCCACTCCCACCTATTCCTCAACCCACTCTCATAGTTCCTCAAGTGGTTGAGGTAGTAAGAAGTGAAAGACCTTCAGTCGATAAGATCTAGAAATAATGAGTAGAAGAATTCCGGGCTAGTAAGGACAATGGCCCATAGAGGGCAGAATTCTGGTTGGAGAATACCATCAGGGTATTCGACGAGTTGTCATGCACACCTGAAGAGTGCATGAAGTGTGTAGTGTCTCTCTTGAGAGATTCGGCCTATCAATGGTGGAACACCCTCATGTCAGTGGTACCAAGGGAGAGAGTTAGCTGGGGATTCTTCGAAGAGGAATTTCGGAAGAAGTATATCAACCAAAGATTCGTTGACCAGGAGAAGAAAGAGTTCTTGGAAATAAAGCAAGGTCGTATGTCAGTGACTGATTATGAACGGGAGTTCGTAAGGCTTAACAAGTATGCCCGGGAGTGCGTGTCTATCGAGGCCATCATGTGCAAGAGATTCGAAGATGGGTTAAATGAAGATATCCGTTTATACATTGTAGTCTTCGAACTAAAAGAATTTGTAGTGTTGGTAGATAGAGCCTGTAAGGTTGAAGAGTTTGCTAAAGAGAAAAGAAGAGCTCAGATTGAGTCTCATGACTCGAGGAAAAGACAACTGAATAATTCATTCCAATCCTCATCTAAGAAATCGAGGGATTTCGCTATTCGATCAGCCACTTCAGCCGGGTTTTCAAATCGAAGTAAGGGCAAACAATTTTCGGGGTCTAAAGCGCAGACCACATCAGTTGCTAGTGTGGGCAATGTTCTACCGATTAGGGTAGAATGCTCGTAGTGTGGCAGGCGCCGTTCTGGTGAGTACCGAGCAAATGAGAAGGCTTGTTTTAAATGTGGGTCCTTAGACCACTTTATCAGAGATTGCCCCGAGGTGGGTGAGAAAGAGAAGTCTCAGAATGCAAGATCGGGAAGTGCTGCTAGAGGAAGACTGCAGAGAAACCCGGGAAATGAAGTGGGTAACAAGAATCCATCCAGAGAGCAGGCTACAAGAGTCGAGGGTAGAGCACCAGCGAGAACATATGCCATCCGTGCTCGTGAAGAGACATCTTCTCCTAACGTAATCACAGGTACATTTTCTCTTTATGATACTTGTGTTATAGCTTTAATTAATCTGGGATCTACCCACTCATACATATGCATGAAATTAGTCTCTAGCATGAGCATGCTTATAGAGTCCATTGAATTTGTAATAAGAGTGTCTAATCCCCTAGGTAAGTATGTGTTGGTTGATAGAGTTTGCAAAGGTTGCCCTTTGATGATTAGGGGTCATTGTTTCCCGGTTGATCTTATGTTATTGTCGTTTGATAAGTCTGATGTCGTCCTTGGGATGGATTGGTTAGTTACTCATGGTGTAATTGTGAATTGTGGAAAGAAGCTTATTGAGTTGAGAAATGAAAATAGGGATTTTATTCGTGTTGAATTAGATAAGCAAGATAGATCACCAGCAGTGATATTATCCTTGTCGACTCAGAGGTATTTAAGAAAAGGGTACGAAGCTTACCTTGCCTTTGTGATGACTACTAAAGAGACTGAATTGAAAATTGAGTCGGTACCCATAATATGCAAGTATCCAGATGTTTTCCCAGAAGAATTACCAGGGTTACCTCCGATTAGAGAGATCGAATTCGGGATTGAACTAGCTCCGGGTACCTCCCCCATTTCTATTTGCTCCATACAGAATGGCTCCAACCGAGCTAAGAGAGTTGAAAGCACAGCTGCAAGAGCTAACAGATAAAGGTTTCACAAGACAGAGTTTTTTTCCGTGGGGTGCTCCCATTTTATTTGTGAAGAAGAAAGATGGTTCTATGAGATTATGCATAGATTATCGGCAACTCAACAAGATAACTGTGAAGAACAAGTACCTGTTGCCAAGAATCGATGATTTATTTGATCAATTAAAGGGAGCCCCTGTATTTTCCAAGATAGATTTGAGGTCCGGGTACTATCAGCTAAGAGTCAAGGACTCGGATGTACCAAAAACCGCATTTAGGACTAGGTATGGCCACTATGAATTTTTGGTCATGCCTTTTGGTCTAACGAATGCCCCTTCCGTTTTCATGGACCTGATGAACTGCATTTTTCGGCCATACTTGGATAAGTTTGTAGTGGTCTTCATTGATGACATTCTAATCTACTCTCGGGATGAGAATGAACATGTCGAGCATTTGAGTATGGTTCTGCAAATTTTGAGAGAAAAATAATTGTATGCCAAGTTTAGCAAGAGCAAATTTTGGCTTAAGGAAGTAGGATTTTTGGGGCACATTGTCTCGGGAGATGGAATTAGAGTCGACCTGAGTAAAATTTCAGCAATTATTGATTGGAAACCGCCGAGGAGCATAACCAAAGTAAGGATTTTTCTAGGCCTAGCAGGCTATTATAGGCGTTTTGTCAAGGGGTTTTCTATGATAGCTACTCCAATGACAAGTGATCGTTGTTTTATGCGATGTCAAAGTCTTAAAATTTATAAAGAATATGATCGAACCTGGAAACTAACTATGACAACGATTTGAGGCAAGCGCACATATCGAACAATAGTATAGTTAAGGCAAGACCGGAATGTTGAATCCAAAGGAACCAAAAGTACTAATACTAACTCCCTTTTTATTATTTAGCCTAAGAAATAAGGGATTTGTTTAAATAATCTAAAATTATCTAGCTACTAAACTAAAGACTCTAAGACAAAGAAGAATGAATTTGGGAAAATAACTTGAGGAAAAACCAATTGATTAAGATGACACCCAAGGAAGAATCCACCTAGACTTCACTTGTTATCTAACTCTGAACCAGACGGTTTATTCATTTGGCTTGATCCGTAAGATTCCTAAGTTATATTAATCTCACTCTCGAGGCGACTAACGTCTAACCCTAGGTTGATTAATTGAAATATCTTTCTAATTAAAACCCTTAGAATTGCATTAACTCAATCTATGAACTCCCATATTAGGTTTCACCCTAATCCAACAAAATCTTGTCACCCTATCTCTAGGCGCGCGATCAACTTTGGTTAATTATGCTATATCTACTCTTAAGCAGGGACTTTTGCTCCTCCACCTAAGCACATCATACTTCAATTAATATCCCGAAAATATCAAAATAAGAATTAAGAACACATAATTAAGAACAAGTCAAATATTTACCATATAGTTCAGCAAACGATAACAAGATTCATCTTAGGTTCCATCCCCCTCAGGTATCTGAGGGTTTAGTTCATGATGATAATAAAAGAATACATCTCAAAATAAAAGATAAAACAAAACATAAGAAATCCCTAAAACCCCCTGAAGGAGATGAATCAACTGGCTATTTTCAAGCTTCTTGAGATGAATCAACTGGCTATTTTCAAGTAAATCTCCACAAATCTGCCCTCTTTGGCCTAGCTGGACGCCCCCTGGCTAAAGCCCTAGGTTCCCCCCTTTCAGGTCATACTTAGGGTGTTTATATAGGCTTCTGAATATATTTCTTTACCCCTAAGTATCCTAATCCGAGTGAAACTCTTCTTTCTCACGGCAGGGACACGCCCATGTCACACGCCCGTGTATGTCGTGGCCAGGCTGTGTTCGAACCTGTTGAATTGGGCACGGTCATGTGGTCTTAGGCCCAGGCCGTGTGGATTTTGTGATATGGCCCATTTACTCTATTTTGGGCCCGTTTTTCATTCTTTTCATCATTCGGTGCTCTCTTGGGTATAAAACATGAAAACAAAGGATTAAGAGCACCAAATTAGATAATTCAAGGCTTAAATCATCCAAAAGCATGCTAAATGTGGGCTTAAAATATGTTACTTTTACGGTTTATCAAATATCCCCACACTTAAGCTTTTTCTTATCCTCAAGCAAAATTCTCAACTCACAATTAAAACAAACTTCCTCGATTCATAATATTCATCAACAGAGTTTCATCATAATTCAAAGATAATTCATACATTGATAATTTAACTTAAAGGGTCCTAAAGATTCAAACAATCAAAGTCATACATTTATAGCACGAAAACATAGGCGTTTCCCTTTACCTGAATAATTACCTCTGATTCAGAATTGACAAGAGTTGACATCCTCACAAGAGATTCATTCAAATCACTCAAAGTGTTTAAGGTTCAAAATTAAGCACTCAAAAGTCGAGCATGAAAAGTTAATCCCTTAAGCTTGCATGAAAATCAAATCTCCACCACTATAATATGAGATGATACACAAATCAAAAGGTCTTTGAAAAGGGTTGTAACGGGGCTTAGGTTAAAGGTGTGGATAAATGCTGAATTAGAGGGTTAGAATCGAGACTCACCTGACAAATTACCTAACTAGAAATATGACTACTCCTAAATAATTACAACAATTGAAAGTTTGTGATAATACGAGCTTTTTCTTCGAGATTTAGAATTTACATGTATAAGCTCAGCTAACATAGAACTAATAATGAATATACTTCATTTTTTTAAGAACAAGTCAAATACATAATAAAGGATAGATTGAAATAGATAAAATAGTCAGGAAATTGATCAAGTCAAATCTCGACATAAGGGTTGTCAAAAAGAATGGTGATAACAAATACAAAGGGTTTTGGGTTAATATTAGTGGGTGAGTCAATAAAAGGGGTTGTTAGGATCAACGTGGTTCACTAGGGGTTAATCGTGAAGGTAGGCTTTTAGTGGAGTGAGTGGGGTAAAACCTAAGTGCCTTTATCATCTCTGTATATCAACTCAAAGGTGTGGTCTCGACATGAATAATCGATGCAAGTTCTAGAATAACAAATCAATGTTGACACACTCATAATAAAAAGTGAGCACGAAAGAATGTATGCTTTAAAAGGCTCAAAATCTCACAAAAAATTATAGGTATTTGATATCAACCTCGTAAATTTCAAACTTCAAGGTAATAATTAGATTCAGGTAGACAATCTAACAAAATTTTTAATTTCTGAAAGAGAGACTTATCATGCTTGTTTCTCTAGTATCCTTCGAAATTAATCATCAATGCACAATTATCAATGACTTAATCTAAAACATATCAATAGAAATCATAAATCAAATGAATTTTCATTCTAATCATAATATGAGAAACTTTACTTTCGAACAAGGCATAATTTAGGGATTTTCAAATAATGAAAAAAGTTAGGCACTTTACTATTCACCCCCACACTTAAGATGTACATTGCCCTCAATGTACAAAGATGTATATGAAATTTAAGAGAGAGGGAGAGGTGAAACTTCCTGAATTTGGATGGTTTCCTTGAGTTGGTAGTCCCGAGGTGTGGTGGCTGCTACCGAGCTCTGCGCTAGATGAAAAAATTGAGAAGTAATAATAAGAATTCAAAATATACTAAATATATATATAAAGATAAGAAAGACAAAGAGAAAGAAAATAGAAAGTAAAATAAAATTAGAATAAAAGCTGAATGGACCGAAGAGTCATTATTGTTGGATGGTTCGCGAGGTGGGTATGACTTCTAAGGCTGTAGTGAGTCGGTGGTCGTGGTTCCTGTATGATTCCCTACCAGCCTGAAGAACCTGACACTAAGAAACTAAAATAAAATAAACTAAATTAAGCATAAGATAGTCAAAGAGAAGGAAAATAAAGGAGAAGAGTAGAGAAGAAGAAAAATTAAATGGCCTCAAAGATCCTTGGCTTGTCGAATGGATGAAGCGGCCGGCATGAACTTATGTAGATCGGTCTCCCTAAGGGAGACTGTGCTGGGATCCTTTCGCTTCTTCGACATCGTTGAAGCGTAGATTGAGGCTTTAGAGAATGAAAAAGGAGAAGAGTGAATATGAAAGGGGGTGAAGAGTGAATGGGGAGTGGGTGAGTGACTATGAAAGGGGGTGAAGAGTGAATGGGAAGTGGGTGGGAAGGGGAGAGGGGTGTTTTAAATAAGATTTTGGGGCCTGGTACTTTTCCATGCCCGTGTAATAGGGGCGTGGTGTGTCACACGGCCGTATCGCACGATCGTGTTGTGCTTTGTTCGCTTCTCCCACGCTCGTGTTCTAGTTTCCACGCCCGTGTATGATCTAATAGTGTCGACCACGACCGCTGTAACATCCCGATTTAGGGCCTAGTCGGAACAGTGATGCGAGACCACAAATCCAAAGTAGTAATATGAGTTTTTAAGGTATTTGAGATGGTTGCATGATATTATGAAAGTTTCATGAAGAAATTTGATGAAAATTTCTAGTAAAGGGTCTATTAGGACTAAATTGCAAAAGTTGCAAAATATGAGTTTCTAGAAGCTTTTTGTATTAAATAGCTTTAGAATATTAATTAGAAATCATTAAATAGCAATTTTCCCAAATTATAATTTTTGGACAAAAATGGACGTGAGTTAGTAAATGGGGATTTTTTAAAGAGAAGGGCATTTTGGTCATTTAATCAATTAAATGATTAAAAAGGGAAAAAGATGATAAGAATTCTTATTCATCTTCTTCCTTGTGCCGAAAATTGGAGAGACTCCATAGCTAAGGTTCTTCAATTTTTCAAGCTTGCTAGTAAGTTCATTTTAGCCCCGTTTTTAGTATTCTTCGTATTTTTGGAATCCTCGTATTATGAATTAGCTATTTTTAGCTATAAGATGAGCTAAGATTCATGTTCATAAATCTACCCATGTATGAGATGCTTGTAAAATGATATTTTATGGAAGATTATGAGAGTTTGATGTTAGATAAACATCTTTTTCTAAGTGAATTTCATGAAAAATACTAGTAAGGACTAGCTTGTTAATATTATGAAATTTGTCATACATGGTAGAAATAGTGAGAATTTGTTATTGCTATAGTCGAGATAATGAATCAGCTAATAATGAAGTTTAAGAAAGTGGTATGAAAATTATTTTACGAGCCTAGGGACAAAAGTGTAAATATGAGAAAGTTTAGGGGTAAAATAGTAATTTTGCCAAAGTATGATTTAAGAGTCAATCAAGTCAATGTGAGTATTAAATGATCTAAATTATTATTATAGATAAAGAAAAACGAAGCCCGGATTGAAACCGAGGTAAGAACAAAGTCGAGGACTAAATTGCATATCTACATACATTTTGTATATCGAGGTAAGTTTGTATGGTTTCCAAGCTTCATGAATATTTTCATTGAATTGCTTGTTATGTTGTTAAATATACATTACTTTCATGAGAATGTTTAATGGTATGCTATACAAAGAAATTAATGAGATTAAGCATGAGAAAGTCCCGATTGAAGTTGAATTGCTTAGGATACTCGATCTACCACATGAGATAAGAAAGTCTGTATAAGACCAAGCCAAGGCATGTCATCGGCAATCAAGCAAAGTTATCATGTAAGTCCAAGACAAGTCTTGGCATCGAAGAGTTATTATGAGATGAAGACCCATGTAAGCCCAAGCCAAGGCATGGCATTGGTGAGTCTCCAAGTAAAGATGTCATGTAAGTCCAAGACAAGTCCTGACATTGAAAAGCTATCATGAGATAGAGATCCCATGTAAGTCCAAGCCAAGGCATGGCATTGGTGAGTAACAAGAAAGATTTCATGTAAGTCCAAGCCAAGGCTCGGCATTGACCAGTTCATGAGTAAAGATACCAAATAAGACCATGTCAAGACATGGCAATGGTAAGTTCCCAAGGGAACACACAAGGAAGACTTTGAGTAAGTCCATGTTAAGACATGACATCAATACCACGATGAGAGATCCCATGTAAGACCCTATCGAGTATATGGCTTTGGCATCGAGTTATATGTGGGATGAGATTCAGTATCCTCGGTTATTCATAGAAATTCATCGGGTAAATGAGTAAAGTTTAAATGAGATAGTAAGAAAATTAAGTAAGCAAAGCTATTATCAAGTTGAAAATGAGTATTATTCATGTTATGAATGATGAATTAGAGATTATGATTATTATAGTAAAGTGTGCTGATCTATGTGATCAAGTGATACAGGTACCTTGTCTACCTCACGAGCATGAGACTAGTAAGTGTCATGAGATAAGTAAGAATCAGTAAAAGTAAGCTTAAACAGCTGAAATTATGATGCCATTGTTTATGCCAAAGGGTTTTTGTTAAACAAACATATTGCTATGTGCATTATATGCAAACTTACTAAGCTAAATGCTTACTTCTTTTATCCTTTCTTTCCATGTAGTTCCGCCAAGCTAATCTCGTGGATCATTGTTATCGGAGCTCGAAGCACACTATCAATCTCTATTTTGGTATAGCCAAGTTTTTTTCATTAAGTATGGCATGTATAGGAAACACTTCATTTTGAGTATATGTTTTAAGAAGAACTAAAGTATAGCTACCAAGCTTATTAGTCTTTTGTATATGGCTAAGTGATAGGCCAAGATGGGCTAAGTATGTATGTCTATTGATATCAATGAAGCATTTAGTATTGTTCATGAAAGATGTAGTAATTTGAGTCATTGAATTGAATATGAGATTGATCTTAATTTCAGGGATGCAATTGGCTTGGTAAATAGCCTTTAAGTGCCCACATGGATAGACACACGGACGTGTGTCTAGGCCGTGCGTCCCTTGCACTGTAGTACCTTAAGTCAGAATAGACTATGGGTTAATCCCATGGCCATTTGTTTAGGCCGTGTGTGACACACGGTCAGAACATGGGCGTGTGCCCCAGGCCGTGTGAATATAGTCAGTGTCGACCACGGTTGGAAGACATGGGCGTGTCTAAGGGGTACACGGGCGTGTCCCAGGCCACATGGGTGTGTGACCCCTACTTTAAAGAAAAGTTTTCGATTAAGTTCCGGAAGTTTTCAAATAGGTGTTTAAGGCCTCGTAGGTCCTTGAAATGTATGATTAGACTAAGAAAGAGAAGTTTTTAATTCGGAACAAAATTTTACAGCCCGTAAGTGCATGTTTAAGAAAGTTCAAGCATAGTGATGTCTCATATCTGGTCTCAGCCTTGGACTCGGATATGGGGTGTTACAGCCGCATCGCATGGTCGTGGAGTGGTAGTTGAGTCCGTGACTTCAAAACTAATTTGCTCTGACTCGTACCATCTCTGCCATGTCAGTACGGAGATTCGGTTATAGTTAGGTGCTATAAAGAAAAACTATAATAAAAAATAAAAATGAAAAATATAGAAGTTAATGGGGTTAGTACTCGGGTTGCCTCCCGAGAAGCGCTCGTTTATAGTCTTAAGCTAGACTCTCCTCTCATTTGTATATTCATGGTGGTTTGAGGAGTTGAAAGTTCTTCCTCGTGCTGGTAGTTCCATTATCATGATAGAGTTTAAGACGAGTAGCATTTATTTTCAAAGTGCCGAACATAGGGTTACTTACTTCGATTGTTCCATACGAGAAAACATCTATTACCTTGAAAGGGATTTCCTTGCTGGTGTTAGGATCAGGAGGGGACACTCATGGATCTGCTTTATCTAGCAATACCTGATCTCCAATTTTGAACTTGTTTGTCTCGTAGAGTGGCTTTGGTTCTACTTCATGTATCCCTAGTTTTTCTTCGAGATGCGTCTTCCACTCTTCCAGTTCATCGATCTGAATCCATTGTTCCTCATGAGTTATTTCTTTGTTGGCACAGGGTCTAGGATCGGACTCAATTGTGTTCTTTTGTGGTGCTTCCTGAAAAGAAGGGTTAACCGAATGGTTATCAATAGAATTTACTTTTTCACCTTGGTTACTTGATGTTCTAGCTAAGTCAAGGGCTTGAAGAGTGTCTGTCTCCTCACCTACACAAAGTATGAGTTCACCTGCGTCGACATCAATTTTAGTCCTGGCAGTTGCTAAAAATGGTCTTCCTAAAATTAGGGGGATCGTGTTGTCCTCATCCATGTCTAAAACGACGAAGTCTACTGGGAATACAAATTTATCAATTTTCACGAGTACATCTTCGATTATACCCCTAGGAATTCTAATAGTTTTATCAGCTAATTGAATGCTCATCCTAGTTTGTTTAGGTTTCCCTAAACCTGGTTGTTTAGACAATTTATAAGGCATGACATTTATGCTTGCCCCTAAATCAGCTAACGCATTATCAATAGATAAACTACCAATTAAGAATGGAATTGTAAAACTCCCTGGATCTTTTAATTTCCGTGGTAGTTTATTTTGCAACATTGCTGAGCACACTGCATTCAATTCCACATGTGATTCCTTATCAATCTTCCGCTTATTTGTCAATAGCTTCTTTAAAAATTTCCTGGAATCTGGCATCTGCGAAAGAGCGAACTGTTCCTCTGTGTCATCTTTCGTTATTGCCTGGGGATATGGTATGCGAGGTTTGTACTCTTTGATTACCGGTTTCTGCTTGTTATTGTCCTCAACCGTATCTTCTTCTACAACCTTCTTTTGTTTTGAATTAGGCGCGTCTAACCCTTCACTATCTTGAGCTATTATGGCTTGAACTTGCTCCCTTGGGTTAGTCTCGGTGTTGCTCGGTAGTCTTCCCTATGGTCTCTCAGAAATCTGCTTAGCAAGTTGCCCGATTTGATCCTTGAACTCCTGTGACAATTCTTCAAGTTTTGTTTCGACCTTTTGGAAACTTGTTTCTGAGGCTGCTATGAAATTTGTTAGCATCTCTTCAAGGTTCGGCTTCTTTTCCTATGGGTAAGGCTGTTGTTGGAAGTTTTGGGATGGTTGTTGCCTTTGATTTCTTTGACCGCCCCATGAGAAATTGGGGTGGTTCTTCCAACCTGGATTATAAGTATTACTATAAGGGTTATTTTTAAATCAGAAATTGTTACCCATATAGTTTATCTGTTCGCTCTCCATGCCCTGTCCGTAGGGTGGGTACTCAGGATTCGCCACTCCTTCACTTGTGTCGCACTGCATAATTAGATGTGCCTGCGAAGAACCATGTAAACCATCAAATTTTTTATGTAGCAATTCTACCTGATTTGATAGCGCGGTTACTGCATCAAGGTTGAAAACTCCGGCAGCTTTGGCTGGCCTTGTCCTTGTAACTTGCCATTGATAGTTATTCAGTGACATCTCTTCTATAAACTCGTAGGCTGCTTCAGGAGTTTTGTTGTTCAGGGTTCCGCCGGCAGCTGAATATATTAATTGCCTTGTTGAGGGGTTCACACCGTTGTAAAAAGTTTGGACCTGTAGCCACAAGGGTAATCCATGGTGTGGACACTTTCTCAACAAATCCTTGTATCTCTCCTATGCATCATAAAGTGTCTCTGAATCCATCTGCAAAAAAGAAGAGATATCATTCCTCAATTTGGCCGTTTTGGCCGGTAGGAAATATTTTAATAAAAATTTCTCGGTCATTTGATCCCATGCAGTGATAGACCCTAGTGGAAGAGAATGCAACCACTGTTTTGCTTTATTCCTTAGAGAAAAGGGAAATAGCCGAAGATGGATGGCATCATCAGAAACGCCATTTATCTTGAAGGTATCACAGAATTCTAGAAAATTCGCTAAGTGTGTGTTAGGATCCTCATCCTGCAAACCATCAAACTGAACAAACTGTTGTATCATCTGTATGGTGTGAGGTTTCAATTCAAAATTATTTGCAGCAATAGTAGGCCTAACAATTCTTGACTCAGTTCCTATTAAACTATGTTTAGCATAATCATACATAGTGCATGGAGCATGATGTTCGGCCATCTCTGGAGGTGGCGGATTATTCTCAGCCATCTCTTCGGTGGTATTAATTTCGAATTCTTGCTCTTCTTCTATGTAGTTTAAGCTTCGCCTTATTTCTCTGCGATTTCTACGAACGGTACCTTCAATATCATTGTCTTAAGTAGGGGTCCTGTTGGGTTCCTTCTAGTCATAAAATAGAGGTACCTGAAAGGAACAAAAGAAAATTTAGCAAAGTTTTAAAAAATAAAATTAAATTGCAAAAATAAAATAAATATGGCTAAAGTAATAAAAATTAAGCGTTCTTAATATTTTAGTTCCCCGGCAATGGCGCAAAAAACTTTATCGTTGTTTTATGCGATGTCAAATTCTTAAAATTTATAAAGAATATGATCGAACCTAGAAACTAACTATGACAACGATTTAAGGCAAGCACGCCTATCGAACAGTAGTATAGTTAAGGCAAGACCGGAATGTCGAACCCAAAGGAACAAAAAGTACTAATACTAACTCTCTTTTTATTATTTAGCCTAAGAAATAAGGGATTTGTAAATCTAATCTAAAATTAACTAACTACTAAACTAAAGACTCTAAGACAAAGAAGAATGAATTCAGGAAAATAACTTGAGGAAAAACCAATTGATTAAGACGACACCCAAGGAAGAATCCACCTAAACTTCACTTGTTATCTAACTCTGAACCAGACGATTTGTTCATTTGACTTGATCCGTAAGATTCCTTAAGTTATATTAATCCCTCTCTCAAGGCAACTAACGTCTAACCCTAGGTTGATTAATTGAAATCTCTTTCTAATTAAAACCCCTAGAATTGCATTAACTCGATCTATAGACTCCCATATTAGGTTTCACCCTAATCCAGCAAAATCTCGTCACCCTATCTCTAGGCGCGTGATCAACTCCGCTTAATTATGCTAGATCTACTTTTCAGCAGGGACTTTTGCTCCTCCACCTAAGCACATCATACTTGAATTAATATCCCAGAAATATCAAAACAAGAATTAAGAACACATAATTAAGAACAAGTCAAATATTTATCATATAGTTCAGCAAACGATAACAAGATTCATCTTAGGTTTCATCCCCCTCAGATATCTGAGGGTTTAGTTCATAATGATAATAAAAGAATACATCTCAAAAGAAAAGATAAAACAAAACATAAGAAATCCCTAAAACCCCCTGAAGGAATTTAAGGAGAGATCCTCCGTCTTGAGTATAATTCTGGCTTCTTGAGATGAATCAACTGGTTATCTTCAAGTAAATCTCCACAAATCTGCCCTCTTTTACCTAGCTGGACGCCCCTTGACTAAAGCCCTAAGTTCCCCCCTTTTAGGTCATACTTAGGGTGTTTATATAGGCTTTTGAATATGTTTCTTTGCCCCTAAGTATCCTAATTGGAGTGAAACTCTTCTTTCTCACGGCAGGGACATGCCCATGGCACACGCCCGTGTAAGGCGTGGCCAGGCCGTGTTCGAACCTGTTGAATTGGGCACGACCGTGTGGTCTTGGGCCCAGGCTGTGTAGATTTCGTGATATGGCCCATTTACTCCGTTTTGGGCCCGTTTTTCATTCTTTTCATCATCCGGTGCTCTCCTGGGCATAAAACATGAAAAAAAAGGATTAAGAGCACCAAATTACATAATTCAAGGCTTAAATCATCCAAAAGCATGCTAAATGTGGGCTTAAAATATGTTACTTTTACGGTTTATCAACAAGATTATTGCAAAAAAGACGCGAAGTGTGATTGGACAGAAAAGTGTCAACAGAGTTTTAAGAAACTGAAGACGTTGTTTAATGAGGCTCTTGTTTTGGTACAATCTGAACTGGAAGAGAATTTGTGGTTTACAATGATGCATCCCTGAGTGGTTTGGGTTGTGTACTTATGCAAGAGGGCAAGGTGATTGCTTATGCCTCTAGGCAATTAAAGCAGCATGAGAAGAATTACCCGACTCACGAATTGGAGTTAGCTGCAATTGTATTTGCATTGAAGATATGGAGACACCATTTATATGGTGAAAAGTGTCAGATTTTTACCGACCATAAAAGCCTAAAATATTTGTTGACTCAAAAGGATTTGAATTTAAGGCAACGAAGATGGTTGGAACTGATTAAGGATTATGAGTTAGTGATTGACTACCATCCGGGAAAGGCGAACGTAGTAGCTGATGCTTTGAGCAGAAAATCATTGATCGCACTGAGAGCCATGAGTACTCAGATGAATTTGTTGTATGATGGTTCCATTTTAGCCGAGTTGAGGGCTAGACCATTGTTTCTTTAAGAGATCTGTGAAGTGCAGAAAGAGGACAGTAAATTACAAGCCAAAAGAGTTTTATGTGAGTCTAATGCTGAATCAGACTTTCAGGTAAGTCCAGATGGATGCTTAACGTTTTGAGATAGGGTCTGTGTACCCAGAAAAGATGAACTTATTCAGAAGATTTTGCATGAAGCACATAGCGGATGTTTAACTGTGCACCCAGGCAGCACAAAGATGTACAATGACTTGAGGAAGTGGTATTGGTGGCCTAGTATGAAGAAGGACATTTCTGAGTTTGTATCGAGATGTGTGAATTGTCAACAAGTGAAGGCTGAACACCAAGTACCTTCGGGTCTACTTCAACCCATTATGGTTCCTGAGTGGAAGTGGGACCGTATTACCTTGGACTTTGTGACAGGTTTACCGTTGATGCCCAAAAAGAGAGATGCTGTGTGGGTTATAGTCGATAGGCTCACGAAGTAGGCCCATTTTATACTAGTGCGAGTCGATTATTCGCTTGATAAATTGGCGGACTTGTACGTGTCAGAGATAGTAAGACTTCATGGTGTACCATTGTCGATCATTTTGGATAGAGATCTGAGATTCACGTCACGGTTTTGGAAAAAGCTACAAGAGGCCTTTGGCACAAAATTGAGTTTTAGTAAAGCCTTCTATCCACAAACCGACGGGCAGTCGGAAAGAGTAATTCAGATATTCAAAGGCATGCTTCGATGTTGTGTCTTGGAATTTCATGATAATTGGGAGAAATACTTACCGTCGGTGGAATTCGCCTACAACAACATTTTCCAGTCAAGTTTGAAAATGGCGCGTTATGAGGCATTGTATGGGCGCAAGTGCCAAACGCCCTTGTATTGGACAGAACTCAGAGAGAGACATATACGCGAGGTCAATTTGATTAGGGAAACTTAAGAAAAAGTAAAGGTGATACGCGAGTGTTTGAAAGCAGCCTCAGATAGACAAAAGTCCTATTCGGATTTAAAAAGGAAAGAGATTGAATTCCAAATCGGTGATAAAGTGTTTCTGAAAGTATCGCCATGGAGGAAGGTCCTCAGATTTGGCTGGAAAGGCAAATTAATTCCCCGTTATATCGGACCTTATGAAGTTACCGAGAGGATAGGGCCGGTAGCTTATCGGTTGGCCTTGCCACCTGAGATGGAAAAGATTCATGATGTCTTTTAGGTATCCATGTTGCGCCGATACCGTTCAGACTCTTCACATGTCATAGTACCAACAGAGGTAGAGATACAACCGGATTTGACTTATGGTGAAGAGCCAGTTAAAATTTTGGCGCGTGAGGTCAAACAGTTAAGAAACAAAAGTATAGCCCTTGTGAAAGTACTATTGCAAAGGCACGGAATAGAAGAGGCTACATGGGAGCCTGAAGAGACTATGATAAACCAATATCCCAACCTTTTCACTTGTAAGATTTTCGGGGACAAAAATCCTTAAGGGGGAAGAATTATAATAGCCCGATTTAGGGGCTAGTCAGAACAGTGATCTCAGGATAACTAATCCGAGGTTAGAAAAAATTATTTCCATGATATTTTATGAGTTAGAGTGCGACGGTATGTGTATGAAGATTTTGGTGCTTTAATTTTATCGATTTCTTGCTTAATCGCAAAAAAAGACTAAATTGCATAAAGTGTGAAAGGTCAATTTTATAAGCTAAAGGTGTTCAATAGCTAAAGAAAATTAATTAGAGGTCTTTAAAAGGCAATTAGCCCCATGGTAAATAGTTGGCCGACCATATGGGATCATAGGAGACAAAGATGGACAAATTAGTCAAAGTTGGTAAAAGTTGGTGACTAAATTGAATTGTATTAATAAAATAAAGAGGAGAAAAATATCATCTTTTTCTCTCTTCTTCTCCACCGAAAATTGGCAGCCAAATAGGGATTTTGAAAGCTCAAAATTTCAGCAAACTCTTCTCCTTACTAGTAAGTAATTTTAATGGCTTTTCTTGATGATAGTTGTACTTTTGGGACCCCTAAAGCTTAAGCTTTCTAATAAGGGGACTAATTTGTAATATGGTGAAGAGTTTAGAAATTTGCCATGAGAGCTTTCATTGTTGATTGCTGCATTTTTATGAAAGAAAATGAGTCTTGGTTGTTAGATGAACAACTTTTGTGAAAGGTGTTGCCATGAAAACACCTAATTGAACCTTGTTGTAAAGGTTATAAAGTTTGTAGTAAATGTGTGAAATGTTGGTTTTTGATGATAGCCATAAGAGAATTAAATGTTCACCTAGGCTTGTTGAAGGTAGAAACATAATTAGAATCGATTTCTGAGCCTAGGGGAAAAATAGTCATTTTACCAAAGCCTAAGGGCAAAATAGTAATTTTGCCAAAGTATGATTATTAAAATGCTTTTGTTAATGTGATGATTGAAACGAGCTAATTTGCTACTATAAAGCAAGAAGAACCAAGAGTTTACCTCGATCGGGGAAAGAATAAAATCTCGGACTAGATTGACGATCTAGCTTATTTTGAAGCCGAGGTAAATTTGTATGTGATAAATTCAACATTATGTTAGCATGTTTGAGAATATTTGGTATTATATTGATACATGATGTTCTACTAAATTTAATATTTGATGTTGAATGAGTTGAGATGTTGAAGTGCTAGTGGACTATAATGAATGTAGAAATGCTATCATCGAGACATGAAATGGATAAGGTCCCGTATAAGACAATATCCGGGACATGGTCTCGGCACCGAATCGAGATCCCGTATAAGACCATATCTGGGATATGGCTTTGGTAATGAATATGAGAATCGTATAAAACCTTATTTGAGATATGGCATCGATCATTGATGTGAGATTCCGTATAAGACCATATCCGGGATATGGCATCGACACTCAGAGGTGACCCCATGTAAGACCACACTTGGGGTGTGGCATTGGATTTGTACTTATAGTAATGACAATGAAAATGCATCGTTGAGTTTGGAATTAGAAATGAGATTAGTACGAAAGACATGTGAATGAGTGTATACAGGCACTCGTGAATGGTTCACGAAGAAATAATTACGACATGTGGCATGGTATGTGCTAAATAAGGACAAGTATGAGTAAGGATGGAAAGTAGCCAATAACCTTGTGTATGGTTAATTATTGTCATGGATGAATTTTATCATGAGCTTATTGTTGCTATTTATGTCCACGTAAACTTACTAAGCTTTATGCTTACCCCATTTTTATTGCCCTTTTTCCTTGTAGTATTGCCAAGATAACTCGAGGAACGTGGAATGTCGGAGTTCGGAAATCACACTATCGACATCACTTTGGTATAACAATTTAGACTTATTTTGAGTATGGCATGTATAGGACTTGGGTATTTTGTTAGGTCGTAATTGTTAGCCAAAGTGTTTGGCTATGTATGTTCATTTTGTAAATGGTCATTGGAATTGGGCCAATACTTGATAAGTATATATATATTCTATGAGGATGAAATTATGAAGTTTATGCTTGTGTGAATATTTTGAATTGAGTTCTTGGATGTGCCTTTGGGTTATGAGTTGTGTTGAGATGAGTTGGAATAAGTATGTTTGCTATGGAGGGTGGCATTTGGCTTGGAATATAGCCTTTTTAATGTCCACACGGGTAGACGCACGGGTGTGTATCTAGGCCGTGTGA
This sequence comes from Gossypium bickii, assembly GCA_025503065.1. NCBI lineage: Eukaryota > Viridiplantae > Streptophyta > Magnoliopsida > Malvales > Malvaceae > Gossypium > Gossypium bickii. Next base: position 44,951,958 of record CP106716.1, read on the forward strand.
GACACACGGTCAGCCCCATGGATGTGTTGATCGGCCGTGTGTCCCCTTGCATGCTAGGCTTGCAAGTCAGTATGCTCAGTAGTAAACACACGGGTAGAGACACGGCCGTGTGTCTTAGCGGTGTGGGAGGCACGACCTTGGACATGGGCGTGTGCCTAGGCCGTGTAAAGTCTGCACTTTAAATGTGGAATTTAATTCGACACACGGTCTAAGGACACGGGCGTGTGCTGTGGCGGTGTAACCTTAGTGAGATGATAACGTCATAAATAGAATGCCAAGGTTTTTGCACACGGGCTAAGACACGGACGTGTCGAGGCCGTGTGAGGGACACGGGCGTGTGTCTGGCCGTGTGAAATAAGTCAGTGTCGACCACAGGTGAAAGAAAGGGCATGTCTTAGGGGCACACGGGCGTGTCCCTAGGACAACATGGGTGTGTGGCCCCTGTTTTGATGAAAAAATTTTTAAGTTCGTAAAAGTTGTCTGTTTAATTTTGAAACCTCTCGGAAGTATGTTTAGGGCCTCGTAGGCCGAGAATGAGTAGAATATGAGTTTATATGGAAACTCTTTATGGTAAAAAGAAATTTTATAGTCCAATGTGATATGTTTAAGCAAGTTAAGTTAGGTAATGCCTCAAATCCGGTTCCGGCTTCTAACACGGGTAAGGGGTGTTACAGCATAACTATTACTGCTACTGATATTGTGATGGGCTAAGGCCCTACTGCATTTTTGACACTGTACTGAGATGGGCTAAGACCCAAACTGTCACTGATACTGAAAATGGCTTAGGCCCAAGGCTGCTGAACAGTGCACTGTGAATACTTATCGGTTGTTTGTTTCTATAGGATTACATTCTGAGTTTACATAAACTCACCCTTTTGTTTAATGTGCACAGGTAATCCCTAGACTTAGACGGATCGGTGAGACGGAGGACTCAGTGGTGACCATAGTAATTTTTGGACTTCATGGTTTTCAATTTATGATTTGTTTATTATTGAATATTTGGGTTGTAATTTAAGGACCCTCTGGGACTTTGGTTTTAAATTTGGGTTTTTATTTATTTATTTTACTTTATGGATTTATACCTGCTGCTCATAGGAAATTCGGTTTGCAAAAAGTTAAAGTAATTTCTAAATGCATGATCACCTAGACTGTTTTATTAAAGCTTCCACAATGAGGGATGTTTCAAAACAAATGTTTTAAATGAATAAAGACGACTTCCTAAGTTCTAACAAATGTTTACTAAAGATAATAACATGGAATGTTTTCATCGTAACAACGAGGTTTCAAAAATACTATCGTTTGACATTGCCAAATTCAGCCATAACGTATAGACCGGGTTTGGGGTGTTGCAATGTATGTGCATTAACACATTTGCTTATTGAAATTTGTTTAATAGGTTGAATTGACATAGAGATATAGTCAAGAGATAAATGGATTTTGGTAGGTAAGTATGTTCATAAGTTAGCAAATTACCGAGTTGCCGTGAATTTATTCGTAACAACATAAACATGAGTTTAATAATTCTAGTTTAATAAATGTAATTAATCTAGCACAATTATGTCATCTTGATTGAAATCATCTTTTGAAATCGTGCATTGGAACTTTTATTTTATTTTTATTTATTTTACTTAGTTAAAATCCTAGTTTTTAATCATCTCCTCAAATCAAAATATTTTTCTTCACCAAAGTATTTTTAAATTTACGTTCATAAATAATTCTTTTCACAGTCCTTATGGGTACGATAACTCGACATTTACTTGTCACTTTATTACTTGTTGTGATTGTGTACACTTTCACATTTCTATCGTTCCATCAATCTCCCATTATCTATCATAAACATCTTCCACTTCCTAATGATGCTATAAAAGTTTATGGAAGAAGGAAAAATCTTGATTTGCCAGTACCAAATCAACACGGTCAAGAAACTCTCCTGAGCCATGCCAAACTTGAAAGAATACAAGATGAGATAGATTCTAGTCCTCAGTCAAGTTCAAATTGTAATCCAGATTTGGATCTTCCTATTGTATAGAGAAAAGGTTCAGGTTATGACCCGGAGTTGGTATTGGATCTGGTGCCCTAAGTGTAGTATTTTCATCAATGTATAGTTGTAATTTTTTGATGGGCTCGAAACTAACTAATATTTCGACAAAGGTAAGCGCACCTATCGAACAGTAGTATAGTTATGATGAGCCCGGAAATATCGTATCCTCAAGGACTAAAATTACTAGTAATAACTATATTTTTATTATCTGGCCTAATAATTAAGGGGATTTATTTTTAATCTAAATTTAACTAACTAAATGATTCTGAACGTGACAGAGAGTGAATTGGGAAAATACTTTTAGACAACTTATATGAGATAGGCAATACCTAAGGAAGAATCCACCTAGACTTCACTTATTACTTTTGATTCATATGATTTATTCACTTGACTTAATCCGTAGAAATCCCTGATTTATGTTAATATCTCTTCCAAGACTAAAAACAATTGACTCTAGGTTGATTAATTAATATCTCTTTCTAATTAAAACCCCTAAAGTCGCATTAACTCGATCTATGGATTCCCTTATTAGATTTGACTCTAATCCGACAGATTTTTGTCACCCTATTTCTAGAGTTGCAATCAACTTCGCTTTATTGTGTTGATCTTCTCTTAAACAGGGACTTTTTCTCCATTGAATAAGCACATTCGACTTGAATCAATAGCCTGAATTATCAAAACAAGAATAAGAACAAGTTTTTATCTTATAAATCAAATAATAATAAGATCTATCTTAGGTTTCATCCCCTTAGGTATTTAAGGGATTTAGTTCATAAAGAATGAGGGAAACATCTTAAAATAGAGTAAACAACAGAAAATAAGAAAACCCAAAAACTTCTAAAGAACTTGATGGGAGATCTTCAGTCTTGATGGAGATCCTTCTCATAAGCAATTCCCGACGACTATCTTGGAGTATCTTCTGCCTTCTGCTCGGCATCTACTCGACGTCCCCCTTAAGTTGCCCCCAGGGTGTTTATATAGGCTTTTGGAACGCCTTTCTTGGCCCACAAGTAACCTTTTTCGAATAGAATTAAACTCGGGTCTGGCAGGGACACACCCGTGTGACACGCCCAGGCCGTGTTCGGTTTTGCTTAGCACACACGGCCGTGTGGAATTGCCCGTATGCGATGGTCCAGGCCGTGTAGGCCTATTTTGTCCCTTTTTGGCCCGTTTCTTGTTCTTTTTGAATTCATCAAATCTAATGAAAATTAAAGGATTAGGAGCATCGGATTTATCAAATCTAATGAAAATTAAAGGATTAGGAGCATCGAATTTATCAAATCTAATAAAAACTCATCCAAAAGTAAGCCAAGCATGGGTTTAAAATATGTGTAAATTATGGTTTATCAAATATCCCCACACTTAAGCCTTTGCTTGTGCTCAAGCAAAATCCTCAACTCACAATTAAAATTAACTCCCTCAATTTATAATCCTCATCAATAATATTTCATCATAATTCACAGATAATTCATACATTGATAATTTAACTAAAAGATTCTTAAAGATTCAAACAATCTAAGTCATAAATTTTTATAGCACGAAAATATAGGTGTTTCCCTTTATCTGAATAATTACTTTTTAATCTAAAACTGACAAGAATTGACATCCTCACTAAGTATTCACTCAAATCACTCAAGGTGTTTAAGGTTCAAATTAAGCACTCAAAAAGTCAACCATGAAAAGTTAATCCCATAAGGTTGCATGAAAATCAAATCTCCACCACTATAAAATGAGATGATACACAAATCAAAAGGTCTTAAAGGGTTGTAATGGGGCTTGGGTTAAAGGTGTGGATATAGGCTGAATTAAAAGGTTAGACTCAAGATTGAATTGATAAATTACCTAACTAGAAACAATGAACTAATAATTAATAATTACATCAATTTAACTTATCACTAATAAAACGAGCTTCTTCTAAAGATGTGAAATTAACTGTTTAAGCTCATAATCACTAATAATGAATAAATCTTCAACTTTTTTTTAAGAATAAGAACATACGATAATAGATAAGTATTTAACAACTGAAATAAAGAAAATAGTTAGGCAACTGATCAAATCAAATCTCGACATAAGGGGAGTCAAAGGAGGAGAAGTAAAATTTTGGTTTTGGTTTAATATTAATGGGTAAGTCAAGAAATGGTTTATAAGGCTAAAAAGGGTTCACTAGGGTTTAATTATGGAGGTAGGCTTTTTGGGATAAGTAGGTTAAATCCTAGGTGCCTTTATCATCTTTAGTATATCAAATAAAAAATATGGTTTCGGCATGTATAATCGAAACAAGTTCTAGAATAACGAATCAATGTTGACACACTCATAATCAATAAAGTGAGCAAGAAAAATATATGCTCTAAAAGGCTCAAAATCTCGCAAAAATTATGGTTTTTTGATGTCAACCTTGTAAATTTCAAACTTCAAAGTAATATTTAAATTTAGGGAAATAACCTAATAATAAATTTTTTATTCAGAAAATAGACTTATCATGCTTGATTCTCTAATATCATAAAGTTTAAACCACCAATGCACAATTACCTATGACTTAATCCGAAACATATCAATGAAAATCATAAATCAATAGAAGTTTCATTCTAATAGTAATATGAGAAAATTACTTAAGAATAAGGCATAATTCAGTATTGTTGACACCTCCCCACACTTAAGATGTACATTGTCCTCAATGTAAAAAAAATAGATATCTACAATATAGAAGATCATAAGATGAGGAGAGAAGTGAACTTCCTAAATTTTGGATGGAGTCAAGGAAAAGAAATGGTAAGTTGGGCATAGATGAAGGTGGAGGTGGATACTTCGGTGGGGGTGTGGTCATCCCTTAACAACCCCTTGAACCTAAATTAAGGAAATCAAAATATAATAATATAATTGAAAGATAAGAGAGATAAAAGAAAGGAATTTAAAAATAAAAATGAAAGAAAAAGAAAAAATAAATGGACTCAAAGGTCCTTGTCTTGTCGAGTAAATGAAGCGGCCGGCATGAACTTATGTAGATTGGTCTCGCACAAGGAGACTGTGCTAGGATCCTTTCGCTTCTTCGACATGGTGATGGTGGTGTAAAGAAAGAACGAGGGAAAGGGAGAAAGGAAAATGAAAGGAGAAAGATAATAGAAAAAGGAATGGGTGTGGTGGCTAGGGTTTAGGAGAAGAAGAATTTGGGGAGCAAGTGAGAAGAAGGGGGTTTAAATAGAAATCAGGGCACCTGGTTGCTGCCCACGTCCGTGTGCCATAGGCGTGTTAAGTTACACGGCCATATCGCATGGCTGTGTGGTGCTTCATTCATTTTTCCCACGCCTGTGTAGAGGTTTCGCGTGTTGCTTAATCAGTGTCGACCACGGCCTAGGGACACGGGCGTGTCGCACACTCGTGTTACTTTCTCAGTGTCGACCACAGCCGAATCACACGATCGTGGCATTTTATCGCAGCCCGTGTTTTGGGGAATATTTTTCCTTGGTTCGCACGGTCTCTGCCACGCCGATGTGCCTCTTCGTGGTGTTCACACGGCCTCGACCATGCCCGTGTGCAAGACCGTGTGGATAGAGAAACCTGTGCTTTATTAATTTGGTTAGTTGTTAGTTAAGTGCTAAAATTTGAAAATATGGACGTTAGTGGGGTAAGTGCTCGGGCTGCCTCCCGAGAAGTGCTCGTTTAAAGTCTTAAGCTAGACTTACCTTTCATTCACATAGTCATGGTGGTTTGAAGAGTTGAAACTCCTCATTCTTGCTATCAATTCAGTTATCGATATATAGTTTAAGTCGAGTGGTGTTTACCTTAAAAGTGCTGAACTTAGGATTAGTTACCTCGACTGTTCTGTATGAGAAGACATTTAGTACTATTAAAGGGATCTCTTTGTTTGTATTAAGGTTCGAAGTGGCAATTCGAGGGTCTTTCTTATCCAACAATACCTGATCCTCAATCTTTAATTGGGTTGTCCCATCCTTAAGGTTGACATGGATTTGCTTTGGTTCCTCGTGTTTTTTCTGTTTTTCCTTGATGTGTGTCCGCCATTCATCTAGTTCATCGATTTGTAATCTTTGTTCCTCATGAACAATTTTATTCGCAATATGAGCACTAGACCATGGCTCTGTTATCTTTTCCCGAGAGATTTCCTGCAAAGAAGATAGAACGTTAAGTTTATTTATATTAATAGGACTTGTATTCTCTTGATCATTAGATATTCTGTCAGAATCACGTGTTTTGAGTTTAATCATGTCATCACCTACACGAAATATTACTTCCCCTATATCAACATCGATAATGGTCCTAGTAGTTGCTAAAAAGGGCCATCCTAATATTAAAAGAACATCATTATCCTCATTCATATCTAAAACAAAAAAGTCTACTGGGAATATGAATTTGTCAATTTTCACTAGTACATCCTCAATTGTACCCCTAGGAACTCTAATGGTTTTATCAGCTAATTGAATGCTCATCCTAGTTTGTTTGGGTTTCCCAAGACCTAATTGTTTAAACAATTTATAAGGCATAACATTGATACTTGCCCCTAAATCAGCTAAAGCATTATTAATAGATAAACCACCAATTAAATAAGGAATTGTAAAACTCCCTGGATCTTTTAACTTTCGTGGTAGTTTATTTTATAAAATTGCTGAACACACTGCATTTAGCTCCACATACGACGCATCGTCTAACTTCCATTTGTTTGTCAAATGCTCTTTTAAAATTTTCCTTGAATTGGGCATCTGCGAAAGAGCTTCAATAAATGGTAAGTTCATATGTAATTTTTTTAAAAGTTTAAGAAATTTACCGAATTGTTCATCTGTTCGGTCTTTCTTCATCGCATTAGGGTATGGCACATGAGGTTTATACTCTGTACTTACCAGTTCTGGTTTATTATGGCTTACCTTAACCTTACCTTTATCTGCCACGTTTTCTTACCTCGGTTTTGGTTCGTCTAACCCTTTACTATCGTGAGCGATAAATGAAGTTGCTCCTTGGGGTTAGTTTCAGTGTTGCTTGGCAAGCTTCCTTGTGGTTGTTCAGATATCAGTTTAGCAAGTTTTCCTAATTAGTTCTCAAGCCCTTGAATTGATGCTTGCTTATTTTTGAGTGCTGTTTCGGTGTTTTGGAAACGAGTTTCTAACACCGCGATGAATTTTGTTAGCATTGCCTCAAGGTTCGGCTTCTTTTCTTGTGGGTAGGGTTGCTGTTGAAAGCCTGGGAGGGGTTGTTGTCTCTGATATCCTTGGCCACCCCATGGGAAGTTGGGGTGGTTCCTCCAACCTAGATTATAAGTGTTACTATAAGGGTTATTTTGAGGTCTAGAATTATTACCCATATAGTTCATCTGTTCGCTTTCTAAGCTAGAGTTGTAGGATGGATATTCTGTGTTATTCATTCCTCCTCCATTCGTATCACACTGTATCACTAGATGTACCTGCGAAGAACCACACAAGCCATCAATTTTCTTACTTAAAAGTTCTACCTGATTTGATAGCATGGTTACTGTGTCGAGGTTGAAAAAACTGGCGGCTTTTATTGGCTTTATCCTTGTAGTTTACCGCTGATAGTTATTCAATGACATCTCCTCTATAAACTCATAAGCCGCTTCAGGGTCTTGTTATTTAGAGTTCCACCGGCGGCTGAATCAATCAACTGCCTCGTTGAGGGGTTCACACCATTGCAAAAGGTTTGAACCTGTAGCTACAAGGGTAACCCATGGTGAGGGCACCTTCTCAGCAGATCCTTGTATCTCTCCCATGCATCGTAAAGTGTCTTTAGATCCATCTGTACAAAAGAAGAGATATCATTCCTCAACTTAGCTATTTTAGCTGGCGGAAAATATTTTAACAAAAAATTTTTGGTCATTTGTTCCCATGTAGTGATTGATCCTCATGGTAAAGAGTTCAACCACTGTTTAGCTTTGTTCCTCAACGAAAAGGGAAACAACCGAAGGCGAATGGCATCATTAGAAACACCATTAATCTTGAAAGTGTCGCAAAACTCAAGAAAATTTTCCAAGTGATTGTTTGGATCCTCATCCTGCAAACCATCAAACTAAACAAATTGCTGAATCATCTGAATAGTGTTAGGTTTCAGTTCAAAATTATTTGCAGCAACAACAGGTCTAACAATACTTGATTCAGTTCCTGTTAAATTAGGTTTAGCATAATCATACATAGTACGAGGAACAGGATTTTGATTCATCGGGTTTGCGGTAACCACAGGAGGTAGCGGATTATTATCAGCCATCTCCTCGGTAGTATTGCTTTCGTCTTCTTGCTCTTCTTCTATGTATTGTAGGCTTCGCCTTATTTCTCTTCAGTTTCTGCGAGCTGTACTTTCAATCTCACTGTCAAAAATCAAGGGTCCTGACGGGTTTCTTCTAGTCATAAACTAAAATTACCTGCCAGAAGCAAATAAAAGAAGAATTAGCAAAGTATATAAAAAATAAAAATAAAAATAATATAAATTGCAAATAAATAAAATGACTAAAGTAATAAAAAATTAGTTTTCCTAATATCCTAGTCCCCGACAACGGCGCCAAAAACTTGATGGGCTCGAAACTAACTAATATTTTGATAAAGGCAAGCGCACCTATCGAACAGTAGTATAGTTATGATGAGTCCGGAAATATCGTATCCTCAAGGACCAAGAGTACTAGTATTAACTATCTTTTTATTATCTAGCCTAATAATTAAGGGGGAATTTGTTTTTAATCTAAAATTAACTAATTAAATTAACTAACTAAATGACTATGAACGTGACAGAGAGTGAATTGGGAAAATACTTTTGGACAACTTATAAGAGATAGACAATACCTAAGGAAGAATCCACCTAGACTTCACTTATTACTTTCAATTCATGCGATTTATTCACTTGACTTAATCCGTAGAAATCCCTGATTTATGTTAATATCTCTTTCAAGACTAAAAACAACTGACTCTAGGTTGATTAATTGAAATCTCTTTCTAATTAAAACCCCTATTGTCCCATTAACTCGATCTATGGATTCCCTTATTAGATTTGACTCTAATCATATAGATTTTCGTCGCCCTATTTCTAGAGTGCAATCAACTCGGCTTAATTGTGTTGACCTTCTCTTAAACAAGGACTTTTGCTGCACTGAATAAGCACATTCGACTTGAATCAATAGCCTGAATTATCAAAACAAGAATAAGAACTCATAATTAAGAATAAGTGACAAACCATAATTTACACATATTTTAACCCCATGCTTGGCTTAATTTTGGATGATTTTCCATTGAATTTGATGCTCCTAATCTCTTAATTTCATGTTTTGTACTCAGGAGAGCTTAAGGAGTCGAAAAGAACGAGAAACGGGCCAAAAAGGGAAAAAATGGGCCTACACGTCCACATGGGTGGACCACACGGCCGTGTGTGAAAAACAGGATCGAACACGGCTTGGACTATCGACCACAAGCGTGTCACACAGGCGTGTCCCTACCAAAACTAGGATGAATTATATTCGGAATAGGATACTTGTGGGCCAAGTAAGGCATCTCGAAAGCCTATATAAACACCCTAGGGGGCAACCTAAAAAGGAGATCGAGAAGATGTCGAATAGACGCCGAGTAGAAGGAGAAAATACTCCAAGGCAGCCGTCAGGGACAGAAAAGGAGAAGGATCTCCATCAAGACTGAGGATCTCCCATCAAGTTCTTTAGAAGTTTTTTTGGGTTTTCTTATGTTTTGTTGTTTCCCCTATTCTAATATGTTTCCCTCTATTAGTATGAACTAAATCCCTTAAATACCTAAAGGGATGAAACCGAAGATGAATCTTATTATCATTTGATTTATAAGATAAATACTTGTGCTTATTCTTAATTGTGAGTTCTTATTCTTGTTTGATAATTCAGGTTATTGATTCAAGTCGAATGTGCTTATTTAGTGGACCAAAAGTCCCTGTCTAAGAGTAGATCAACACAATTAAGTGGAGTTGATTGCAACCCTAGAAATAGGGCGACGAATATCTACCGGATTAGGGTCAAACCTAATAAGGGAATCCATAAATCGAGTTAATGTGACAATAGGGGTTTTAATTAGAAAGAGATTTCAATTAATCAACCTAGAGTCAGTTGCTTTTAGTCTTGAAAGAGATATTAACATAAATCAGGGATTTCTATGGATTAAGTCAAGTGAATAAATCGCATGAATCGAAAGTAATAAGTGAAGTCTAGGTGGATTCTTCCTTAGGTATTGTCTATCTCCTATAAGTTGTCAAAAAGTATTTTCCCAATTCACTCTCTGTCACGTTCATAGTCATTTAGTTAGTTAATTTAGTTAGTTAATTTTAGATTAAAAACAAATTCCCCCTTAATTATTAGGCTAGATAATAAAAAGATAGTTAATACTAGTACTCTTGGTCCTTGAGGATACGATATTTCGGACTCACCACAGCTAAACTATTGTTCGATAGGTGCGCTTGCCTTTGTCAAAATAGTAGTTAGTTTCGAGCTCCATCAATAAGAACAAGTATTTATCTTATAAATCAAATAATAAGATTTTCCTTAAGTTTCATCCCCTTAGGTATTAAGGGATTTAGTTCATAAAGAATGAGGGAAACATCTTAAAACAGGGAAAACAACAAAACACAAGAAAACCCAAAAACTTCTAAAGAACTTGATGGGTGTTCTTCAGTGTTAATGGAGATCCTTCTCGTAAGCTGTTCCCGACGGCTGTCTTGGAGTATCGTCTGCCTTCTACTCGGCATCTACTCGATGTCCCCCTTAAGTTGCCCCCTAGGGTGTTTATATAGGCTTTTGGAACGCCTTTCTTGGCCCACAAGTAACCTTTTTTCGAATAGAATTAAAATTGGGTCCGACAGGGACACGCCCGTGTGACACGCTCGTGGTCGATAGTCCAGGCCGTGTTCGGTTGTTCTTAGCACACACAGCCGTGCAGAATTGCTCGTGTGCGGTGGTCCAAGCCGTGTAGGCCCATTTTGTCCCTTTTTGGCCCGTTTCTCATTCTTTTCGACTCCCTAAGCTCTTCTAAGTGTAAAACTTGAAATTAAAGGATTAGGAGCATCGAATTCATCAAATCTAATGAAAATTCATCCAAAAGTAAGCAAAGCATGGGTTTAAAATATGTGTAAATTATGGTTTATCATTTTTTCGAACAGATTGGTTAATAAAATTTTTGATGAATTACACTAATACCTTTTATAATATTGTTATGTGGTTTTTGCACTCAAAGCAAAATAGAAGAAAATGTTCCTTACTGGTTGTCTAATGTTTACACTAATACTAAGTGGTATTACGTGGTTAGATCGTAATATGAAAAGAAAACTTATATTAGTAGATGAACCTAAACATGTCTTTAGTCTAATCAGAAATAGGCAAACTGATTGAAAGACTAATATGTTGTTTATCAAGCCCGATTGGGGAGATGCTTTGTCTTGAGCATCAGCGCGGATGACTTCCAGAAGATAGAGACATAGATATGACTAATTGGACTGACAGTGCATCAGAATGGACCCAAAGAGAATAGATCCTAAATCTGTTTATGGATTTATTTAGTTGTGACATTCATAGTGTGGCATACCTAAATCTGAGTGGATGATAGACTATGTATGCATGACTTGTATACTTTAATGTAAGTAAAAGCATGAGTTCAAATAGATAAGGAACTGAAAGCTAGTGCATTGGGTATACAACTTCTGTAGTATGTAGTGTCATTCACAATAATGGAATTCATAGCCCAAGACATGGGTAAATAATATCCTCTCATTGGCATTACATGGTTGATGAAAAGTAAACATGGCCATAAGCAGTTCGTCTTTGTGACAAATGACTTGATTATTATTCGATAGTAATTGACTTTTCATGAAAAGAGTTGTAATGGTTACCATGAGAGAAAACATGATAATATTGGAAGAACAAATATTAACCCAAAGAGCTTAAGGATATCCTATGAGGGTAACACACTTATGACAAGGTCATTAGACAAACACTGATCGAATTGCTTTCGTAATGGTATGCCGTTGGGAAGAAGTTAGTCACTATACTAAACTGGATTGACTTTGTGACTAAATGAGTGTATAATTAATGGGCGAAAAGGTAGAACTTAATTATAAATCATTTGAGCCTCAATTGCATATGTCCAATCGATTCTTCTGCTAGTTCGTTGAAACCAGAAATGAATTGCATGTTGAATCAAATGAATAGAAATGGTGAAAATGGAGAAATGAGAAAAATTTAGAAATGACTATGGTTTTCTCCAAAATGAAAATGAAAATGAAAATGAAAAAATTAAAAATGAAGACTTGAGAAATGAATTTACGATTTTCGAATTAAATGAAGTTTGAAAATAGAAATAAATCATTTGGTCATAGTGAACCATTGAACACAGAAAAATTAAATATATTTTCTTATAGATTCTTTTACGGTAAAGTCGTAATGATTTTAACAGAATTAGAATTGGGTTGAGAAGATTATTTAATTCAAAATATATTGAGAAGTTTATTTTGGGAAATAGAAAAACAAATATTGAGAAGTTCTGTGGTTTGTTTCAATTCATTCAAGCCCACACTCGAAACAATTCCTGGTACGAGAATAATGAAGAAGATCATTTGGTTGAAAGCCGGAAACAACAAGGGTCTGCCTATCCAAAAACACTGTTGCAAATTCAGTCTAGGGTTTATTGCTATAAATATCACAAACTGGGTCGGTTTTCAAAATTTTTATTTTTCGTTGTGCAAGAAAACCATCTTTGAACAGGATTTTTTTCCAACAATTGGTATCAAAGTGTCTGGTTGTGCTATGTTTGTAGTGTAAATCGAGACCAAAATTCTCTTTCTTCTTCATATATGATTATATTTGATAATATATGAAATTCTTGTAATTGTATGCATGTTTAGGGGAATGTATGCGAATGAATGTATGATATTATTTTATTATTATATATAATGTACAATGATTGGTTGAATTCCATGTGGCTAATTAAGTTTTAGATTAGGGATTTAAACCACTTAAACTTCTAAATTGGTTCGATTTTTCCTCTTGGTCTCTATTTTACCAACTTTGACAAATTAGTCCAGTTTATCTTTCGACCTCACCAACTAATTCGGGACTATCAAATTTGTGCTAAATATGATCTCCTCGTAGTCTCACTTATCTAAATTTTCCTTTAGGAGGTCAATCCTAAGTTTGGAAGTTTATTTGATTTAGTCCAATTTTTGCATCCCTGAACCTAAAATTAACTAGCCAACATTTTAATCAACCAACCACCTAATATTTAGCTACTCATAGTAATTTTCAAACAAGCAATCATCCAGCATGCAAGCAACATAATCATCAAAGTGAAACACAAGAAAAAGTTGAGAAAAGCCTTGGCCTTTTTTGAAAGAGCTTGAAGTAACAACAATGGAAAAAATAGAGGTGCAAATAAACTCAAAAGTTGAGATTTTTATAAGAAAAAGTAGAACAAAGCTGAGCTCTATTAGGGCTAAAGATTAAACTAAAAATAAAATAAAGTTTGAAGGACTAAAAAGCAAATAGGATAACTAACTAACTACTGATTTAACTTAATAAAAAACAGAAAAAGTCTAAATCCTAGGAAAATGAAAAAGATAACTCAAAGAAACTAAGCTAAAAGGATGTTAAAAATGATAAAGTGAAAAATCTCCTCTCTCTTCAGCCAAAAAGAGGTTTTTCATCTGATTACAACCTAATTTTTGTGACCAAAATACCCCTAAGCGTCTAATTATGATTGGTGTTGAGGTTGGACAAGGATGACCCTTGCAGTCATGTTTTGTCTCTACTCGACACTGGTATTGCGATACCCACGCTAGTCTTTCCTTGAGGGGTCCTTGGGTATCTTGGCATCATGATACCCGTCTTCATTTTGGCACTACCAGATGTATCACGACTTCCATTCTTTGATATCATGATACCCCTTCTTAAATGGTATTCTCTTCATGCATAGGCCATTATCGACTCCCTACACTCAATCAACTTGTTAAGTATCCTATGGTGCATTTGGCCAACTCAAGTTTCAAAATAGCAGAACACTAATAAAAATGATTTATTAGTGATAAAACTAAAACTTAACAAAACCATATAAAAGACACCTAAATTGCTCGAGAATGAGCTCTTCAAGTGTAGTGGAGAGCATAATTTGACGTATCAAATTACGATAGATAACAATTGTCCAATAACGGGAGGCTGGTGGTGGTCCGGCGATGATGATCAAGGAAAAGGGACCGTCGATGGCCGAAGCTTGTCCGACGATGTCAAGAATGCCTTTTCAAATGGAGACCTAATCGAGGAAATTTATATGGATATACCTTCTGGCTTTGATACTAAGGATACACAAGTGAAGGTTTGCAAGTTGAGAAATGATCGCTGTGAATCAGAGCTTTAAAATTTATAAAATAATGATCGAACCTAAAAACTAACTCTGACAATGATTAAAGGCAAGTGTACCTATCAAACAGTAGTATAGCTAAGGCAAGACCGGATTATCGAACCCAAAGGAACTAAAAGTACTAATACTAACTTTCTTTTTATTTTTTAACCTAAAATAAAGTGAAGTTGATTTAATCTAATCTAAATTAACTACTAAGCTAAAGATACAAAGACAAAAAGGATGAATTGGGAAATAGCTTTAGGAAAACTCAGTTGATTAAGACGACACCCTCAGGAAGAATCCCCCTAGACTTCACTTGTTATTTAAACGTAAACCATACGATTCATTCACTTAGTTTGATCCGTAAGACTCCCTAACGTACATTAAACCCTCTTTCGAGGCGAATAACGTCTAACCCTAGGTTAATTAATGGAAATATATTTCTCTCTTAATAACCCCCTAGAATAGCAGTAAATCGATTTGTGGACTCCCATATTAGGTTTCACTCTAATCCGGCAAAATCTCATCACCCTATCTCTAGGCGTGCGATCAACTCCGCTTAATTATGCTAGATCTACTCTAGCCAGGGTCTATTCCTCCTCCACCTAAGCACATTAAATTTGGACTTAAACTTAAATAATTAAGAACAAACTAAGTATTTATCATATAATTCAGAAAAACAATAACAAGATCCATCATAGGTTTCATCCCCTTCAGGTATCTGAAGGATTTAGTTCATAACTATAAAAGAAAACATCTCAAAAGAAAAGATAAAACAAAATATAAGAAATTCCTAAAACTCCCTGAAGGAGTTGAAGGAGAGATCCCCCGTCTTGAGTAAAATTTCGGCTTCTTGAGATGGATCAACTGGCTATCTTCGAGTGACTCCCACGAATCTGACCTTTTTGGCTTGGCTCCTTGGCCTAGCTAACCACCCCCTTTCTAAGGTGGTATTTAGGGGGTATATATAGGCTATTGGAATGCGTTTCTTCGCCCCTAAGTTTCCAAATCCAATTGAAATTGCTCTTTCCAGCGACAGGGACACGGCCATGGCACACGCCTGTGCAAATCGTGGCCAGGCCGTGTTTGGATTTCTTTAATGAGACACGGCCGTGTGAATCGGGGTAAGGCTGTGTTCTAGATGATCGGTGAGGCACGATCATGTGGTTTTGGGCTCAGGCCGTGTAGATTTCGTGATATGGCCTATTTACTCTGTTTTGGGCCCATTTTATGTTCTTTTCATCCTCGGGTGCTTTCCTAGGTATAAAACATGAAAAGAAAGGATTAAGAGCACCTTTTTACATAAATCAAGGGATAAATCATCCAAAAGTATACTAAATGTGGGATTAAAATATGTTAGTATTGCGGTTTATCAAATACCCCCACACTTAAGCTTTTGCTTGTCCTCAAGCAAAATTCTCAACTTACAATTAAAACGAACTTT
Organism: Gossypium bickii; assembly: GCA_025503065.1. Lineage (NCBI taxonomy): Eukaryota > Viridiplantae > Streptophyta > Magnoliopsida > Malvales > Malvaceae > Gossypium > Gossypium bickii. Next base: position 44,967,784 of record CP106716.1, read on the forward strand.
CCATAATTCATAATTCCTATCAACAATGTCTTATCATAATTCATAGATAATTTATACATGGATAATTTAACTCAAAGAGTCCTAAAGATTCAAACATTATAAGTCATACATTTGTAGCACGAAAACATAGGCGTTTCCCTTCATCTAAATAATTACCTTTAATTCAAAATCGACAAGGATTGACATCCTCACAAAAGATTCACTCAAATTACTCAAAGTGTTTAAGGTTCAAAATTAAGCACTCAATAAGTCAAACATGAAAAGTTAATCCCATAGGCTTGCATGAAAATCAAATCTCCACCACTGTAAAATGAGATGACAAACAGATCAAAAGGTCTTTAATAGGGTTGTAATGGGGCTAGGGTTAAAGGTGTGGATAAAGGCTGAATTGACAAGTTACCTATCTAGAAAAATAAACTGATCTAAAATAATTACATCACTTGAAAATTTATAATACTAATAATACGAGCTTTTTTCTTTTGATAATTGGACTTTAACTGTATAAGCGCACTCTTCATAATACTAATACTGAATATACTTTGATTTTTTTTCAAGAACAAACTAAGTAATAGAGGATAAATTCTACTATTGAAATAAGATAATTATGTAACTAATCAAATCAAATCTCGATATAAGGGTAGTAAAAAAGGAATGGTGATAACAAATACAAAGGGTTTTTGGGTTAATATTAGTGGGTGAGTAAAAAAAAAGGGTTGTTAAGATTAAACGGGGTTCACTAGGGGTTAATTATGAAGGTAGGCTTTTTAGTGGAGTAAGTGGGTTAAATCCTACGTGCCTTTATCATCTCGGTATATCAAATCATAACTGTGGTCTTGACATGTATAATCAAGGCAAGTTCTAGAATAACAGTTCATAGTTGACACACTCATAATCAATAAAGTGAGCATGAAAAAGAATATATGCTCTATAAGGCTCAAAATCTCACAAACATTTATGGGTGTTTTTTTTTTTTGACATCAACCTTATAGATTTCAAATTTCAAGTAATATTCATATTCAGGTTAACAACCTAAAAGTTTTAAATTTTTGAAAAATAGACTTATCATGGTTGATTCTCTAGTATTCTTCAAATTTTAATCATCAATGCACAATTATCAATGACTTACTCTAAAACATGTCAATAAAAATCATAAATCATCAGAAATTTCCTCATAAATTTCATCCTAATTAGTAATATGAGGAAATTTCTTAAGAATAAGACCAAATTCAGGGATTTGAGAATACTGAAAAAAGTTAGGCATTTTTATCCTCAAGGTTTGAGAATAATGCAGAAAGTTAGGCACTTTCTCGAAATAACTATTCACCCCCCCACACTTAAGATGTACATTCCCCTCAATGTACAAAGATAGATAATAACATTTAAGGGATAAGTCAAAAGAGAAGGGGAAAGAATACTCCCTGAATTTTGGATGGATTCCTTGAGGCGGAAGTGAAAGGAGGATGGAGAGGTCGGTCTGGATGACGGCCCTGCGCTAGATGAAGAAATTGGGTAGCGCACTGATAAGTAGCCAGGATTTATTAAGACCTAATTAAAATAAACTAAATATATAATTAAAGAAAAGAAAGATAAATAAAGAGGAAACAAAAATGTAAACAAAATGAAAATTAAAGATAAATGGACCGAAGAGTCCTTATTGTTGGATGGTTTGCGAGGTGGGTGTGACCTCTAAGGCTGGGGAGGTGCTGGCGGTGGCGGAAGTGGCGTGATTCCCTAGCAGCCTTTCGAACCTGACACTACAAAACTAAACTAAGTTAAACTAAAGTAAGCATAAAGTTGTCAAAGGGAAGAAAATTGAAGCAAAAGAGAAACGAGAAATAGAAACTAAATGGTCTCAAAGACCCTTGGCTTGTTGTTTGGATGAAGCAGCCGGCATGAACTTATCTGTTGGGATCTCCCTCAGGGAGACTATGCTAGGCTTCTTCCGCTTCTTCGTCATGGCTTTGGTGTGGCTCAAGAGTGATAGAGACTTTGTTAGAGAGAAATCTGAGAAGAGGGAGGAAGAGAAGGGGTGGAAAGTAAAGGGGGCAGATGGGGGAGAAAGGTTGGGTTTAAATAAAGTTTCAATTCTGGTACACTCACACGCCCGTGGTCGGAGGGCGTGTCGATTCACACGGCCGCCTCGCACGGTCGTGTGTCAGGTCGTGTTGGCTCACCCATGCCCGTTTGCAGTTTACCACGGCCGTTGGTGATAAGTCAGTATGTTGGCACGATTGGACTGCACGGGCGTGTTCTGCCCGTGGTTGGTAAGTCAGTAGCTTCACACAGTCATGTGGCACGGCCGTGCCACTTTGTCGGTGCCCGTAGGGGGAGTGGTTGAGTCCGTGACTTCAAAATTTGGTTGAATTTGACTTGTACTGTCCTGCCATGTTAGTACCAAGATTCTTGAGGTACACACGGCCACGGCCACGACCATGTGCAAGGCCGTGTGACCTGGAATTCTGCACTCTTAGTTAGTTTAAAGTTAGGTGTTCAGAAAGAAAAGAAGAAAAGAAAAATAAATTGAAAGCAAAATGTGAAAATAAATTGTGTTAATGCTCGGGTTGCCTCCCGAGAAGCACTCGTTTATAGTCTTAAACTAGAATTTCCTCGTTTTTGAAAAAATCAGGGAGGTTTAAAGGTTTGAATATCTTCCCTCATGCTTACATTTCTGTTTTCTTGATAAAGTTTAAGTCAAGAAGCGTTTACCTTAAAAGTGCCAAAAGTTGGATTGCTTACCTCGACTGTTCCGTGTAGGAAGATATTGCATACCTCAAGAGGGATTTCTTTGTTCGTGTTCTGGTCTGGTGTGGTGATGCGAAGATCTGCTTTATCTAACAGTACCTGGTCTCCTATTTTGAAGTGGTTTGATATTCCTCCGAGCTTTTCTGGGGGCTCCTTTGGTTTTACTTTATGTGGTTCCGGTTCTTCTTCGTGTATCCCTAATTTTTCCTTGAAGTGTGTTTCCCACTCATCTAGTTCATCGGTCTGAATCCTTTGTTCCTCATGAGTTTTTCTTTTATAGGGGTTAGGGTTGGGTTCAATTATGTCATTTTGTAGTGCTTCCTGAAAAGAAGGGTTAACCGAATGGTTATCGAAAGAATTCACATTCTCAGTTTTGTTGCTTGATGTTCTAGCCAAGTCGAGGGCTTGAAGGGTGACTGTCTCCTCGTGTACACAAAGTATAAGTTCGCCTGCATCAACATCAATTTTAGTTCTGGCAGTTGCTAAGAATGGCCTTCCTAAAATTAAGGGAATTGAGTTATCCTCATCCATGTCTAAAACAACAAAATCTACTGGAAAAACGAATTTATCGATTTTTACAAGAACATCTTCTATAATGCCCCTAGGAGTTCTAACAGTTTTATCAGCTAATTGAATACTCATCCTAGTTTGTTTGGACTTTCCTAGACCTAGTCGTTTAAACAATGTATAAGGCATGACATTTATACTTGCCCCTAAATCAGCTAACGCATTATCAACAGTTAAACTACCAATTAAACATGGAATTGTAAAACTCCCTAGATCTTTTTACTTTTGTGGTAGTCTATTTTGTAGAATTGCTGAGCACGCTGCGATTAATTCCACATGGTGCTCTTCGTCTAATTTGCGTTTGTTTGTCAAGAGCTGTCTTAAAAATTTCCTCGAGTCTGGCATATGAAAAAGAGCTTCAAGAAGAGGTAACTTAATATGTAATTTCTTTAGAAGTTTAAGAAACTTACCGAACTGTTCCTCTGAGTCGTCTCTTTTCATCGCTTCGGGATAAGGTATGCGAGGTTGGTACTCTTTGATTACAGATTTTGGCTTTTCTTGTGTTACCTCTACTTTACCTTCGTCTACCTTGTTTTCTTGTATTGGATTGGGTTTATCTAACCTTTTACTGTCATGAGCTGTGATGGCTTGAATTTTCTCCTTTGGGTTAATCTCAGTGTTACTTGGTAGACGTCCTTGCGGTCGTTGTAACATCCCTAAACCCGGCCCACGAGTCCTGACCGGATCTGGTTATGTCACTGTGGAAGAACGGTTGAAAATCCTTTTTGTCTTTCGAAAAAAACATGAAAAATGTTAACTTTTGAAAACCATGTCCTTTCTAAAATTTTAAATAAAACTTTGTTATTAAAAATAATCCATATTAAAACTTTGGTGAAAAAAAAACATATGCTTTGAATAAATAGATTGCTAAAATAAAATCATAATTAAAAATAATATCCAAAAATAATGTTAAAGCCCTTATTACAATCAATATTTAAAACCAAATACTTAATATAAATAAGCTTAAAATATTTAAAATCTTCTTTCTGCATGGGCCACCTTGTGTCCTCTCCGATCCCAGTCCAATTCTACGCATCACCTGAAATGGTTAATAAAATAGGGTGAGTCCACTGACTCAGTGCATAATCACAACACATATTTCCACACGTATGGGCTTGGCCCATACCCACACAGTCCTCGTAACAAAACATGCAAGAATGCATTTCAGCCCAACCTACTATCCAACCGTAACACCAACCTTAGCAGACTCCCTGCCTAAGGCCGTGGCTAACCCACCACTGATCACATCGTGATCCATAACCCTTACCTTGGCAACTCGCTGCTCAAGGCCGTGGCTGAGCCACCGATCAACCAAAGTGATCCCAATATTAATCTGTCTACGGTAATGCACATAGCCATCAGCCGCCGAGATGGGCACCTAGCCAACATCTCCCTTGATGGGGCACTCAGCAACTCATCAAGCGCTAATGTAGCCCGAAGCTACATTAGTCCACGTACATCAGTGTGTACACCCTTCCTTCCTCGTTCAACCCAATCCCATGCAAATATGTAATTGCCACATGTTAAATCATCATATAAGATAAGTATACCACTCATATTATTACCACATTATATATATAAACATCACAACAACATAATATCCCACACTTACCTGATATCCGATTACCCAAAACAAGGGTATTCACCATCTAAGCCACACATCATTCATATACATAAGCATTAGCAAGCAGTTAACCGAAGGAAATAGTGCGATGGTTACGCACCTAATGATACAAACGATCAACTCTCGAAACGCTACTTAATGCTTCTGCAAACGCTGACTATACCAGTCCAAAGAAAGTCTCCTGCGTTAGGCTCTTCTCCCCACCACATACCAAGTCAACTGCTAACAACTGAGGCTAGACCGAGTGCCTCAAAATCCCAGAGTACTTTCAACAACGATTGCAATGGAAACCCAAAGAGATCTATGCAATATTCGGCCAAGGTGCTACCAACTAGAAGAAAGGAAATTCGGCGCAAAGGTGGGGTGTAGATTTGGCTAACAAAAGAAACTCAATGGAAAAAGGGAATAGGGGTTTCGGCCAAAGGATTTGAAAAGAGGAAAGAAGGGTATGGGGGTGTACTTTCGGTTTAGCACCAAATGGAAGAGAAGGGAGATAAAAGGGTGGGTGATTCGGCTAAGGATCCAAAAGAAGAAAGAGCAAGATGCAATAGAAGTTTCAGCTCAGATGAAAAGGGAAGAATAAATGGAGAATTTGGCTAAGTCTTGAAATTTCGGCCAAAAGAAATGGTGAAGCAAATTTGGCAAGAGCAAATGGAATCAAAAGGTGGCCAAAGGTGAGCTCTCCCCTATTTATACTACTAAATTCAGCCAACAACTCAACCCCCACCAAATCCCAAAAATTCCTCCTACTTTCACTCTACACCAACCCTTCAAAATATTTCAAATTCAAACCACCTCAAGTCTTCTCTTAGCCACTCATTCAAAAAGTTTGAATGAGTCAAACTTCTCTCTACCTACCTAGCCGAATTCAAAAGTGGAAGACCAAGTCTTCCTCCATCTTTTAAGCATCCAAAAGCCGCCCAACTCCTTACCTTATTGACGCAAAAACAAAGGCCAAAGTGCTGCCTTCGCAGCTCGAACACTGGCCCCCTCCCTTGCACCTAAGGCGTCACTTCTCCAAGCTCTTAGTGGTGTCTCCCTTGCCACTCTACCAGCCCAATTCTTGTGTTTAATTCTCCCAAATAATACTCTTAAGACACCTACATCCAAGCTCCCCTTTTAGCACTTAAAAATCCAAAATTTTCCAAAGTCTTCCCCTTTAATCCAAATATTCTCAACCCCTCTTAAACACATCCAAGCATACCCAAAACCTACTAGAACATGAATTATACCCAACATGCATAGCCCCTAAACCAGGGTGTTACAATTCTACCCTCCTTAAAATAATTTCGTCCTCGAAATTACTTGATTAGACTAACGGTCGTACATCTTAATTCACCTCGCTATGCTACAGCTGCGCACTCTGATCTTAAAGAGCTAACATACTTCTAGGCACAGACTCTAAGTTCATACTCAAAGTCCCAATACTTTACGAGCAACAAAACAAACAGTCACCAAAACGAACAAAACAACAAAGAATATTCCGAACATGAGAAACTTACCCACTGACAAATCTGGCACATCACTATCCTCTCTCCGACGAACTGCATAAATCAGACCTGGCTGCCTTGCCTCAGTGCCACCATTACCACGGTCTACTGCTCCACTACCTCGACCGGAACCATTTCCTCCATGGTTCGGACCACGACCTCTCGTCGCCTGCTGACCACCCCTGCCTGGTTGCACATAACCTTGACCCACTATCCGAGTCTTATTCAGATCCTGGGGACTATCCTTAACCAGATGAGTCTTGGACTTGCATCTAAAGCATTCCCGAACCCGATTCCAGCGCTCGCCAACATGATACCTTCCACATTGAGCACATGGACGATCTGAATTCCCAGCAGCTGGTTTAGAAACATGAGCAGAGGTCTCGACTCTCGGTCTTTTCTGAACCCTTTCAACCACTTCTGGCGATCCAACACTTCTCTTATCACGATTTCTTTCCTTGTTGTGCCTCTCCGTCCTCTTGACCTCCTCAGCTATCTGAGCTTTCTCCACTAAAACGGCAAAGTCTCTTTCCTGATGCGGAGCAATCAAAACTCGCAGCTCATCCTGTAGCCCATCTTCAAATCTGACGCATCTCTCATAATCAGCAGCCACGATGCCCCGAGCATACCGGCTCAAACGCAGAAACTCAGCCTCATACTCCGCTATCGACTTGCTTCCTTGCACCAAGTTGAGGAACGCCTTCCTCTGTGCATCTACATAGCTTGCTCCGACATACTTCCCCTCGAACTTGATCTTAAAGTAACCCCAGTCCACTCGATCCGCAGGAGTACTTTCCCTAACCGTGAGCCACCACTGGTAGGCTTCATCCCGTGGCAATGAAATAGCACCCTTAAGCTTCTCCTCACCAGTTAAATCCAAGTCGTCCATAATCCTTTCAACTGCCTCCACCCCGATGATCGCCACGTTCGAGCTACCCTGACACTCCCTAAAAACCTCCTCACTCCATTCGACCTAAGTCTTTCGGGCACTAACTTCCGAGTCCTATTGCCCACATTGGCTCCTGCCACTCGCTCGAGCACTCGCAAAGACAGACTGCTGTGACAACTGCGTCATCCCCAGTCTGATCCTGAAACTCACCACCTCCAGCTGGTGGTGGTACCGGTATCTCATTCTCTGACCCCTTACCAGACCCTACTGGTTCAGAAACTACCATCCTGCCTCTACCACGTCCACGAGTATTGCGACCACGCCCCCTAGAACTCATATCTAGCGTCTCGTTTTAATCTGTTTAAAAAGTTTTATGCATTAGAAATTTTGTTTCATTGTTTACCCACGAGCAATTTTATGAAGAGAAGTACAAGTGGTTCTTTCGATCAATCAAAGGTTCCGTTCAAGTTCTCTATTCTACTTCAGAATATCACATTCATTCATAAAGACACATTCATTCAGTGGTATCTACCACCCACATTCACTATTCGGACATTTCTGCCCGTTTCTACCCCAGGGGTATTTTTGTCATTTTCCTACAGGGTATTTTTGTGATAAACCAGAGAAATTTTAAAACTTTAATAAACCAGGACATTTTGGAATTTTCACAACTGGAGGGTATCTCTGAAAATTTATCAAATTAAAGATACAGCAAAATTTTGGAATCCAGGGGTAATTTGGTAATTTTGTCAATCAGAGGAAATTTTGTAAATTTTCAAATCAGGGTATCTTGAATTTTCTCAAAGTAGCATTTTTGAATACTTTTGCAAAGTATGGAAATTCTATTAAAATTGGGGTTAAACCGAAAATTTTAAAAATCAGGGGCATTTTAGTAATTTTCAACACAGGGGTATTTTTGTAAATTTCCCTAAAAATCAGGGTATTATTTTGAAATACAGAATTTTGGATGCTTCTACAAAGTATGAAAATTTTTATCGAAGTCGAGGTAATACGATAATTTTAGAAATCAAGGGTATTTTCGTAACCTTTTTGCCATTAGGGTAATTTCGTAATATTGGTAAGTCGAAAATATTTTGAAAAAATTTTTTTTTTCCAAAAATAAATTTTTGTTACAAAAAAAATGCTTAGAGATTTTAAAACTAGGGTTTCCATAAAACAAGGCTAATCCCTTTCAGGTTTTGTTCAGTACCTTTAGCCTATGACCGAGTCCTCTTGGTTAGGGTGAACCGAAGCTACGCACCAGGTAGGAATCCCGCGAAGAGGAGGTGAGTCACGAGGATTGCTTAAGTACCAAGCTCTTCCGGATCCAATCCTTGACATGCGCACAGGGGTTACCACACCCTAACTGTAATATCCCGGAATAAAGGTTGCGAGTTAGGAAAATAACTCGAGTGTATTAGGCCTCAAGAGTGGTTTTGATGCGTTTTTAGAGTTCCTAAAACTCTCGGATTAAAATGGGAACATTTTGGAAATTTTGAAAATTTTGGGCTAAAAGTGGAAATTTGGGTGATGGAGGCCTTAAGAATAAATGTTGTAAGTTTGAGGAATATAAAATGCCCTGGCCGAGTGGCTTCTATGCGCCACTTAGGGGCTTGGACATGACTCCATAACGTCTGAAGTTCGAATCTTGGGCATGGCATGAGTTGTGTTTTATTTTGCGGAATAATGCGTAATCGAAGGAGCCTTTAAAAGAAAATCACGATGGTTCCTGTCACAAAATGACGCCTGGACGAGGTGGCAAGGACGCTAGCAGCAGAAGACCTTCGCAAGGACGCGAGTTCGAGTCCTGAAGGCTGCGTTTTATCTTGTTTTTGCGTCACGTAAGGGGGGCGCATGCAAGTAAGACTTAAAAGAATTTTCAATGCGTCTGTTAGCATGAAATTCGAAGTGGCCGAGTGGCCAAGGACATTGCGTGAGAACAAAGGCTCGGAGGACTCGGGTTCGAATCCTGAGGATCGCGCATGATGCGCTTTATTTTTATTTTAGCGCTAAGCAGCGGGACGAGCTGATGAATGCTTAAAAGAAATTCCGATGAGGTTATTGACAAGGAAGTCAAGGTAGCCGAATGGCTGAGGCATTGAGGAGTCCTCTCCAGGTCTCGGGTTCGAGACCTGGGGACTACACTTGGGGCTTTGTTTTGTTTTGGCCCGCGTGAGGAGCCTACATGGCGCATGCAGCATGCACGCATGCAGCCTTGGGAGGGTTGCTTCTTTTTTTTTTATTTATTTTATGTATATCAAGAATATGGGGCATTATTTTTATTGATTTTGTTATCTCAAAGCTGCTAAGAGCATGGGAATAAAGCATGCTTGGGGAGTTTTATTTTTATTTTTTTACTAAGGATTAAACAATAATAAATAATGTTGAGCTTAGCAAGAGAAAAGGAGAGCATGATCGTGAAGCATGCTTGTGGGTGCTGCCCTATGTGTTTTATTTATTGTTTTGTTATTTTATTAAATGATGTTTATTATTTTATTGTATAGAAAAATGGTGTAGTATGGGTAAGGTGATGGAATAAGGATTAAATAATTTTTATTGGTATTTGGTGTTATGAAATTTCAAATGGATATGGGAAAAGAAGGGAAGCATGGCCGGCCATTTGCTTATCAAAGCATGGCCGAATACTTTGTTTTGTTTAGCCTTTCATTTCCAAATTTGTTTGACCAAAATAAGCTTTGGATTTGGGGAAGCTCCTTAGTCAGCTTTAAGCTTGGAAGAACATGGCCAAACATGCATGGTTTTGTCGTGTTTTCCCTCCCATTTTGAGCATGGCCGAATGTGGCCTTCCTAGGAGCTTTCATTCTCGGTTTTAAATTAGCTAGGGAGGTGACTTTTGCCTTGTTTTGCTTTCCTTTCTGCCCATTTGTGCTTGGCTGATTATAGGACCCTTTAGTGTAGGATTTCACTTTGAAAGGTGATTAAGGAGCGCTGAGAATCTCCCCTTTGCTCTCTCCTTCTTACTACATGTTTGCATGGCCGATTGGAGATTGTTTCAAGGCCTAGTATATTCGGTTTACAAGAAACAAGTGGGGTGGCCATTGCTTGTTTTATTTTCTTTCTTCCCTTTTTGTGTTCTTGACCGAGAGAGAAAGAGATAGAACAAGTTGGGCTTAGGTATTGAAGAAGCTAGAGAGAGAATTTTGACTAGCAAATGTTGCTTGCCTTGATTGTTAGCCGCATGCTTCATTCACACTGGAACCATAGCCGAATCTTTAAAGGTTAGTAAGTCTTGATTTTCTACCATAATCTATATTTTGGGCCTTGTAATAACCTAATGTTGACCTTGGCTCTAGGGATGGCCGAATGTGTATAAGGCTAAGATGATGTACCGTTTTTGTGTAGCTAGTGTTAAGGAGCATGAAAAGAGTCTTTCGGGAGTTGAAGTGCTCAAGGGACTTTGTTGAGCAAGATAAATGGTAAGCATAATATTCGGCTAAGGGCTTTGTTCATAGATTGTGTATTAGCCGACCCTAACCTTGCTTTAGTAGGACCTTCGATGACTTCGAGAACTAATCGACAAGATCAAGTGGTGTTTCAGAATCAAAATAAGCTAGGTAAGTGGTTGTGGTATTCGGCCTAAGGCCATGATATTGGTATTAAGTGTGACCGATTTTCGGTTATGTGTTCTAGGGGCTAATCGATAAATGTAACAGAAGCTTTCGGGACTATAGACTTTGTTAGATTCGATAGATCGAATCTCGCTAAAATCAAGTTGCGTAGTTATCGCACTGTACTCTTGTTTGTTATTCATGATATGTGTTGTATGTGTCGTTTTATGAAAACGAATATGTTATGCATGTTAGCCAAAATAAAGGCTAAGAGTAAGGATACCAAGGTAAGTGATCAAATAATCAGGTTAGTGACTATGATATTGACTTTTCAGTGATTTGCGATAATGATTGATTGGCGATGAATGTAAAAATAAAGTGATGACATGTGATGTAAATTGTTCAGAGTAAAATGTGACCACGATATATAAATGTACATATTTGTTTCGTACAAAATGTTGCTATGGTACATCCACGTACGCATGAGACTCGTGATGTGAATATTGGAGAAAAGAATGTACACTATGTGAGTGGTTTAATGCTAGCCTCGTGCTACATTCGTGCTTGATGATTTGTGAACCGATTGATATGTGGATCACTATGTGATCAGTGGCTTGGCTACGACCTTAAGAAATAAGTGTGTCAAAGAAAGACATGTGGATCACTTTGTGGATTGGATTTCATATTTAAAATTGTATGTTTGAAATTGTATATTTAAAGTTTCATATTCCTAATTATATATTATGTATATATATGGATTGTGTGGATATGGGCCAAGCCCATATGTGAGGACATGTGTAGTTAACTATGCACCGAGTCTTGGTGACTCACTGCTTTTATTAAACCCTTTCAGTGTGGCGCGTAAAGCTTGGACCGGGTCGGAGCGGATACAAAGGTGGCCATGCAAAAGTGGATTATCAGGAAATCTCTTGTCAAATAAATTAAATATTTATATTATTCGTATTTTGATTAAGTTTGTATTGTAATAAGGCCCATTAAAGTATTTCAGTCCATTTATTAAGTATCGTTATTATTATGCCCAATTATGGAAAGATAGTTTAAAGGTCGATTACAAATGGTTTTATTTTCTTAAGTAAAGTTTTAACCCGATATTTTTATAATGAACTCCGAGTTTACTTAGAATATTACAAGACACGAAAATGTTTTAACAAACTCGAAAAAATTTTAACGGTTTATCTCTTAAGTAAGAATGTTTTTCGAAAGTGTTCCGCAGTGGCATTCCAAATTCGGTCGGATTAAATGGGCCGGGTTTGGGGTGTTACATTTTGGTATCAGAGCTAGGTTCAAAACTCAGCTTTGAGGTTTTGGGCTCGAAAACAGTTTTCAAAAGTGGGCTTTTCAAAATGTGAACTTCTATTTTGAGCTTATTCTGGCATGGCACCTGTACCTCCGACCTGAAGTCCACCTGGTAAGTACCTCTGACTATTGAGGTATATTGAATATGTGAACTGTATGGGCATAATTGGGCTTGTAGATTAGAAAATTTGGGCTATCGAACCCTAAGACAAGTGCATAAGACTTGAGAACTGAAATGACCATAGAGGTATAGTGAATGAATGTGTCTCTGCTTATGAACATGTATGTGACTCACTGAATAAGAAGTAGCGAACTTGAACCGAACCTATGTGTGATCGAAAGAACCACTTCTAAATACTTTATTCCATAAAATTGTTGGCGGATAATCAGTGAAACAAATTTTTAATGCATAAAATTTTCTAAGCCAGATTGCGCGACAAGAGATGAGTCCTAGAGGACGTAATCGAGGCAAAATGGTCGTATCAGAACTCGTTAGATCGGGTCAAGCGTTGATAATAAGGTATCACCTCCACCACCAACTTTTGATAATGAGCGGCAAGATCGGGCGAGGAAAATCTTTGTGTTGTCTTTGCGAGTTTTAGAGATGGTGGCTAGAAAGGGAGAAATATAAGAGCTCGAAAATTTGTTTCCGAGTGACTTTGAGCCAATGGATCGAATTTGTTTTGTGATATATCGGGCGTGGCACCCAGTGTGATTGAATATTGGTTGGAAGCAACCAAGCGAGTTATGGATGAACTCGATCTGAGCCTTGAGGAAAAAGTGAAAGGAATGGTGATGCTACTTCGCAACGAGGCGTATCAATGGTGGCTCACAATTGAGATAGTGTCAACGGAGGACCCCACTCGGGAGTATGTCAAGACGGCATACCAAAAGAAGTATGTCGGTACTTACTACATTGATGCTCAGAGGAAATGTGTTTTTGGGACTAGTTCGATGGAACGAGTCCATGGCAAAATACGAGACTGAATTCCTAAGGTTAAGCCAATATGCTCAAGGAGTAGTGGCTACGAAACATGAATGATGTGTCCGGTTTAAGAACGGATTAAGAGATGGCTTGAGATCGTTGATAGTTCCTCAACGGAACGGAATTTCTTTGTGTTAATCGAAAAGTTAAGATAGATGAAGAGATTAAAAACTCGATGAGATAAAATCGAGATAAGGATATGAACCGTGATGGGAGAAATTTTGAATTGTCTAAATTATCTGAGGGTCTTCGAAAAAGACCGAAGGTTGAAAATTTGCTCATGTGATTAAGCCAGCTATGAGAAATCGGGACCGTCCGTGTGCTCATTGTGGAAAATATCATGTCGGCAAGTGTCGGAACCAAAATTTTGAAAATGTTTTAAAGTGTAAGTCTATAAGCAATTAAACATTATTAAGGTTAGTCATAACCTTGTGTACATGTTGGAATTCTGGTTATAAATATAGTAAAAGCCGACTATGGATAGACTTTCTATCATGAAATGTTACTGAAATGATAAGTACAAGTGATATGTGGATAGACTTTCTATCATGAAATGTTATTAAAGTAATAAGTACAAGTGATAGTTTCTATCATGAAATATTATTGAAGTGATAAATACAAGTGATGTGAATTATATGGTTTATAATTCTGGCCAGCTTGTAATGTGATTCAGATTTCGATAATATTATATTTCGGGCTTTGATGCCTAGCAGGCTTTGTGCCGGTGTATATTTCGGGCTTTGATGCCTAGCAGGCTTTGTGCCGGTGTATATCTCGGGCTTTGATGCCTAGCAGGCTTTGTGCCGGTGTATATTTCGGGCTTTGATGCCTAACCGGCTTAATGCCGATGATGTGCTATAATAGAGAATTCATGAATCACTTACAAGATGGAACATGTTTGTTACCATAAGCTAAATGCTCGGATAAGTACAAGTCCTTCCAATTTGCAAGGAATAAGATATGTTGGTATATTTCCCATTTGAATTAAGTAAGATGTGATATAGTTAAAACTTCGGTAAGACTTTTAATATGTGCAATTGATCTTACCATTGATGTGTATGATATCCATAAGGGAATTTAAGCTTAAATATGCTTGTGAAGAAGTGGCCATATGTGAAAATGCTAAATGTGAAAGAGATTGGATATGTTTGTCTATGTGTATAATTGGATACATGTGATTGATATATGGTGAATTGAAATGTACGGATGTTCGTTCGTAAGTAATTTTGAGGACGAAATTATTTTTAAGGGGGTAGAATTGTAATATCCCAGAATAAAGGTTGCGAGTTAGGAAAATAACTCGAGTGTATTAGGCCTCAAGAGTGGCTTTGATGCGTTTTTAGAGTTCCTAAAACTCTCGGATTAAAATGGGAACATTTTGGAAATTTTGAAAATTTTGGGCTAAAAGTGGAAATTTGGGTGATGGAGGCCTTAAGAATAAATGTTGTATGTTTGAGGCATATAAAATGCCCTGGCCGAGTGGCTTCTATGCGCCACTTAGGGGCTTTGACATGACTCCATAACGTCTGAAGTTCGAATCTTGGGCATGGCATGAGTTGTGTTTTATTTTGCGGAATAATGCGTAATCGAAGGAGCCTTTAAAAGAAAATCACGATGGTTCCTGTCACAAAATGACGCCTGGACGAGGTGGCAAGGACGCTAGCAGCAGAAGACCTTCGCAAGGACGCGAGTTCGAGTCCTGAAGGCTACGTTTTATCTTGTTTTTGCGTCAGGTAAGGGGGCGCATGCAAGTAAGACTTAAAAGAATTTTCAATGCGTCTGTTAGCATGAAATTCGAAGTGGCCGAGTGGCCAAGAACATTGCGTGAGAACAAAGGCTCGGAGGACTCGAGTTCGAATCCTGAGGATCGCGCATGATGCGCTTTATTTTTATTTTAGCGCTAAGCAGCGGGACGAGCTGATGAATGCTTAAAAGAAATTCCGATGAGGTTATTGACAAGGAAGTCAAGGTAGCTGAATGGCTGAGGCATTGAGGAGTCCTCTCCAGGTCTCGGGTTCGAGACCTGGGGACTACACTTGGGGCTTTGTTTTGTTTTGGCCCGCGTGAGGAGCCTGCATGGCGCATGCAGCATGCACGCATGCAGCCTTGGGAGGGTTGCTTCTTTTTTTTATTTATTTTATGTATATCAAGAATATGGGGCATTATTTTTATTGATTTTGTTATCTTAAAGCTACTAAGAGCATGGGAATAAAGCATGCTTGGGGAGTTTTATTTTTATTTTTTTACTAAGGATTAAACAATAATAAATAATGTTGAACTTAGCAAGAGAAAGGGAGAGCATGATCGTGAAGCATGCTTGTGGGTGCTGCCCTATGTGTTTTATTTTATTGTTTTGTTATTTTATTAAATGATGTTTATTATTTTATTGTATAGAAAAATGGTGTAGTATGGGTAAGGTGATGGAATAAGGATTAAATAATTTTTATTGGTATTTGGTGTTATGAAATTTCAAATGGATATGGGAAAAGAAGGGAAGCATGGCCGGCCATTTGCTTATCAAAGCATGGCCGAATACTTTGTTTTGTTTAGCCTTTCATTTCCAAATTTGTTTGACCAAAATAAGCTTTGGATTTGGGGAAGCTCCTTAGTTAGCTTTAAGCTTGGAAGAACATGGCCAAACATGCATGGTTTTGTCTTGTTTTCCCTCCCATTTTGAGCATGGCCGAATGTGGCCTTCCTAGGAGCTTTCATTCTCGGTTTTAAATTAGCTAGGGAGGTGACTTTTGCCTTGTTTTGCTTTCCTTTCTTCCCATTTGTGCTTGGCTGATTATAGGACCCTTTAGTGTAGGATTTCAGCTTTGAAAGGTGATTAAGGAGCGCCGAATCTCCCTGCTTGCTCTCCTTCTTACTACATGTTTGCATGGCCGATTGGAGATTGTTTCAAGGCCTAGTATATTCGGTTTACAAGAAACAAGTGGGGTGGCCATTGCTTGTTTTATTTTCTTTCTTCCCTTTTTGTGTTCTTGACCGAGAAAGAAAGAGATAGAACAAGTTGGGCTTAGGTATTGAAGAAGCTAGAGAGAGAATTTTGACTAGCAAATGTTGCTTGCCTTGATTGTTAGCCGCATGCTTCATTCACATTGGAACCATAGCCGAATCTTTAAAGGTTAGTAATTGCTGATTTTCGGCCATAATCTATATTTTGGGCCTTGTAATAACCTAATGTTGACCTTGGCTCTAGGGATGGCCGAATGTGTATAAGGCTAAGATGATGTACCGTTTTTGTGTAGCTAGTGTTAAGGAGCATGAAAAGAGTCTTCCGGGAGTTGAAGTGCTCAAGGGACTTTGTTGAGCAAGATAAATGGTAAGCATAATATTCGGCTAAGGGCTTTGTTCATAGATTGTGTATTAGCCGACCCTAACCTTGCTTTAGTAGGACCTTCGATGACTTCGAGAACTAATCGACAAGATCAAGTGGTGTTTCAGAATCAAAATAAGCTAGGTAAGTGGTTGTGGTATTCGGCCTAAGGCCATGATATTGGTATTAAGTGTGACTGATTTTCAGTTATGTGTTCTAGGGGCTAATCGATAAATGTAACAGAAGTTTTCGGGACTATAGACTTTGTTAGATTCGATAGATCAGAATCTCGCTAAAATCAGGTGCGTAGTTATCGCACTGTACTCTTGTTTGTTATTCATGATATGTGTTGTATGTGTCATTTTATGAAAACGAATATGTTATGCATGTTAGCCAAAATAAAGGCTAAGAGTAAGGATACCAAGGTAAGTGATCAAATAATCAGGTTAGTGACAATGTGTAACATCCCCAAACTCGGCCCATTCACTACGATCGAATCTGGTTAGTGGAAATATTTTTGACTTAGAATAAAATAGTAAAAATTTATTTTATTTTGGAAACCAAGTTCTTTTGAAATTATAGCCACATGTTTAATAATTCCATAATTGAATAAGTAAGTTATAAAAATATATCCATCGTCACATAGTGTTTCAATTTGAACAAACCATCTTAGAGTTGATAATAAAATAATACCAAAAATAATAAAATAAATCCTTATTACAACCATTATTTAAAAGAAATACTTAATATTTAATAAAACTAAAAACAACGCCTTCGGCATGGGCCACCATGTGTCCTCTCTCCGATCCCTAGGTCCATCTCATGAATCACCCAAATGTTTGGAAAATAATTGGGTGAGTCACGCACTCGATGCATAACCATAACACATATTTCCCACACGTATGGGCTTGGCCCATAACCATACTTTTCTCATAGCAAGTCATGCAAATATGCATCTCAGCCCAACCCACAATCCAACCGTACGCCAACCTTAGCAGACTCCCTGCCTAAGGCCGTGGATAAACCACCACTGATCACATCGTGATCCATACCCTTACCTTGGCAATTCGTTGCACAAGGCCGTGGCTGAGCCACCAATCAACCAAAATGATCTCAACATCAATAACTGTCTACGGTGACGCACATAGCCATCAACCACCGAGATGGGCACCGAGCCACACCTCCCTTGAGGTAGCACACAGCTAACCCTCAGGCGCTAATATAGCCGGAGCTATCATTAGACCACGTACAACTTGTGTACACTTCCTCCTTCTTCAATCCAATCCCATGCCCATGTGTCAATAAATCATGCAAGAATACCATATAGAGTGAGTATTTATTATTTATCAATACCACATCAAACATATATAAAACATACAAATATCACAACCAATCTTACCATCACCGGTTCACATCACTCAAGCCATTATAATCGGCTTCTACACATAACACATATGTTCAATAGCTAGCAAGCAATCCGAGAAATAGTGCGATGGTTACGCACCTTAATAGCACAAACGATCCAATCCCGAAATGCTGCTTGACTAACTCTCTGCCGAAACACCACCTTAAACAACCCATAATAATACCATATTAGATTCGGCTTCTAAACCAATAAACATCAAGAAGTGGCCTTTGGCCGAACACCTCCCACTTCTTACCTTGATGAGTAGTCGAATTCAACCAGCCCCTAAGTGCTCCTCACACCGGCAAACAATAGATCCTTCTGGCTAAACAGAAAAACTAAAAGGTTCGGCAAGGCTCTTTAAATAGTGTTAGGGTATTCGGCAATGGCAAGTTTTGGAGGTGGTTTCGATTAAAACGAAGGTTAAAAGAATAGGAGAAAGAAGAATAGGAGGTTCGGCCACCTAGCAAACTTGAGATGAAAAAGAAATGTTTTGGAAGAAAAAGGTTTCAGCTACCCAAAATGGTTGAGAGCAAAATACTAGCAATTCGGCAAAGAGAGCAAATGGTGAAAGGAACCAAAAGCTGAGCACCTCCCCCTATTTATAACATTCGGCTGCCACCTTTCAAGAGCTCCAGGCCATTTAATTCAAATTAATTTGAATTAAGTAAAACCCCCTTTAACTTACTCATCTCCATCCATTCAAAAATAGTTTGAATGGTTCAACATTTATCCCACCTATTTTAAAAAAAGATTATCCTACACTAAAAAAACAAATACTAAATAAAATAAAATCTTATCCTCACCTACCTAGGACTCCATGTGCCGTCCACACCTTACCAACCTGCTGCCAAAAAGAACAAAAATAAAACTTCAATGTGCCACCCACTTTCACGCCTTTCAAGAAGAAAGAAGGAAAACCCCCAAAGACCTCCAAGGCTCGAACACGGACACTGGGGAAACTAACGACAAGTAGCGCCCCAGCCATTCGGCCTAGGCGTTGTTTTTTGTGACGAAGCGCGCAACATATTCTTTTAAGCCTTCCCAGTACTTAACGCCAGCTTGCAAAACAACAACAAAATTCTGCCTCCCTTGCGTCTTGAACCCACGACCTGCACCAAGCTCCTTTTCAAGCAGCGCCTCATCCACTCCGCCCACCTGCCTTTCATGACAAGAAGCCCCAACTTTTATTTTTAACTCCTTCCTGCGTCAGCCCATCACAAGCAAAATATAAACGCCAAAATCGCTCACGCCCCCCACTCGAACCAGCGCTCCTTTCTTTCTCCCCTTCAGCGCCTAAGTGGCGCATGAGAGCCACTTCGCCAAGCTATTCCTTGTGCCAAAAATTACCGAAAAATATACTTAAGGCCTCCTTTAGCCCGATTCCCTTCTTTACACTAAAAATCCAAAATTTTCCAAAGTCTACCCCTTTCATCCAAGCATTCTTAGAACCTCTAAAACTCATCCAAGCACTCCCAAAAACCTACTAACACTTGATTTATACCCAATATGCACAGCCCCTAAACCAGGGTGTTACAATTCTACCCTCCTTAAAATAATTTCGTCCTCGAAATTACTTGCCTAAACTAACAGCTCCATTCCTCCCACTACGCCATGGTTGCGCACTCTGATCTTAAAGAGCTATCATACTTCTAGGCACAATTTCTAGCACACTCAAGGTTCCAACTACTTTACGAGCAACAAAACAAAGAGTCACCAAAATGAACAAAACAACAGAGACTACTCCAGACATAAGGAACTTACCAGCTGACACATCAGGCACATCATTGACCTCCCTCCGACGGACTGCATAAACCAGACCCGGCTGTCTTGCCTCGGTGCCACCATGACCACGGTCTACTGCTCCACGACCTCGGCCGGAACCATTTCCTCCATGGTTCGAACCACGACCTCTCGTCACCTGCTGACCACCTCTGCCTGGTTGCACATAACCTTGACCCACTATCCGAGTCCTATTCGGGTTCTGGGGACAATCCTTAATCAGATGAGATTTGGACTTGCATCTAAAGCATTCCCGAACTCGATTCCAACACTCGCCAACATGATACCTTCCGCACTGTGCACACGGACGATCTGGATTTCCCGCGGCTGGCTTAGCAATATGAATAGGAGTCTCAACCCTCGGTCTTTTCTGAACCCTCTCAAACACTTCTGGCGATCCAACACTTCTCTTATCACGCCCTTTCCTATTGTGCCTCTCTCGAATTCTTCTGACCTCCTCGGCTATTCGAGCTTTCCCCACTAAAACGGCGAAGTCTCTTTCCTGATGCGGAGCAATCAAAACTCGCAGCTCATCCCGCAGACCATCTTCAAATCTGACACATCTCTCATAATCCGTTGCCACGATGCTCCGAGCATACCGGCTCAACTGTAGAAACTCAGCATCGTACTCCGCTATTGACTTGTCACCTTGCACCAAGTTGAGGAATGCCTTCCTCTGAGCATCCACATAGCTCGCTCCGACATACTTCCCCTCAAACTTGACCTTAAAATAACCCCAGTCCACTCGATCTGCCGGGGTACTTTCCTTAACCGTGAGCCACCACTGGTAAGCCTCATCCCGCAGCAACGAAACAACACCCTTAAGCTTCTCCTCGGCAGTTAAGTCTAAGTCGTCCATAATCCTTTCAACGACCTCAAGCCGATTACTCGCCACGCTTGGAGCTACCCCGACACTCCTCACGAGACCTCGGCTCCATTCGCCTAAAGCCTTTCGGCACCGACTTCCGAGTCCTATTGCCCATATTGGCTCCCGCCACTGCTCAAGCACTCGCAAAGCCGCGACTTGTGACACTGCGTCGTCTCTCTCCACCGGTCCTCGCTGCTCAACCTCAATACCGGTGGTGGCGCATCGCTCTCGACCCATGACGTGACCCAACCGGTTCGATCATCGACATCCCGCCTCTACCACGTCCACGAGTATTGCGACCGCGCCCCCTAGAACTCATATCGAGCGCCTCGATTTAGTCTGTTTAGAGAGTTTTATGCATTAGAAATTCTTGTTTCACTGTTTATCCACGAGCAAATTTTATGAAAAGAAGTTTTCGAGAGTAATTCTTTCGAGCAATCAAGTTCCATTCCCTACCCAGGGGTAATTTCGTCATTTTCCTATAGGGGTATATCGGTAATAACTCTGGGTCAATTTTGAAAATAGTTTTCCAACTTAAAGATATTTCAAAATTTGCAAATCTCAGGAGTCATCTTGAAAATTTTGTTTCTCAAACAAAGTGTGTTGCAAGAATTCCAAAAAGTAGGGTCATTTTCGTAATTTTGGAAATCATGGGCATTTTCGTAAATTCTCAAAATCGAAATATCAAAACATTTTACAAAATAGAATTTTCGGATATTTAGTAAAATAGGAATATTTCAGTAAAAGTCGAGAAAAATCTGAAAATTTAGAAACCAAGGGCATTTTGGTAATTTTATCAATCGAGGGCATTTTCGTAAATTTCCACAAACCAGGGTATCTTAATATTTGAAATTCCAAGATTTTGGTATTTTACAAAGTAAAAATCATTTTATCAAAAGTCGAGGGTAGTACGGTAATTTTGCAATACAAGGGCATTTTTGTAATTTTGCCACTAGGGCATTTTGGTAATTTTATAAATCGAAAAAAACGTCCTTCAAAATCAAATTTAGGGTTTATAGACCAAAGGGGTAAAGTTGAAAATTTTAAAACAGGGGATTTTAAAACAATTAGGCCACATCCATTTCGGGTTTTAATAATCAGTTTAGCCTATGAACAAGTCCTCTTGGTTAAGGTAAACCGTAGCTACGCACCAGGTAGGATACCTGCGAAGAGGAGGTGAGTCACACGGACTGCTTAAATACCAAGCTCTTCCGGTTCCACTCCTAGACATGCGTACAGGGGTTACCACACCTTAACTCGGCGAGTTACTTCACAGGTTTGTTTAAGAGTCCTTAAGCTTTATGCATATGTTTGAGTAAACTAATCCTAGGGTCCAATGGTCCTAATATTCTAATCTACGAGCCCAAAATAAGCCCATAACCAATCACACAAACAAATCACTTCAAGAGCTAGAATTACTTACCTGGAGGACTTGGGCCGGAGGTACAGGTGCCATGCCAGAATAACCTGAAAATATTTCATAAAAACCCATATTTTTGAAAAGCCCATTTTGAAAACGTTTTTGGGCCCAAAACCCTCAAAGCCGAGTTTTTGAACCGGCTCGATACCAAATCAGAACATCCCCAAACTCGGCCCATTCACTACGAATTTAATCAAGTTAGTGGAAATATTTTTGACTTAGAATAAAATAGTAAAAATTTATTTTATTTTGGAAACCAAGTTCTTTTGAAATTATAGCCACATGTTTAATAATTCCATAATTGAATAAGTAAGTTATAAAAATATATCCATCATCACATAGTGTTTCAATTTGAACAAACCATCTTAGAGTTGATAATAAAATAATACCAAAAATAATAAAATAAATCCTTATTACAACCATTATTTAAAAGAAATACTTAATATTTAATAAAACTAAAAACAACGCTTTGGCATGGGCCACCATGTGTCCTCTCCGATCCCTGGTCCATCTCATGAATCACCCGAATCGCTTGGAAAATAATTGGGTGAGTCACAGACTCAGTGCATAACCATAACACATATTTCCCACACGTATGGGCTTGGCCCATAACCATACTTTTCTCATAGCAAGTCATGCAAATATGCATCTCAGCCCAACCCACAATCCAACCGTACGCCAACCTTAGCAGACTCCCTGCCTAAGGCCGTGATAAACCACCACTGATCACATCGTGATCCATACCTTTACCTTGGCAATTCGCTGCACAAGGCCGTGGCTGAGCCACCGATCAACCAAAATGATCTCAACATGAATAACTGTCTACGGTGACGCACATAGCCATCAACCGCCGAGATGGGCACCGAGCCACACCTCCCTTGAGGTAGCACACAGCTAACCCTCAAGCGCTAATGTAGCCGGAGCTATCATTAGACCACGTACAACTTGTGTACACTTCCTCCTTCTTCAATCCAATCCCATGCCCATGTGTCAATAAAT
This sequence comes from Gossypium bickii, assembly GCA_025503065.1. Taxonomy (NCBI): domain Eukaryota; kingdom Viridiplantae; phylum Streptophyta; class Magnoliopsida; order Malvales; family Malvaceae; genus Gossypium; species Gossypium bickii. The sequence goes on from CP106716.1 coordinate 44,990,760, forward strand.
CATGCAAGAATACCATATAGAGTGAGTATTTATTATTTATCAATACCACATCAAACATATATAAAATATACAAATATCACAACCAATCTTACCATCATCGGTTCACATCACTCAAGCCATTATAATCGGCTTCTACACATAACACATATGTTCAATAGCTAGCAAGCAATCTGAGAAATAGTGCGATGGTTACGCACCTTAATAGCACAAACGATCCAATCCCGAAATGCTGCTTGACTAACTCTCTGCCGAAACACCACCTTAAACAACCCACAATAATACCATATTAGATTCGGCTTCTAAACCAATAAACATCAAGAAGTGGCCTTTGGCCGAACACCTCCCACTTCTTACCTTGATGAGTAGTCGAATTCAACCAGCCCCCTAAGTGCTCCCTCACACCGGCTTAACAATAGATCCCCTTCGGCTAAACAGGAAAAACTAAAAGGTTCGGCAAGGCTCTTTAAATAGTGTTGGGGTATTCGGCAATGGCAAGTTTTGGAGGTGGTTTCGATTAAAACGAAGGTTAAAAGAATAGGAGAAGGAAGAATAGGAGGTTCGGCCACCTAGCAAACTTGAGATGAAAAAGAAATGTTTTGGAAGAAAAAGGTTTCGGCTACCCAAAATGGTTGAGAGCAAAATACTAGCAATTTGGCAAAGAGAGCAAATGGTGAAAGGAACCAAAAGGTGAGCACCTCCCCCTATTTATAACATTCGGCTGCCACCTTTCAAGAGCTCTAGGCCATTTAATTCAAATTAATTTGAATTAAGTAAAACCCCCCTTAACTTACTCATCTCCATCCATTCAAAAATAGTTTGAATGGTTCAACATTTATCCCACCTATTTTAAAAAAAGATTATCCTACACTAAAAAAACAAATACTAAATAAAATAAAATCTTATCCTCACCTACCTAGGACTCCATGTGCCGTCCACACCTTACCAACCTGCTGCCAAAAAGAACAAAAATAAAACTTCAATGTGCCACCCACTTTCACGCCTTTCAGCAGCAAAAATAAGGAAAAACCCCCAAAGACCTCCAAGGCTCGAACACGACACAGGGAAACCAATGACAAGTAGCGCCCGGTGCCATTCGGCCTAGGCGTTGTTTTGTGACAGAAGCGCGCAACATATTCTTTTAAGCCTTCCCAGTACTTAACGCCAGCTTGCAAAATAACAACAAAATTCTGCCTCCCTTGCGCCTTGAACCCACGACCGCACTAAGCTCCTTTTCAAGCGGCGCCTCGACTTCGCCCACTCGCCTTTCATGACAAGAAGCCCCAACTTTTATTTTTAACTCCTTCTCACACACCATCACAAGCAAAATATAAAACGCCAAAACTGCTGCTGCCCCCACTCGAACCAGCGCCCTTTCTCCCCCTTCAGCGCCTAAGTGGCGCATGAGAGCCACTTCGCCAAGCTATTCCTTGTGCCAAAAATTACCGAAAAATATACTTGAGGCCTCCCTTAGCCCGATTCCCTTCTTTACACTAAAAATCCAAAATTTTCCAAAGTCTACCCCTTTCATCCAAGCATTCTTAAAACCTCTAAAACTCATCCAAGCACTCCCAAAAACCTACTAACACTTGATTTATACCCAATATGCACAGCCCCTAAACCAGGGTGTTACACTATGATATTGACTTTTCAGTGATTTGCGATAATGATTGATTGGCGATGAATGTAAAAATAAAGTGATGACTGTGATATAAATTGTTCCGAGTAAAATGTGACCATGATATATAAATATACATATTTGTTTCGTACAAAATGTTGCTATGGTACATACACGTACGCATGAGACTCGTGATGTGAATATTGGAGAAAAGAATGTACACTATGTGAGTGGTTTAATGCTAGCCTCGTGCTACATTCGTGCTTGATGATTTGTGAACCGATTGATATGTGGATCACTATGTGATCAGTGGCTTGGCTACGACCTTAAGAAATAAGTGTGTCAAAGAAAGACATGTGGATCACTTTGTGGATTGGATTTCATATTTAAAATTGTATGTTTGAAATTGTATATTTAAAGTTTCATATTCCTAATTATATATTATGTATATATATGGATTGTGTGGATATGGGCCAAGCCCATATGTGAGGACATGTGTAGTTAACTATGCACTGAGTCTTGGTGACTCACTCTGTTTTATTAAACCCTTTCGTGTGGCGCGAAAGCTTGGACCGGGTCGGATCGGATACAAAGGTGGCCATGCAAAAGTGGATTATCAGGAAATCTCTTGTCAAATGAATTAAATATTTATATTATTCGTATTTTGATTAAGTTTGTATTGTAATAAGGCCCATTAAAGTATTTCAGTCAATTTATTAAGTATCGTTATTATTATGCCCAATTATGGAAAGATAGTTTAAAGGTCGATTACAAATGGTTTTATTTTCTCGAGTAAAGATTTAACCCGATATTTTTATAATGAACTCCGATTTTACTTAGAATATTACAAGACACGAAAATGTTTTAACAAACTCGACAAAATTTTAACGGTTTATCTCTTAAGTAAGAATGTTTTTCGAAAGTGTTCCGCAGTGGCATTCCAAATTCGGTCGGATTAAATGGGCCGGGTTTGGGGTGTTACACTAACTCGGCGACTTAGTCGTAGGTTTGTTTAGTAGCTTTAAGTCTTATGCATATGTTTGAGTAGACTAGTCCTAGGGTTCAATAGCCCTAACATTCTACTCTACGTTCCCATAAGAGCCTAAACAAGTTCATATACAAATCACTTCAACAGTCAGGGTACTTACCTGGTGGACTCGGGCCGGAGGTACAGGTGCCATGCCAGAATACCTGAAAAATTTCTTAAAAGCCCATATTTTTGAAAAGCCCATTTTGAAAATGTTTTTGGGCCCAAAACCCTCAAAGCTGAGTTTTGAACCGGGCTCTGATACCAATTTGTAACATCCCCAAACCCGGCCCACGAGTCCTGACCGGATCTGGTTATGTCACTGTGGAAGAACGGTTGAAAATCCTTTTTGTCTTTCGAATAAAACATGAAAAATGTTAACTTTTGAAAACCATGTCCTTTCTAAAATTTTAAATAAAACTTTGTTATTAAAAATAATCCATATTAAAACTTTGGTGAAAAAAAAACATTTGCTTTGAATAAATAGATTGCTAAAATAAAATCATAATTAAAAATAATATCCAAAAATAATGTTAAAGCCCTTATTGTAATCAATATTTAAAACCAAATACTTAATATAAATAAGCTTAAAATATTTAAAATCTTCTTTCTGCATGGGCCACCTTGTGTCCTCTCCGATCCCGGTCCAATTCTACGCATCACCTGAAATGGTTAATAAAATAGGGTGAGTCCACTGACTCAGTGCATAATCACAACACATATTTCCACACGTATGGGCTTGGCCCATACCCACACAGTCCTCGTAACAAAATATGCAAGAATGCATTTCAGCCCAACCTACTATCCAACCGTAACACCAACCTTAGCAGACTCCCTGCCTAAGGCCGTGGCTAACCCACCACTGATCACATCGTGATCCATAACCCTTACCTTGGCAACTCGCTACTCAAGGCCGTGGCTGAGCCACCGATCAACCAAAGTGATCCCAATATTAATCTGTCTACGGTGATGCACATAGCCATCAGCCGCCGAGATGGGCACCTAGCCAACATCTCCCTTGATGGTGCACTCAGCAACTCATCAAGCGCTAATGTAGCCCGAAGCTACATTAGTCCATGTACATCAGTGTGTACACCCTTCCTTCCTCGTTCAACCCAATCCCATGCAAATATGTAATTGCCACATGTTAAATCATCATATAAGATAAGTATACCACTCATATTATTACCACATTATATATATAAACATCACAACAACATAATATCCCACACTTACTCACCTGATATCCGATTACCCAAAACAAGGGTATTCACCATCTAAGCCACACATCATTCATATACATAAGCATTAGCAAGCAGTTAACCGAAGGAAATAGTGCGATGATTACGCACCTAATGATACAAAGGATTAACTCTCGAAACGCTACTTAATGCTTCTGCAAACGCTGACTATACCACTCCAAAGAAAGTCTCCTGCGTTAGGCTCTTCTCCCCACCACTTACCAAGTCGACTGTTAACAACTGAGGCTAGACCGAGTGCCTCAAAATCCCAGAGTACCTTCAACAACGATTGTAACGGAAACCCGAAGAGATCTATGCAATATTCGACCAAGGTGCTACCAACTAGAAGAAAGGAAATTCGGCACAAAGGTGGGGTGTAGATTCGGCTAACAAAAGAAACTCAATGGAAAAGGGAATAGGGGTTTCGGCCAAAAGATTTGAAAAGAGGAAAGAAGGGTATGGGGGTGTACTTTCGGTTTAGCACTAAATGGAAGAGAAGGGAGATAAAAGGGTGGGTGATTCGGCTAAGGATCCAAAAGAAGAAAGAGCAAGATGCAATGGAAGTTTCGGCTCAGATGAAAAGGGAAGAATAAATTGAGAATTTGGCTAAGTCTTGAAATTTCGGCCAAAAGAAATGGTGAAGCAAATTCGGCAAGAGCAAATGGAATCAAAAGGTGACCAAAGGTGAGCTCTCCCCTATTTATACTACTAAATTTGGCCAACAACTCAACCCCCACCAAATCCCAAAAATTCCTCCTACTTTCACTCTACACCAACCCTTCAAAATATTTCAAATTCAAACCACCTCAAGTATTCTCTTAGCCACTCATTCAAAAAGTTTGAATGAGTCAAACTTCTCTCTACCTACCTAGCCGAATTCAAAAGTGGAAGACCAAGTCTTCCTCCATCTTTTAAGCATCCAAAAGCTGCCCAACTCCTTACCTTATTAACGCAAAAACAAAGGCCAAAGTGCTGCCTTCGCAGCTCGAACACTGGCCCCCTCCCTTACACCTAAGGCGTCACTTCTCCAAGCTCTTAGTGGCGTCTCCCTTGCCACTCTACCAGCCCAATTCTTGTGTTTAATTCTCCCAAATAATTCTCTTAAGACACCTACATCCAAGCTCCCCTTTTAGCACTTAAAAATCCAAAATTTTCCAAAGTCTTCCCCTTTAATCCGAACATTCTCAACCCCTCTTAAACACATCCAAGCATACCCAAAACCTACTAGAACATGAATTATACCCAACATGCATAGCCCCTAAACCAGGGTGTTACAGTCGTTCTGACATTAACTTTGCGAGTTGTTCGACTGCATTAGTGACTTCTTTGACTGACTTAGTAAGTTCCTCGACTCGGTTCTCGATGCTTTTAAGTGTTTTCTCAATATCTTGGAAGCGATTTTCTATAGCTGCCATGAATTTTGTCAGCATCTCTTCGAGATTTGGCTCTTTTCTTGCGGATGAGGCTGATTTTGAAAGTTTTGAGGAGGTTGTTGTCTTTGATTCCCTTGATTTCCTTGACCTCCCCATGAGAAATTTGGGTGGTTCCTCCAACCCGGATTATAATTATTACTATAAGGGTTATTATTGGATCTGAAATTATTACCTATATAGTTCATTTGTTCGCTCTCTATGCCCGGTTGGTAGGGTGGGTACTCAAAATTTGCCACAGTTCCACTTGCGTCGCATTGCATTACTAGATGTACCTGCGAAGAACACAAACTATCAATCTTTTTATTCATTAATTCCATCTGTGTTGATAGCATGGTTACTGTGTCTATGCTGAAAGCTCCGGCTGATTTTGTCGGTTTTGTTCTTGTAACTTGCCACTGATAATTATTCAGTGACATCTCTTCAATAAACTCGTAGGCTGCTTCTGGAGTTCTATTATTTAGGGTTCCACCGGCGGCTGAGTTGATTAGTTGCCTCGTTGAGGGGTTTACACCGTTATAAAAAGTTTGGATTTGAAGCCGCAAGGGTAAACCATGGTGTGGGCACCTTCTCAAGCGATCCTTGTATCTTTTCCATGCATCGTATAATGTCTCTAAATCCATCTGCACTAAAGAAGAGAGATACTTCCGTAATTTGGCCGTCTTGGCCGGTGGGAAATATTTTAATTAAAAATTTTTGGTCATTTGGTCCCATGTAGTGATTGACCCTCGCGGTAACGAGTTTAACCACTGTTTGGCTTTATTCCTTAATGAAAAGGGAAATAACCGAAGATGTATGGCATCATCAGAAACGCCAATTATTTTAAAGGTATCATAGAACTATAAGAAATTAGCTATATGAGTATTTGGATCTTCGTCCTGCAAACCATCAAATTGAACAAATTGTTGAATCATTTGTATCGTGTTAGGCATTAATTCAAAATTATTAGCAGCTATAGCAGGCCTAACAATACTCGATTCTGCTCCTGTCAAATGCGGTTTAGCATAATCAAACATAGTACATGGAGCATTATTTTCCCCCACATCATGTGGTTGTGGATTATTCTCGTCCATCCCTTCAGTAGGATTGGATCTACCTTCTTGATTTTCCTCTGTGTAATTTAGGGTTCGCCTAATTTCCCTGTGATTCCTTCGAGCATAGCTTCAATATCACTGTCGTATACTAAAGGTCCTCTCGGGTTCCTTCTAGTCATAAACTAGAGGTACTTGTTAAGAAAAGAAAGAAAGAAAATTTAGCAAAATTAAAATTTAACCTAGAATAAGAATAAAAGTAAATTGCAAAAAATAAAGAAATAATGGTTAAAGTAATAAAAAAGAGCTTTCTTAATATTTTAGTTCCCCGGCAATGGCGCCAAAAACTTGATCGCTGTGAATCAGAGTTTTAAAATTTATAAAAGAATGATCGAACCTAGAAACTAACTCTGACAACAATTAAAGGCAAGTGTACCTATCGAACAGTAGTATAGCTAAGGCAAGACTGGGTTATCGAACCCAAAGGAACTAAAAGTACTAATACTAACTTTCTTTTTATTATTTAACCTAAAATAAAGTGAAGTTGATTTAATCTAATCTAAATTAACTACTAAGCTAAAGACACAAAGACAAAAAGGATGAATTGGGAAATAGCTTTAGGAAAACTCAGTTGATTAAGACGACACCCTCAGGAAGAATCCCCCTAGACTTCACTTGTTATTTAAACGTAAACCATACGATTCATTCACTTAGTTTGATCCGTAAGACTCCCTAACGTATATTAAACCCTCTTTCGAGGCGAATAACGTCTAACCCTAGGTTAATTAATGGAAATATATTTCTCCCTTAATAACCCCCTAGAATAGCAGTAAATCGATTTGTGGACTCCCATATTAGGTTTCACCCTAATCCGGCAAAATCTCATCACCCTATCTCTAGGCGTGCGATCAACTCCGCTTAATTATGCTAGATCTACTCTAGCCAGGGTCTATTCCTCCTCCACCTAAGCGCATTAAATTTGGACTTAAACTTAAATAATTAAGAACAAACTAAGTATTTATCATATAATTCAGAAAAACAATAACAAGATCCATCATAGGTTTCATCCCCTTTAGGTATCTGAAGGATTTAGTTCATAACTATAAAAGAAAGCATCTCAAAAGAAAAGATAAAACAAAACATAAGAAATCCTTAAAACTCCCTGAAGGAATTGAAGGAGAGATCCCCCGTCTTGAGTAGAATTTCGGCTTCTTGAGATGGATCAACTGGCTATCTTCGATTGACTCCCACGAATCTGACCTTTTCGGCTTGGCTCCTTGGCCTAGCTAACCGCCCCCTTTCTATGATGGTATTTAGGGGGTATATATAGGCTCTTGGAATGTGTTTCTTCGCCCCTAAGTATCCAAATCCGAATGAAATTGCTCTTTCCAGCGACAGGGACACGGCCATAGCACATGCCCCTGTAAATCGTGGCCAGGCCGTATTTGGATTTCTTTAATGAGACAAGGCCGTTTGAATCGGGGTAAGGCTGTGTTCTAGATGATCACTGAGGAACGGTCGTGTGGTCTTGGGCTCAAGTCGTGTCGATTTCGTGATATGGCCCATTTACCCTGTTTTAGGCCCGTTTTATATTCTTTTCATCCTCAGGTGCTTTCCTGGGTATAAAACATGAAAAGAAAGGATTAAGAGCACCTTTTTACATAAATCAAGGGATAAATCATCCAAAAGTATACTAAATGTGGGATTAAAATATGTTACTATTGCGGTTTATCAAGAAAAGCATTGACTTAAACAGTCCCCTAGAGCATGGTTTGAAAAATTCAGTAAGGTCCTTAAACATGATAGATACTCTCAGGCACATGCAGATTATACTCTATTTGTTAAACACTTAAGAATCATGGTTTTGATAGTGGACATTGATGGCATAGTTCTCATAGGACATCACGAAGGATAAAAGAGAAGGCTTAAGATGCAATTTTCTAAGGAATTCTTGAATAAAAACTTGGGTTTTCTGAAATATTTACTGGGAATGGAAGTGGAATAGAGTAGTCAACGAATCTCAGTCTCTCAATGCAAGTATGTTTTAGATCTCTTATACGAGATTGACATGATTGAGTGTAAATATGTTGAAACACCTATGGACCATAATACCAAACTAATGCCTCGAACTGATGAATTGGTAGCCGATAAGGGGTGATATCAATGCTTGGTGGGTAAGCTAATTTGTCTATCTCATACATGTCCAAATAGAAGTTTTATTGTCAACATTTTTAGTCAATTTCTCAGCTATCCATCAGTAGATCACTTGGAGGCAGTGAATCGTATCCTAAGATACTTGAAGAAGGATTCTAAGAAAGGACTTATGTTTCGAAAAAACCAATCAAATAGTTGAAGTTTATACTAATGCTGATTCGGAACCTCCTTGTGACAGAAAATCTACATCAGGATATTACTCATTTATTTGGGGAAATCTAGTGACATGGCGTAGTAAAAAACAAGCAATTGTAGCCCGTAACCGTGATGAGGCAAAGTATCGTGCATTAGCCTTGGGCATCTGTGAAGGAGTTTGGTTACAATATTACTAAATGAACTTAAGATTGGAACTTCAGATCCTATCAGGATCATGTGTGACAACCAATCAGCAATTGCAATTGCTAAAACTCCAGTCCATCATAATCAGACTAAGCATGTAGATATTGACAGACAATTCATCAAGAGAAAATTGAAAGCAAGACAATCAGACCAAACTATGTTCCATCTAGGCAAAAAAGTAGCAGATATCTTAAATAAAGCTCTATTTCAGCTCAATCTCATTGGGCTAAGTACTATACTTGGTTTGGAGAACATATATCGCTTAGCTTGAGGGGGAGTGTAGGAAATCAATCTAGGCATGTGATTAGTTGTATCACACTGTATACCCGATTCTTAGGAGATTAGTTACATAGAATAATGATATTCTATACAAGTTAAGATAGCTGATTCTTAGAAGATTAATTACCTAAAAAACTGATATTTTATATTAGTTAAGACAACTGATTCTCAAGAAATTAGTTACCTAAAATATTGATATTCTATATTAGTTAAGATTTTGTATTTCCTAATTTATAGGAGCCTATCAAGGCTACATGTAGAGATTTTATGTGTGTATATATAGGGATTTAGCTTCACAAAAATAAAAAAATGAACCATTTTTCACAATTCTCACAAAACTTCATAAAATTTTAAAAATAAAAAAAATACAATTTTAAAAAAATATATAAATCATTAAAATTATTAAAAACTATAAAAAACTATATATTTATATTTTTTAAAATTTTAAAAAATAATTAAATGCTCACATTGTTGAATTCGGTGCCCTAAGTGTAGCATATTCATTTGTATACTTTTAATTTTTTCAAAAAGATTGGTTTAATAAAATTATTCATGCTTTAAATTAATACCCTTTGTATATTGCCATCAATTGTTTTTGCATGCAAAGCAAAATATAAACAAATATTAACTCATTGGTTGTCTAATGCTTAACTAATACTAAGCGGTATTACATGGTTGAATCGTAATGCGAAAAGACAACTTATATTAGTAGATGAGCCTAAACATGTCCTTAGTCTAATCGAAAATGAGCAAACCGATTAAAAGACTAATATGTCTTCTATCAAGTCCAATTAGGGAGATTCTTTGTCTTAAGCATTGGAGCAGATGACTCCCAGAAGGTAGAGATATAAATGTGACTAACGGGACTGACAGTATATCAAACAAGACCTAAGTAGAATAGATCCTGAATCCGTTTATGAATTTATTCACTTGTGAAGTTCATAGTGTGAAATACCTTAATCCTGAATGGATGATGGACTATGTATGCGTGACTCGTATTTTTTTATGTAAGTAAAAGCCTAAGTTCAAAAAGATAAGAACCGAAAGCTGGTGTACTGGGTATACGACTTTTGTGGTATGTAGCATCATTCACAATATTGGAATTCATAGCCCAAGACATGGTAAATGATATCTTCTCGTTGGTATTACATGATAGATGAAAAATAAGCATGGTCACGGATCGTTTGTTTTTGTGATGAATGACTTAATTATTATGTGATAGTAATTGACTTTTCATGAAGGAAGATGTAATGATTGCTATAAGATAAAATAGGATCATATTGGATGATAGATTTATCCCAAAGAGATTAAGGATATTTTATGAGTGTAACGAACTTATGACAAAGTCATTGGACGAGCATTGATCGAGTAGCTTTCGTAATGGTATGTACTTGGGGAGAGCTTAGTCACGATACTATAGTGGAATGACTTCGTGACTAAATGAGTTTATAACTAATAGGCGAAAAGCCGGGACTTAATTATAAATCATTTGAGCCCTAACCAAAATTTTCCAATCGATCCCTCCACTAGCTCATTCAAACAAAAAATGAATTGCATGTTGAATCAAATGAACATAAATTGATAGAAATGATCAAGTTAGACAAATAGGTTACATAAGGAAAGGAATGTGATTTCTCACTAAGTGTAGAAAAGACCTGAGAATTAATTTAAGGTTTTTGAATTATTATTTAAGTAAATAACTAAAGTTCAAAAATGGAATTAAATTAATTGGTTGTTGTGAATACATTAAATATAGAAATTAAATATAGTTTCTCATAGATTCTTTTATGGTAAAGTTGTCATATCTTTTAAAAAAATTAGAATTGGGTTGAGACAATTATTTAATTAGAAAATTGATTTATTTAAATTTATTTAATAAATAATATTTATTTTGATAAATAGAAAAACATGTGTTGGGTTGGATTAAATTATAAAGTGCTGAGTTAAAAGTTCAAGAAGCACATATAATTGGACCGGATATAGGAGAGATCCAAAACCCCTTTATAACAAGTATGATGGGTGACAACCCTAGTAAAATAATTAGGGTTAACTTCCCCTCTCTCTTCTAATTCAACTAGGAGATTGTTTTTATATAAAAATAAATATTATTTGTATTCAACTAGGGCTTCACTTTTTCTCCCTATAAATAAATGACATTGGTAGGGTTAAAAACACAAAAAATTGAGATATTGTTATTCTGCCTAAAAGTAAGTTATAATTTATTTCTAAGAATAAATTCTATTTTCTGAGAATAAAAATTTTATCGGTTTCTATAAGAGAAGGATTTACTTTCTTATTGAAAGTAAGAAAATTATTTCTAATTTTGTGTTTAATTCGAAATTATTCGAGCCGACACTCGAGGTAGTTTGTTGTATGAGAATAGCGAAAAAACTGTTCGGTTGAAAGGCAAGAACGTCTAGGATCCGTCTTGCTCAAAGTAGGGGTACTATTTTGGGAAAATTATTATTTCTATAAATATCACAAACAGGCTCAATTTTTAAAAAAATATTTTTTCGCTGTGCAAGAAAATCATTTTCGAACTGGATTTTTTCTAATAAATGGTATCAAAGCCAGGTTGTGCTATGTTTATAGTATAATCTATTACCGAAATTTTCTCTCTTTTCAATGTTTGATTAATTTTTTTGATAAGATGTGACGTTCTTATAAGTATTAGCATGTTTTGGGATATGTATATGAATGAATAAATTTTTGTTATTTTATTATTTACATGATAAAGTAATTTTGCCAAGAGTTGTAATTCCTAGAAATTTGATTGTAATTATTTTTTAATTTTTTTGGGATATGTAATTAGATCGTGAACTATCATCTCCATGTAGGAATTATTTTATTTATTTTCTTTAGAACAATTCATGTGAAACCGGAAACGAACATAAGTATTATGTAACCAAATTTTTTGACAAATCTCGAAGAACCAAGATGCATCAAAGACTGATCGAGGCAATACAAACCCAATCTAGCCAACTGAAAAAAGGCCAACAGTGGTCTGATAGAGAAGGCTGGTGGTGGTCCGGCAGTGGTGGTCAGTGGTAATTGTAACAGCCCGTTTTTAGTCAAAAAGGAACAGTGGTTTCGGGACAACAAATCTGAGGTCAAAATATTTATTTTATTAATATTTTAATGTCTACAGCATGATAGTATGATTGTGTGAAAATTTCGTTAAGAAATTTTATCGTTTGAATGCTCAATTTGATAAAAAGGACTAAATCGCGTAAAGTGTAAAACTTGAGTTCTATTAGCTAAAGGTGTCTAATAGATATGGAAACTTAAAGAGGAGGTCCTTATGTAATAATTAGCCCATTAATTAGATAGTGGATGATATTGGCTTGGCATTTTTGAAATTTTGATTAAGTTTTAAGGATAATTAAGTAAAATAGTAAATAAGTGTTAATTAAATAAAATAAAAGAAAGTATCATCTTTCTTCTTCATTTCCTCAATCAAAAATTTGAATAAGGAAGCGATTTTTCCAGGGTTCAAAGGTTCGGCCATTGACACTAGTGCATGTAAGTGATTTTGACTCTGTTTTTAATGATTTCTATGTTTTTGGAGTCGTTGTAGCTTAATCTAGCTAGCCCAGGGACTAATTTGCAAAAATATTAAAGGTTTAGGTTTTTACCATTGATGAATATTTGTGTATGTTGATGTTTGGTGATAGAAAATAAATGGTTTTTGTTAGATAAAAAACATTTGTTAAGAGATTTTTGATAAAATTGTCAATTAAAGATTAAATTGAGAAATGTGAAAATTTTGTGGTACAAATGAGAAATAAATAAAAAATAAATTTTTAGGTTCAAATGAGAAATAAATAAAAAATATGGGCTGCTATGATAATAAGGAAAATTTGGCTAGCATGGGTAGGGACCTAATTGCATGAATTTGTATTTTTATAAGCTAGGGACTAAATTGTAAAGATGTTAAACTATTAGGAGGAAAAATGTAATTTTTCCATAATATGATTTTTGGGCTAAATTGAATAGAATGTTAATTAAATAAGTTAAATTTGATTACATATAGATCAAGAAAAGAGAAGTTCGGATCTAGATTGGGGAAATAATAAAATATTGGACTAATCGATCAATTTTGTCGTTTTTGTGATCGAGGTAAGTTCGTATGTTAATAAGCATTAATTTTATTGTGTTTTAAATGCTTTATTATTAAATTAATTGTGAATACGACCTTACGTAAATGTTCGACGAAGATTCGGCAATGTGAAATCTCGGTTGAACCTTATGAATAGAAAGGATGCAAACGGCATGTCATTAGGGGTTATGTGTTTTAGGTGCTGGTCTGTACGTTCTACCGGTGGCTGAGTTTTCCGGTATGTGTTGTGGATTCTCGTCAGCTTATGTGAGTAGCATCGTCTAGTTACGTGTTAACCGTCAGCTTGTGTGAGTAGACCTGTTGATAGCTCGAGAGTGAGCATTATATGAGATATGAGATTGAGACGGCTTCAGCTATATATTGGCACTTAGGGTGTGAGGTTCTTGAGTATCTGATATTATTCCAAATGGTTCAACGGGTATATCAAGGATATGGATGAGTATGAATTTGATACGAGTTGATACATGTATGTACATGAAACATACAAGCATTGAATCAAAGAAACTTATGAATTTCATATCTAACCTTGTAAATGAATATGTGATAGGTTTGTGGATCAATATGAGTTATATTATGATATGTTTAATTGCTTAAATTGTGTATATATGGTAAGTTGAGTTTATTACTATACGAACTTACTAAGCTTTATAGCTTACTTTGTTTACTTTTTTGTGTTTTATAGTGATTATCGTAGCTAGCTCAGATTGGGAGTTGTCGGAGATTTCATCACCCTATCAAGCTATCATTTTGGTACTTTTGAATTTATGTATTTGGTTATATGGCATGTATAGGAGTTATGTTCATTTTGGTATATATGTTAGTAATGGATTTAGCCATTTGATTTGGCTTGTAAATGATGAATGGTTAGTTATGTGTATAGCCATGTGACTTGGCTTATTTTGGCATGCTTGGTGATGTATATATATGTGCAAATGGACTTTTGATAGGTTGTGTATAATTTCTATATAAATGCTTGTTGTGAATTGGTATTTGGAGTACCAAATAGTTGAAATTTGAGATTGGTATGCTTGTGGTTTTAGGAAAAGTGATGTATAATTGAAAGTGACCATATTGATGATTTGAGAATGTGGATTTGGTATGAAATTGAATGGCTTATTGTGATACTTGTGTGTCTTGTGTTTGATGGTATTGATATAGCATGAATTGAACTTGGTTTTGATGAGTTTAAATTCCATTTAAAGATATGATCATATGCAATTTGGTTTGTGTAGGTAAATGCAAATTTGGGTGAGAATGGTGGCTTGGTAAATAGCCTATTTTTGTGCACACGGGCAAAGACACGGGCATGTGTCACAACAGTGTGTGACACACAGTCAGGTGACACGACCGTGTGTCCCTTGGTGTTTAATTAGAAACCAAGTCAGTATTGTAACACCCCAAACCAGGTCTATGCGTTTAGACGAGATTTGGTTTGTCACAACAATTGAACATTTATTTAATTCTCTAGTGATTAAAGTAAAACATTACTTCAAAACCTTTTGGAAATAGAGTTTAATAAAAATTTAGTACGATGATTCGAAATTGATGACTTAAGAAAATACTTGTTTGAAAATCTTATTATTTAAAATATATTTGTCAAAACCTTAAAGTAATTTTAAAAGAATTTGAAAGAATTTAAAAGAGTAATTTAAAACACAATATTTTAAGAAAACTTTAAAAATTTAACATAAGCCCATTTTGAGAGTCTTAAATAAAATTAAATCCATCCACACATAGAAATCCATAAAAACATAAATAGAGGCCTTATTACATCAAACCCAAAATAGTAATTAAAATAAGTAACTTAAATAAAGTTCATAGTTTATAAAACCCATGCTCGTAGTATGGCCTCCACCAAGTCATCCCCTGGCCCAAGTCCACATCAATTTCCATTACCTAAAATGGATAATAAAACGGGGTGAGTTACAAAGAACTCAGTGTGTAACTCACTTACCACCATTGTTGGGCCAGACCATCAAGGCATTAATTTGGGCTTGAGCCCAATTACAAATTTCAACGATATAAAATGAAATAAATATATAAAATGCATGTAAAATGAAATTCCCAAACCAAGCCTAATTTTCCATCCGCTACACACCCCCGTACCAACCAGCACACCTGTGGGGATCAAGTCAACCCACCCCTCCAAACACACCAATCGTAGGCATTAAGCCTTTTTAATAATATTGTAGTCCACTACCGAACTAGATTGTGACATAGTCACCGAACTAGAGGCATTAAGCCAAAGTTTGTGGCAGAGCCACCGAACTAGATACGTGGCCACAGGCCTTTCTTCTCTTCATCAAATCCCATCCCATGCAATTATGTATGAATAACAAACTTTAATCATAAAAATTTTATCAAGTAACCCATAATACAAATGAGTCTTTAATTAAACCTTTCATTTGGGCCTATTAACAATATAGTATTAAACTTTGGCCCATATCTCGAACTAGAGGGTTTTTGGCCCATTAACGATCTAGCAAACTTTGGCCCATATTTATCGATCTAGCAGTTTTATGGCCCAATTTATCGATCTAGCAGTTTACGGCCCAATTTATCGATCTAGCAGTTTTTCGTAAATTTCTCGGTTTTAACCGTTTTCATGCATTTACACAAAAATACTGATTACTACAAAATTTCCGATTTGGCCATTTTTATGATTTATCAAATTACTTACGGTTTAGTATCTAACCCGAAAGATAAGTGTGAAGTTACACACCTGGTTATGATGAGAACTAGACTTTCCCGCTCGTCAACACCTATACGTATCACGATAATTTAGAACACTATAATTTATTAATAAAACCGATCTAAAAAAAATAACAATCTAAAATTTTACCCTCAGATTTTCGAACTACTTCTACTTGTGGTTTCTCCCCGATTGATGGTTCGTTAACCGAATTAAATCCACGAACAAATAATGGTTCGGGAGTACGAATGACTTTGAACAATTGATTCTCCTCGGATGAACGTCCGCAACCCGGTGGAAAATCTCGGATTCCCGAAATAGCCCTTTGTTTATACTTAAGGGGATTAACGGAACCTCCCTTCTTCCGAACACTATACACCACCCTTTTCTTCCCTATTTTGATTGTCTTCAAAGACAAAAGATCGTTAATCCAATCTAATATTACATTGAAATATGACTAAGGGTTTAAGGGTGAAATTTTGCTTACCACAAAGATCCTTGTTCCAAAATATGAGAATCAATCAAAACGTTCCTTTATCACATTAAATCGATTCCAACATTCTAAGATACCCAGGAACACTTGATTTCCGATCTTCCGTTATCGCACTAAAGTATAACAAATAAAAGCGTTAATAGAATGACCGTTTATTTCGATCTAAGAAATCCTTCTTACCACCATCAAGATTCGGCCAAAATACTATTAACTAAACGTAAACTAGAAAAAAAATCCTTACCTATTGTCCACGGTTGAAAAGAGACGATTGAGAAAGATGTTTATGAATAATGGAGGATTCGGCTATGTATGATCAAAGAAAAGAGAGGAAGATTCGGCTATGGCACACTAACATTCGGCCATGAGAGAAACAATGGAGAAAGTATGAGTGAAAAGAAATAAAAACAAGAGAGAAGAGATGATGATAATGTTGTTTCAGTTTTCAAAGAGAAGAAAAGAGAAAGAAAAGAGATGGGTTAGTAGCATTGTGCAATCGGCAATGGGGAAGAGAAAAGAAAAAGAATGACTTTTGGTATAGGTGATTTCGGCACTAAAAGAAAAGGCACACAAAAAAAATGCTAAAGTAATGAGCAAAAATGACCAAATGGTCAAAAGATTTAGGCTTACCAATTGATCAAATTCGGCTAAAGGAGAAGGGTTGAGAAAGAATTGCAAAACTTGCACAAAAACTTAGAATGACCAAAAACAACTCCTAAACTTTACCAAGCTACAAGCATATTCGGCCAACCTCCCCCCTAGCCATATTGCCGTCCAAATTCATGGTCAAATGGCCATGAATTTGTTTCCAAAACATTTTCCTTGATACTTGCCCTATGTCCCCATATCTTTCCAAATTTTCTTGATTCCCTACCATAAGTTAGAAATTTCCTTATTCCTTTAATCTACTAACCAAAAATAACAAGGTCAACACTTACCATATTTATGCTTGGCCGACACTTACCATAGTAGAGCAAAAATAAAAGTTGTCTAAATGCTATTTAAGGGATTCGAATGTAACACCCCTTACCCGAGACCATCGCCGGAGTCGAGTATGAGGCATTACTAGACTTGACTACAAGTTCAGAACATAAAAATTTAAAGCTGTCAAACTGCATCATGCTGACTAATTTGACCCTAACTCGAGTTAAAAAACTCGAAATTCAGATCCGTAAATTTTCCTTGAAACTAGACTCATATAAGAATTTACCATAATTTTTCCAGAATTTTTCATGTGGCCAATTAGTACAGTTTATTCATCAAAGTTACCCCTATTTCACTGCTCGACATTTCTGACTTATCATTACAAAAATACAGTTATCTCATTGTACAAATTTTCAATAATGTTCTTGTTTATACCAATCAAAAATAGACTCATTAAGGATTCTAAACATATAAACCATGCTTCATAATTATTTTTGTACAATTTATAACAATTTTTCTAAAACAGAACAACGGCTCACGAATTCATTTAGAGCAAGTCTCACTAAAACTTAAATATCTCATAATAGAAAAATCCTTTTCCTACTCTGTTTCTTTCATATCAAAATAGACACATTATGATTTGATTCTACACCACATTCACCTTCTAATTCAACTTATCCTATTTTTGGTGAGTTTTCAAAATCACTTCACTGCTGTAACTAAAGACTGTTTCTATACAAAAATATGATTTCTAGCTTATAACCGAATATACTCACATGCAATTCATACCATCCATGCATCTTAACCATTAACGCAATTTAGCTTGTACCTAAATCATTCACATAATATCATAACATCATCGATTTAAAAGAGTACCAACATTTATAACAAAAGTCCCAAAAAGCATACTTGACTAAAAAATTTTAGCCATATTCGAATGGCTATTACATACATGAACCAAAGTTTCCGTCAAACCTAGACAAAATCTTTCCTATACATGCCTTCATTGGAAAACCAAAATGAAAGAGTACCAAAACAGTTTGATAGTGTGGACGACTTTCCGAACGATCCCGACGAGTTTGTAGCTTGCACCAATCTATAAAACAAAGGAGAACATTTCACACTAGTAAGCTTACTAGCTTAGTAAGTCCAAATCTCATGATAATAAAGCATACAAATATTTATGAAATCAAAACTTCCAACTTATTGTATTCCACCTAAGCACTTAAGTAAATTTCTTATACAAGGCCGAATACTAGTAATTCAATAACCCAAGTAAAGTAGAAATCATTTCTTTAAAATTCATATAAGCATATCGCATGAAAATCTCCTTTCTTAGCATTTATACTTGAAAACCAATTGTTCCATAATAGCACATTCTAACTCGAATTCCATCATATTACACCTATCAATATTAACTTCAAACACATATACCAAAATTTTCATAATATTAATCCGACTCAAGTGATATTAAGCATCACGTACCTTACATGCTTACCTGAACCATATAGTCAATAAATTTTGCTTTAAGTTGCCCTGAACAAAGATTCGATTTCTCTTTTGTAAAATACATCACCGGCATCAAGCCTGCTAGGCGTAAAAGCCCGAAAAGTAACACCGGCACAAGGCCTGCTAGGCGTAAAAGCCCGATAAATAACACCGGCACAAGGCCTGCTAGGCGTAAAAGCCCGATAAATAACACCGGCACAAGGCCTACTAGGCGTAAAAGCCCGATTCATGTCAATACGGTTAAACATTCCCAATACACTTCATGACTATTATATACTCATCTAATTCAATTGGGCTCATTTCACATTGAACCAACAAAATCATTTTATCATTATACAATCCAACAATTTCCATCACATACTCAACATAAATCATCAACCAATATGTCAATACACATTCGGCCATGATGTAATTGGATACTAACATTCATCAATTTTTTTATAGTCAAGATAACCAAAATTAATTCTTTGACAAGATTTAACTAAGGGACTTACCTTGGTTGTCGATAGGCCGTGTAAATCGGCTAGTCGAGAACCTTTGTTTTTCCTCGATCTTGTTCTTTCTCTTTTGTTCCCGATCTAAAAATGCCAAGTAAATTTTATTCATATACATCCTATCCATTTGCTCAACTCAAAACAAATTGCACATAACTTAATATCCAAGGATTATTATACTACAACTCAAGGTTTGATTTAACTTATATTCCATTCACTTCAAATCATCTAATTTTAACACATTAATTGAACACATGCTTTATCACACATTCGGTTTTACATGATGTAAACCTCACACCATTTTACATTCAGAAATCTAAATGTAATTACATCAATAATTACATACATATACAACTTATACAATTTCCAAGTATTCCACCGAATACATAATCCAATATATATATAAATATATATATATTTGCGCATAGCCTATACCCAGTAAGAGAATAACTACACTTTAGTTCTTTAAACAATATTCACGCAAATATCATTGCTCTTGAGATTATACCAAAACATTCGTAAAAAAAAATGTTCATAACATACTTAATGAAATACATCCTCTATATATATATATATATATATATATATATAGTGCAAAGATGATAACAAGAACCAACCTTAACCGAATACACAAACATGCATAAGCAAAAGCATATTAAACTATTACTACTAATTTACCTATCCAGTATACCACCATTCATGAATTCATGTTCACCTAAAATATGATATTACTTGTATAACAGCCAAGCTTATATATATTCATGCATTCAATGCAACCAAGTAAATCATGATTAAACATAAAACAACTAATTTTCCACCCAAGGCAACATTCGGCTATCACCACCAACTCAAGAATTTGAGTATGATCTAATTAGTATACAAGACAATAACCTCAAATTTGTTAGAATTAATAAAAACTAAGGGAAATTACTCACCTTAAAGAGACATGCAATGACAGCAACTATGGAAGCTTAAATTTTCTTTTCTTTCCCCCTTTGTGTTCGTGAAGAAGATGAAGCAAGTGAGAGAAATATTTTATTTTTATTTTTTTATTTTTTGTTTTATCAATTAACCTATTTTCTTTATAGCATGCTTATTAAACAAACTATACTTTAGTTATAAAACATTAAAATCATGACATTCAAAGCATGCTTACCAGTCCCACTACACTAAAATTTTGGGGAATTTGACATGCAAACCCTCCCATGCAAGGAGAACAATTCAATTTACTCCTTTCTATTGCTACAATCGGCTATGAGAGAAGGGAAAATAGTGGCCTTATTTTATGCTTTAAATAAACCTATACACTAACACATTTTATTATATAAAATACTAACATAAGCATATAATAAAATTTAATTAAACCAACATATATATAAATCTAGCTAACTTGGCCCATTGCCGTGCATCGCTATGGTTAATGGGCTAATTGCCCTTTTAGGACACCCACTTAAAAAGCCACAAGCAATTTAGTACACTACACCTTAGGATGTGAATTTTTTCGCTTTTCGCGATTAAATCCTTTTCATCAAATTAAACACTCAATCAATCATATTTTTCTACGAAACTTTCACACACATCAACACACATATAATAAACATAAAATAAATTTTAAAAAAAAATTTATCGGCTCGGATTCGTGGTTCCGAAACCACCATTCCGATTAGGGTCAAAATTGGTCTGTTACATCGAACCTCTCCCCTCATGCTAATACCCATGCGCCATTACCACCTTGCCCTTTACTCATCTTATGTCACTTATTAACACTTAAATTAACTTAAGTATTAATGACACTTGATCCACTTCAATAAATTTTCCAACAAAAATTATTCCTTACCCGAATAATTCTATACTCTTCTTCAGGACTATAATAAGCACGAAAAGTAATAAAAAAATTTTCCTTTATAGACTAATCACCAAAGCACATAATAAATCGATACTCGAACTTTCAGGGTGTTACAACTCTACCCTCCTTAAAGAAAATTTCGTCCTCGAAATTTACCTGGTTGAAAGAGGTGAGGGTATTGTTGCCGAATTGCATCCTCAGGCTCCCACGTAGCTTCCTCCACTCCGTGATTACGCCATAAAACTTTGACCAACTGCACGGTTTTCTTTCTTAGCACCTTAACATCTCGATCTAAGATTTCCACTGGTTCCTCTTCAAAAGACAAGTCTGGATTCAACTCCACTTCTTCTACCGGTACTATGTGCGAAGGATCCGATCTATAACGCCTCAGCATGGAAACATGAAAAACATTATGAATTTGACTCAACTCCGGAGGTAATTCGATCTGATAGGCCACTGGACCAACACGCTTCACCACACGATATGGTCCAATGTATCTAGGACTCAATTTGTCCTTCATCCCAAATCTGAAAATCTTCTTCCAAGGTGAGACCCTCAAGAAAACTTGATCCCCCACAGCATACTCGATACTTCTACGCTTCAGATCTGCATACGACTTCTGTCTATCCAAAGCTTCCTTTAACCGTGTGCTCGAATAGCTTTTACTTTTCTTCCGTTTTCGAGATCACCGGGACCTAACATCTGTCGTTCGCCCAATTCAGTCCAATAAGTAGGAGAACGACACCTACGACCATACAATGCCTCGTAGGGTGCCATCTGAATGCTAGACTGATAGCTATTGTTGTAAGCAAATTCTGCCAGCGGTAGAAAATCCTCCCAACTACCTTTGAAGTCAATTACACATCCCCTTAACATGTCTTCCAGAATCTGAATTACTCTTTCAGATTGACCATCTGACTGAGGATGAAAAGCTGTACTAAAGTTTAGCTTTGTTCCCAGAGCTTCATGCAAAGCTTTCCAAAACCGTGATGTAAACCTAGGATCCCTATCTGATATAATAAACACGGGTACCCTATGCAACCTCACGATTTCAGATACATTCAGCTTAGCCAACTTCTGCAACGAGTAATCCGTACGAACTGGTAGAAAATGAGCAGTCTTCGTCAAACGATCAACAATTACCCAAACGGAATTTTTCTTAGTAGGTGTTAAAGGTAACCCACTAACAAAATCCATTGTTATCCGCTCCCATTTCCAAAGAGGAATCTTTACCGGTTGTAATAAACCTGACGGCAATTGATGCTCTGCCTTCACTTGCTGACAAGTTAAACATTTTCCCACAAATTCGAAAATCTCACGCTTCAACCCTGGCCACCAATACTGTTCACGAAGATCCCGATACATCTTATTTCCTCCGGGGTGCATAGCATAAGGGCTACTATGCGCCTCCCGTAAAATCATCTGTCTCACATCCGAGTCCTTAGGCATACAAACTCTTCCTCGAAAACACAATACACCTTCTGAGTTTATACCAAAATCCTCTATTCCACCATTTTCGACTTGTTGAAATAAAAGTCCCAACTTCTTATCTGATATCTGTTTTTCCTTGATTTGTTCTAACCACAGAGGCTTCACCTGAAGTTCCGCTATCAGACTACCATCCTCGTACAAACTCAAATGGGCAAACATTGCTCTCAAATCAGATACCACGTTACGACTTAACGCGTCTGCTACCACATTAGCTTTTCCAGGATGATACTCGATTGAGAAATCATAGTCCTTTAACAGCTCCACCCATCTTCATTGTCTCAAGTTAAATTCCTTCTGAGTAAGAAGATACTTAAGACTCTTGTGATCCGTATAGATGATAGACTTTTCACCGTAGAGGTAATGCCTCCAAATCTTTAAAGCAAACACTACCGCAGCTAACTCCAAGTCATGAGTAGTGTAGTTTACTTCGTGCGGTCTCAGCTGACGAGAAGCATAAGCCACCACTTTCCCACTTTGCATTAGTACACAACCTAAACCCGTATGTGACGCATCACAGTAAACTATAAACTCTTTTCCCGCCTCAGGCTAAATCAGTACTGGCGCTTCCGTTAAAATCTTCTTCAATTTCTCGAAACTTTCTTGCTGTATATCGGTCCATACATACGGCACTTCCTTCCGCAATAGCTTAGTTAAGGGTGCAGCAATCAACGAAAACCCCTCAACAAAGCGTCTATAGTAACCAGCCAAACCCAAGAAACTCCAAATCTCAGCTACTGATTTTGGTGGTTTCCAATCCAACACAGCCTCAATCTTCCGAGGATCCACCCTTATTCCTTCGGCTGATACCACATGACCTAAGAAAGTCACTTCCCTTAACCAAAATTCACATTTACTGAATTTGGCATACAGTTGATTATCTCGAAGCAACTGCAATACAATTCGCAAATGCGAGTCATGCTCCTCTTCATTCCTTGAATACCAAAATGTCATCTATGAATACCACTACAAACCGGTCTAAATATGGTTGAAAGACCTGGTTCATCATATCCATAAATGCAGCTGGTGCATTGGTCAACCCAAACGGCATCACCAAAAACTCATAATGTCCATAACGAGTTCGGAAAGCCGTCTTGTGAATATCCGTTTCTTTCACCTTAAGCTGGTGATAACCCGATCTCAAATCAATTTTGGAGAAAACTGAAGCTCCCTTCAATTGATCAAACAGGTCATCAATTCTCGGCAGAGGATACCGATTCTTGATCGTCAATTTATTCAATTGCCTATAGTCAATACACATACGCATCGACCCATCTTTCTTCTTAACAAACAAAACCGGTGCTCCCCACGGGGACACACTCGGTCGAATAAAACCCCGATCTAGCAATTCTTGAATTTGAGCTTTAAGCTCTGACAACTCCTTCGGTGCCATTCTATAAGGAGCAATGGACACTTTGGCTGCTCCGCAAAAAGCTCAATACCAAATTCCACTTCCCGATCCGGAGGTACACCGAGAAGTTCTTCGGGAAATACATCCAGAAATTCCTTCACTGTTCTCACATCTTCCACTGATAACTCTTTGGCATCTAAAGCACTAATAAATGCTAAAAATGCTCCATACCCTTTTCGCACCAACTTTTCCGCCTTTAGCGCAGATATCACATTTGCCAAGTAATTCCTTCGCTCGCCTATCATAATTATCTCCTTATCCTCCACGGTTCTTATTGACATTCACTTTTCAGCATAATCCAATTTCACCCGGTGCTTAACCAACCAATCCATGCCCAAAATGATATCAAATTCTCCGAAAGGCAACTCCATCAGATTTGCCAGAAATATTTCTCCTTGAACTTCTAAGGGCACATCTCTAAACAGTTTATTTACCAACACCGACTGTCCTAAAGGACTAATTACCTTCATCTCACTATCGAAAATTTCAGATTCTAAATTCAAGTTGCCAGATATGGTGCTAGCAACATAAGAGTGGGTAGAACTAATATCTATCAAAGCAATAACAGGTACATCAAAGATGAAGAACGTACCAGTTATCACATCAGGTGCATTGCCCTCCTCGCGGCGTCTGACTACATAAACCAATCCTGGCTGTCTTGCATCCGTGTTGCCTCTAGGACCATTGCCTCGACCTGCTGCACCTTGACCACGTCCAGCCCCATTACCACCACGACCTGGTCCACGACCTCTCGGTGGTTGCTGAATTCCTCTTGCCGGTGGTGCATCAGTATTACGAGCTTCCTGAGTTGTATCCATTCGACGAGGGCAATTCCTATATTGATGATCCATTGAACCACATTTATAGCAAGCACCCGTTTTCTTCCAGCACTCTCCAGAATGCCGTTTCCCACAATCAGCACAATCTCGACTCTGATTCACAGTTACAGGTGTTCTACCTTGAGCTGGTTCATCATTCCGAGGCCTCTTCAGAAACCTTTTTGAAGAACCCGAATACTTCATATCTCTCTTGCCTCTAGCTCATTCCCGATTCTGACGTTCCGAGTTCTTAGCCTCTTCGGCTATCTTGGCCTTTTCCACAAGCGTGGCAAAAGTTCTAACTTGTTGTGGGGATATCAAAACCCGCAACTCATCATTCAAGCCATCCTCAAAGCGTACACAACGCTCATGATCCGTTGCCACTATTGTTCGAGCATAGCGACTCAAGCGTAAAAACTCAGCTTCATACGCTGCCACCGTCTTATTTCCTTGGACCAGATTTAAGAATTCCTTCCTTCGGGCATCCACATAACTTGTTCCCACATACTTCCCTTGGAAAGAAGCTTTGAAGAATTCCCAATTAACTAATGCAGCTTTAGTGCCTTCCCGGATAGTAAGCCACTATTGGTATGCTTCGTCCCTTAACAAAGACACCGCTCCTCTTAGTTTTTGTTCCACAGTGCACTCAAGATCGTCCATAATTCGCTCCACTGCCTCAAGCCAATATTCAAAGCGCTTTGGAGCTACACGAAACACCTCGAAAACCTCAAAGACCACTTGATTTCAATCATTCCGATATTGACCCACGAGCTGTTGGTCCAGTTCTGGTTCCAGCGACCCTTTCAAGGACTAGCAACATTGCTCGTGTCACAGCATTATCTTCATCCATATGGTCATGTGATCCCGTCTCACTTTCGAGTGACGCAGGTGCATCCATTTCCGGCATATGGTCCGGCGCTTCAATTGCGCCCCTAACACCTCGTCCTCTACCACGGCCACGTCTACCGCATCCACGACCACGTCCTCTAGTGCTCATGACGACTAATTTGATTTAATCTGATTAAGAGTTTTATGAATCAGAATACTATTTCAGTGTTTATTAACGATGTTTTATGAGATAAAAGAGATAGAGTTGTTTTCGCAATCATATCCTATTTTCTCAATCTCTACGGTTTTCAACACCTAAAACTAGAAGTTCTAGACTGTTTCTTACGATCATATCACAATGATAATAAACAATCAATATACAGATACTTACTTGACTTGGCGCGGAATGCTCATGGTGCCATACTACCTTTAAATCAAAAAGTCTAAAAATTTAAAAAAAAATTTCAAACAAATATCGTTGTTGAACCCAAACCACAGCCGAGTTTTGAAACTGGCTCTGATACCAATAAATGTAACACCCCAAACCAGGTCTATGCGTTTAGACGAGATTTGGTTTGTCACAACAATCGAACATTTATTTAATTCTCTAGTGATTAAAGTAAAACATTACTTCAAAACCTTTTGGAAATAGAGTTTAATAAAAATTTAGTACGATGATTCGAAATTGATGACTTAAAAAAATACTTGTTTGAAAATCTTATTATTTAAAATATATTTGTCAAAACCTTAAAGTAATTTTAAAAGAATTTGAAAGAATTTAAAAGAGTAATTTAGGTGTCCAAAATGTTATAAAACACAATATTTTAAGAAAACTTTAAAAATTTAACATAAGCCCATTTTGAGAGTCTTAAACAAAATTAAATCCATCCACACATAGAAATCCATAAAAACATAAATAGAGGTCTTATTACATCAAACCCAAAATAGTAATTAAAATAAGTAACTTAAATAAAGTTCATAGTTTATAAAACCCATGCTCGTAGTATGGCCTCCACCAAGTCATCCCCCGGCCCAAGTCCACATCAATTTCCATTACCTGAAATGGATAATAAAACGGGGTGAGTTACAAAGAACTCAGTGTGTAACTCACTTACCACCATTGTTGGGCCAGACCATCAAGGCATTAATTTGGGCTTGATCCCAATTACAAATTTCAACGATATAAAATGAAATAAATATATAAAATGCATGTAAAATGAAATTCCCAAACCAAGCCTAATTTTCCATCCGCTACACACCCCCGTACCAACCAGCACACCTGTGGGGATCAAGTCAACCCACCCCGCCAAACACACCAATCGTAAGCATTAAGCCTTTTTAATAATATTGTAGTGCACTACCGAACTAGATTGTAACATAGTCACCGAACTAGAGGCATTAAGCCAAAATTTGTGGTAGAGCCACCGAACTAGATACGTGGCCACAGGCCTTTCTTCTCTTCATCAAATCCCATCCCATGCAATTATGTATGAATAACAAACTTTAATCATAAAAATTTTATCAAGTAACCCATAATACAAATGAATATTTAATTAAACCTTTCATTTGGGCCTATTAACAATATAGTATTAAACTTTGGCCTATATCTCGAACTAGAGGGTTTTTGGCCCATTAACGATCTAGCAAACTTTGGCCCATATTTATCGATCTAGCAGTTTTATGGCCCAATTTATCGATCTAGCAGTTTACGGCCCAATTTATCGATCTAGCAGTTTTTCGTAAATCTCTCGGTTTTAACCGTTTTCATGCATTTACACAAAAATACTGATTACTACAAAATTTCTGATTTGGCCATTTTTACGATTTATCAAATTACTTACGGTTTAGTATCTAACCTGAAAGATAAGTGTGAAGTTACACACCTGGTTATGGTGAGAACTAGACTTTCCCGCTCGTCAACACCTATACGTATCACGATAATTTAGAACACTATAATTTATTAATAAAATCGATTTAAAAAAAATAACGATCTAAAATTTTACCCTCAAATTTTCGAACTACTTCTACTTGCGGTTTCTCCCCGATTGATGGTTCGTTAACCGAATCAAATCCACGAACAAATAATGGTTCGAGTATGCGAACGACTTGAACAATTGATTCTCCTCGGATGAACGTCCGCAACCCGGTGGAAAATCTTGGATTCCCGAAATAGCCCTTTGTTTATACTTAGGGGGATTAACGGAACCTCCCTTCTTCCGAACACTATACACCGCCCTTTTCTTCCCTATTTTGATTGTCTTCAAAGACAAAAGATCGTTAATCCAATCTAATATTACATTGAAATATGACTAAGGGTTTAAGGGTGAAATTTTGCTTACCACAAAGATCCTTGTTCCAAAATATGAGAATCAATCAAAACATTCCTTTATCACCTAAAATCGATTCCAACGTTCTAAGATACCCACGAACACTTGATTTCCGATCTTCCGTTATCGCACTAAAGTATAACAAATAAAAGCGTTAATAGAATGGCCGTTTATTTCGATCTAAGAAATCCTTCTTATCACCATCAAGATTCAGCCAAAATACTATTAACTAAACGTAAACTAGAAAAAAAATCCTTACCTATTGTCCACGTTTGAAAAGAGACAATTGAGAAAGATGTTTATGAATAATGGAGGATTCGGCTATGTATGATCAAAGAAAAGAGAGGAAGATTCGGCTATGGCACACTAACATTCGGCCATGAGAGAAACAATGGAGAAAGTATGAGTGAAAAGAAATAAAAACAAGAGAGAAGAGATGATGATAATGTTGTTTCGATTTTCAAAGAGAGGAAAAGAGAAAGAAAAGAGATGGGTTTAGTAGCATTGTGCAATCGGCAATGTGGAAGAGAAAAGAAAAAGAATGACTTTTGGTATAGGTGATTTCGGCACTAAAAGAAAAGGCACACAAAAAAAATGCTAAAGTAATGAGCAAAAATGACCAAATGGTCAAAAGATTTAGGCTTACCAATTGATCAAATTCGGCTAAAGGAGAAGGGTTGAGAAAGAATTGCAAAACTTGCACAAAAACTTAGAATGACCAAAAACAACTCCTAAACCTTACCAAGCTACAAGCATATTCGGCCAACCTCCCCCCTAGCCATATTGCCGTCCAAATTCATGGTCAAATGGCCATGAATTTGTTTCCAAAACATTTTCCTTGATACTTGCCCTATGTCCCCATATCTTTCCAAATTTTCTTGATTCCCTACCATAAGTTAGAAATTTCCTTATTCCTTTAATCTACTAACCAAAAATAACAAGTTCAACACTTACCATATTTATGCTTGGCCGACACTTACCATAGTAGAGCAAAAATAAAAGTTGTCTAAATGCTATTTAAGGGATTCGAACCTCTCCCCTCATGCTAATACCCATGCGCCATTACCATTTTGCCCTTTACTCATCTTATGTCACTTATTAACACTTATATTAACTTAAGTATTAATGACACTTGATCCACTTCAATAAATTTTCCAACAAAAATTATTCCTTACCCGAATAATTCTATACTCTGCTTCAGGACTATAATAAGCACGAAAAGTAATAAGAAAATTTTCCTTTATAGACTAATCACCAAAGCACATAATAAATCGATACTCGAACTTTCAAGGTGTTACAAGTATGCTCCACACGGCCCAGCACATGGGCGTGTGACTTGGCCGTGTGGCATAAGTCATTATACCCTATGATTTTGGCACGACCTAGCACATGGCTTAGCACACGGGCGTGTGAGGCCATTTTAAAGGGCACAGCTAGTCACACGGAGGTGTGGTTGGCCGTGTGACCCAAGTCAGAGAGTTACATGGGGTCGGACATGGGTTGAGACACGGCCATGTGATCCTATTTTGAATGTCCACACGGTCGAGCCACACGGACGTTTGTCCCCTGTATTTCATAAGTTATCGGTTTAGTCCTGAACCACTTCTAATGCATGTTTTAGGCCTCGAGGGCTCGTATTAGAGTCTATATGATAAATTTATGAGAAATGTATGTTCGTTTATGTAATAAGTCTGGTAATTCTCTGTAACTCGATTCCGGCGATGAATACGAGTTAGGGGTGTTACAGTAATGGTCAACGAAAGTGGTTGGTCATGGCCGACGGTGGTCGAGGGCAGCCTGAAGTAGCAACAACAACGACCCAATGACGATGGATTCAGTTATGATGGAAATGGAAGTCCATGGTGGCCATAGTAGTTTGATAATAGATCCTTTTGATGTTTTAAAAGTATTTTGTGGTTTTGGGGGAAAACCTAGCAATAATGATATTTGTCTTTCAACCAGAAGACCTAAAGTATGCTTTGGGGTAAACATTGTAATTTTATTTTATTTTTTTACTTTTTCTAGAATGGAATCATGAAAACTTTGGTTTGTTAAATTCATTTAATTTTATGCTTTTATACGATAGCATGATGATATTGTTGGAAAAATGAGTTTGGAAAATGCAATGGAAAATAAATTTAGGGAAAAACCAAAGTTTTAATTTTTTTTTCCAAAACAAGATCTTGGTTGTGATATCTAAAGTAATAAACACTTAATCAAATTTGTACATTTTTGATTCGTCTAGGATGAGTGCTTCAATCGAGTAGTCTTCTCCGCTATCCTCAAGCTCATGTCTACTGAGTGTGGGCTCGCTTTGAATCAGAAAACGTTTCACAAAAATTACCAGTGGGGTAATTTTGCAATTTCTCTAAACTTTTAGGCCAAGTTGTAAATCAGAAAAATATCTCTAAAAATTTTTTGGAATATCAGCGAATTTTTTCTCTACAACTTTCTCTTGAATTCAAGTGTGTGTAAATAATGACCTAAGGCTTTCTTTGTATAGGGAGAGTTTAGAGAGTTCAACTATGATTAAACTTAATCACTTAGATTTTCCAAATTCAATTTTCAAAAAAATTCTGTAATCAAATTCTCTAGTTGAATAATTGTTACGAGCACCTAATTTAATTCCACATCGAATAAATCGACTCAATTAAATTATTCCTAAAGTCGTAGAATTTTCTTCTGATTCAAATGCAGTCCGATTGAGCTTTTGTTGAGCTAGCGGAGGGACTAATCAGACATATATAATTAGGCTCTAGTGATTGCAATTATGTCCAGAAGTATTGTTTCGATAATTCACAATTACTTAATCATGTAGTCAGTCTACAAGAAGTACCATGATTGAAAACTACTTATTGTGTACTCTTTACGAAAGCAATTTATCCAACCGCTTTGTCCAATAACCTTGTCATGTGTGTCTTACCCTCATATGATATCCTTGATTCCTTTGAGTTAAATCCGTTCACTCAATATAATTCTATTTTATCTCATTGTCACCATTATGTCTTCTTAATGATTAATATGATCACTATCAACAAATTACTATGATAAATTGCTCGGTCGAGAATATGCAATCCGTGGCCACGTTCCATATTTATCAATCCACACAATGTCAATGAGAGGATATCATTAACTCTTAAATTGAGCTATGAATTCCACTATTGTTAGTAAAGCCATGCCATACACAAGTCATGTATCCCACATACTTGCTATGGTCTCAATCATCTTTAGAGCATAAGCCTTCACTTATATCAAAGCACATGAGTTGCATACGCATGGTTAGTGACTAACTCAGGATTTAGGTAAATCACACCATGAACGTTACAAGTGAACTAATTCACAAACGGATTCAAAATGAATTCTTCTTGGGTCCAGTCTAATGTATCATTCTACCAATGAATACATCTATGTTTTTACTCATGGAGTCAACTGCTCCGATAGGCAAGATTAACCATCTGTCTAATTGAAAATTTAGATGACATAATAATTCTTCTCAGTATTTGAATCAAATGCTCACTTTGATTTTTTTTACAGGATTACAGACTCATTTAGATTATCTACTTAAATAAGTTGTCTATCTCGTAATGTAAACATTCTTTACTGTGCTACTTATCTTCAATTTGAACTTGACACAATCAATGAGCTAATATTTAGTTGTCAGAATTTCGATATGCATGCAAAATATAAAGGACATAATAGTGAAATGTGAAATTAACTTTATTTATTTATCCATCGTTCAAATAAATAGAAAACAATTACATCTTTAATACAATATGGGCACATTTCCCAATAGATATTTGACTATAAAAGTATGTTCATGCATATATATGATAAGCATGCCATATAGTTTAGGAAAAGAATGCCACATGTACTTTTCATGCATTTATTAATCATTCATGATTGAAACCGGACATTAAAAACCTTACATGTTTTTAAAAGATAAAGTGGAAGATGGTCCCAAACAAGACCTACGGCTTCCATCAATGGTCGTTTGTGATGACATGAAAATTTAACTACCCAACAATAAGATTGTCTTGTGAATTTCACTAAGGAGATTTCCTGAAAGAAAGAAGAATTATCTTGTAATTGTATGATAGTTGGTCGGTTATGTGGTAAGTCTTATTGTCTCGAAATTATTCAATTGAGGTGTAAGTATACATAATCGTTGACAAGTAATAAAATAGTGAGTAATAGCTATCGTCTCCACAGGGATAGTTTATGCAAATCAAGTATTGCAAAATTAATACTTGGAAAATTGGTCAGTGGTGAAATAAATTAAAGTGTGATGGTTATATAATTATACTAAAACTAACCTAAGTATGCTTAAAATTAAAATAAACACACAAAAAATAAGTATGCACATTTTTAGAGTAATCACAATGGCATGCATGTGTTAGAATAATTTTCCTTCCTAACGTAAATCATTTAAACAAGGTTAAAAGATGTTACAGAGATTTCGTGGCATATTGATAATTTACTAACCCTAATTTTACAAATGGATCAGCTTCTCTCAAAGGCTTAAACTTAGCCTTTTGGTCTCCTTGCATGTTTCTATGTCAAGTCCGACTTCAATATTACCTTTCCAAGAATCGTCTAAGAAATCACACTTATTAAATATTTAAGTTTATCTACCATATGTCTATGTGCAATCAACTTAGTATTTTGATAAGCATAAATTAGATTATGTGAGGGAACAATAATATTTCTATACTAAAACAGTTTAACCATATAAATCCTAGGGTTATGCAAGGTAATAAAGTTCTTTCATTATTATTACTAATTTGACCTAATTTCATCATAGAAAGATCAAACATGCATCATTCAAATATTATTTCAATTAATTACAATCTAGTTTTGAATTAATAATCAATTCAATTGCATCTCTACATTTATAATGCATGAATAACATGTTCAATATTTTATCTAAATAAATAAATAGATCAAATGCATAGAACATCTTTAACAACATTAAATAATCTAAGCTACAGAATTTAAATAATTCTAACACCAACAAAATTAAGCAATCATGATTATATTAAAAGCAGAAAACTCAATTGCAATCATTTCTCTTGAATTGAACAAAAAAGAAAGATTGAAGGGAAAAGAAATTCTAAACTGTTTCTGGTGGTTCTTAGAGGCACAACTCACTTTGCTCTTCCTGCTTTCTTTTCTTCTTCCTGTGACTACCAAGCTTAAAAGCTCATAATGTTTCTGAACGGTTCTAATCTCAAAGCCTCACAAACACTGTTTGAAGAATGGAAAATGGGAAGTGAAAGAAGAGGGAAAAGAGAGAAGATATGATTAGTGAGTGATAAATGAAATGGAGAGAAAATGCCTCTCTATTTATACTAGTTAGGAGCCCCTTGAGTTTGCAATTTTTAGCATGATAATCCCCCTTTTTTCTCTCATGCATGGTTTGCCCTTATGTTAATCAAGGAAGGTGAATGACTTTGCTAAATTTAGCTAGCTCATGTATAATTCATGGGAAGGAGTTGAACTATCACATTGGAAAAATTTTGTGGCAGATTTGTTATATTCTACCAAGTTTTCAGTGCCTAAATTAATTATTTTTATGGACGGTTGGATTTCCTAAAGCCTAATTGGACTCTTTTCTTAGTGGACGGTTTGGGCTTCAAATTTGGCAGCAGGCTTTTCCACTTCAGTGAGCCATTTAGGAGCTGGGTCAAATTGAATTTAAAAGTCCAATAGGTTAATTTATAATGTCCCATGTCGATCAGCCATCAAGCCACGTCTGCATGGCCTCTGTTGCAGGAATGCTATAACATTAAGCATCAAATAGGTGAGCTTCAAAACTAACTTTTTCTTCTATTGCACAAAACAACGTCAAATTGGCAAAAATATGTCAAATTAGCATTTAAAAATGTAAGATTACAAATTTATCTTTAATTTTGCCCTACTTTAAAAATTTGTAACGAGACTACAAAATTTGCTATCAAAATATTCAGAATTTCCCATGTAATGTTTTAACTCTTGATTCGATGAGCAATTTTCAAAATAATGACTATCACTATAGTATACACAAGAAATATTCTCAAACTGGTTTGGCTACTGACTTGTCAAATTACCATTGAAACCATTAGAAGTAACGTTCTTAAGCATATAAGACATAAAAGATACCTGGGCTGCTAAAGAAGTAAGTGTGTCCGCTCCATGTACTCTTGCCACTCTTCTTCCTGCGGCTGCTCGATTAACTGGCCATTGAAATTGTTGTTAGAAATCCTTTCAGGAATTTCGTAAGCCTCATTGTAAGATTTTAAAAGAAGGGTTCTATTTGTAGAGGCATCCACCATCATTCTAGTATGAGCATTAAAACCAATATAGAAAGTCTCCATTTGAATGCAATAAGGAATGTCATGATGAGGACGCTTTCGTAATAAATCGTTGAACTGCTCCCATGCCTCATATAAAGATTTTTCATCAAATTGCTAAAATGAAGTAATTTATTTCAGAGCTTGCATTTAGAAAGGGAGAAAAGTATTTCATTAAGAAACATTCAATGAACTCTTGTCATGTAGTTATGGAACCGAATGATAAAGAGTTCAACCATGCTCGTGTTCTATCTCTTAAGGAGTATGAATACAATTTCAGTCTCAAGGTGTCTTCGATCACCCCGGCTGATTTGAACAAGTCGCTCACTTTCATGAATAGTCGAAGATGACGATGCAAATCCTCAATAGGCATCCCACTAAATTGACCCACAGTTTGAAACATTTGGAACATGATTGGTTTTAATTCAAATTGTGGTGCCTCAAATTCGGGTCTCATAATACCCAAATTGAGCTCATTGAAGAGAGGAACGACATGTGGTCGAATAGCGCAGTTTCTGTCATCAGCAACAATGATCAAATTTTGAGCATTATATGCAAATGCTCCTCCTTGAACATGTTGTAGAGGATCCATTATAACCTGAATAGTAACGAAAACTATGTAACATCTTCAAATTTAGAATTTATGTTTGTGCATTATATCTTGTGATAGATTAGTTAAAAATATTAATTGTGTAGGTTTTAAGGTTCTAAGAATGCTCAGGGTTGAGTTGGGCCTTAGTAAAATTTTTGTGTTTAAGCCCTTAAGGGGGGAGAAGGTAAGCGGCATCAATGCTTATAGAAATAAGTGGGTAAATTGCTAGCATAAATGAGCATATGGTAAAGAGGATGTGGCGTCACATGAAGGGCTTTAGGGGAAGAGGTTCAAATCCCACTTGGTACAAATTTTGATTATTTTTTGTGCTATTCATCCATAGTGTCGGCCATGGTGGAATTTAAGGCAAAGAAGACTTTTTAAATTATGGAAAGGTGGCTAAGGAATAAGGTAAGAATGAGGGTAAGGAAAGAAAAGAAAGAAAAGGAGCAAGAAGGGGGCTATGTTGGCCGGTTTTGGGGAGAATGTTTTGGAAAGTTTTGTTAGTCAATTTTTGATCCTATTGGTAAGGTATACATAGTTTGGGAAGGGGTTTTGGGTAGCCGAATTTTTCATTTGTCTTTTGGAAAATTTTGTGCTTGTGAGGCTTACTTTCTTTTAGCATGTTAGTGTTTTCTCTTCAAAACTCTCTTTCTTTGTTTTGGCCAAAATTCTCATTTCAATTTGTTCATCTTGTTCCCTTGTTGTGCCGAAACTCTCAATCCATCTATACTCATTCTTCCCTTGTTGCTGAAACACCCATCTCATATTGATCATCTTGACTATTTGGATCGTTTTCATTTTTGTGCCAACCGAAACTCCCTAACACTTCTTCCTATCTTACTTTTCTCTTTTCTCTTCACTAGCCGAACCTAGCAACACCTAATCTCTTCTTCTTCAACTCTTTTTCTTTTGTGTTGGGCACTCCTTTTTGACTTAATTGGTAAGAGACATCATTCCCCTATTTTCATCTTTATTTTCTTTTTCAACCTAGCCGAATATGTGTGTCCATCACTAATCGATTTTTCACTTTGTTTCTTTATCAAAATATATCTCCCCTACTCTCTTATATTATGTTCTTATTCTAGTGTAGAGTTATAGTGGGAAGGCCGAATCTATTACCTTTGATTCATCTGTAGCCATAAGCACAATCAGTGGGAATCGATTTTATAACCATTAAGGTAAGGGATTCGTTATGGTTCATTTTGATTTTTTTCGTTGACTGGTTAGTTTGCTAAACGGAATAGTGGTTATGACTAATCGTTTATTTTTAAGGACTAAATCGCTCGATCTATCCACTTGTTGATTCTACGGAAATAGCGGTAAGCCGAACCCTTTTTCCTTAGACAATCGATATATATATTGTAATATCATTTTGACTAAGATTTTATACGATGGAGGCTAGTGGTACCGATTTGGAAGGGAAAGCGATTGGAGAACATAAAAGAAGCGGATTTGCTATTTCTACTCCTAATTTCAAGCGAAGGGTAGTATTGGCAGTTCGAGATTTTCCACCGGGTTGTGGACCATCATCCGGTGAGAATCGATAAATCGTGGTCGTTCACGATTTTGAGAGTAAGTATTATAGATCGCTTAGTTTAGTTTGGATTAATAAAATCTCGTCCGTTAGATTAATCGATTGTTATGTTGTCATAGGTGCCGACGGTCAAGAGAGTTTAATACTTACCATAATCAGGTGTGTAATCTCACACCGTAATCCCGTAGAATTATGATTCGGTAACATGTCGAATAGTAGATTGTTCTTATTATACGACTAAAAATCGTAAAATTGGCATAAACGAGGAATTTGCTTAAAGTATACTATTTTGAAAGGTTTGACAAAATCGACATTAAAATTGTTAAAATTACAAAAATGCCCCTATGGGTCAAATTACAAAAATACCCTTATGGGCCGATTTATGAAAATGCCCTTATGGGTCGAATTACAAAAATGCCCCTAAAGAGCCGATTTGCTAGAATGCCTTAATGGGTCGAATTATTATTGTTTAAGTGGGCTGAGTCATTGTAATAAATTACTGGATTAATGATTGATTGTTTCTATATGTGGATATTATGTTTTATTATGTATGCTGCATTTTCATATATTGCATGGGTTGGGAAAAATGATGAAGAGAAGTGTAGCCTGGTGGCATTGCCGCAATAAAATGTTTATTATAATGTTTACGTATGATATCGGTGGCTTGGCCACAATAAATTATTATAAATGGCAATTTGCCTGCGATTTGGTGTGATTGGCGGGGTGAGTTGACTTGATCCCCACAGGTGTGATAGGCTGGTACAGGGGTGTGTTGGATGGACGGGTTGGGTTGCATACATGGCACGTATATATATTCTGTTATGTAAATGGGCTTAGGCCCAAGATGATGCTAAATGGGTTCAGGCCTAGTGGACAACGGTAAGGGGATTATACACTGAGTTCTAGTAACTCACCCCGTTTCCTTAACCCTTGCAGGTAATGTTCAGTAATGTGGACTTGGGCCATGGATGACTTGGTGGAGGCCATACTTTAGAAATGGTATTTTATTTTGAACTTTAGATTTCTATTTCTGTTCACTTTACTATTTCGGGTTTTTATGATGTAATAAGGCCTCTGGAGTATTTTATTTTTGCTTTATGTTTGACGTACTTTTATTTTGCTTGAATTGTTTTAAATGTAATTTTTTCTAAAAACTTAAATAAAGATTTTCCAAAATAGATTAACAAAGGGATTTCATTACAAACTTTTACAAATATTTTTAACTCACAAATTTTCTCTCGAATTATCAACAATATTTTCAAAAGTCATAGTTTATAAGATCTTTAGTTCAAATTATCGATTTATCAATCAACCTTCGAGGTTTGTAATACTTTATCAAATATTTCAAATCAAACTTGCTTTCTTGATTATAACAAATAATACCTATTTTAGTACAAATAAAAATGACTTAACATGTTTTTCTCATGTGACATGTCAGATCCGGTCATAGCGCATGGGCCGGGTTTGGGGTGTTACATTTTATGGTATCAGAGCCCGGTTGCAAAACTCGATTGTGGTTTGGGTTCAAAAGTGTTTTCCAAAGCTATTTAAAATCTTAATTTATACATGCATGTTCTAAAGGAAGTATGGCACCACGGGTATCCGGCACCAAGTCAAGTAAGTTTATGTTTTCAATTTACGATTATTGTGGTATGACTGTAGAAATACTCTAGAACTTTAAGCTTTAGGAGTTGAAACTATAGAGATTTAGACTTTAGGATACGTATTGCGAAAACAACTTTACTTTCTATACTCCATAAAACATTGTTTAATAAACATTGAATAGTATACTGATTCATAAGACTTTGAATCAGATTAAATCGAATTAGCAAATATGAGCGCTAGAGGATGTGGACGTAGTAGACGTGGCCGTGGTAGAGGCCGAGGTGCTAGAGTTGTGTCTGAGGCGTCGGGACATATACCTGAAATGGACGCACCTGCGTCACCTACGACTGAAGCTGGGTCACACGATCGAATGAAAGAGGATGATACTTTGTCGCAAGCAATGTTGGGAGTTCTGGAAAGGGTTGTTAGGGCAAGAACTGGGTCAGCAGCTCATGGGTCAATATCGGAGCGTCTCAGATTGAATGGAGCTGAAGTCTTTAGGGGTATCTCGGGTTTAGCCCCAAATGTAGCGAAGTATTAGCTGGAGGCGGTAGAGCAAATCATGGATGATCTGGATTGCAACGCCGAGCAAAAATTGAAAGGAGTGGTGTCTTTGCTGAGAGACGAAGCGTATTAGTGGTGGCTCACTGTCCGGGAAGGTACTCAGGCCGATCGTATTACCTAGGATTTCTTTAAGATGGCATTCCAGGGAAAATATGTCGGGGCTAGCTATGTAGATGCTCGGAGGAAGGAATTCCTGAATCTGGTCCAAGGAGGTAAATCTGTGGCAGCATACGAGGCAGAATTTCTATGTTTAAGTCGGTATGCCCGGGGAATAGTACCAACTGACTATGAACGCTGTATGCGTTTTGAAGATGGATTGCGCGATGAATTGCGGATACTGATGGCCCCATAGAAGGAGAGGAATTTTTCCATACTGGTGGAGAAAGCCAAGATAGCTGAAGAGGTTAAACACTTGGAGAGGCAAAATTGAGACAGGGATAGGGGCAGGAACAAGAGAGACTCTGGGTACTCAGGTTCTGCTAGAGGGTTTCAGAATAGGCCCAGGAGTGAGGAGCCAGCTTGAGCGAGAGTACCAGCTGCTAGTAATCAGTTACAGTCATGTGTGGATTGTGGAAAACTTCACCGGTGTGAATGCTGGAAGAGAATCGATGGTTGTTACAGATGTGGTTCCAAAGATCATCGGTTTAAGGATTGTCCTCGAAAGCCTGCTCAGGCTCGGGGTGTTCGTAACGATGTTGCGCAGCAAGCTAGAGGCGCTCAGCAGCCACTGAGAGGCCGTGGGCCAGGTCGAGGTGGTAATGGCGTAGGACGAGGTCAGGGTGCACCGGGCAGAGGTACTAGTAATAGGGGTAACGCGGAGGCGAGACAGCCAGGGTTGGTTTATGCGGTCAGACGTCGAGAGGATGGCGATGCACCTGATGGAATAACCGGTACATTCTTCATATCTGATGTACCTGTTAATGCTTTGATAGATATTGGATCCACCCATTCGTATGTTGCTTGTGCTGTATCTGGAAATCTGAACATTAGATCTGAGATTGCTGCTAGAGAAACAACTGTAATTAGAACTTTAGGACAGTCGGTGTTAGTAAATAATTTGTTTAGGGATGTGCCCTTAGAAATTCAGGGGGAAATATTTCTGGCGGATTTGATTGAAATGCCATTCGGCGAGTTCGACCTTATTTTGGGCTTGGACTGGTTGGTAAAACACCGTGCGAACTTAGATTGTGCTACAAAACAGATGGTGCTAAGAACTTCGGAGGATAAGGAAGTGATGATGATATGTGAAAGAAGAAACTATTTGTCTAATGTGGTATCTTCTTTAAAGGCAGAAAAGTCGGTGCGAAAGGGGTGTGGAGCGTTCTTAGCCTTCACCAGTGCTTTGGATGCCAAAGAGTTGTCAGTAGAAAGTGTCAGAACGGTGAAATAGGTTTCAGACATCTTTCCCGAGGAGCTTCCAGGATTGCTTCCCGATTGGGAAATAGAGTTTGGCATTGAGCTGTTGCCAGGAACGGCTCCGGTGTCCATTGCTCCTTATAGAATGGCGCTGAAGAAGTTAGCGGAGCTTAAAGCTCAAATTCAGGAGTTGTTGGATCGCGGATTCATTCGACCAAGTGTGTCACTGTGGGGAGCACTGGTTGTATTCATTAAGAAGAAGGATAGGTTGATGCGTATGTGCATCGATTATAGAGAATTGAATAATTTAACGATCAAGAACAAGTATCCGTTACTGAGGATCGATAATCTATTCGATCAGCTGCGAGGAGCTTCGGTGTTCTCGAAAATAGACTTGAGATCGGGATATCACTAGCTTAAGGTCAAGGAGGCTAATATTCAGAAGACTGTGTTTCAAACTCGTTATAGGCATTACGAGTTCTTGGTGATGCAGTTCGGGTTGACAAATGCACCAACTGCATTTATGGACATGATGAACCGAGTCTTCCAACCCTACTTAGACCGGTTTATGATGGTGTTCGTAGATGATATTTTGGTGTACTCGAAGAGTGAAGAAGAGCATCATTCACATCTGCGGGTAGTATTGCAGATATTAAGGGAGAAGCAACTGTATGCCAAATTCAATAAGTGTGAATTTTGGCTGAAGGAAGTGACCTTTTTGGGGCATGTTGTGTCTGTCGAATGAATTAGAGTTTATCCCCAGAAAGTCGAGGCTGTATTGGATTGGAAGCCACCGAAGACAGTGGCTGAAATTTGGAGTTTTCTAGGGTTGGCTGGATATTACAGGCAGTTCGTTGAGGGGTTTTCGTTAATTACTGCACCCCTAACTAAGTTGTTGCGTAAGGGAGTCCCATTTATGCGGTCAGATAAGCAGAAGAGAGCTTTGAGAAATTGAAGAAGAATCTAACATAAGCACCAATATTGCTTCAACCTGAGGCTGGTAAGGAGTTTATTGTTTATTGTGATACGTCACACACGGGCTTGGGATGTGTGTTGATGCAAGGTGGAAAGGTGGTGGCTTATGCATCTCGTCAATTAAGGCCGCATGAGGTGAACTATCCCACTCATGATTTGGAGTTACCTGCAGTGGTGTTTGCTCTGAAGATTTGGAGACACTATTTGTATGGTGAGAAGTCGATTATTTATACGGATCATAAGAGTCTAAAGTACCTCATTACCCAAAAGGAGTTGAATTTAAGACAACGGAGGTGGATAGAACTATTGAAGGATTATGACTTCTCAATCGAGTATCATCCTGGAAAGGCTAACGTGGTAGCAGATGCGTTGAGTCGTAAGGTGGTCGCTGTAAATCAGAGTTTTAAAATTTATAAAGAATGTGATCAAACCTGGAAACTAACTCTGACAACGATTAAAGGCAAGTGTACCTATCGAACAGTAGTATAGCTTAGGGAAGACAGAATATCGAACCCATAGGAATTAAGAGTACTAATACTAACTTTCTTTTTATTATTTAGCCTTAAAAATAGAGTGAAGTTGCTTTAAACTATATTGACGAAGACTAAACTAAGGACACAAAGACAAAAAAGATGAATAGGAAAATAACTTTGAAGGAAAACTCAGTTGATTACAACGATACCCTCAGGAAGAATCCACCTAGATTTCACTTGTTATCTAACCCTAAATTATATGATTTCTTTTACTTAGCTTGATCTGTAAGACTCTCTAACCTATATTAAACCCTCTCTCGAGGTGAATAACATCTAACCCTAGGTTAATTAGTGGAACTCTCATTCGCTCATAATAACCCCCTAGGATAGCAGTAAATCGATCAATGGACTCCCATATTAGGTTTCACCCTAATTCGGCAAAATCTTGTAACCCTATCTCTAGGCGTTCGATCAACTCCGCTTAATTATGTTAGATCTACTCTTAGGCAGGGTCTATTCCTCCTCCACCTAAGCACATTAGATTTGGATTAAGTAACATAATTAAGAACAAACTAATTAACTATCATATAACTTAGAAATCAAATAAAAAAATTCATCTAGGTTTCATCCCCTTCAGGTATCTAAAGGGTTTAATTCATAATGAATAAAAAGAACATCACAAGAGAAAAGATAAAACAAAACATAAGAAAAACCATAAAACCTCCTGAAGGAATTGAAGGAGAATCCCGCCGTCTTGAGTATAATTTCGGCTTCTTAGGATGGATCAACTGGCTATCTTCGTGTTATTCCCTAACTCTGACCTTCTCAGCTTGGCTCCTTGGCCTAGTTTTGACACCGGTTTTGGCTTCTGCCGAACTCCTCTTTCAAGTTGCCCCCTTTGGTGTTTATATAGACTTTGTGATGTCTTACTTGACCCCTAAGTATCCTAATTTAAGTAGAATTCCTACTAGGGTATTTGAATAGGCTTTGGAATGTGTTTATTTGCCTCCAAGTATCCTTTCCTGAATGAAATTGCTCTTTCCAGCGACAGGGGCACGGCCATGGCACACGCCCATGTGAATCATGGCCAGGCCGTGTTTTGG
Organism: Gossypium bickii; assembly: GCA_025503065.1. Taxonomy (NCBI): domain Eukaryota; kingdom Viridiplantae; phylum Streptophyta; class Magnoliopsida; order Malvales; family Malvaceae; genus Gossypium; species Gossypium bickii. The sequence continues at coordinate 45,033,417 of CP106716.1, forward strand.
ACTTTTAATAAGGCACGGTCGTGTTTATCGGGGTCCAGGCCGTGTTCTAGTAATTTAATGAGGCACGACCGTGTGGCTTGAAGTCCAGGCCGTGTCGATTTCGTGAATTGGCCCGTTTTAAGCCCGTTTTACGTTCTTTTCATCCTTTGGTGCTTTCCTGAGTATAAGACATGAAAATAAAGGATTAAGAGCACCTTTTTACATAAATCGAGGCTTAAATTATCCAAAAGCGTGCTAAATGTGGGCCTAAAATATGTTACTTTTGCTGTTTATCATAAGGTGATATCAAATTTGAGAGCAATGTTCGCTCATCTCAGTCTTTATGAAGATGGTAGCCTGTTAGTCGAACTTCAGGTGAAGCCTGTTTGGGTAAGCCAGATTAAGAAAAAGCAGTTGATAGATGAAGCATTGGGTTCTCGACTTCAACAAGTGGAAGGTAGTGTGATAGGGGATTTTGGATTGAATAGTGATGGAGTATTGTGTTTCCACGAAAGAATGTGTATGCCCAAGGATTCAAAATTAAGGCAAATGATTCTACATGAGGCGCATAGTAGTCCATATGCTATGCACCCCGGGGAAAATAAGATGTACCGAGAACTACGTGAGCAGTATTGGTGGCCAGGGTTAAAACGGGAGGTTACTGATTTCATGGGTAAGTGCTTAACATGCCAGCAGGTGAAGGCGGAACATCAATTACCGTCAGGGTTGCTACAGCCAGTGAAAATTCCATTATGGAAATGTGAAAGGATAACGATGTATTTTGTTAGTGGGTTACCCTTAACGCCTACTAAGAAAGATTCTGTACGGGTAATAGTTGATCAGTTAACAAAGACTGCTCATTTCCTACCTGTTCGTACGGATTATTTATTGTAGAAGTTGGCCAAGCTGTATGTAGCAGAGATCGTAAGGTTACATGGGGTACCAGTGTCTATTATATCGGATAGGGACCCTAGGTTTACATCACGTTTTTGGAAGGCTTTACATGAAGCTTTGGGAACAAGGTTAAATTTTAACATGGCGTTTCACCCGCAAACAGATGGTCAGTCAGAGAGGGTTATTCAGATTTTGGAAGACACGTTAAGGGGCTGTGTGATCGACTTCAAGGGTAGTTGGGAAGATTTTCTACCATTGGTAGAGTTTGCTTACAACAACAGCTACCAATCCAGTATCCAGATGGCACCCTACGGGGTGTTGTATGGTCGTAGGTGTCGTACTCCTACTTGTTGGACTGAGCTAGGGGAGCGATAGTTGTTGGGTCCTGATTTGATCTCGGAAACGGAGGAAAAGGTTAAGGTAATTCGGACACGATTAAAAGAAGCTTCGGATAGACAGAAATCGTATGCGAATCTGAAGCGTAAGAATATAGAATTTGCGGTGGGTGATCAGGTCTTTTTGAAGGTCTCACCTTGGAAGATCTTTAGATTTGGGCGGAAAGGCAAGTTGAGCCCTAGATTCGTCGGACCCTACCGTGTACTGAAACGTGTTAGACCAGTGGCTTAGCAACTTGAGTTACCTCCAGAGTTAAGTCAGATACATAGTGTATTTCATGTCTCTATGTTAAGGCGTTATCGTTCGGATCCATCTCATGTTGTACCAGTGGAGGAAGTTGAGTTAAGACCTGACTTGTCTTTTGAAGAGGAGCCAGTACAGATTTTATATCTAGACGTTAAGGTGCTGAAAAGGAATTCGGTACAATTAGTTAAAGTTCTATGACGTAGTCATGGATCAGAGGAAGCTACATGGGAGCCAGAGGACGTGATTCAGCAACAATATCCTCATCTCTTTAATCAGGTAAATTTTGAAGCCGAAATTTTCTTTAAGGGGGTAGAATTGTAACATCCTGAAATTTAGAATTTATGTTTGTACATTATATCTTGTGATAGATTAGTTAAATATATTAATTGTGCAGGTTTTAAGCTTCTAAGAAGGCTTGGGGTTGAGTTGGGCCTTAGTAAAATTTTTGTGTTTAAGCCCTTAAGGGGGGAGAAGCTACCTGCCTACTACTTTGCTCAGATGCCAGCCCACAACCTGGTAGCCAATCGTGAACCGCAGACACAGCCCTCTTCTTGAACTTAGGGGCTGGGGTCACAGATCCAACCCCTCATAACGCTTGGCTGGCATTAGAGTCCATGAACACCTTTGGTCACTAAATCAGAATAACGCACAGAATACCGACAAATAGAGACATAAACCCGAACGAATAGATCCCTTACCTAGGTTGTCAAATCCCGGAGATTCAGTGACTTAGACCAAAGCACTGATCGAGTACCTAGTCGACTAACACCAAGCCTTTCTTAACACCCTTCAATCGGCCAAGATCCTACAAGATTTAGTTACTGCCTTCGGCATTTAACACAATAAGAAAAGATTGGACGGCAGAGACACTTACCACAACGCTAGGAAAACCGATTGGGAGTGGATAGATAACGACGATCTGCTACTACAAGAACTGAAGAAACGATTATGAGAGCCAAAGGAATTCGGCTAAAGAACTACCCAAAACAGATGTCAAATCTCGGCTTTTCTTCCTATAGAAAACGATAGAGGGAAGGGAATAGAGATGAAAGAGATTTGGCCAAAGTGCCAAGTTCTTTACCCCAAATGCCGAAGTTTGCTCCACTATGCACAGAGAAGATGAAAAGAAGGGTGATCCTTAACAGTTGATATTCGGCCAAAGTGTTGAAAAAGAAAAGAGATGAGTAGCAGGGGTTTCGGCAAGGGGTGAGGCTTCAGAAGGATTTGACTAACAACAAAATAAGAGTGAAAAAGATGGAGAGGAAGAATGGTAGATGAGGTTTCGGTTCTTAAAGGATATGGCAAGAAAATGAATCACAATTGATGAGTGGAGAGCAAGGTGGGTTTGGCCAAACACAAAAGAAGCAAAAAGAAAAAAAATGAAAAGAGGTTTAGGAGGGGTTTCAGTTTTGGGGATTGAAGAGAAGAGAAAAGATCTAGGTTCCCAAATGGTCTTCTAGTTTCAGCTATGGTTAAGAGATGAGAAGAGATGAGAGTAGCTTAGGTGTTTTTCGGCACTAGAGAGATTGAAAGAAGAAAGGAAGAAAACAAGTGCACAACGTGAAATGTGGGAGTGGTTCAATTCGGCACAAAAGAAAATAAAAGAAAAAGACCCTAAGTGCTTTCTAACTAGCTGAATGCTACACCTCACCAAAGCCTATACCACATTCGGCCACCTCCTCTATCTAGCACCCAAAAAATCAATTCCCTTTTCCCATACAGAGTTCAGGATTCGGCCAACTCTAAGCTCCCATGTCCATCTCCACAAAAATCTCCTGACCACTCATTCAAATCTGTTTGAATGATTCAAATCCCTAAATTTCCTCTCTTCCACTCATTCAAATCCTGTTGACTCCTTCCACACTCATCCACTAGTGTCCATCCTGAGCACAATTCTCCCTTGTAACACCCCAAACCCGGTCCAAACACCCCGACCGAATCTGGTATGTTACGGGGAAAACGAGTTTGAAAATTTCGAATTTGTACTAAATAGAATTGATAAAACTTTGTTTCGTTTGAGAAACAGTGGTTTAATTTTGTTACTAAAACGTTTAGACTTAGTAAAAATTTGCGTTCAAGTTTGAAAACAATTGATTTTCATATGCTTATAAAATCGATCATGATACCCGATGGTATAGTTTAAAAACACTTTGCGTTATAATTTGAAATCATTATCTTTCCAAGTTTTAGTAAACTTCATACCAACTTATTTGTTAAGGCATATTAAAATCAAACTTAAGACATAATATCAAAAGGCAGAATTTAAAGGCTTTTTACAAATCCTGAAATAAACCCAACTGAAAGTAAATTACTAAAGTACCCAAAACATAACATCTGAGTAAAACTTTTATTCCGCATGGCATGAGCACCCCGAGTCCATCCCGGCTCCATGTCCGCGTCTACGAGTCACCTGAAATGTCAAGGGAGAGGGTGAGTCGAGCGACTCAGTGTGTAAATCCCGCTCCCAATAAAACATCATGCTAACACACATCATACATAGCAACATAATTAATGCAACCCGATCCTAACCATCCATACACCTTTTCTACCCCGTGTGGTACCAAACCACTGGTGGTGCCAAACCACTGGTGACGTATAGTCACAATGTGTTACCAAAACACTGGTGTCCCAAAGACACAATATCCGTCAATGTGGTACCAAACCACTGGTGTCCCAAAGACACAATTGTGCTACCAAAGCACTGGTGACCGAAGTCACAAATCCAAGGATGATGGGGCCAACCCATCGTGTGATACCAAATCACTAGCAGACGATCCCATATCTCATGTGGGGCCAACCCCACGGTGGTCAAACCACAGGGACTAGTCGCAATGAGGTGCCAAACCTCCGGTGTCCCAAAAGACACAATGTGCTACCAAAGCACCGTGGCCGTAGTCACAAAATCGGTGATGGGGCCAACCCATCGTGTGTTACCAAAACACCGGCGTCAATCCCAGATAATCATCTGTGGGGCCAACCCACCGTGGTACTGAGCCATCGGGACGAGGCACGAGGTACCAAACCTCTGGAGGTGCCAAACCTCTGGTGTCCCAAAGACACAATGTGTGCTACCAAAGCACCGGTGCTCGTCGGCCTGAAAATATCACTGCTCCCTCCACTCGTATTACCCATCAACATACCATACTCATGTAATCATGCATATCATACAATCATGCATATCATGCCAATATGTCTAATCTCATACCCCATGTCACATATATCCATAGTCATGATTTCATATAGATTATCAGTAACTCATAATAATATTAACACTGACTTACCCGAGTCCACGATCATACCCATTAGGGTATTATATCAATCATCACTGTTTCATTAATCATCACACGATTATCAATCATATTACTAAATATAAGTGTGTTAGTATACACACCTGATAATACGAGTCCAAAGATCCCTACGAACGATCTATGTCCTTCGATTGTCAAGCCCCTAAAACAATCGGCCAACATAGGATTAAGCACTAAGACCATTCGGCCAAAGACATATAAACCCAAAGGGGTTAATTTCAATCCCTTACCTTGAAGGTGATTTGGTTTCCTACCAAATCCGAGTCAAGCGATGATTCCTCTTCCAACAATCAAGCACCTAATAAACCAATAGTTAATCACTAATCACTTTAAACTTAATCGAAATCAATCCGACCATAATCGGCCCTTAACCAAACCATAACCAACAAAAACCAAAAGAGGGAGATATGGCCATTCGGCCTTGCACTTACCAACACCCAATCACCAAAATTCGGCCAACCCAACACCAGGGAAGAGAGGAGATTCGGCCAAGGCTTCAAAAGAAGAGGATTCGGTCTTTAGGTGTTCAACACCCTTGGGTTCGGCTTAGAGAAAAAGAATGAGAACAAGGGTGAGAAGAGATAGAGAAACGCACTAGTACTTAGGAAAGAAGGAAAATAAAAGATGAATCCAAAAGAAATAAGAGAAACGGTGGAGGTGTTTGGAAGATGAGAGTTTCGGCTATTAAGAAAAGTTGACACAAAATAATTTCGGCAACTAGATGTTTGCACATTCGGTTTCAAAAAGAAAGTGAAAGAAATTCTTTAGGCATTCGGTTTTGAAAAGGAAAAAAGAAAGACTTACTTGAAGGAAATTCGGCTAACACCTTCTCAAAAAGGCAACACAGGTTCGGCAATTGAGAGCTTACACTTTCGGTTTTGGTATGGCAAAAAGGGAAAATTTGCTTCTAAAGATTTTGACCGAAAACACCAAAACTCAAAATGAATTTCGGCACTATCACACACCCACACTACCAAGCCGTCACTCCCCCCCCAAACTCCCCCTAAAATTCGGCCTCAATCCCCCCATTCACTCCACTCCACAAGTTCAAAATATTTTGAACAAGTCAACATCCTAAAATTCCTCTCCACCCACCATTCGAATGTGAAGACCAAGTCAATGGCGAGTTTGAACGCCAACAAACTCCTCCTCCATGCCGTCCCAAAAAAGAAGCCAAAAGGGGACTTTGCAGCTCGAACACAAGGCCTACATCCCTGCTTTAGGCGTTACCCACTCCAAGCCTTAGTGGCGCCTGCATTGCCACTCCACCAACTTGTTTCTTGTGTAACAAAACCACGAATAAACCTCTTATACCCCAGCTCCAACAGCTCCCCTGACTTATCACCCAAAAACCAAAATTTTCCCACTCACTCAGGCATACACCTAGCCTATAATTAAGTCCCGAAACTACACAAACAACAACATAGCATACCAAACACATGCAAAACATGCAACCATAAAATAGCCCCTAACCCGGGATATTACATCCCTTGTCCTGGCGTCAAAAAGAACAGGCAGAAAGGAGATTTTCATAGCTCGAACCAAGGCTCTCCAGCTCATATGAGGCGTCACTCCCTTGCTCCTTAAGTGGCGCCTCCCTTGCCACTTTGCCGCTTGGATTCATGTGTCAAAACGCACCACTAATTTCCCTTAACTCCTGCCCTATCCGGCTCCATCCTTCCAAGTGCTCAAAAGGAAACATTTTGCTATGACTCTGGCCTACCCCTGGCTTATGCCTAGACCCTAAAATAGCCCAAACTAACATGACAACCATACTATACACATGCACACATACAAAATGCAAAGACCTCATTTTAAGGATGTTACAGGGCCGAATTACGAAAATGCCCCTAAAGAGCCGATTTGCTAGAATGCCTTAATAGGCCAAATTATTATTGTTTAAATGGGCCGAGTCATTGTAATAAATTACTGGGTTAATGATTGATTGTTTCTATATGTGGATATTATGTTTTATTATGTATGCTGCATTTTCATATATTGCATGGGTTGGGAAAAATGATGAAGAAAAGTGTAGCCTGGTGGCATTGCCGCAATAAAATGTTTATTATAATGTTTACGTATGATATCGGTGGCTTGGCCACAATAAATTATTATAAATGGCAATTTGCCTGCGATTTGGTGTGATTGGCAGTGTGAGTTGACTTGATCCCCACAGGTGTGATAGGCTGGTACAGGGGTGTGTTGGATGGACGGGTTGGGTTGCATACATGGCACGTATATATATTCTGTTATGTAAATGGGCTTAGGCCCAAGATGATGCTAAATGGGTTCAGGCCTAGTGGACAACGGTAAGGGGATTATACACTGAGTTCTAGTAACTCACCCCGTTTCCTTAACCCTTGCAGGTAATGTTCAGTAATGTGGACTTGGGCCATGGATGACTTGGTGGAGGCCATACTTTAGAAATGGTATTTTATTTTGAACTTTAGATTTCTATTTCTGTTCACTTTACTATTTCGGGTTTTTATGATGTAATAAGGCCTTTGGAGTATTTTATTTTTGCTTTATGTTTGACGTACTTTTATTTTGCTTGAATTGTTTTAAATGTAATTTTTTCTAAAAACTTAAATAAAGATTTTCCAAAATAGATTAACAAAGGGATTTCATTACAAACTTTTACAAATATTTTTAACTCACAAATTTTCTCTCGAATTATCAACAATATTTTCAAAAGTCATAGTTTATAAGATCTTTAGTTCAAATTATCGATTTATCAATCAACCTTCGAGGTTTGTAATACTTTATCAAATATTTCAAATCAAACTTGCTTTCTTGATTATTACAAATAATACCTGTTTTAGTACGAATAAAAATGACTTAACATGTTTTTCTCATGTGACATGTCAGATCCGGTCATGGCGCATGGGCCGGATTTGGGGTGTTACATTTTATGGTATCAGAGCAATCATGATTATATTATGATTATATTAAAAGGTAATTTAAATCAGTTGCAATCAAGTTTCTTGAATTTAACAAAAAAAAAAGATTAAAGGGAAAAGAAATGATAAGCCATTTTCGGTGGTTCTTAGAGGCACAACGCACTCTGCTCCTCCTTCATTCTTTGCTTCTGACTGCCAAGCTTTAGAGCTCCTAATATGGCTAAATGGGGCTGCTCTCAAAGCCTTGTAAACACTATTTGAAGAATGGAAAATGGGAAGTGAAAGAAGATAGAAAAGGGAGAGGAGATGGTGAGTGATGATGTAACAGCCCGATTTTGGGCTTAGTCGGAACAGTGGTTTCGGGACCACAAATCTAATGTGGAGAAATTTATTTTATTTACATTTTTATGGTCTACAATTTCACGGAATGATTTCGTGAAAATCTCATTCAAAAATTTTGACGTTTGGGCACTCAATTTAGTTAAAAGGACTAAATTGTAAAAAGTGCAAAAGTTGAGTTCTACATGTTAGACGTGTCCAATTGTTATGAAATTTTAAACTGGAGGTCCTTAAATGATAATTAGGCCATTGGTTAAGTTTGTGGACAAAAATGGACATGGATGGGTATGTTTCAAAAGTTTTTTTAAGGGACATTTTGGTAATTTAATGAATTAAATGAATTAAAAACAAAATTTAAATGCACATTTGTCCATCTTCAAGCTTAGGCCGAATTTAACATGTGGGAAGCCATGGATAGGGTTTTCAAGCTTTCCATGCTTCATGGTAAGTCCATTCTAGCCCCATTTTTTATGTTCTTTACGTTTTTAGAGTCCCGGTAACTTGATTTAGCTTATTCTAGCAATAATTTCACCTAGGGTTCATATTTGGAAAAATAGCCATAGGTGAAATGTGTTTATTTTGATGTTTTATGGCAGAATATGAACCTTAGAATTATGTTAAACAACGTTTACTAAGCGATTTTAAGTGAAAATGAGTAAAACGACATAATCGGTAAAAATACCTAATGTACATAAGTGCATGTTAGAGCAAGAATTTGATGTTGCCATAGAAGGGAAAAATGATCAGCATGTTATAAAACAGAATAATAAGGAATGAAGTTTAATTTTTGAGCCTAGGGGCAAAATCATAATTATGCAAAAGTTTAGGGGCAAAATTGTAATTTTTCCAAAGTTTGAGTTAGGGACTGTTTTGAGTATTACATTAATTAAGTGAAATGTGATGTCTTAGACCCCGAAAAACGAGATTTGGATCTAGAACAGGAGAAAAATCAGAAATCAAGAAAGTTGGTAAAATGACCGTTTTGGTATTGAGGTAAGTTCATATGTTTAATAAGCATTTAATTATGCATATTCGAATGATAAGTTGATATTTTGGCCATAAATACTATAGTATTGAGTTTCAGATATAATGATTAATGTTCGATAATAATTCGATATTGGAGAGAGAACTTGTATAATTTATATGTAGACTATATTTTGTATTATGGCTTTGTATGATAACAAGAAAGTATTGACTAGCATAGTTTGATGAGAATAAGTTAATTTGATGATATGATGAGATTGAGAATGTAAGTATGTAACATCCTGGATTACAGCCTATGCATTAGTATGTCTTATGTGTTATGGATGTGATGTGTGCATTTTTAGAATCTTGGAAATGTAAGGAAATGACTTGGAAATGTAAGGAAATGACTTGTCTTGGAAATGTAAGGAAATGTCTTGGAAATGTAAGGAAATGTTTTAGAAATGTAAGGAAATGCTTTAGAAATGTCAAGTTTAAAGTTTAAAAGAGGGACATGAAGCAAGGTGGTCTTAAGAGAAAATGTATGTGAAATATGACATACAAATAGCCTTGGTAAAATGGCTACAAGGCGCCACTTAAGGGCCTAGCAAGTGACGCCACATACATAGGCAAATGGGCCAAGGATCGAGTCGCATGGGAAGTAAATAAAGAATTTTATTTTTGCTACAAGGAGCAGAGAGGTGGACGGTATTAAGGCTCTTAAAAGAGGAGTTTTATTCTCTTTAAAATTCGGCAAATAGATAGATAATGATGGATTATTATTAGTATTATTTTTATTAAGAGATGAGAGATAATTGTTGGATTAAATTTATATTAATTGGAATAAGGTGATAATTAAAGAGATAAAGCTATCAAAATGTGGAGAAGTGGTGGCCAAGTAAGGGACTCTAAGTTAGTAATTTAAATACTAGAGGAAAAGAGGCCATTCATTCTTTCTTTCAACTCTCTCTCTGCTGAATTCTCTCTAGCAAATATCTCCTTTCTTCATTGTTTGGCCAAGCCGAAAATACACCTTGTGTAGCCGAAACTTCATTACCAAATTGCTCAACCCTTTTCTCTTCGTCTTTCATAAATTTTCAAAAGCCCAAAGTAAGATCTCTCTAGGCCATAGTCGACTACTCTCCAAGTTTCAAAACCGAATATCCTGTGTGGTGAGAGATAGTCTGCCACGATTTCTTTAGTAGAGGTAAGATTAAGTTTGATTTCTATTCTTTCCTTTAAGGACTTGTCGAAATTCCAGAGGCTAATTCTTATTATTATTCTTTGACCGAAATCTTAAGGAGAGATTTCAGGATATTTGCTAGTGTCGACTTTTAAGGAGAGATAGTTCGAGATCTAGCCAACCAAGGTAAGTGCATATTCGGCCAAGGGCTATGTAATGGTGATTTAAATGTTAGAAGTGGAATCTAACAGGTATCCTGTAGGTTTCGACATCTCCATAGCCAAGGGATACTTTCGAGATTTGGAAATCGCAAGGTAAGTGCCTAAGTACAATCGGCCAAGGCCATGCTTGGTATTCTAGATCTATTGCTTATTTGTTTAAAAAAAAAAAGCTGAAAACTAACTAGTTAGGAGTTTTGGTGGCTAGCCGATTACAAGGGTGTGCATCACAAAGTGTTCGGGACTTGATTCTTAAGTCAATCGGCAGCAAGGTAGGTTTTAAGTGTACTAATCCTATTAGGATTTGGTCTTATAGCCGAATAGGCTCTTTGCTAACCTATTAAGGTTGGCCGAATGTAGGGATTTAAGATCTAAGGCATTAGATCAAGCTTTTCGAGAAATCAGTGACTCAATAAGAATACCAGGTGTGTACCCCACACTAACTTTTAATAAGATTTATGGCAATATTTAATATTTGTATGTTTATAAGAATGTGAATATGGCTAAGGTGCCATGTAATGGTACAAAAGTACTCAGGTATGTTTCCTACTCCTACTAGGAATATGAATATATGTTATGACACATATGTGAACAGTGATAAGAATGTGAAATTAGGCATGTTAATGCATAATATGTATGATATGGGGCATATGGGTTATATGAAAAAGGGAAGTGAATGTGGTGACCTAAGACCACGATATCTGAATGTGGTGACCTAAGACCACGATATCTGAATGTGGTGACTTCGGTCACATTATCTGAATGTGGTGACTTAAGACCACGAATATTTATAAGGGCGATGAGCACGTCGACTGCAGCGACTGCCTTCGATGGTGTGTAGCGGATGGAGGGTTGACTTAGTAGTCCCCATGGTGCGCAGGTTGGTACGGGTGATGTGTAGCAGATGGCTAACTAGGTTTTGGGTCCGGGTTGCATCATTTTTAATTTAATGATATATGAATATGTATGTTATGAAATGCCTGAATTTGTTAAGACTTAGTGTTGTAGTACACATTGAGTCTGTTGACTCACCCCGTCGTGGGAACATTTTTCAGGTGATGAACAGTGATGGACCGGGGTCGGCAGGAGCTTAGTGGTGGCCATGCCCAGCAAGGAAATTATTATGTGGACCCTTAATTTTTCTAAGTATTTTAAATTTCAATTTGGGTTTTTATTTGATGTAATAAAGCCATAGTGAACTATGTTATTTTCTATTTTATTTACTATGTTACGTAATTTTATTTATTAGAGATTAAGTCAATTTAATTTAAAATAAACTTTAAATATTTTGTCACTTGAAATTAAATGGGTTTCAATATAAAATAAATTTGTTTTCAACTCGAGCCCAACCCACCAGCAAACTATCTTTTAAAACACACAGATTTTCAAAGTAATAAAAGAATTTTTAACCGGTTTACTTCGAGGAACATACCAGATTCGGTCCAGGCTCGTGGGCCAGGTGTGGGGTGTTTTAGTTTGGTATCAGAGCCCGTTTCAAACTCTCGGCCTTCGGTTTAAGGTCCAAAACGTTATCAAATCGAGCCCAAGTAAGTTTTAATGAAAATATTTTATGAAATAAGCAGGTTTTCTGGCATGGCACCCAAGTCTCCGACCTGCAGTCCACCAGGTAAGTACTTCTATCCATTTGTGTGATTTATAGTATGATGTGTAGAAGGGTAGAAATGGAATGGAACGTAGATTAGCATGATAAGTACTTGAACCCTAGGACTAGTTTTCCCCAACATTTACATAAGACTTAAGTGCCTAGTTAAACAAACCTATGGTTAAGTCGTCGAGTTAGGGTGTGGCAACCATGGTGCGCATGTCTAGAAATGAATCCGAAAGAGCCTGGTACTTAAGCAGTCCTAGTGACTCACCTCCTCTTCGCAGGAATCCTACCTGGTGCGTAGCTACGGTTCATCCTAACCATGAGGACTTATTCATAGGCTAAACCCAATAACTAAAACCCGAAAGGGACTAGCCATGTTTTTATGGAAACCCTAGTTTTAAAATCCCCAAATTTACCTTTTTGAATAGTAACAAAAACTTATTTTTAGAAAGTTTTCAAAATATTCCCAATTTATAAAAATTACCAAAATGCCCCTAGTGGCGAAATTACAAAAATGCCCCTGGTTTCTAAAAAATTACCGTACTACCCCGATCTCAAAAAAATTTTCCTTATTTTATAAAATGACTAAAAATTCTAGATCACAAAATATCAAAATATCTTGATTTTGGAAAATTACAAAATTGCCCCTAACGTACAAAATTACCAAAATGACCCTAATTCCCAAAATTTTTGCAACACCACCATTTTGGAAAACAAATTCTCAAAAATAACCCTAAAGTTTTGTAAAATCACATGCAATACCCTAATTTATTGAGCTTTACAAATTTACCTCAGTTAATTACCAAAATACCCCGAGTTTCAAAATTACCTAAAATGCCCTTGATTTCAAAATTTCCAAAAATACCCCGGGAACACAAAATTACCAAAATACCCTTATTGACAAAATCACCAAGGAACCATATTTTGAAAAAAAATTATGAAAATACCCCTGTAGGACAAATTACGAAAATACCCCTGGGATAGGAATAAGGCAAAGAGTGTTCGAATAGTGAATGTGGGTGGTAGATACCACTGAATAAATATGTCTATGTTGATGAATGAATGTGCCTCTATTGAGGAATGAAGGTGTCTCTGTTGATGAATGTGAATGTGATTCTCTGAATTCGAGTAGTAAACTTGAACTGAACCTTTGTGTGATCGAAAGAATTACTTCTAAATATCTCTATTTCATAAAATTGTTCACGGTTAATAAGTGGAACAAAAATTCTGATGCGTAAAACTCTTTAATCGAATTAAATCGCGACGTTAGAAATGAGTTCTAGGGGACGTGAACTTAGAGATTGTGCCTAGATGGTATGATGGTTCTATTAAGATCAGAGTGCGCAGCATAAGCGTAGTGTGGTGAGAAGGAATGCAGTTAGCCAAGTAATTTTGAGGACGAAATTATTTTTAAGGGGGTAGAACTGTAACATCCTGGATTACAGCGTATGCATTAGTATGTCTTATGTGTTATGGATGTGATGTGTGCATTTTTAGAATCTTGGAAATGTAAGGAAATGTCTTGTCTTGGAAATGTAAGGAAATGCCTTGGAAATGTAAGGAAATGTCTTGGAAATGTAAGGAAATGTCTTGGCTTGGAAATGTAAGGAAATGTCTTGGAAATGTAAGGAAATGTCTTAGAAATGTAAGGAAGTGCTTTAGAAATGTCAAGTTTAAAGTTTAAAAGAGGGACATGAAGTAAGGTGGTCTTAAGAGAAAATGTATGTGAAATATGACATACAAATAGCCTTGGTAAAATGGCTACAAGGCGCCACTTAAGGGCCTAGCAAGTGGCGCCACATACATAGGCAAATGGGCCAAGGATCGAGTCGTATGGGAAGCAAATAAAGAATTTTATTTTTGCTACAAGGAACAGAGAGGTGGACGGCATTAAGGCTCTTAAAAGAGGAGTTTTATTCTCTTTAAAATTCGGCAAATAGATAGATAATGATTGATTATTATTAGTATTATTTTTATTAAGAGATGAGAGATAATTATTGGATTAAATTTATATTAATTGGAATAAGGTGATAATTAAAAGGATAAAGCTATCAAAATGTGGAGAAGTGGTGGCCAAGTAAGGGACTCTAAGTTAGTAATTTCGGCTACTAGAGGAAAAGAGGGCCATTCATTCTTTCTTTCAACTCTCTCTCTGCCGAATTCTCTTTAGCAAATATCTCCTTTCTTCATTGTTTTGCTGTTTAAAATACACCTTGTGTAGCCGAAACTTCATTACCAAATTGCTCAACCCTTTTCTCTTCTTCTTTCATAAACTTTCAAAAGCCGAAAGCAAGATCTCTCTAGGCCATAGTCGACTACTCTCTAAGTTTCAAAACCGAATATCCCTGTGGTGACAGAGATTGATGCTGTCGATTTCTTCAGTAGAGGTAAGATTAAGTTTGATTTCTATTCTTTCCTTTAAGGACTTGTCGAAATTCCAGAGGCTAATTCTTATTATTATTCTTTGACCAAAATCTTAAGGAGAGATTTCGAGATCTTTGCTAGTGTCGACTTTTAAGGAGAGATAGTTTGAGATCTAGCCAACCAAGGTAAGTGCATATTCGGCCGAGGGCTATGTAATGGTGATTTAAATGTTAGAAGTGGAATCTAACAGGTATCCTATAGGTTTCGACATCTCCATAGCCAAGGGATACTTTCGAGATTTGGAAATCGCAAGGTAAGTGCCTAAGTACAATCGGCCAAGGCCATGCTTCGTATTCTAGATCTATTTCTTATTTGTTTAAAAAAAAAAAGCCGAAAACTAACTAGTTAGGAGTTTTAGTGGCTAGCCGATTACAAGGGTGTGCATCACAAAGTGTTCGGGACTTGATTCTTAAGTCAATCGGCAGCAAGGTAGGTTTTAAGTGTACTAATCCTATTAGGATTTGGTCTTATAGCCGAATAGGCTCTTTGCTAACCTATTAAGGTTGGCCGAATGTAGGGATTTAAGATCTAAGGCATTAGATCAAGCTTTTCGAGAAATCAGTGACTCAATAAGAATACCAGGTGTGTACCCCACACTAACTTTTAATAAGATTTATGGCAATATTTAATATGTGTATGTTTATAAGAATGTGAATATGGCTAAGGTGCCATGTAATGGTACAAAAGTACTCAGGTACGTTTCCTACTCCTACTAGGAATATGAATATATGTTATGACACATATGTGAACAGTGATAAGAATGTGAAATTAGGCATGTTAATGCATAATATGTATGATATGGGGCATATGGGTTATATGAAAAGGGGAAGTGAATGTGGTGACCTAAGACCACGATATCTGAATGTGGTGACCTAAGACCACGATATCTGAATGTGGTGACTTCGGTCACATTATCTGAATGTGGTGACTTAAGACCACGAATATTTATAAGGGCGATGAGCACGTCGACTGCAGCGACTGCCTTCGATGGTGTGTAGCAGATGGAGGGTTGACTTAGGAGTCCCCACGGTGTGCAGGTTGGTACGGGTGATGCGTAGCAGATGGCTAACTAGGTTTTAGGTTCAGGTTGCATCATTTTTAATTTAATGATATATGAATATGTATGTTATGAAATGCCTGAATTTGATAAGATTTAGTGTTGTAGTACACATTGATTCTGTTGACTCACCCCGTCGTGGGAACATTTTTCAGGTGATGAACAGTGATGGACTGGGGTCGGCAGGAGCTTAGTGGTGGCCATGCCCAGCAAGGAAATTATTATGTGGACCCTTCATTTTTCTAAGTATTTTAAATTTCATTTTGGGTTTTTATTTGATGTAATAAAGCCATAGTGAACTATGTTATTTTCTGTTTTATTTACTATGTTACGTAATTTTATTTATTAGAGATTAAGTCAATTTAATTTAAAATAAACTTTAAATATTTTGTCACTTGAAATTAAATGGGTTTCAATATAAAATAAATTTGTTTTCAACTCGAGCCCAACCCACCAGCAAACTATCTTTTAAAACACACAGATTTTCAAAGTAATAAAAGAATTTTTAACCGGTTTACTTCGAGGAACATACCAGATTCGGTCCAGGCTCGTGGGCCGGGTGTGGGGTGTTTCAAAGTATGTAAGTTGAGTAGCATTTTATTATTATGCAATTATTGTTATTAGTAATGTTATTATTGAGTTATGCGACTAATCTTGAGAATTTGAGCAAGTATGTTTCGGCTATGACTTGACAAGGCATTGATATCTCGAAGTCCATGGCTATACCATGGCAATTAAGGAAGAATTGACAGAAAAGTCCATGTTCATAACATGGCATTTAAGGAGGAATTGACGGTTAAGGATACCATGTAAGACCATGTCAAGACATGGCATTGGTAAGGCAAGGATCCCATGTAAGACCATGTCAAGACATGGCATCAGCATTGATTAAGGATCCATGTAAGACCACATCAAGATGTGGCATTGGCACTAAGATAAGGATACCATGTAAGACCATGTTTGGAACATGGCATTTGGTAAGATAAGGATACCATGTAAGACCATGTTTGGAACATGGCATTTGGTAAGATAAGGATACCATGTAAGACCATGTTTGGAACATGACATTTGGTAAGATAAGGATATCATGTAAGACCATGCCAAGGCATGACATTGATAAGTTCTATAAGGCAAGGAAATCATGTAAGACCATGTCAAGACATGGCATTGATGAGTTACTATAAGGCAAAGGTCCCATGTAAGACTATGCCAAGGCATGGCATTGGTGAGTTCATAAGGCAAAGATACCACGTAAGACCATGTCAAGACATAGCAATGGTAAGTTCAAAAAGGAAAAGGTTCCCGAGTAATCCAAAGAGTAAGTCAAAGAAATGACAGGGTGAGAACATGAAGAAAGAGTACAGGTATGCATTTAAGGCTTGTTTAATATTGAGATTGTAAGTAATTGAGATTATCAAGTATTAAGTAAGTGATGAGTTTTTAGTTATGCTTGTGACACTTTATGACATGATTGGCAATATGCCTATATTATGAAAGAGTACTCATGTGTTAAATGAGAATGTTGCAGGTATGTAAGCAAGCTATTAAGTAAGGTGCCCTTCGTATTCTGAGCCTTTGGTAAGGTTACCGATGAGTTCACCGGGAAAATCGATTAAGTGAAATTATGTGTAGCTTGTAGTGATAAGTGTAGGTATATTCATGTGTAACATATGAGCAATATGCTCGATATGTAATCGAAAATTGGAAAGATTGTTATAGGTAAGTAATGAATACAACTAAAGTGAGTGAGAGCAAAAATTTACAATAAAACTGTTCTGGACAGCAGCAGTGATGTGAATTTGAAAAATCACCAAAAATAGTAAAAATTGTATAATAAGTTGGATGAGATATTGATTTAAATCTTATTGATTATATTTTCATATAAAAGAAATAGAGAAAACAAAAGATTTTTATATTTTAAGATATTTAAATTCTTGTGAGATTGGTTCAGAATGATTATGTGATCCCTTGTTCTGCCTTGGAAAAATCATTACAAATCATACAAAAATAATTATGGGATATAAGTTATATGATTGAAATTATTAATGAGTCTAGTTTCAAATGAAATAAATTATAACATCATTTGAATTTTGTACAAGGATAAAACTGATTCGTAGTGAAAAGTGATCAGAATAGTCTAATAGTGAAACAGGGGAAATTTTAATGAATAAACTGTACTAATTGGCTGAGCCAAAAATTCTAGAAATTTTATGGTATGAAGATATATGAGTCTAGTTTCAGGGAAAATTAGCAGTTTGGAATTCAGAGCTCTGTAGCTCAAGAAATAAATAATTTAGTGACAGTGATTCAAGTAGACAGATTAATGTGAACATGAGTAATAAGGTATAAGCATGTGATTTAATGATTGTATCAATTTGAGAACTTGTTGTGAGGATTTGTCATGTTGAGGCTTTGATAAGGCTACAAATGAGTAAGTTGGGAAAGTAAGAACTTAGCATTATTTATGCAAGTTATGACAGCTTAGTAGTAAGCTAAATTCATTGCTAATGCTTAAAGTTTTTAGATGTGAACTTGCTAAGCTTTATAAGCTTACCCTCTTTTCTTTCCCATGTTACAGAGTCCTACTAAACAAGCTCGGGTTGGAGGTCATCGGAGATCACTTCACACTATCAAGCTATCTATGGGTATCTTTATTTATAAATGATTTAAGTTATGGCATGTATAGGGGCTTGAGTAAGTCATTTTGTATATGTGTTAATTAATTTGATTAAATGTATTACTTCATAACGGTAATAAGGATTATTCTGTATTTAGCCACGAGTTGTGGCTCATATTGGTCATGGAGTTATAATGCTTGTGTATGCATGTGTTTGTTAAAGTTTAAATTATAAGTGAAATTTTGTGGCTCGGGATTTGGTAGAATGTATTGTTAAGTCTGGTAATGCCTCATACCCGGTTCTGGCATAGTATACGGGAAAGGGGTGTTACAGATGATAATCCCCATTTTTCTATCATGCATGGCTGATCGATTATGTTAAGGAAGGAAGGTGGATGACTTTGCTAAATTTAGCTAGTTCATGTTTGATTCATGGAAGGAGTTGAACGGTCACATGGGAAAATTATTGTGGCTGATTTGTGATATTTTAACAAGTCTTGGGTGCCTAAATTAATTATTTTTATGAACATTTTGGGCTTTAAATTTGGCAGCAATCTAGTTCACTTCAGTGACCCATTTAGGAGCTGGATCAAATTGAATTTAAAACTCCAAAAAGTTAATTTAGGATGTTTCATGCTGGTCAGCCATCAACCCACATCTGCATGGTCTCTGTTGCTGGAATGCTACAACATCGAACATTGAATAGGTGAGGTTCAAGACTACCTTTTCTTCTATTGGACCAAACTACGTCAAATTGGAACAAATATGTCAAATTAGCATGTAAATAAGTAAGATTACAATTTTATCTTTAATTTTGTCTTACTTTACAAATTTATAATGAAACTACAAAATTTGCTATCAAAATACTTAGAATTTGCTTGAATTATTATTTAGAAGGTGCAGTAACTGTCTATATAATTTCGAGTTATCACACCCCCAAACTTAATTCATTTCTAATCTTAAGTAATGATATATGCTAACTTACAAGATATCTCAATGAGTCACCTTTGCAAAAATCCCTTCAAAAGAAATCAATCCTTCCCATAGTTATGTGTTTACAAAAATTATTCTTAAGAATAGAAAATTTTAAAACATGCAACTTAATTGCATATAACACTCAATTATTTTCAAATTTTAATATGCTAACAAAAATATGTACTAAATACCTTCCCTTAACAAATGTATACTTAGTACTTCCCAATCAAATTTTATTTCCCTTGATGGAACTAAGTAACAGTTCTAAAGTTTAATTACCCCTTCATTTGTTGAACTCAGTAATTCCTCTCCACTAATGTAGTCAGGACAGAAATCTAAATCAACAGGTGTATAATATGGTTGTAATGTGGCTTAGGTTAAGGTAGGAAAAAAATAGATAATTTTTAGGCTAAAACCTTAGTCTCAGCTTACCTTAGACCTTCCAAATACAACTATCCCAAGCAACACCAACTTACTTTAAGTTTGAGTACACAGGATCTCTGTACATCTTTTTTCAACAACGTATTTTTTTAAGCAATCACAGATTAGTTTTTCTAAGGAATTAAGGCAATTCTAAAGGCTCAAGCTTTAATGCATGATTAGTTTTTCTACGGAATTAAATTCTCATGGTTTTGACTTATACATAATTACTAAGTTTAGCATTTTTGACATAATTAAGATAGCATAAAAAATAATTGAAATAAGAGAATTTTATACATACTAAAGCTAAAATAATTAAGAAAAAATTAAAAATTTTATAAATTTTTTTACTTAAACATAACTTGGTGGAAAATATTAATTTTTATAAAAAAAATCCCCCTAAAAAAATAATTACAGTACCCCACTAAAGAGAAACATTGTCCTCGTTGTTTAAAACACATAATAGAAGGGGGAAAATAAAATAAGTGAATGAAAACTGTGCACCAAGTAGGATATCAAGAAAGGGAGGTGAGTCAAATTTGACTACTTAAATACCAATCTTTCCTTAACAGATCCAGTCTTAGACATGCGCATTTCCATTACCACACTTTTCAATTTTTTTGGAATTTAAAAATAATGTGCAAGTTTGCTCAATTTATTCATAATTGCTACTTAATATTTATTTAACTAAAAATGTAAAATAACAGAGAGAAAAAAATAAAATTGATGGCAACTGAAAATAATGACATAGCAGAGTTAAGAAAAATCCTTCAATTTTATTTGAAATCGTCACTAACT
The DNA here is from genome assembly GCA_025503065.1 of Gossypium bickii. Taxonomy (NCBI): domain Eukaryota; kingdom Viridiplantae; phylum Streptophyta; class Magnoliopsida; order Malvales; family Malvaceae; genus Gossypium; species Gossypium bickii. The sequence goes on from CP106716.1 coordinate 45,053,743, forward strand.
GAAACGGTGTCAAAAGGCCATCTGTCATGCCAACCATACTCATCTAGGAAGTAATCATACTCTTTCCTAACAAATCTATCCAACATCTGATTAGGGAAAGAAAACCGAAAATGATCTTTCCTAGTGGCTTTGTTTAACTTCCTGTAATTTGTGCAAATCCTCCAACCTATGACTCAAATATCTGAAATAATTCATCTGATACCCTTCTTGTGCCTTTCCAAAACCACAAGTGACTCTTCTTCTTGATTCTTGGTGAACTCAACTAAAATAATGATAGGTGAAGTTGAAGATAGACCGAAATAATCATATTTGAAATAAGGAGGCAAAATATTGAGTTCCAATTCAACTAGCTCTTGAATCAACACTTTTGGTTGTGTGTACTTCCGAGGTGATAACTTTAATGATTCGAGTGGAGCTTTGTAACACTTGATTCCCAATTAACTTTGAAATTCGAAATAATTGGTGGACTAAATCGAAAGAGACCGCAAGTTGGTGGCTTTTATTGGAAGAAATGGGAAAGCTAGAAATTAAATTGGACATGTTTGAGAACCAAATCTAGTTCAACTAGAAAGGAATCAATCGATTTAATTGTGGGGGGACACAATGATTATGAAGCCACAGTTCTCATGAGGTTGGTAATAGCACGAGAAGGGTTATAAATAGCTGGAAATGGCTTCCCAAGGTTAATTTGTCTTCCCAAATTTTCTCCATTTTCTTTTCTTCACCTTCTTCGATAGCCTGAAGAAGAAACAACCATGGAAGATTCTGCATAAAGAAAACTTCACAAGGGTGGAGATGGAAAACTAGGGATACGAGCAAGTAGGTAAGATTGTTAACCCTTCTGTGTATGTAGAATAAAGTTATGGACATCAAAACCATTTTAAGGGTTCTGCATATTTTTGGAAAAGTGGTTTTAAGCTGAGAATATTGAGTACAACTGATCTACCATAATTTCATGTGGAAAATTAGGCTTTCTCAATATACTTAAGGAGCTTCTCTCAAGAAAAGTAGTGTATATTTCGTAATTTTTAGATTTTAAGTTAATAAGTGTAAATATCTCTGTAACACCCCAAACCCGGCCCACAAGTCCTGACCGAATCTGGTATGTCACTGCGGAAAAACGTTTGAAAATATTTTAACTTAAAGGTGATAACGTATAAATTTATTTCCTTTGGTAAAACATTGTGTATTTAAAAGCCCAATAAAATTTAGTTGTTACAAATTCCCGGATTAAACTTTTATATAAGTTATTATAATATAAATTGCTTCAAAAATATTTCCCATTATTAGTTCAATAATAAAATAAACTTCAAAACATAAATAAAGTTTCCAAACACTATAAGTGGCCCTTATTACATCAAATAAATTCCCAAATTACTGATAATATAAAATATTTAAAACAAGTAAAACATCTTCCGCATGGGCCACCTCGTATCCACTCCAACCCTGGTCGAGCATCATGCATCACCGTAAGGTTTAATAAAATATTGGGTGAGTCAAACAGACTCAGTGCATAGTTATTTCACATGTCTCCATATATGGGCTTGGCCCATATCCACAAAGTCCATACACATAAATATGCCAAATGAAGCCCAACCCAACCTAGTGTCCATCCGTCACACCTACCTTGGCAGACCCACTGCCCAAGGCCGTGGCTAATCCACCGATCAACCAACTGATCCCACATATCTTACCTTGGCAGACTCGCTACTCAAGGCCGTGGCTAAGCCACCGATCACCTAAGTGATCCCACATATCAATCCGTCCACGGTGATGCACACAGCTATCGAGATGGGCACCTAGCCAACACCTCCCTTGATGAGCACATAGCTAACATCAAGCGCTAATGTAGCACAAGGCTAACATTAGACCACGTACATAAATATGTACACCATTTCCTTCAATATTTATATCCCAAGTCCCATGCATATATGTGTATCATGTCAGATTAACATTTAGAGTAAATATTCATCACATGCTCACCACAAATATCACACATATATCATAGGCAAAATAGAGCACTGACCTGATTAATTGATTACCCACTACGGGTATCCACCATCTTAGCCATTATTTCCGGCTAACATACACATCATAAACATACATACATAACAACATACAAATAACAGGAGAATAGTGCGATAACTATGCACCTGACTATTAGCGAAATCCCGAACTACTTGAATCTAGCACGATCTAGAATCCCGAAACTCTGCTTACTCTTGCCGATTTATCCCTAACATCCATAGATAGAATTGGTCATCCATTAAATACTAAATATGGCCTATAGCCGAGTATTAACAACCACTTACCTTACTTACCAAAAATCCCAAATCACCACTTAACTATGTCGCTGTCGAAATCCCTATATTCCATATGTTAAAATCGGCTAACACATAATTCCAAGAATAATGGCTCTTGGCCGAATGGCACCAACCTCCTTACCTCGATGTTTTCAAATCCTGAAGAACTCCCTTAATGCTCCTTACTGACAGCTACAAACAAAAGGCACACATAACATGGCTTAAGAATATTCGGCTAACCCAAAACCAAAGCCTTAACACTTGATTCGGCACACCAACTGAAATAAACCCAAACCGATTGCTAGGATAGAAAACTTACCACTACAAGTTCAAGAAGACTACCGGAGAAAAGGTTTGGCTTTCCCGCTTAAACTTATAAGACTTGCGACAAATAGAAGAGAATAGAGGCACTTTAATATTCAGCTATGGCTCTTTAAATCAAATAAAATACAAATGGGAGTATGGCACTTACAAGGTTCGGCTAAAATCCTAATTAACAAAGGCACATTCGGCCATTCAAGAAAAGATGGAGAATCAAAGTAGGAAGAAAAAGAATAAGAAAAGAGAAAGGTTAGAGGAATTTCGGTAATCACCTAATGCACTAAATGAAATTTGGCACTACTCAATTCCTTATCAAATCCCACCTTAATCTCCTCATTTATCTCTTATCTTAGTATTTAAAATAAATAAACTAAAGCCACAATTATCTTCTATCTACCTATTTGAATTAAATAAAATAAATAAAACAAAACCATATATATATCTAACTCTTCCAGCCGAAATTTAAAAAAAGTAGAACAAGCTTAATCCTTATCCTTCCAATGCCCATGTGCCATCCAACTTCTCACCCTGCTGCTGATGTCACATGCAAAAATAAAATAAAACCCCCATGTGCTGCCACCAAGTTTCGAACATTAGCCCTCATTGCCGCAAGTCACATATAATCGCCCCAAGCCACTTTGCTGCTGTCTTTTTTTGGTGTCATAAACTCCCCATAAATTCTTTTAAAGCCTCCTTCTCCCTTAACGCCAACTTGCAAAAATAAAACAGGCTTATGCTGCCCCCAAGACTCGAACATGTGACCTGCTGGAACCCCCACACGCTACCAGCCACTTTACCAAGCCCGCTTTCATGTCCAAAATCCCTTAGCCCAATCCTCTTTTTAACGCCAAAAATAAAAGTCTCTAATGCGTCCCACGTTGTTCGAACCTCTTCCCTCCTGCACTCCGCTTAACGCAAACTCCCAAAGACCTGTGTGGCGTCCTTGCCACTTTACCACACACTGGCTATACATCTCTAAATCCCACGCAAATTTTCCTTAAGGCCTCTTTGCCTAGTTCCCTCTTTTTACTTAAAATTCTAATATTTTCCTAAGCTTTCACTTCATATCCTAGAGTTCTAAAAACCCTTAATACACTTCCAAACACTGCCAAAACCTACTAACTCATGAATTATGCACGAACGCTTAACCCCTACTCTAGGATGTTACAATCTCATTTTTAGTCATTTTGTGACCCAACTTGGCCAATAGACTTGGCCAATAGTGCCATTAGGGGCCCTAACGTGAGGTTGAGTGGTGTTTGGAGGTTGAAAACGAGAAAAAAATGACACCAAAGGGGAATCACCATATTGAAACCTTAGAATCGTGATACCTCTAATAGACTCGAATATTGGAGACCATCCTTTAGTGGCATCTTGATATCCACCCTCCAAGAAGACTCTCAAGTTCAAAAAAGATCGGGGTATCGCGATATCTTCTTCTTGGGTATCGTGATACCGATAATGTGAGGAGACAAAATTGGACTGGTAGTGTTTGTCCACCCGAAACACGAATCACACAAGGCCCGTGCAGGGGTAATTTGGCGACAAAAATTCATCAGCCATCAGCCATCAGCCTAAAACAACCAATTTTGGTTGAAGAAGGAGGAGACACACATTAGTTTAGTTTTTAAGTTTTGTTTTCTCTAGGTTTTCTTTTAGTTTTTCCACAACATTTTTAGGGTTTATAGTTTCTCTTCTCATTTCTTAGTTTTAGAGTTTATTTTACTGCATTTCCTTCTTATTCTTAGTGTTCTTGTAGTTAGTTAAGTTAGTTATCATTGTAACTTAGGATTATTTGCATCTTTAGTCCTTGTACCTTGGTTGTAAGACATTTTCAGATTTAGTTTAATGTATTTTAGTTTCTTTTACTTTGTAGTTGTTAAAGTTATTTCTTTTTATGCTTATTACTTTAGATTTTCTTGTTGAATGCTTTTCTTTACACGCCTTTACATTTTCTTGCATAAATATCTCAACTTTTATATTTTTCTTAAGCTTTAATTTAATGGCTTATTTGTTTTTTATTTCCATGGTAGTTATTTGTATTTTCAGGATGAGTAGCTAAACCTTTAAGGGGGTTGGCTGATGGAGATGTGATGAGTTGATTTTTGGATAAAGAACCAAATTGTAATAAATTGGATTAATTTGAATGAACCTAAAAACTTAGGATTGATGCCCCTATGGGAACATCTAGACAAGTAAGACCGGGAGGTAATCTTGTTGTGCACCAATTCATTAGTCTCGGATTACCTGATGAGACCGAGAGATAAACTGACCTAATTTGTGTAATTTGGGAAAATTGAGATCGAGAGATAAAATTGAGCCACTTTAGTAATTTAAACAATTTGAATCCCAACCTCCACGAAGAGATCAGCCCATCGAAGATCCGCGAGTAGATATTCAACCACCACCAAACTCATCTATAGAGCAACATACTTTGTGCGACTAAGCGTTTTCCAATCTTGATGTTGTTCAAGGTAGCATTAATGGCTTATCGATTAATGCTAATAAATTCGAAATCAAACCGACAATGGTCCAAATAATACAACCAAATCTTCAATTCGAGGGTTAATGAATAAGGATCCGAATCAACATTTTAAGAGATTTCTAACCATTTTTTATGCCTTTAGATATAATGGGGTATCCGATGATGCTACCCATCTTTGATTATTCCCTTTCTCCCTTACTGATGATGCATTTATGTGGTTTGATTCACAGCAGGTAAATTCCATCAATACTTGGGAAGCAACCAAATTCTTGGTGAAATACTTTCTTCCGATCAAGACAATGAAGCTTCGTATGGATATTACAAATTTTCAACAATTGGATGGGGAATTACTATATGAGGCATGGGAGTGATTTAAACTCATGTTACATAAGTGCCTATATCATGGCTTGTAAGATTGGTTGCAACTTCAAGTTTTTTATAATAGGCTTGATAGAAATTTGCACTCTAGTCTTGATAGAGCGTCTACATAGGCATTCATGTCAAAGAGTTACACCAAAGCTTTCCAACTCATCGGGGACATGGTAATGAATTCTTACTTGTGGTCAATAGCGGTGACAAGTATCAACAAGTTGTCGAAAGTCTCCATCAATTGGAGATGAGTTCAGCCAAAGCCAAGTCCAAAATCAGCCAATTCTAACCCATTCTAATGCAACACATGATGGTGAAGGTGTTATGAAGGGAAATACTAATGAGAGCAACCAAATGGAGGTTAACTATGTGTGGAATAAATGACATAATCCATACCCTAACACCTATAATCTGGGGTGGCATGACCATCCTAATCTTTGCTGGGAGGGAACTAAGGAGGTCTTTCCAATCAAGGAATCCAAAATCTTAATCCTCCTTGACCCAATGCATCTTATCAACCTTCATTACCATTTAGGGCACCCCAAGATAGAAAAAAAAAACCAACCTTCAATAGTGACCCTCCGATGTCGATTAGGGTAAGCAAGGTAGAAGAAGGCTTGCATGTAGTGCAAGCCGATGTGCATCAAATTCGTGGTCAATTAGACCAAATCGTTCAATTATTGCAAAACCTTGCACCCTCTAGAATCCCTATTAATATCGAGCCAAACCCAAAGATGGAAGGAAAAAAAAACATGCCAAGGCAATTACCCTTAGATCTAGGGCTGTGGTTAATGAACCTATCTGACCGATTAGTAAGGAGAAGGATATGAGTGAGAAGGATGAGAGCACCCGCACTGCTAGTTTTGGAGATGAGGTGGGAGAGAAGGAAGGAACTGAAAGTGAACCAACACGAACTGAACCAGAGGATAGAATCGTTCCAATACAACAACCAAATCCAGCCCCCATACCCTGTTCGATTAGACTAGAAGAGAAGAAGAAGCGAGACAATAAGAAGTTTCTAGACTTTTTTAAGATATTTAAGGCTCTAAATGTAAAACTCCCATTTCTTGAGGTCCTAGAAAAAGTGCTAAAATATGCCAAGTTCCTAGGAAAAGTGATTTCTAGGAGAAAAAAGATTGGAGGAGAAGAGTGACTCACTCTTGATGCTGAATACAACGCCATAGTATGTAAAAGAGTTCCCCCAAGGTCAAGGACCCCGATAGCTTAATCATCGAGATAGAAATAGGATAAGTGAGTTTCAGGAAAGCCTTGTGTGATTTAGGAGCAAGCATTAATCTCATGTCATTGTCAATTTATAAGAGGTTAGGTCTATGGGATCTTAGGGAAACAATGGTGACTTTGCAATTAGCCGACTGATCTTTGGTATGTACCAAGGAAGTCATTGAGGACATTTTAGTGAGGTTTAGGCAATTATTTTTCCCATTGGCTTCATCATGCTAGATTTTGAGGAGGATCTTGAAATTTCTATCCTTTCAGGGAGAACTTTCTTGGCCACATCTAGAGCTACCATAAATGTAGGAAAGGGTGAGTTGACCAGGGATATCGAGGAAGAGCACAAAATTTTCAAATGCGTAGAGCCCGAGCCTAAGTTTAAGGAGGTGTTGCCATCACAAGGGTATGAGTGATAGGTGGTTGAGACAAAACCTTTTCTTGCTAACAAATTCATATTTTTTTTGGAATGGTGTAATTTTGTAGGTGTTCGTTTCATACGCAAGAGGATCTGGAAGCGAAAAAGGATGAAAAAGCCATTACAAATCTTAAGAGTCATCAGTTGAACATTGAATAAGAGGCGCATCTAGGTGTCAAGGATACCAATGAAGCATCACTACGGGGGTGTAATCGATCACCCTGAATTGCATTTTTCTTTTGCCGCATGTGGCAATTGAACCAAAATTTTTTTATATATTTGGATTATTGAGCATGGACTCCACATATTTTCTACATTTAGATTAGGATTTTAATTTATGTTGATTTAATTTTGAACTTGGTAGGTCGGATTTTTGAGAGTTGAGAGAAAATTTAATAAATTTGTAAATATTTTGCGGTTTTGTTCAATGAAATTGTGATATCCAAGGGGGGCATCGCGATTTCTCGAATAGTTTTTATTGGAGGCCAAAATGTTTTCTAGGTATCATGATATCAGACCCCTGGTATCACAATACCCTTGGAATTTAAAATTTTAAAAATTTTGGTTTTATATGCTGGTATCACGATACTAACGGTTGGGTATCACGGTACCTCGGATAGAATGAGAATTGGAAGGGCCCAAAAACAGAGGATATTGTGATACCCACCCCTCGGTATCACGATACCCATGTTGAGTCAGGTGATACCCTAACCAAGTATCGCAATATCCCTTATTTTGGAAGGCTTAAAAAGCTTTCCATCACCCCCATTCCCTTAATTTTCTTCCCAAAGTTTCAAATTGAAATCCCTAAAAACATTTCCCCTCTCTATTTTCTCTCAATCTCACTTTTAATCTCCTCCATTTTCTTTATGATTTCCTTTTTCCCTCTACTTTGTTTTGGTTCCTTTCCTTCTTTTGCAGGTTTTATTATCCTATATAGTTTGGAGGACATAGAGCTTTGTGGAATCCACTGACTTTTCCATCACAACAAATTCAATTTAATTTTTCTTTTCTTTTATTTTTATTTTTATTTCTCGTTTCTTAGTTTTTTTTTTATTTTCGCTTTATTTATTTTTCTTTGGTTAGAATTTCTTGTTATCTTGATAGTTAGATATATTTATGGTTTTTTATTTTTAGTTTAGATTGTTATTTGGTGCTTGTGGCTAGTCGGTTAGTTTAATATTGTTTATTTAAAATTGTAAAAGTTATAAAAAGGCCCTCGAAACAACAAAAATGGTCTCGATCCTAAACCATCGTAGGTCCGTTTTTGGACTTCGATAGTGTTAAATTTGCCCAAAAAAAGAACTACTATCAAGTGATTCAAGGGCTGTCGTTCATCCTTGAACGTGGTTTTGATCCGACCTATACATTTAACAATGAAATTTGGTCTAATATCCACTTTCACTGGTGGGACAATATTTGCATGCTTCCTAAGAAGCCTACTGTAGTGCCCATAGCATTGGAGTTTTACTCCAATTTTAAAATTTCTAAATGTGATCGGGTGTATGTTAGGTATGCTAGTTTATATATTTCCCTCGAGACCACTTGCAAATATTATGGCATCCCTTGTAATGAAGAGGAAGATCTGTCATCCCTCGATTTAACTCATTTTACTAACGTAGACATGGACGTGATTTTGACCTACCTTATGGAAGGTAGAGGCGAGAGGAAGTAGGAAGCTTCATTGGGGCGACCTCTCTCATTTTAAAAAACAATAGTGTTCCCCATTGCAAAATTTGGATGCAATTTTTATGTACTCATCTCAACCCAACACTCGACACTAATAACTGTAACATTTTTAGAGCAACCCTATTGTACTCTATTTTATAACGCAAAAGAAAGGTATATGGATAAATCAACAATTGAACAGTTGTATTGCGAGCAACAAGGTGGGTATTTATTTCTCAAATTTGGTCACCGATCTCTATCGTAGGGCTGGAGTAGACATCGTATCCACCGAGCAGACTCATCGTCCTACTTTTAGCAGCATCGGTGATTCCTTGCTCAACCAATTCCAAAAGCCTTATAGGAAGTAGATTCAAGAATGGAATCAACATCGTAGAAAAAATGGACGTGTGTCGAGTAGCAAAGAGATTAAGCACTAAGAACAAGACTGAGGATGAGCCTACACAGTGGCAATGTAACACCCCTAACCAGAAACCATCGTCGGATTAGGGTTAAGAGGCATTACCGGACAATAAGATCATTTCACAACTCATTTATGACACAAACTCAATCGTCATCGTGATACATCAAGCATAAACAATTAGTCCCTTATTAAGGCGTATAAGACCTTAAACACATGCTAGAGAGGGGTCGGGACTAAACCGAAACACATACAGAAACATCATGGAAATTTAAAACTTTTCGAAGTTTCAGGGGATACACGCCCGTGGGACTAGGCCGTGTGCCTCCCACGGCTGTTAGACACACCGTGTGTCCTCCCCCTGGTCAAAACTGACGTTTGCTTTACGGCCACCAAGCATGCCCCTGTACTTTGTCCATGGTCGATCCTGTCAAAAACCACACGGCTACCAGGCACGTTTGTGTGCCATGGCCATGTGCTCTTGGGCCATATACTGACTTACGCCCACGGTCACTAGGCACGAGCGTGTGCTACAACCATATGGAAAAAATAGGCCATTTGCAAGGCCAAAATGCCACCCACATGAGTCAATCCTACAAGCACATTTGAGCATCTTTATACACACAATTTGACAACCAATTTCATGTCCAATAATCATCATATCATCACATATAATCTCATTTCTAAGCATGCCATTTTATACAACCAAATTACATGTAAATCTAGGTATGAATCATCCATAACTTCACTAAATCACTAAGGCATTAATTCATCATTGAACTCACCATTTATAAGCTAATTCATTACCATCATGCTATATCAAAATATGCACCAAATACCATATTCACTCATGCACATTACCAACATTTAGCTAGCCAAATCACATGGCTATTTACACATCTCAAATATGAGTCAAAAAAACTAGCCTATACATTAAACTAAACCAACCATCACATAGATCAATTCTCTCGTATACATACCATATCATCCATAGCTAAAATTATTCATTCATCCATTCATAGCTTTATCTATAAACTCATCAACCACAAAGGTTCAATACATACCTTAGCTAACACATAGTTATTCAATTTCCAAGCTACTAAATGCTTGATATTACAAGTCGATCATCCTCTGATATTCTTTCAATTTAATCGCACACTCAGTGCCATATACATGGTCAATACATATTAGTCATCACACACTTAGTGCCTATTCTTTCAACCGACATATCTCGATATCGCACACACAGTGCCACGTCAAATAGCCGAAGCTTTCATAACATCGCACACAGTGCTATTCATCTCTGTTTCAATTTCAATTTTGCACCCTTAGTGCCATCAACTAAATCTTGCACATAGCATTTCGATTTCATACACATATACACATTCATTTCATAATGCTAAACCATATCTTAATATCATGTATTATATCCGAACTTACCTCGGACGTCAAACTATCGAAATGGTCGATTAATGGAGCACTTTATCTTTACCTCGATCTTGATCCGAACCTCTCCTCTCTTGGTCTATACACATTCAAATTCAGTCCATTCAATTTCCAAATCATTCATTTTAGTCCAAACACACATATTTAGGGCATTTTACAAAATAGCCCTCACATTTTCACATTTTGACACTTTAGTCCCTATTTCACAAAATCATCAAATACACAAAATTTCAAAACACATATGCTAGCCAAATTCTTCCCATGCTAATACAAGCTCATACATTTCATTTATTTCACAATTTAACCCTTCTCAATTTAGCCCTAATTAGCTAAATTCATTAAAAATTCAAAAACAAAGTATGTTCTTCTAGCTCAAATCTTTCATTTAACACCATAAATCATCACAAAGCTCAACATATCATCAATGGCATATCACACAAACATTATCAAGTCACAAAATTGAGACATGGGCTTGATAGTAGACTAAGCAATGATTGCAAAAACATAGAAATTATCGAAAACCGACTAAAAACATACCTTGAATTTATGCTTGGAATGGCCGAATGTAACCAAGCTAAACCCCTTTTCTTTTCTTCAACACATTCGGCCAAAAAAGATGAATAATGGCCTATTTCCATGCTTTTTGTTTTATGAACTTTATGACTTAATTATCATTTCACCATTTTGCCCTTTTATTAATCATATAAGACAAAATAACAATAAGGTTATTAAGTCATTTAACCATCCACTAACTTAATAATGGTGTAATTGCCTCATAAAGCCTCCACATTAATAAAACAACAGCATTTAAGTACTTATAAATCAGCACACAGCATTTTACACTTAATGCAATTAAGTCCTTTCTCTTAATTCGACACACAAATGATCAAATTATCACACAGAATTTTCACACAGACTAAGTCACATACATTCACACAGAAAATAACATTCAATTAACATTTCGACCTCAGATTTGTGGTCTCGAAACCACTGTTCTGACTAAGGTCTAAACCGAGCTGTTACAACTCCCCCCTTAAGGATTTTCGTCCCTGAAAATCTTACCAATGAATAGGTGTGGATATTGCTCTCTCATAATGTTTTTAGACTCCTACGTAGCCTCTTCAACTCCGTTTTTGTGCCATAATACTTTTACTAAAGAAATTTTCTTATTTCTCAACTCTTTGGTCTCTCGTGCCAAAATTCAGATAGGTTCTTCACTATATGACAAATCTGACTGAATCTCAATCTCAGTAGGAGCAATCACATGAGACGGGTCTGATCTGTACCGTCGTAACATCGACACATGAAACCCGTTATAAATCTTTTCTAATTCAGATGGTAATCTCAATCTATAAGCAACCGGCCCAACTCGTTCAATAATCTCATACGATTCGATGAACCTCGAACTCAGCTTGCCCTTTCGGCCAAATCAAAGTATTTTCTTCCACGGAGACACTTTCAGAAACACTTTATCACCAATTTCGAATTAATATCCTTTCGTTTCAAATCTGCATAAGACTTCTGACGATTTGAGGCTGCTTTCAAATTGTCACGAATTACTTTCACTTTCTATTCAGTCTCTTTTATTAAATCAACCCCGTGAATCTTATTCTCACTCAGCTCAGTCCAATACAATGGAGTTCGACACTTTCAACCATAAAGAGCCTCATATGGTGCCATTTTAATGCTAGATTGAAAACTGTTATTATACACAAACTCAATCAATGATAAATGCTTTTCCCACGTACTTTCAAATTCAAGTATGCAACATCTCAGCATGTCTTCGAGAATTTGAATGATTCACTCAGATTGACCATCCATTTGTGGATGAAAAGCAGTACTAAAATGCAATTTCGTGCCTAAAGCATCTTGCAATTTCTTCCAAAATCATGAGGTAAATCTTGGATCTCTGTCAGACACTATAGATAACGGTACTCTGTGCAATCTCACAATCTCATCGATATACAGTTTAGCTAACTTATCTAAAGAATAATCGGTTCTCACCAGAACGAAATGAGCTGATTTCGTCAATCTGTCCACTATCACCCAGATTGCATCTTCCTTACTCGTAATTCTTTCCCATTTCCACTCAGGAATCATAATCGGTTGTAACAAACCAGACGGAACTTGATGTTCAGCCTTGACTTGCTGACAAACTAAACATTTCGACACAAAGTCAGAAATGTCTCTTTTCATGCCATGCCACCAATAGAACTGTTTCAGATCATTATACATTTTTGTACTCCCTGGATGTACAATCAAATGACTATTGTGAGCTTCATTCAAAATCATCGAAATCAACTTTGAATTTCTCGGAACATAAATTCGATTTCTAAATCTCAAACAATTATCACTATCAACTCGAAATTCTGATTCAGCATTCATTCACATTGAGTTCGTTTAGCCGTCATTTCAACATCATTTTTCTGAGCATCACAAATCTGCCGTACAAACATCGACTTTACTTTTAGTTTAGCTACCATCGCACTATCATCACGTAAATCTACCTGATTATTCATAGCTCGCAAAGCATATAATGATTTTTGACTCAAGGCATCAGCTACAACATTAGCTTTACCCGGGTGGTAATCTATCACAAGTTCGTAGTCTTTCAATAATTCTAACCATCTTTTCTATCGCAAATTCAAGTCTTTCTGAGTCATCAGGTACTTTAAACTCTTATGATTAGTATAGATGTGACATTTTCCCCCAAATAGATAGTGACGCCAAATCTTCAATGCGAACACAATCGCAGCCAATTCAAGATCATGCGTTGGATAATTCTTTTCATGCGGTTTTAACTGTCTCGAAGCGTAAGTAATGACTTTCCCTTCTTGCATCAGCACACAACCCAAACCATTTAATGATGTATCACTGTAAACTATGAACTCTTTGCCTGATTCGGGTTGAATCAACACTGGTGCTTCTGTTAACAACACTTTCAACTGTTCAAAACTCTGTTGGCACTTTTCTGACCACTCGAATCTAACATCCTTTTGTAACAACTTTGTCAATGGAGTCACAATCATTGAGAAGCCTTTCACAAATCGTCTATAATAACCCGCTAGTCCCAAAAAACTACGGACTTCAGACACATTTCTCGGAGGCTTCCATTCCAAAATAATAGAGATTTTACTCGGATCAACTCGTATTCCAGTAGCTGATATAATATGTCCCAGAAACCCAACCTGACGCAACCAAAATTCACATTTGCTAAACTTTGCGTATAATTGTTTCTCATGTAGAGTTTGCAGCACGATTCTCAAATGCTCAGCATGCTGCATCTCATAACACGAATAGATCAAAATATCATCAATGAACACCACCACAAAGCGATCTAAATACGGTCTGAATATCCGATTCATTAGATCCATAAACACTGCGGGAGCATTTGTTGGTCCAAAAGGCATCATTAAAAATTTGTAACGTCCGTACCTTGTTTTGAAAGCAGTTTTCGGCACATCGATTTCTTTAACTCTCAACTGATAGTAGCCTGATCTCAAATCTATCTTAGAAAACACTGTAGCTACCTTTAACTGATCAAACAAATCATCAATACGTGGCAACGGATATTTGTTCTTTATAGTCAGTTTGTTCAATTGTCGATAATCAATACACATTCTCAGAGTTCCATATTTCTTTTTCACAAATAAAACAGGAGCTCCCCAGGGTGAGAAACTCGGTCACCCAAATCCTCTATCTGTTAATTCTTGCAACTGCGATTTTAACTCTTTCAATTCTATTGATGCCATTCTATACGGAGCTATAGAAATGGGAGTGGTCCCCGGCACTAATTCAATACCAAATTCCACTTCTCAAATTGGAGGTAATCCCGGCAGCTCTTCAGGAAACACATCTGGAAACTCACATACCACAGGTACAAATTCAACTTTCTTTTCCGACACTTTTGTATCAATCACATGCTCCAAATAAGCTTCACAACCTTTTCTCACATAATTCATAGCTTTCATCACAGATACAACAGCTGGTAGTCCTTTCATATCATTGGATTCAATTCGAACTATCTCACCATTCTGACTCTTCAACTCAATACTCTTTCTTTTACAATTCACGATGGCATTATGCAGAGTAAGCCAATCCATACCCAGAATTATGTCAAACTCATTGAATGGTAGTAATATCAAATTGGCCAGAAAACATATATCAAGAAACATCAATGGGCAATTCTTGTATATTTTATCCACTGGGACACACTTGCCTAAAGGGTTCGACACTCTAACCACAAATTCAGTAGACTCAACAGGTAGAGTCTTATTCAATACTAAGTTCATACACACATAGTAATAAGTTGATCCTGGATCTATCAATGTAATGACATCAGTATCAAATAAAGTGAAAGTACCGGTGATGATGTCTGGAGATGATGCTTCCTTTCATGCACGTATAGCATAGGCTCGGGCAGGTGCTCTCGCTTCTGACCTCACAGCTGTGTCAGTTGTCCCCCTCTGACTTTCACTCACATTTTTTATGTTTTTGGGTGGTCTACCTCTAGCCGTCACATTACTGGGTCTTTCATTCTGAACATTTTCCTCTTCCACCATCTTCGGGCAATCTGGAATAAAATAATCTCGGGATCCACATTTATAACAAACTCTATTGTTTTACTTGCCCCAGCACTCTCCCACATGTCGTCTTTCACACTGTCTGCACTCAGGTTTGTTACTTTTAACGCTACCAACAGTTGATTCATTCGGAGCTTGAATTCGTGAACCAGTACTTTGTCAGGAACGATCTCTACTTGGATGTCCAAACGAAACATTTGAACGATTGCTTGCATCTCTATATCTCTTCGTTGAAGGTTGAGAGAACTTATTCATCAATCTCTTTCTTTCATCACGAGCCTCAGAATCGGCTTTCTTCTTTTCTTTACTGAGCTCCTTAGCTTTGCATGCTCTTTCGACTAACACAAAAAATTCATTTATAACAAGTATCCCAACCAACAATTTAATGTCTTCATTCAATCCCTCTATGAAATGTTTGCACATAGTAGCTTCGGTTGAAACACATTCTCTTGCGTATTGACTCAATCTTACGAATTTCCGCTCGTACTCAGTAACAGACAAGCGGTCCTATTTTAATTCTAGAAACTCTTTATGTTTCTGATCAATGAAGCGTTGACTGATATACTTCTTCTCGAACTCGCTTGAAAGAAGTCCTGTGTGATTCTCTCTCTACCCACGAGATATCAATGTTTTCCACCGCTTATAAGCTGTGTCTCTCAACAAGGAAACTGCACACTTAATGCACTCATTAGGATTCAACGACATCTCATCGAATACTCTGATTGTATTCTCAAGCCAAAACTCAGCTCGCTCAGCATCGTCACCAGATGTGGCCCTAAACTCCTCGGCCCTATATTTTCGAATCTTGTCTATAGGTGGTTTATTCAATCTGATCGGATCTACAACTTCTGACACAACAGGTACTTGTGGGGGTGGTGGTTGTGGAGCAGCCGGATTCGTTTGAACGAACTCCGTAAACCACTCGCTCATCATTCAAAAGAAGGCTTGCTTAGCCTCTCCTCCCTCACCATTGTCATGCGGCCTAGATGTGGCCGGCGCTGTCCCTTGAGCGAGAGCAGGCGCATTGCTTTCTACATCATCAGTAACTGCTCGTCGGGATCCATTACTATATGAAAACACATTTTCAACTGTTAGAATTCATCACACTATCGCAATTTTATAAGATGGCATGTATAGCTAAACTCACACGTGCTACGTTAGTCCAAGAATCAACTAAACCGTAGCTCTGATACCAATAAAAATGTAACACCCCTAACCCAAAACCGTCACCGGATTAGGGTTAAGAGGCATTACTGGAAAATAAGATCATTTCACAACTCATTTATAACACAAAGTCAATCATCATCATAATACATCAAGCATAAACAATTAGTCCCTTATTAAGGCGTATAAGACCTTAAACACATGCTAGAGAGGGGTCGGGACTAAATCGAGGCACATACAGAAACTTCGTGGAAATTTAAAATTTTCTAAGTTTCAGGGGATACGCGCCCGTGGGGGTAGGCCGTGTGCCTCCCACGACTGCTAGACACACCTGTGTGTCCTCCCCGTGATCGAAACTGACCTTTGCTCCAAGGTCACCAACCACGCCCCTGTACTTTGGCCGTGGTCGATCCTGTCAAAAACCAGAAGGTTACTAGGCACGTCCGTGTGCTCTTAGACCATATACTAACTTACGCCCACGGTCACTAAGCATGCCCGTGTGCCACAACCGTGTGGCAAAAATAGGCCATTTGCAAGGCCAAAATGCCACCCACATGGGTCAATCCTACAAGCACATTTGAGCATCTTTATACACAGAATTTGGCAACCAATTTCATGTCCAATAATCATCATATCATCACATATAATCTCATTTCTAAGCATGCCATTTTATACAACCAAATTACATGTAAATCTAGGTATAAATCATCCATAACTTCACTAAATCACTAAGGCATTAATTCAACATTGAACTCACCATTTATAAGCTAATTCATTACAATCATGCTATATCAAAATATGCACCAAATACCATATTTACTCATGCACATTATCAACATTTAGCTAGCCATATCACATGGCTATTTACACATCTTAAATATGAGTCAAAACAACTAGCCTATACATGCCATATTTCAACTATGTAAATCTTTCCAAAAGTGCCAAAATAGAATGCCGATAGTGTGATTAAGATGCTGACGATTCTCGAATCCGAGCTAGCTTTACAGACACTGCAAAGCAGATAAACAAATCACACAGTAACCTTTATAAAGCTTAGTAAGTTCGTAACATAAAACATTAAACTAAACCAACCATCACATAGATCAATTCTCTCGTATACATACCATATCATCCATAGCTAAAATTATTCATTCATCCATTCATAGCTTTATCTATAAACTCATCAACCACAAAGGTTCAATACATACCTTAGCTAACACATAGTTATTCAATTTCCAAGCTACTCAAAGCTTGATATTACAAGTCAATCATCCTCTGATATTCTTTCAATTTAATCGCACACTCAATGCCATATACATGGTCGATACATATTAGTCATCGCACACTTAGTGCCTATTCTTTCAACTGACATATCTCGATATCGCACACACAGTGCCACGTCAAATAGCCGAAGCTTTCATAACATGACACACAGTGCTATTCATCTCTGTTTCAATTTCAATTTTGCACCCTTAGTGCCATCAACTAAATCTTGCACATAGCATTTCGATTTCATACACATATACACATTCGTTTCATAATGCTAAACCATATCTTAATAACATGTATTATATCTGAACTTACCTCGGACGTCGAACTATCGAAACGGTCGATTAATGGAGCATTTAATCTTTACCTCGATCTCGATCCGAACCTCTCCTCTCTTGGTCTATACACATTCAAATTCAGTCCATTCAATTTCCAAATCATTCATTTTAGTCCAAACACACATATTTAGGGCATTTTACAAAATAGCCCTCACATTTTCACATTTTGACACTTTAGTCCCTATTTCATAAAATCATCGAATACACAAAATTTCAAAACACATATGCTAGCCAAATTCTTCACATGCTAATACAAGCTCATACATTTCATTTATTTCACAATTTAACCCTTCTCAATTTAGCCCTAATTAGCTAAATTCATTAAAAATTCAAAAACAAAGTATGTTCATCTAGCTCAAATCTTTCATTTAACACCATAAATCATCACAAAGCTCAACATATCATCAATGGCATATCACACAAACATCATCAATTCACAAAACTGAGACATGGGCTTGATAGTAGACTAAGCAACGATTGCAAAAACGTAGAAATTATCGAAAACCGACTAAAAACATACCTTGAATTTATGCTTGGAACGGCCGAATGTAACCAAGCTAAACCCCTTTTCTTTTCTTCAACACATTCGGCCAACAAAGATGAATAATGGACTATTTCCATGCTTTTTGTTTTATGAAATTTATGACTTAATTATCATTTCACCATTTTGCCCTTTTATTAATCATATAAGACAAAATAACAATAAGGTTATTAAGTCATTTAACAATCCACTAACTTAATAATAGTGTAATTGCCTCATAAAGCCTCCATATTAATAAAACAACAACATTTAAGTACTTATAAATCAACACACTACATTTTACACTTAATGCAATTAAGTCCTTTCTCTTAATTCGACACACAAACGATCAAAATATCACACAGAATTTTCACACAGACTAAGTCACATACCATTCACACAGAAAATAAAATTAAATTAACATCCCGACCTTAGATTTATGGTCTCAAAACCCTGGTCCGACTAAGGTCTAAATCAGGCTGTTACAGGCAACGTAAGCTAGGTCGACACGTGCGATACAACACTTGTATGCTAGAAGCAATTGAGCCATTTATGGATACATTTATGGCAAGTCAGGAAGTAGAGGTCATACAATGGCTTGACAGGTCAAGTGATTCATCTGAGGAAGATCAAGTTGAAGAGGAGGAAACTAATCTACCATAATTCTGTGTAGCAGATTAAACTAGTTTTCGCATTTGTGGAGCTTTAATATGAGAATTTTAGTTTGAATTTAGTTAAGATTTCTTACATTTATTTAAATTTAATAAAATGTGTTGTTCGAGTCTTTTATTGACCTTAAGGGCCCAACGAGGCCTAAGGGTGAGCCAATATACTTTATGAGTGTGTAGGAGACTATTAGAAGGCGCATTAACTCGATACTGGTCACTAGGTTGCAACATAAAGCATGGGATGTCTCAACGTAAGGAGCAGAATAAGAAAAGTCCAATACTACCTTTAATGTCGAGACACAGCCTGAGGATGTCGCTACATACCCCTAAAGATAACTTGAAGTTGAGCATACTACTATCGATGTCGCGACATAAGGCATAGTGTGTCGTGACATCACCTCTGGACGGGAAATTAATATGAGCCAAGGGTGTTTTGGTCCACACATTCCAAGTTTAAGCTGAAGAATGTCAGCTGACCTAGGGTTTTGAACGATGACCATTCTAAGTCTATAAATTGGCTCAGCAAACACATGTTATAGACACCTTTTTCATATTGTAAAATTTTCTCTTTAGATTTAGTCTTTAGTTTTCTCTTTTCTTAGGTTTTAGATTTTTGTTCTTGTTATTTTACTTTTGGGGAGAAATCATATTCTGGAATTATTCTCAAACTCAGTGAGGATTCTACACTTAAATTCAATACAATTAGGCTTCTTCTAAACTCTATTCTTGAAATTGTTCTTTATGTTCACTCTTTCATTCAAGTTTAGATTGTTTACTAGATCCACGAGGAACTAATCCTCCTATGGGGGATTAGTGAGTGGAGGTATGAATAATTAACTATTTTGTAGGGATTTCTTAATGGATTAGCTGTTCAAGAGAGGAAGAATCTAAAACCTTAAGCTTGACAACCCTAGGAAGTCATCAAGGTGGAAATTAACCAAAATTTTGTATGGCTTGTCTGTGAATGCCTTAACCTTGAATCGGTCTAGACTGTGAGGTCGGAAGATAAGTAATTCTTGCTGAATTAGTATTCCAATG
Source organism: Gossypium bickii (assembly GCA_025503065.1). NCBI lineage: Eukaryota > Viridiplantae > Streptophyta > Magnoliopsida > Malvales > Malvaceae > Gossypium > Gossypium bickii. Next base: position 45,073,981 of record CP106716.1, read on the forward strand.
AACGCATTGAAAGATCCTGCTAGGTATTAACTAGTTGATTGAACAATAAAACACGAGACGATAGTTGATTAAGATTACCAAAGCAAGCTAATCACCCATGCTCGGATTTGATATATATTTTCTTATTTGATTTCTTATTTTTCATTTATTTAATTTTATTTTATGTCCTTGCTTATAATTAGTATCATTTATTCAAACCCTTCTTTTAATCTTTCGTACTATAATTCGATTAAAGTATTATTTAGATTTATTTATGTTTAGTTTAGAACTAATTTAGTGCTTGCCTCCATTGGGAATGATCCTCAAAGTACTTACCTACTCCGTTGTAACTATATTACAACTTGACCCGTATACTAGCGGATACTGATTTTTCACATATTTTGTGTAGGATTTCTACTCTGGACGTTGGTGCGTTCAGAGGCGATCAGAAACCAATGCGTAGGGGAGTGACGAATGCAAATGACCGCCTCTAGACGTTCTAACATCCAGAGTGTGAATATTGCACTAAAATAGAGAGTTATGAGGCGGTATCCACAAGTATACAGGTCGAGTTGTAATATAGAGTTTACATTGAAGTAGGTGAGTACTCCAAGTATCATACCCAAGGGAGGCGAGTACTAAATCAATCTTAACCTAAAGAGTTAAAGATCTAATTAATACTTTAAGTCAGTTGTAGTATGAGAGTAAACTAAGAAATATGTTTAGGGTTTGTAAAATAATAAAATAAAATAACATAAAAAGAAATTAAAGTTGCGAGAGATAGAGATAAATAAAGTCAATCCAAATCTAAGGATGGGTGATCAGCTCATTTCGGCAATTCAAATTAACTATCATCTCAGGTTCTTCGCCAACCAACTAGTCGTTACCCCAGCAAGATCTTTCGATCTTCCACTAACATAATGAGTCACCAAGAGCTACTTATTTTCAACCTCACAGTCCAGACTGGCTTGGGGTAAATGTGTTCAAGAATGGGCAATAAAAAATTTTGGGTTAATTCCAACCTTGATGACTTCCCAGGTTTGTCAAGCCTAGGGTTTGTTTCACATTATTCCTTTTCCAAAAAATTGATCCGTTGAGTAACCCTACAAAAATAGTTAAGAGATCATGCCTCCACTCACAAATCCTCTATAGAAGGATTAGTTCCTCATGGCTTCAATAAACAACATGGAACGAATGGAATAATTAATCGTGGGGAATGAAGTGGAATAGAGAGTTGATTGATATTGAATAAAACGAATCCACAGAAGTTGATCTTTCTTTACAATCTAATCTCTTGAAGGAACAAATAAACTGAACTATGAAAACCTAAGAGAAAAAAGAAAACAAATCTAAAACCTAAGAAAAGAATCTGAGCTAATGGAATGTCCCCTAATGTGTGCTAAATAAGCCTATTTATAGACTTCAGGTGGCCGTCATCCTTAACCATAGGTTAACTGACATTCCCGAGCTTTAAGTTTGATTGTGTAGACTAAAATGCCCCTACTTCATGGTTTATTCTCGTCATCGAGTTTATGTCACGACATACCAAGACCTGTGTTGTGACATAGCAACTAGTATGCTCCTCTGTAGCCATCATCAGGGGTATGTCGCGACATTGAAAGTAGTTTCTCACTTTCTCTATTCTGCTATCTATATTGTGACATTGAATCTCCCTTGTTGCGACATAGTGTCCAATATTGGCCCGAAATGCCTTCTAATGGTCTCCTGCATACTCACAAAGTATGTTACCTCTCCCTTAGGCCTCGTTCAGCCCTTAAGGTCAATAAAAGACTCGATGTGCACATTTTATTGAATGTAAGTAAAACTAAAGAAAATTAACTAAAACATAACAAAAATGCTTATATTCAAGCTTCTGAAATGTGAAAAATAGTTTACTCTGCTACACCAAATTACGGTAGATCAAAATCCCCCACAATTAATTCATTGCTTGTCCTTAAGCAATGTAAACAAATATGACAAATAAAAGTGACAACCCTTGAGAAAGTATGATAAAAGCAGTGATTTCGGAGCATATGACTTAGGCATTTCATGCTTATTAATAATTTCAACATGATGAGCAGTTTACTTACGACTTTTGATTACAAACATCTAAGTTCAGTATGTTATAGAATATATAAGTATTAAGGTTCTCACCCTATAGGAATCCATTAACAAATCATACAGGTACTTTGATTATCCGAGCGGAATACTAATAGTTGTTTATGCATATGTTCAATATGATGTCCATTCATGTATGATGATACTTAAGTCACATAGGGCTTTTCGACTTGTAACATTCTGAGGCTTAAGACATGTATGGAATTAAAAAAATAGTAAGTATCAAAAGGTTACAAACATGAAAATAGTTTGGCATATCGTTTTGATCCTTATTCTTCTCCCCTTAGTGACCCTTACCCGTTCACCACCTTATTTCTCATTCGATTATGTCTCTTAATGTATAGGAAATCATAGCATGACATAGTAACCATGGCTAGCCCTACGAGTTTTTGTGCACTAATGAAAGAGTTTTTCTTTCTTTTGTGACATTGTCACTTTTCTCTTTTCCAATACATCTCACTCATGAATGCTTTTTCGCTGGTTAAAGACATTTTCTACTCATACTAAATCCCTTTTGGGTTTTTCTTTTTGTTTTAAACATTAGGCAAACTTATAGTTTGTAAATCACACCAATCTTTCCTATTTCACTCTAATTTTGCAAACTCTGTCATGATGTAGCTAATGAATCCTCAATACGTATGGCCAGACATCTATAATTGTGCAGTACAGGACTAAAGAAAAAGGGTATATACAAATTAACGTTTTCAGACTTAGGGTCTGTAATGTGGTTCATCAAGAAGTGTCAAAAAGGCTTAAAATTGGTACTAAAGGTGGAGTAAAATAGGATAGCTTTTTGGCTCTGGATGTGTTCTAAACAATGTCTTAGGTCAGCCTTAAATATCTCATCATGCACAAATTTAATCAACCAAACAACCACAAATTCAACCATTTATCATTCATATTAGCATGCTCATTTCCTTGTATTTTCTATATCACTTGGTACAAATGATAGCTTAATACCTATTCACCGTGTAACGTATAGAACTTTAGTAGTCTAATAATAAAAAATTTAAAACCTCTTATTGTCATGTCAAACTTATTCATAAACATAAGCAACCTATGTACATGCTCCTAACCAATCACTTGTATTTCTACAAACTCAAGCACACCAAAAGACAATGAAAAATCAACAAAAATTTAAAATTCAAAACTTTAAAAACAACCTATGCTACCCCCCAAACTTTAGTTGACACATTGTCCTCAATGTGTAGCCCATTAAAAGATAAAGAAAGAAGTTACTCGATTGATTGTGACTGCTCTAACTCCTATTGGTGGGTGCTTCCTTCTTTGATCATGTAAAGCTCATATTGTTTGTGTCTTCTTCGTGTTGGGTTCCTACATAAAAAAGTTAAACAAAATGCAACAAAACTAAAAATATACTTATTAATCTTACTCTTACAAAGTTTGAATCATCCAAAAATTAATGCAAGTCTTTATAAAATTAAAATAATTCAATCGTCTTCCTTATCCATCTCCTCACTCTCATCATTTTCCTCATCATTTTCTACTTCTTCGCTTTTATGCACTTTTTCCTCCTTGTTGCATACTCGTCGAATCGAACATGTAAGGTGTCTAATTAAGGACCTGGATGTTGTTTTTCCTTGTGAATTATTGGAAAATTGGTCTCGATTCCTACATCCACTGAATCATCCAATCTAGTTTTGTATGACTACTCTCACCAACGTCTTGTTAAGCTCATGCCACCCTTTGTGATAACATGGGTGTAGTTGTCATTTCTTGTTGTCTCTTGTTCCCGTCTTTTATTTGTTTGGCCCTCAGCTCGATGTATTGTTGGAACAAGGTATCACTGATAATACTTCAATATGGTTTCAACGACTGCTCAGTGGATGTCATAGGTATATACGCCTTTCTGCATAAAGCCATCACCAAATGGGGAAAGAATACTCCCACTTTCTGGCTACTAATGCATCTTCCCGTGTTCTGGTGAATCCATTTGCCAACACATACCTTCTTTTTCTGTAGAATAGCATAGAGTAAAATTTCCCTAAAGGCATTAACATTAGAAACATTTAAAGCAGGTACAATTCATGTGCAAACAAATTGAATCCACATCTTAGCCTCATGAAACATAATAGCTTGATGAAAAGATACTAGGATATTGGTACTTGTGCGATACTTCCATTCACCCCTTCCTTCAGTTAAAAAGTTTTTAATACTATCCATATCTATGTCTCTAAAATATTCTAAGTCAATTTCATCAATGAAATCATTCTCATAATATAGAGCATTATAGAAATCGCAAATTATTCGAGGGGTTACTCGTACCTCTTTCCCTTGCACAAGTATTACATCCCATATATGACCTTTAGTATTTCTAGACTCGTTGTCCCATAAAGATGTGTAGAATTCTTATACAATGGGGACCATGACATTATCCTTTGAAATCATCCAAAAATTTTCCCATCAATGATACCTTACCAAAGGTCATATTTCTTTACACAAGATCATCGATGGATCAATTCCCCTCTCCTAAATGAATGTTTTTCCTTGAAGTTAATTGAAAGACTTTTCAACATTTGGATTTGGAAAACTAGAGGCAGTTTGAACCATCATTGGCTCGTTTTCATTGTTCACCTAACTTTCCTAGGAGGCATTGTATTTCAATCTAAGTAACGAATTTAATGGAATAGTAAAAAAATTGAGTTTAGGAACCCTTTAACCTTGAATGTATAGTTGAGGTTTTTTTGAATTCCTTGCTTGCTTGTGATATCCTCGTTCCTTGTTGCACCAAGTTTGTGAAAGGGAATTTGGAAAATTAGGGTTTAGGTTTTAAAGGATGTTAAATATTTGAGAGAGTTTGAGGAAATAAGGATCAATGGGTGTTTTAATTAGTAGTATATATAGTTTTGGGTTATAAAATAGAGTTTTAATGGATAAAAATTTGGGTAAAGTTCGTGTTTAAGCAATTAGGTTGCACAGTGGATCGGGTAAACCGTCACGAAATGGGGAAAGAATACTCCCACTCTTCTGTGCAATGTCACGACAATGACTCCAGTTCGGTCCAAAATTCCACCTCAAGGATGTTTCAGTCTAAAACTTGAACATACATCAAATAAAAGTTAGAATTTAAATTATAGGGTTAGTTACATATATAATAATTTACAAAAAAAATCATGCAGCAATTCACATATTTTAAGTTATACTGCAAGATTTATCGAACAATATTGTCGATTCACCCTTGGACGATTTTTTATATCAATATTAGTCCACTGACCATTGTGCCACTTCACCTTTGACCGCTTGTCCCGTTCTTTGAAACTATTTATTATTTCTGCATTCATAAAGGGAACCATTCCCCTGGACTCGAAAATGTTAAAGATGAATAATTTTTTGCAATGCTCCCTAAACATCCTTCGCTCTTACTCATCCGGTTGATAACCACATTTGAATATTTCAGTCTCACCATTAATTTTCATAGTTAGCTCATTTTTTTCTAAATCAATAGTGAATCTAGAAGTAGCCAAGAAATATCTTCCTAGTAAGATTGGTATCTCCCGATCTTCCTCAAAATCAAGTACTACAAAATCTGGTGGAATAATAAAACTTTGCACCTTGACTAGCACATCTTCTAGTACTCCTTTCGAATGTGCCGAAGACTTGTTAACTGATTGTAATGTTATTTGAGTTGTTTTAAGATTCCCTACCCCAGTTTTTCAAAAATTGATCAGGGCATTGAATTGATATTGGCTCCTAAATTGCATTGAGCTCTATTAAAATGAATGCTACTTATTTTTATGAGAATAGTGAAAGTTCTCAGGTCTTTCAACTTTCGAGGTACTTGTTTTGAAATAATCACACTACAGGAAGCACTTAAATTAACTTCTTCTCGTGTTGACATCATCTCCTTTAAAAAGTTGGCGTATTTGGGAACCTTCTCAATTAGCTCGATTAATGGTAGGTTAACATTTGAAGTTTTAAATAGATTCAGAAAACTTATGAATTCATCCTCATCTCACTTCTATCTTTCTTCTACTCTTGTTGGAAATGGGACTTCTGTGATTTTGGCATCTTTAGATGTCTTTTTTCCTGTCTCAGCCACTGGTGCCTTCTCTTCTTCTGATTCAGGTCCGTCTTTTACTTCCACGAAATTGTCTTAAGGTTCATCAGTATTATCCACAATTACTTTCAGGGAAGGTATTTCTGGGCTACTCAATACCTTGCTTGATCAGAGTGCTATAGCTTTCACATGCTCTTTTCCTTCTCTCTGTGGATTATCTTTCATGTTACTGGGAATTCTTGAGCCAATTTGTCTTTTGATATCACCCATCATGCTCATCAATTAGCTTATTTGATCCTTGAGCTTAACCATTGTTCTTGTTGAGTTGGTGCACTCAGACTGCACCTGTTTGACGTCTATTCTCATTTACTGCATCTCTTCCTCAATTCTATCCAGATGTTGACTACATACAGTATGGTCACTTGGGTTGGTTCTATCCTAGGGTTTCTGAAAATAAGGAGGTTGGTAATTAGTATTTTTAACTTGATTTAAATTGTTACCTCATCCTTAGTTTTCTCCCCATCTTAAGTTCGGGTGATCCCTCTATTCGAGATTATGTGTATTCGAATAAGGGTTTCCACCCCTATTCCCAATGTAATTCACATCCTTGGTAGGATTTTTGATATAATGGAAGAGTGGCTTGTCTCCTTCATACATAGACGATGTAGAAGCAGATTCAATATTGTTTAACCTATCTACTATTACTTACCATCCTCTTGAATAGCTTTGACCGTAGCGATTTTTTGGCCATATGTGAAACGTTCAGTTGGCCACTGACAGGAGTTTAATGCCATATTTTCAATAATTTTGTACGCATCCTCATACGTCCTATTTATGAGGGCTCCTCCTACTGCTCCGTCTAGTCCGGATCTTGTGCTTGTATCCAACTTATTGTAAAATACTTGCAGTCACATCCACTTAGGAAATTCGTGGTACGAACATTTTTGAATCAACGTTTTGAAGTGTTCCCACGCCTCATAGAAAGTTTCTCCTTCAATCTGTCTAAAGATAGCAATCTCTCTTCTTAGCTGAATTGCTTTGCTAATTGGGAATAACTTTTGTAAAAACTTTCCAGGGAGTTCGTCCCATGTCGTGATAGGTCCTGGTGCCTACGAGTCTAAGCATGAAAAAGCGTTATCAGTCAAAGAAAATGGAAACAATCGAAGACATATAGCGTCATCAGTGACCCTATTATACATAAAAGTATCACAGAGTTGGAAAAGCCGTTTCAAATGCTTATTAGGGTCCTCTGTCATGGTGCCCCTAAACTGCAGATTATTTTGAATCATTTGTACCATCGCCGGTTTGATCTCGAAACTATTAGCTATAATAGTCGGCCTTGCAATACTTTCCTGAACCATCTTTAAGCTTGGTAGGGCATAGTCCTTTAGAGCCCTTTCATTTTGTGCCATCTGCTCGTTCGCGGGTAACTACGGTGCTTGTGGATCTCCTAGGGCGTTATCATCAGCGTCTCAAAACAATGGATTGTTACATGGTACATTAACTATAGCTGGTGGTGGTGGATCTTGAATTTGCTACTGCTGCTATTGATGATTTCTTCGAATTATTCTTTCTAGATCTGTGGTTGCTACAATAGGTATGCCTCAATTGCGAGTCATACACCAAACCCAAACCAAACCCAGAAAGAAAAGATTAGTAATACTAAAATAAAATAAAATTGTATCTATAACTAAAAAATTTCCTAATTATTCTTTTTAGAGCAAAAATTAAAACTAATATAGTAACGTTGCCTTCCTGGCAACGATGCCAGCAATTCGACCACCTCCGGACATACTAATATCCAAATTGAGAATACTGCACTAAATTAGAGAGTTAAGAGGTGGTATCCACAAGTATACAGGTTGAGTTGTAATATATATTTTACAACGAAGTAGGTGAGTACTCCGAGGATCGTATCCAAGGGAGGCCAGTACTAAATCAATCTTAACCTAAACAATTAAAGATCTAATTAATACTTTAAGTTAAATGTAGTCCGAGTGTAAATTAAGAAATATGTTTAGGATTTGTAAAATAATAAAATAAAATAACATAAAAAGAAATTAAAGTTGCAAGAGATAGAGAAAAATAAAGTGAATCCAAATTTGAGGATAGGTGATCACCTCGCTTCGACAATCCTAATTAACTGTCGTCCTGGGTTCCTTGTCAACATACTAGTTGCTACCCTAGAAGGATCTTCCAATCTTCCACTAACATAACGAGTTAGTTAGAAATACTTATCTTTCGACATCATAGTCCAGACTGGCTTAAGGTAAAGGTGTTCATGAATGGGCAATACCAATTTTAGGTTAATTCCCACCTTGATGACTTCCCAGGTTTGTCAGGCCTAGGGTTTGTTTCACATTCTTCCTTGTTCCAAACAATTGATCCGTTGAGTAACTCTATAAAAATAGTTAAGATATCGTGCCTCCACTCGCTAATCCCCCATAGAAGGATTAGTCCTCATGGCTTTAATAAACAACATGGAAAGAATGGAATAATTAATCATGGGGAATGAAGTGGAATAGAGAGTTTAAAAAAGCCTGATTGATATTGAATAATACGAATCCAAAGAAGACTCTATGTGCACATTTTATTGAATGTAAGTAAAACGAAAGAAACTTATCTAAAACATAACGAAAATGCTTGTATTTAAGCTCCTTAAATGTGAAAACTAGTTTAATCTACTACACCCGAATGACGATAGATCAGCAAATCAGCTGATGACGGCACGACAGAGGTTGATGATGTGACAGTATTTGTTGATACCATTAAGGACATATTTGTTGGAAAAATTTGGATTGAAAATGATTTTCTTGCACAACAAAAAATTAAAATTTTGAAAACTAACCCAATTTGTGATATTTATAACAATAAACCCTAACCAAATTCATACCTATGTTTTCAGCTTAGCGGATGTTTGTTGTTCCTTGCTTTTCACCAAACGATTTTCTTTGGTATTCTTGTTCCACGAACTGCTTCAAGTGTGGGCTCAAACCAATTGAATCGAAACACAGAACTAGAAAGAGTTTTCTCTTCTTTTTTTGGGGTGAAGACGAAAATTCTATCTTCTTATTAGAAATCGGTAGAATTTTTATTCTAGAAGAATATATCTAACAGTTAAGAATAAATTCTCTCTATTTTTCAAAGAATATCTTTTAAAAATCTGTAAATAGCTCTATCGGTGTCATCTATTTATAGGAAGAGAAGGAAGAACCCTTTTAGTTTATTTCTACTTGAAAATCATTATCCTAGTTCAACTAGGATGTAGGGGGCTGCAACCCTAGTTAATAATACTAGGGTTTTATCATCCCACCTTGTTACAAGATAGGCTTTTTGGGTTTCTCTCACATTAGACCCAATTAGTAGCATTTTTCAATTTTTAACCCAGTACTTTGTAATTTGATCCAACTCGTTTCTATTTTTCTATTTCCCAAAATAAACTTCAATATATATTAAATAATTCTCTCATCTCAATTTTACCCATTGTAAAATTTTGACAATTTAACCCTTGATAAAATTTTGACAATTTTACCCTATTAAAATTTTGAGAAAATTCATTCGATATTTTACAACTCAACATGTTCACTATGATTGAATGATTTAGTTTCATTTTTATGCTTTAAAATAGCTCCAAAACATAAACTTATTCTTCCGATCATTTTTTAAGTAATCCATATAGAATTGCAAATGGATCATTTCCATTTCTATTTCCATTTTTTGAAACCTACATTCATTTCCAAAAGATTTCATTTCTCTATTTCGAAGAAAACCATAATCATTTCTGAATGTTTCTCATTTCTCTTTTTCTATTCATTTCGTTCATTTCTATTCAAATACGCAATTCATTTCTAGTTCAATGAGCTAGTGGAGGGACCGATTGGACATAAGTAGTTGAGGCTCAAATGATTTATAATTAAGTTCTATCTTTTTTTCCTATTAATTATAGTATTGTGATTGAGCTTTCCCTAACGACATACTATTACGAAAGCAAAGACTTAGTGCTGTGTTACCCTCATAGGATATCCTTAATCTCTTTAGGATAATATTCGTTCTTCTAATATGATCCTATTTTATCTCATGGTAACAATTACATTTTCTTTCACGAAAAGACAATCACTATTAAATAGTGATAACATCATCCATCACAAAGACGGCCGGTCCGTGGCTACATTTACTTTTCATCAAGCATGTAATGCCAACGAGAGGATATCATTTGCCCATGTTTGGGGCTACAAATTCCACTGTTGTGAATGACGCTACATACTACAAAAGTCATACACCCAATACACCAACTTTATGTTCCTTATCTATTTGAACTCAGGCTTTTTCTTACATCAAACTATAAGAGTCATGCATAAATAGTCCGTCATCCACTCAGGATCTATGTATGTCACACTACAAATGTCACAAATGAATAAATCCATAAATGGATTCAAGATCTATTCTGCTTAGGTCCTATCTGATGTACTATTTGTCCAATTAGTCGCATCTATGTCTCTATCTTCTGAGAGTCATCCACTCCGATGCCCAATATAAGGCATCTCCCCAATTGGACTTGATAGATAACATATTAATCTTTTAATCAGTTTGCTCATTTTTATTAAACTAAGGACATGTTTAGGTTCGTCTAGTAATACAAGCTATCTTTCCGTACTATGACCCGACCACGTTATACCGCTTAGTGTTAGTTAAACATTTAGACAACCAATGAGCAACATTTGCTTCCATTGTACTTTGCATGCAAAAACCATGTAAGGACAATATATAAAGTATTAATGTAATTTATGAATAATTTTATTAACCAATCTGTTCGAAAAAATTACGTGTACTTAGACAAAAATATTATACTTAGTGCAACAGATCCAAAAATATTCACCCTTGCATGTCCGAAAATCGATGGTGTTGCCATCGGAGAGTAGAGTACTCCAATTCATCGAACGCATAGCAAGAGAACCACTCCTAAGAGAATAAATAGGCATATAGTTGAGGAAACCAACTTGGAGGAAGATACGTCCAATGCTTAGTTACATGTTTTTGCATTTCATTTTATTTTTATTTGTACAAAATGTAAACTATTAAACTATGCTATCTTTTGGATTTAGTTTTTTGTTTTTAGATTTTGTATTTTGGTTGTTTTGTGTTTTGTTTTCGTGTTTTTGTTTTATGTGCAATGAATTACCCGGAAAGGCTACACTACATTTGTGAGCTTCAACGATGAGGTGGACACCCAAGCTAGTCTGGTGCTCCTTTTAGGGAAGTCTGGTAATCTCCTATCCTTTTCGAGAACACATGGGGACAATGTGTAGTCTAAGTGTAGGGGGATGCACATAATTTTAAGTGTTTTATGAATGTTTTGTGTGTTTATTTTTAATTTTTTGACTTATTCAAAAAAAAATCAAAAATACCAAAAAAATATATTTCATTTTTTATCATTTATTTTGTCTAATTGCATGGTGCTTGAACTATAATTAGGAAATAAGCATTAGTTGCATATACTGAATAAGTACATTGAATTGCTAAACTTGTAAATTTTGAATGGTACTAGATAATTTATTATTCTTAATTGTAGACTAATTAGTTCAATCACTTAATGTGTATAATAGACTAGAGGCAATAACATAAATGAAAATGTATAAAGTGTACCATAGGTTGAATAGAGTATACGACTCATTGTAATAAATAGTTTGAATCGTTAATTGTTCATTTGATTAGATGTATGCTTGAAAGAATTGGTGTTAGGTGATTGATTCGGGAAAGACCATAGGCATTGTTTGAAATAGCCTAGAGCCTAAAAGCTTACCTATGCTATGTACCTTTGGTACCCATATCTTTGAGCCCCAAGTACCTTTTCCTTGTACCTTAATATAAAAGCCTTGATCCTAGATAAGCCTAGCATTTAATCCTTCTTGGTCCAGTTCTTTAAAATGCACTATGTAATGGACGTCAGGCCATGGACATTGAGGGCTAGGTAGAGACATCATGGTGGCTTTGTGTAAGAAAAAATGAAGAGATTATGTGGATTAGAACATTTTCTTTAAAAAAACATGGTCAACGAAAGAGCGTAAAATAAAGAAAAAGAGAGCTAAATCAAAATTAAGCTAAAAATTGAAAATCTTTTGATTCATAATTACAAAATTTTGTACGTGCTAATATCTTGTAATACCTTCTAACATCTTGGAGAAATAAGATAGGTGCGGGAAGGAGAAATAAGGAGGTGAGCTTGTGAATAAATTGGGATCGAATATGGAACAATGTCATGCGCTTAACCATTTCTAGTGCTTGAACCTGTTTTGAGTATCTATTGTTTGAATCTCGAACCGTCCTAAGCCTTAAACCGTCCGAAGAACACAAATAAAAAGAATTGAAAAATAAACCTAAGGCCTAAAAGAAAGGAAAACTGAAACTAAAAATACATAGAAAAAATTACATTATGAAAAGTTGTAACACCCCTCACCCATATTCAATGTCGGAATAGGGTTTCGAAGCATTACCGGATTTATAATACAATTACACATACATTTTCTCATACAATTCCAATATGTCATTCAATATCAATCGACACATTCATACCGTCCCTAATACGAGCCTGCGAGGCCCTAAATATGCATTAGAAATGGTTCGAGACTAAACCAAAAATTTTGGAAACATTTGAAACACTTATAATATTTTTCTCAAAATAAGGGACACACACCGTGTGGCCAGGCCGTGTGTCTCACACGGCCACCAGACACGCCCGTGTGGACATTCAAAATAGGAGCACATGGTCGTGTCCCAGCCCGTGTTTGACCCCATGTAACTCTCTGACTTGGGTCACACGGCCAACACACACTCCCGTGTGGCTAGCCCGTGTGCCCTAAAAATGGCAATACACACCCATGTGCCAGGCCGTGTGATAGGCTGTACCCTGTAGGGTATACTAACTTAAACCACAGGCCAAGTCACACGCCCGTGTGTGAGGCAGTGAGGAGCATACTGACTTGATTTTAATTTCAACACTAGGGGACACACGGCCGTGTAACATGACCGGTTAAGACACACGCCTGTGTCTCTGCCCGTGTGGACAAAAATAGGCTATTTACCAAGCCAAATTGCCACCCACAACTTTATGTACCTAAACAACTTAAATAGCAACAATTTCAAAGCATAAATGAACATCCATTTTAACCACAATCAAGACTAAATCATACCATTTCCAATACGAATAACCAACATGCTTATAACTTATGTTTTCTCAATCAAAACATACCAAAACACATATACCAATCAACTAGTTAAACCTTTACCAAACATGCATCAATATATATCAAAATCATAAGCATATAACTACTCCGATAACAATCAAATAACCTATACAATTTATATAATATACAAGCCATATATATCTATTCATGAACTCACAACATAAGCCATATATTTATGTATATATACACATAGTTCAAACATACCAAAACAAGCCAACTTTCATGACTATATACACAAACCAAAACATATACATTTACAAGCCATCTCAAATGGAAAAACTCACTACCAAATCATAACCAAAAGGACCATAGTCCCTATACATGCCATATACTTAAAATACAAAGTTCATAGGTACCAAGTGAAAGGTGGATAGTGTGAAATGATCTCCGACGATCCTCGAATGCGAGCTAGCTTTGATAACACTACAAAACATAGGAAAAACGAACAAAATAAGCTTTATAGCTTAGTAAGCTCGTATGAAACAAACTCAACTAATCATAAATACACAAATCATCAATTTGAACTTTTTAGCTTGTAATTCATAAATACTAACAAACCCTCCTTATGCTTAATCATATGCTTATATGCAAACTTCATAACTTCTTCGATCAAACTTCATAACTTCTTCGATTTTAAGCTCGTATAATTCATATACATACCTGAACCAGTCCGTAACAAACTCATACCCAAACAAAATGATGTCGAATACTCAAATTCTCGTACACTAAGTACCAAAACATAGCCGAAGCTATTTTAATCTCACACACTAAGTGCCATACATAGCCGAAGCTGTCTCGAATCGCACACTAAGTGCCAAATATAGCCAAAGCTATCTCGAATCGCACACTAAGTGCCATATATAGCAAATTTATTGTCAAACATGACTGTAGTCTCGTATACACAATTTATGCAATATCAAAACATTTACATACAAACTTACCTTGGTTACTAAAACGGCGAATCGAGTCAACTATTCCGTAACTTTGTTCTTTCCCCGATCTAAGCCCGAATTTCACTTTTCTTGATTTAAATATATTCAAAGTTAACTTATTTAATCATCTATTTATTCAATTCAATCCAAAATATACTTTAGGGCTATTTTACACATTTGCCCCTAAACTTTCACATTTTTTACAATTTTGTAACATCCCGAAATTGGGCCTAGTAGGATTGGGCCCAATGGGCCTTGAGCGTAGCAGCGTTTAAATTTTTAAGAATAAGAGATCGGCTTAAATGCAAGTTGGACCTATTAGGTGAGTGATTTTAGAAGGTGAGAGGGCTTCTATGAAGTCCCGGGATCAAACTTTGGCTTTGGGGAAAATTTAGTTTTAGGTGGAAAAAACCCTGGGAGTCAGTAGGTAGGCTTTAAGAATAAAATATGGAGGAAAATGACACAAGTGGAGTGTGTGGTGTAGTGGCAAAGTGACGCCACGTAAGAGACAAGAGAGTGACGCCACAAGGAAGGAAGGAGGTCCAAGGTTCAAGTCTTAGCTCTTGCATTTTGGTTTTCTTTTTACTTGGACCTTAGTATTTGGCTATAGATTTAAATTTAGTTGCGCATGATTTTAGTCACAAGAGGAGCTTGTGGCTTGGTGGCAAGTGGCATGTTGAGCTATTGAAGGGAGCAAAGGTTCGAATCTCATGACAAGCAAAGGAGTATTTATTTTGCGGATTGGACGGGAAGAGTTTGAGTTGGATTTAAACTCTACTGACGAAGGAATCCCACATCGAAAAGATACAAAGAAGGAAGGTGAAAAGCTAGCTATATAAAGAGTATTCTAGGAGGAGAGTTGGTATACCTTGGTGGGCGTTTGGGCGTAGGATCGGTCGGAGCGCGGATTAGCACCAGATTCCTATCAGGTGTGTACTTCTCTACTCTAGCTGTAGGGCGGCAAATGCCGAAGTGCCGGTCACGATAATAGTAACCACGCGAGTGTGCGAGCACACGTGTAGGGCTTCGACGCGATAGTTGAGGCCACCATTAGTAATCTTGTGGGTTGAGGCTGCTTGGGGCGCGATGGGCTGAAGTGGGCCCAATGGGCCCGTGGGCCTATATGAGTAAATTGTATGATTGTTTAGTATAAATTGAGCTTGACTAGGGAATCTCATATACGTGGCTAGATTTGTGTTAGGTGGGCCACACGAGCGTATGGGTCCGAATGGGCCAAAATCAGGTTTGAGACCCAATAGTTCGGTACGATCGGAAATGTTAATTGAGTCGCTCGAGGTGACATTAGGCCTTCGAAAAGGCTATTGCAGGTGCGAAATTACTGAAATACCCTCGATAGATAAATTACGAAAATACCATTGGTAGGTAAAATTACTGTTGTACCCTTAGAGGTTGATTAGCTTGATTATGTTGTATTATGTCTATCTGATTATGATGGTAACTCATGTTATACTTATATTTGATATATGTTTTGCATACATGACATACTGCATACACGAATTATTATGTCATAATGCATGGGCTTTGGGATATAAATGATTTAAAGGGAAGTGTATATTGGTGACTCTGTCACGATTGATGATGGCCTCGAGCCTCATTGTGGATTTTTGTGATTTAATCACATGGATTTAGTGGCTAGACCACTTATGTGGACTTTGAGTAGTGTGTCTGTCAGCATAGACTGCCAAAGAGGTGTGTAGCGGATGGAGGGTTGATTGTAGAAATCCCCAGGTGTGTATGAGGATGGATGTACGGGTGGTGTGTAGCGGATGGAATATTAGGTTGGGTTGGGATTGCATTGCACTCATTATTTGATATGCCATGATATTAGGGCTAAGGCCCAATTTGCTTCTATGGGCTTAGGCCCAGTTATCGTTGTAAGGGGAATTACACACTGAGTTTTCGTAAACTCACCCCCTCTTTTTAAATGTTTCAGGTAATCATTAGATCGCAAATTGGGAGCTGAGGCGGACTTGTGGTGGCCATGCAATGTTTTCTCGTAAACTCGTTTCTTTTATTTGGACTTATTTTTATTTGGGTTTTGTTATGTAATAAGGCCACTATAACTTTAATTTTGGTATTTTATTTGATTTAGCTTTTAATTTGATTACTGCCTATTATTATTCAATGTGCGATACGGGATTTTCCTAAACCCTTAATATCTATTTTTTTTTAAAATGTTAACAACAAGGACAACAATCAATAAATATTTAAACTCGAAATTTTTAACAAACGCATAGTTTTTAAACAACCCTTTTATGTGACATGCCAGATCCGGTCATAACTTCTAGGCCGGGTTTGAGGTATTACAAATTTAGTCCTTATTTCATAAAATCACAAATTAATGAAATTCCAATTATACCCATGCTAGCCAAATTACTATAATGCCCCTAGCAGCCCATATTTTTCATTTATTTCACATTTTAACCACTAACTTTACACATTTCTCAATTTAATCCCTATTTTGCATTTTCACTAAAAATCACTTAACTACACTTGTATATCTATCAACAAGCATTCATAATTCATCATAAGTCATCATAGAACACATATATACATCAATGTAAACTCTCACAAATGTTAACATTTTTTAAATCGATGGTACGGGCTAGATAGATTGGGCTACAACGAACTCGAAAACATAAAAATCACGAAAAACCGGTTCAAAAATCACTTACAATTGAAGCATGCATTAGTTGAACTTTCAAAGCTCATCCATGGCTTCTTTTCTTTCTTAATTTCGGTTGGAAGAAAGATGAATGAATAATTTTGTCTTTTGTTTTAATTATTTAACCTTAGTTTAATGAATTACTATATTAACCTTATATAAAATCATTTAAAACACCTTAATATATGTCCATATTTGTCCACTCACCTTTAAAATGGTTTAATTACCATTTAAGGCCACCATATTTAAAAACCAAAGCTATTTGACACCTTATACTAATAGAACATGCATTTTACACTTTACGCTATTTAGTCCTTTTTATCGAATTAAGCATTCAAACGATAAAATTTCTTAACGAAATTTTCACACAATCAATCAATCATGCTGAAAACATTAAAATAATAATAAAAGAAATATTTTGACCTCAAATTTATGGTACTGAAACCACTGTTCCAATTTGACAAAAAACAGGCTGTTACAAAAGTTGTCTTTAAACAAGTGCTAAATGAGCCTATTTATAGAATTAGGGTAGTCGTTGTCCTCAGCTCTAGCTTAGTTGACGTTCTCATATTTAATTTCCATTGTGCTCAACAAAATGCCCCTGACTCGTAATTAATCTCGTATAAGGTCGTTGTCGTGGCACCCTAATGCCTGTATCGTGATAGTGAAGACAATATGCATAGTTCAGAGGTGTGTTGTGACACCCCATTGCTGTGTAACAACACCAAAAGCAGACTTGAAATTCTTCTATTCTACTCCCTATGTTGTGACATCAAACCCCCCATGTTGCAACATAGTGACCAGCTTTGAGTTCTTATTCCTTTGAATGTTCTCTTGCACACTTACTAAGTACTTTAGATTGCCTTTAGGCCTCATTCGGTCCCTAAAGTCAATAAAAGACTCAAAATACAAATTTTATTGAATTCAAACTAAATATGAAAACTTAACTAAAACATAATAAAATTGCTTGTATTCAATCTCCTTAAGTGCGAAAACTAGTTTAATCTGCTACATCGAATAACGATAGATCAGTAGGACACATACATTCGTTTAGTCTTTAGCATTATTTTTCTTTAGGTTTTCTCTTAGTTTATTTGCAACTTTTTTAGGGTTTATATTTTCTCTTTGCCTTTCTTAGTTTTAGAGTTTGTTTTATCGCATTTCCTTCTTGTTCTTAGTGTCTTGTAGTTAGTTAAGTTAGTTATCATTGTAGCTTAATCATTGTAGCTTAAGGTTCTTCGGGATTTTGGAAACAGTAGATCGGGAGTAGTATTCTCTGACAATCCATTGTCATCCAGTCTGTGGTAAGGATCCATGTGGATTCAACCATTCTTTAAGTTGTTTGAAAGCCGAAGGCTATTGAGACTAAGTTCTGTTATTGGCCAATTGTAGGGGGAGGATCAATTTCACATATTTTGGTGTTGTAATTAGTATTCAAAGAGCAACGTGGTATCACAATGTGGTATTACATATTTTGGTGTTGATATATCGGGATTGTCGCCAGTGATTTGGTATCACAACGTGGGTTGGCCCCACACACTTGGATTATTGATATTTCGTGACTTTGGGTCACCAGAGGTTTGGCACCTCATAGCGACTCGTCCCAGTGGCTTAGCACCACAGTGGGTTGGCCCCACAGTTGATATATCGGGATTGTCGCCAGTGATTTGGTATCACAACGTGGGTTGGCCCCACATATGAATTATTCGTGACTTTGGGTCACCAGTGGTTTGGCACCACATTATTATTGGATATCAGTGACTTTGGGTCACCAGTGGTTTGGCACCACCAGTGGTTTAGTACCACACGAGGTAGAAACGGAGTTATGGTTGGCTAGGTTTGGGTGCATGATATATTGCTTGGTTATGATTTGTATAAGCATGTTGCATTAACTCAGAGGGGGATCATGCACTGAGTCTTGGTGACTCACCTTCTCCCTTATCTTTTCAGGTGACTCGTAAATCGCGGATGAGGAGCCGGATGGACTCGAGGTGGCCATGCATTAAATACATTCGGTTTTAAATGGATTTTGATTTGGGTATTTGCTTTAAATTTCATTTTTATTTGGGTTTGTAATAAGGCTTTTAAATTATGTTTTGGATTATTTTATATGTTTTAGTTTTGATTTCAAAAACGACAAAGTAAGTTACTTGTTGATTTAATGACTTGATCACAAGGTTTTCTAAATTACAATACGTAGTGGTTTTCAAAACTTTACCATCGGGTAATACAATTCACCTAATAATACAGACAACTCAGATGATTTCCAAATTTAAGTTTCACACCCAATTGCAAATGGTTTTCAAATTAACTAAGAAAGAATCAATCGGGTTTTTATGACATAAATGTTTTCAAACCTATGGATCGATAATTAAGTTTTAAAGATTGATTTCCGGGATTTCAGAGTAAACTATAGATTTTAACTTAACATGCACCTGAGTTTTATAACCTTAAAACAAACAAAGATTGTTTCTTTTTTAAATCTGAACCGGCAACTCGTCTTCATCAAAACGTTTTTATCCTGTGACATACCAGATTCGGTCGTGGTGTGTTGACCGGGTTTGGGGTGTTACAATTGTGGTATCAGAGCTAAGTTCAAAGGCTCAGCTGTGGTCCCGGGGCCCAAAATGTTTTAAAGAATGGTTTTTTTTAATGTTTTTGGAAATTATATGGTTTGTAAGGCATGGCACCGAGTCTCCGGCACCAATCTGCCCAGGTAAGTACCCCTAACTGATGGTTGTATATGATTACGGTTATGATGATATAAGCTTTGAATGACTAGTGATAGTGGATTACCCTAGAGACTGAAACATATAGGACCTTGTGGACTTGCGAAAACAAAACTCTTTAATAAGAACTGTTCATAAAATTGTACCTTAACAATAGTGGAATAATGACTGATACATAAAACTTTTAAATCAGATAAGTCGGGACTTTAGACATGAGCACTGGAGGTCGTGGTCGTAATACGCGTGGACGCGGTCGGGGTAGGACGACAGTGTCTAAACCAGTGGGGTCTGGTCAGTTGTCAGAAAATGAGATACCGCCGCCACCACCACCGCAGTGCGGTGCGTGAGTGAGTTCGAGATCGACGGATGACGCAGCGATGTCGCGATGATCTTTGCGAGTTCTTGAGAGAGTAGCTGGAGTAAGTGGAGGCGCGGGAGCTCGAAAATCTGTACCTGAGCGACTCCGAGCCAATGGAGCCGAGGTATTTTGAGGTGTTTCTGGTGTGGCTCCCAGTACGGTTGAGTATTGGTTAGAGGCGACGGAGCGAATCAAGGATTACTTGGATCTGACTGCTGAGGAAAAACTGAAAGGGATAGTGTCGCTTCTCCGTGATGAGTCATACCAGTGGTGGCTCACAGTTCGGGATAGTGCTGCAGCGAATGATCTTACTTGGGACTATTTTAAGGCAGCTTATCAGAAGAAGTATATTGGGTCTAGCTATATTGATGCGCAGCAAAGCGTTCTTCGAGGCTGGTTCGAGGAGTAAGTCTCAGACGGAGTACGAGGCGGAATTTTTAAGGTTGAGCCGGTATGCTAGGGGTATCGTGGCTACAGAACATGAGCGATGTGTCAGGTTTGAGGATGGATTGAGAGATGAACTGAGATTGCTGATTGCTCCATAGCAGGAGCGAGAGTTTGCTGTGCTGGTGGAAAAAATTAAGGTAGCTGAAGGGGTAAAGGAGTCTGTGAGACAGAATCTGGATAGAAATAGACATAAGAGAGGTTTTGGATCGTCTAGGTCTGCCAGTAATTCTCAGAAAAGAGCTAGGCAAAATGGGCCGAATCAATCTGGAAGGTCTGTTGCTGCTAATCAGAGACCAGCACAGTGTAACCGATGTGGGAAATCTCATTAGGGAGGATGTTTGACTGGTGGCAAAAGATGTTTTGAGTGCGGCTCCCTGGATCATCGTGTGAGGGACTGTCCACGTAAGTTAGCCAGGATTCAGTCTGAGGGTCAAGGCCGTGCTCAGTTCAAAAATGAGGGACCGACACTGCAGAGGTCGTGGGTACCGCTAGTAGAGAGGTAATAGTTCGTCGAGGCCGCGAGCACCGGCGAGAGTGCAGTAACACTGAGGCAAGACAGCCTGGGTTGGTATATGCAGCAAGGCGTCGAGAGGAGGGTGACGCACCAGACATCATAACCGGTACGTTCTTAATCTTTGGATTACCATATACTGTTTTGATTGATGTGGGTTCGACGCATTCGTATGTTGCTAGTAGTATAGTAGAGACCATGAACCTAGACTTTGAGACTACTTCTAGGGAGATGACAGTAATTAGCCCTCTAGGTCACTCTGTAGAAGTAAATAAGTTATATAGGGATGTACCCCTAGAACTCCAAGGGGTAGTGTTTGTAGCTGATCTGATCGAACTGCCGTTTGGGGAGTTCGATCTGATTCTTGGGATGGACTGGTTGGTGAAGTACCAGGCAAGTTTGGATTGCGGCGGCTAAGCGCATGGTTTTGAGAACAGTTAAGGGTGAAGAAGTGGTGATGATAGGTAATAGAAGAGATTATCTATCCAACGTGGTATCTGCTTTGAAAGCTGAGAAGATGGTCAGGAAGGGCTGTGAAGCATTTATGGTTCATGTGTGTGCTTTGGAGGCTAAGGAGTCTGCTGTAGAGAATGTCCAAACAGTAAAGGAATTTGCTGATGTATTCCCAGAGGAACTTTCGGGACTGCCTCCGGATCGTGAAGTTGAATTTGGCATAGATTTGTTACCCAGAACTGCGCCAGTGTCTATTGCTCCGTATAGGATGGCGCCGAAGGAATTGGTGGAATTGAAGGCTCAGATTCAGGAGTTGTTGGACCGATGTTTTATTCGGCCAAGTGTTTCGCCTTGGGGAGCGTCGGTACTCTTTGTCAAGAAGAAAAATGGTACAATGCGAATGTGTATAGACTACCGCTAGTTGAATAAGCTGACGATCAAAAACAAGTATCCGTTACCGAGGATAGATGACTTGTTTGATTAGCTTAAGGGTGCATCGATTTTCTCAAAGATTGATTTAAGGTCTGGGTATCATCAGCTAAAGGTGAAAGAGGCTGATATCCACAAGACAGCATTTCATACTCGGTATGGGCACTACGAGTTTCTGGTAATGCCGTTTAGGTTGACTAACGTCCGGCAGCATTCATGGACATGATGAACCAGGTATTCCAGCAGTATTTGGATCAGTTTGTTGTGGTATTTATAGACGACATCTTGGTATACTCAAAGTCAGAGGAGGAGCATGATGCGCATTTGCGAGTAGTGCTGCAGATTTTAAGGGAAAAGCAGTTATTTGCCAAATTTAGTAAGTGCGAGTTCTGGCTTAGGGAGGTGACTTTCTTGGGTCACGTAGTATTAGTTGAGGGGATTAGAGTGGATCCTCGAAAGATTGAGGTAGTCTTTGGATTGAAACCGCCTAAGTCGCGTGTAAAATTCGAGTTTTTAGGTCCGCAGGTATTACCGAAGACTTGTAGAGGGATTTTCTTTGGTCGTTGCACCGATGACTAAGTTATTGAGAAAAGGGGTTCCATTTGTGTGGTTTGAGAAGCAGCAAGAAAGTTTCGACAAGTTGAAGAAGATTCTGACTGAAGCTCTGATTTTGATTCAGCCTGAGGCAAGAAAGAAATTCACTGTATATTGTGATACATCACATACTAGCTTGGGATGTGTGCTGATGCAGGAAGAGAAGGTAGTGGCTTATGCATCTCGACAGCTGAGACCGCATGGGGTTAACTATCCGACACATGACTTGGAATTAGCTGCAGTGGTTTTCACTGTGAAAATATGGAGACACTACTTGTACGGAGAGAAGTCGATAGTCTACACGGATCACAAGAGTCTGAAGTACCTTTTGACCCAGAAGGATTTGAACTTGAGACAGCGCAGATGGATTGAGTTGTTGAAGGACTACGACTGTTCGATTGAGTATCATCCAGGCAAGGCTAACGTGGTGGTAGACGCGTTAAGCCGTAAAGTTGTGTAAGACTTGAGAGCGATGTTTGCTCATCTTAGCTTGTATGACGATGGGAATCTTTTGGCGGAATTGCAGGTTAAGCCGACTTGGGTTGAGCAGATTAAGGAGAAACAGTTAGTGGATGAGGGTTTGAATGCACAGAGGTTGCAAGTTCAGAATGGTGGGTTAGAGGGTTATAGTTTGTCCAGTGATGGAGTATTGTGTTTTCAAGGGAGAGCGAGTATGCTGAAGGATGTCGAGTTAAGGCAGAGAATTCTTCAGGACGCACATAGCAGCCCATACGCTATGCATCCTGGAGGTAGCAAGATGTATCAGGATTTGCGGGAGCGCCTTACAGTGGCAGTGTCCGGCGGGAAGTGGCGAGTTTGTGGGTAAATGTCCGACGTCGCGATGGCAGGCCAAGGCGTCGAACATCGATTCTTGTGAGTTTGCTTCAATGGTGAAGATCCCACAGTGGAAGTGGAAAAGGATCACTATGGACTTTGTCAGTGGATTACCCATTACGCCTAGTAAGAAAGACTCAGTTTGGGTGATTGTGGATCGTCTGACTAAGTCAGCTCACTTCATACCGGTAAGGGTTGATTACTCGCTTCAGAAGTTAGCTAAGCTGTATGTAGCAGAGATAGTGAGGTTGCACGGTGTGCCAGTATCGATCATCTCAGATAGGGATCCCAGATTCACGTCGAGGTTTTGGAAAGCGTTGCATCAGGCGTTGGGTACGCGATTGGATTTCAGTACAACATTTCATCCACAATCTGACGGGCAGTCAAAAAGGGTTATCCAAATTTTAGAAGATATGCTGAGGGGTTGTGTTTTGGACTTCAAAGGTAGCTGGGAAGAGTTTCTACCATTAGCTGAGTTTGCGTACAACAATAGTTATCAGGCGAGCATTAAGATGGCAC